>JAVJAQ010002960.1:0-635672 GCA_032362365.1 Zygogramma bicolorata
TATATATATATAAGTGTTCTCTTTGGTAGGTCTGAGCTTTCAGAATACTTCATTCCATTATCAGAGACATCTAAAAAGTTTTCATAGTGAAACATAAAAATATTCAGTAGAAAAATATTTCCATATTTTACTTACATCGTGAGATAGAGAAGTAAGACTTGCATTAACATAAAAACCAAGAAAATTTTGAGATGAATGAAAAAAAACCCAAAAGGGAAATTGACAGCAAATTATTAGTTTGACATCAATCAATCACGTTGTAATTACTAGAGGGTGATTACTTTTTTTATCATCATATAGGGTTATGAGAAGAAGCAGGAAATGAGTTGACATATGATCAATTCAATAAACGATGAGATCTTTCGATATCTCTGGTGTGAAGTTGAAACAACTTGTAGACATCAATCACCCTATCATCAAATCGAATTTAATCCACAAAAAGTGTCAACGATCAATTTAGTCATGAGACTGTGAATTTTGTATTTTCAAAAGACATGTGTAAATTTCACTAAAACCTTCGATGTCAGTTCTCTTATTCGTTGTGAGGTCATTTTTACTAATTTCTACCATTTCTAAAAATATTCTCTTTTGATAATTTTTCTCAATGGTCAAAACGTTTGGATTATTGAAGTCCATAACGTGATGTTTACTTATAACATGATACGCTAGGGCACATGATTTCACACCTCTTCTACAGTCACTCTCATGGGAGATAATACGACTCGTCAGGTTTCTTGATGTTTGACCTATATACGTTTTTTCACATTGAGAGTCTTAATGAACTGAAAATTATTTTAATTGAAAACTCCTACCCAGTTGAATTGAAGTTTCAACTTTACAGCAAAGATATCGAAAGATCTCATCGTTTATTGAATTGATCATATGTCAACTCATCTCCTGCTTCTTCTCACAACCCTATATGATGATAAAAAAAGTAATCACCCTCTAGTAATTACCACGTGATTGATTGATGTCAAACTAATAATTTGCTGTCAATTTCCCTTTTGAGTTCTTTTTTCATTCATCTCAAAATTTCCTTGGTTTTTATGTTAATGCAAGTCTTACTTCTCTATTTCACGATGTAAGTAAAATATGGAAATATTTTGTACTAAATATTTTTATGTTCCACTATGAAAACCTTTTAGATGTCTTTTATAATGGAATAAAGTATTCTGAAAGCTCAGACCTACCAAAGAGAACACTTTTAATTGTGGCCATCTGATCCTGACTGCATCCCCAACAAGTATATCATTTGTATATATAAATATATATATATATATTTATATAAAACTGTTCTTGGAAAAGCTCTGCAATAAAGTGTGACGTTCTTGAATCATTTATCGCCCTTCACCTCCATGTATGGTGATATAAGAACGTATCAACTCTGAGTTACTTCAAAACAGAATGCCTTCTGTCCCTTTTGGAAGTTCATTATGTAGTCTCGGAAGTTTGATATGGAAAGTAATATCAGGCAGAACGCCCGACTTTCCTGTAAAAATTTGCAGTGAAACATTATCTCATTATTCGATGGAGAATATTCCTGGAAACTATTCAGCTCCTTCTTACATTTACTCCTTATTTTTGACGATGAAAGGAAATTTCATCAAAGAAATGTAATATATTTTCCCAGAGGAAATACTTTGACAAAACATTTTGCGTGAAATTGCAGATTTTTATTGGGTATATTTATGTATGTGAAATAGCAAGCCAGCTGTTTCGTGCTTTAACCCCCCATCAGCAGTGGGTTGGCAAAGTCCTCGTATCGAAGAGTGAACACCAGTAACAGACAGATAGGTTGTTCTTAAGTATCACAACACATTACTGCCGATATAGATCACGCAGTAGAATGGAGTAACACTAAAATGATGGTATGAGGAAATTTGCATCCCAATGAATTCATTTGATACAATCTTGGATGACAAAATTTCATGACTAATCCTAGATTTTTGGGATGTTGAATTTCATGACTAATCCTAGATTTTTGGGATGTTGTCTATAACGAATACCGAAAAAAATGATTGGTGAATTAGTTTTCAGAACGAAAACTATGAAGAAAGAGAAATAATCTTCAATACAATTCATAATCTTTGCTGACCCTCGTATAAGATAAGATATATAATATAATTGTTTATTGCGTTTTGGATGATAGATGTACCAACTTCTAAGGAGAATAGAATACTCCGTTTCCAAAAAGATGCAAATTGTTTAGCGAACAGTTCTTCTGAAAAGACGAAGTTTTGTTGTAACAATCACAAGTAATACGAGAAGAGAAACAAATCATTTTACTACAAATACTTCTCAATGGCACAACATTTCCTGGAAAATACAGAAAATTATACAATGGTTTGTAGTAATGCACAATGAGAATCAAATGAGTTTGGTGAAATAATAAAATAGCTTTCTCTCATTACTTCTGAAACAAAATAGACTGTAGGTTGAAGGGGAAAAGGAAGAGCTTTACATCCGCCATAAAATATAGCACAAAGGCTCTTCACTTTGTGGCGAACACAGAAGTATCCAAAAATAGAAGTGAAATGGCAGATATTTGTCGAAGATAAATATTCACCTGAAAATACTATAGTTTTCTGTACGAGTCTCATTCATCACGAATTGTTGAATGATTATTACACAGGGTGATCATTTTTAGGAAGGGGTTAGATTAATCACTTCAGAGAAACATACTGAATAACAGTGAATCATTCAATTCAATTTGATCACTCATTGAATAATCATCTTTTTTAATGTATTGATTTCTCAACCTCCAAGGAGGTTGAGTTAGAATCCTTCCTACCAATCACTTGATTCTCCTTATTATAGTAAGGTGCAATACATTATGAGAGTTCATTTTCCCATTATGAATGTTCTATGATCTTTCAATCGTGTAACTGAAACAAAGGACCCCGCACGGTTCTTATGGAAAATGGGTCCCAGTCGAATTGGCTGAAAATTTAGGATAATGTAGTTTATGATGTCCTGATCAAATGTCTCCATGGGCACAACAAGATCTAATGTACAGTTTTTGAGATACAGGGTGTCAAACATGCAGAGAGAGGGATGTTACTTACCTTTAGAAAATCAATAATGTGGCGATTTTTTTGTTACAAAAAGTTAAGGATAATAATTACAATCTCAATATTGTCGACACGAGTTGTAATAAGAAGTTATAAGACTCCGTATACAGGGTTATTAATAATTACATAATTTTTATGTAATTCTTTAAACAAACTCAGTCAAACGCAAAAGCTCGTAGACTTGCAGAATAAGTAAAAAATATTTGATTTTAATATTGGGCGATCTGAGGTTACTATTATACGGGGTCTTCCACTTTTTTAGTTGTAGTAATTTAATTTTTTTCAGGAACATATAGAAGAATTAAACATAAAAGTAGAAAACTAAATATAATATGATCAATATTTTGTGGCTCATGCCTATTTGTTGCATCTTGTACGGATCATATAATTCGGTTAGGGGATAGGCCCAGCGAATGTTTGGGTGATGGCCTGCGAAGCATGTCCCAAAAACCATAGGACAAGACTTATTACAGAATAATAGAGCATTTTCTTTTTTTTTTCATCTTGCATACACTTCATATTATGAGAAATGTGGCTGACATTATTACAAAAAGCTATGACTATTATATATTATGTGGCCTACAAAGATGTATTTTTTGTCTGAAAACTTGAAATCATTAAGGAAACAGTAAACCTTAATACAGACAATTGGCACGTGGTCTCATCTCAAATTAACACAGTAGCTTGGAATAGGACCGGTTTCGGAGGTCTACCTCCATCATCAGTGTCGCTTTGCGTTAGCTCTGGAAGTACAAGGATCTTTGCTCAAATATATTATACACTTTGGTGTTGTATGTAGGATATACATATTTAGAAAATGTATATTTTGTATGAGAATAATGAATAACTAAGGGAACAGTAAAACTGTAACAACTCAACGCGGCCATCAGTAAACAATAACTGTAACTGACTTCATCTCAAAACAACATGGCAATTTCAGGTGCATTCAAAGCTAAAACCATCGACAGACCGGTGTTGAGGGTCTCATATTTAAAACGTAATGGGGATGTCGATACGTTTTGTATGGAAAAGTTCTAAGGCTATTTACATAGGGTGATTCTTTTTTTACGAAATCAGACTAGTATCGTACGTAGATATAAAATAAAAAACTAAACCTAACGAACAATATTATTTTGTGGTTGGGGTCTGTTTCCTGCATCGTGAACAGATCCTATCAATTGGGTTAAGGGGTAGCGAATGTTTGGTTGATGGCGTGCGTACCCCAAATACCATATTACACTAGCAATATGTGCACAGGTACCGACAGTTCGAGCACCAGATTTACAGGTGCAGTAATAACCATCTATAGATTCTTCTTCATTATTTATTTCTTCGTTATTTGTTGGTCGATATGAAATCCACAGTTGATATTTAGCTGCACTTCTAAAACGAGAAAATACTCTAACCCGTAGAAGCCCTGGCCATGGTAGTCTGTTGATATCTCTCAAAGTTTCAAACTGAAATTCTTCGTCGTCCCTCTGTAATTTGTCTTGGACATAGGACGGTGCCAACTTTACTTGATAAACTCCAATTGTTAGCGTTTTTATAAAATCAAGCGTCAGAATTGGAAAATCTTGCAACTGTTCAGCATCTAAACGTACCCATCTTTGAGCATTTCTAGTATTCAGATTCTCTTCCTCAACTAGTGCTTGAACGACATTTGGTTCACTAGCCTTTTCAAGTAATCTTTGAGCCAATTGTGCATCGGCTCCTTCCATCAGGATAGGAGGGTGATATCTATTAATAATAGCTCCAGCTATCCGAAAAAAATCCCCTAGATGGGAAAGATGTTGTATTTGAATATTTTGTTGTAGAAACTTAAACATTGATTTTATGTGGCCGTTTCGTGATTCTACTATCCACCTCGACTTTGTGATCAAACGAGAGTCGTTAGCATCTTCGGTTGAGAGTTGGTGTTGGTTAGGAAGCATAAGTGCTGGCATTTTATGCACAATGCCTAGGTGTCCAAGTATTTCAGTAGCATCACGGTACCCCCTATCCACTACTACAATATCATTTTCCTGAAACCATCTTCTCATTATATTACCGTCTAGTTCAAGTTCATTTTGCAAAATAGCAGCGTCATTATTTTTACTATCAGAGAAGTATGGCCCTTGAATGTCGACTATGTAACCGTCAGGTGCTACTATTAAAATAGGTTTTAATAAGTGTCGGCCTTTGTGTACACAATACGACTGCCGTAAAACTCTGAAATTGCTACTCTTTTGAATGTAGCTGTAAGTACCATCAATGAAAGTGATTGCTCGAGGAATTTGTGGCTCTGGATTATATAGTACATTAGCAAAGTCCGTAACATGTCTCTCAATATAATTTTCTCTAGTAATAGCATTAAAGCCTATGTTGGTAGTCACAAAACGTTGCATCAAAGATTGTCTAACAAGAGTAACGGCTAGACTTACTGCCTGTCTACTTGAATAGCCAAACATTAAACGTACAAAATCATCAGAAAGTCCATGACGCATTTTGCACAAGAACATCAAGAGATCTTTTTTATTCACATATCTGTAATAATCTTCTTGGCGTACTCCATCGCAGTAGGAAAATAGTTCTGAAAACTGCTGTTTATTAACTGGGTATAAGTATTCAAATTCACTGTCACTTAAACTATTCTCGTCGTATATTCTCGTCAGATTTTTTGCTACATGACGAACTCCTTGTAAAAATGACTGAAGAATTTCTCCTCTTATAACATAGGGTCGGTTGATGTAACGCAATCCAATTACCAAAGGTTGTAAAATATATCCTTGCTCATCTAAATGATGAGCACATGATTTAACATATTCGGGAATATAGATATCTTTCAAAATGAAAACATGAGCCCTACATTCGACAGATAACTTACGAAGATCTTCATCGCTGTTACATATCAAGCACGTACTACTTCTAGTTTGCGTTAATACATTTATCTTTAAACAAGCAGGGTCTTCTTCAATAGCAGATATTTCATTGCGGATCGACTGATTGCAATTGGTACATATTTTCGTATCAGCATTTACATTAAGAGACGGCCTGAAAAATTCTTGTCTTCTACGAATAGCTATTTCAGATTTTGCAGCATTCTCTTCCCCATTTATTCTCGTCATCAAACGTGGTTGAAATCGTCCATCACAAACAAAACAAGTTAAGAGATTTCTATTCCTTAGGGCCATCTTATTCTATATTGAAGAAGGTAGTCTGTTTTCATAAGTCTGCTGTATCAAATCAAACAATAAACTAGTTACAATCACTTACAATTAGCAGATACTAAATTAGTGTCAGAATCAACATTAACTGTCAAAACAATTATTTCCAAGGGAATCTTTGATTCAATCTTATGTAACACTGTATCCAGTAACACCGTGCGCTTCATATTTTCATTTTTTGTGCAGGGTATTGGATTAAGGTTGGACACCAGCGATACATTGATTCGTTATAATATACAGGGCGATTCATTAAATGCGACGACCGGCTTTATTATTAGCTTTAATAAAAGTTATCAATAATAGTTAAATCAAATAATCATAACATATTGACCTTCAAACTTAATATATTAAAATAATATAAGTATACAGATTACACATATAGGGGGGTTCATAATTACAAGATGAATATAATTTATTTATTATACTACAACACCCTGTTCACTTATGTTGATTTGGAATTTTGGCAATTATCTGAAACAAACTCTTGAAGCATTTAGAATAATAATAGATGCTAGGATTGAAACTGTTAAATCAGCAAAACTTGGGGTAACGGAATTGGGACAAGCATTGGTACAAAAGTAAATGCTGTACAAGATGGTGTAAATGCCCAAAATGCCGTATAATTTGTGAATCACACGGTATGAACCGGCGATGAAGATCTTCATTATCTGTCGAATATGGGGCTTTATTTCGGAAAGGATTAAATCATGTTCACATCATTTAGATAGGCAAGGGTTTTTTTTAGAACCTTTCATTCAGTAATAATTATCGGATTACGTTACATTAACCGATCATAAGATGAGAGATCTTGTCATTCTTACAGAGATGTAACAAAAAATCTGACGAGACTACCACGAAAGTAGTTTGAGTGATATTGAATTTGAATGTTTATACACACATAAAAGATAAGAGATCATTATTATTCCAATTGTAAATCAGGTGCTCGAAAGTGTCGGTACGTTCCACATAACGCTAATATCGGATGCAAGCCATCAACAAATAATAGAATCCGTACATAATCATAATTACAATGTCTTAACATACATGGTATGAACTGGTAAGAAATATTTTTAATGCACTAGTCTCCCATTTGATTGCTGCATCATCATGCGGTCGACCAGGATCCGTACAAGATGCAACAAATAGGCATGAGCCACAAAATATTGATCATATTATATTTAGTTTTCTACTTTTATGTTTAATTTTTTTATATGTTCCTGAAAAAAATTAAATTACTACAACTAAAAAAGTGGAAGACCCCGTATAATAGTAACCTCAGATCGCCCAATATTAAAATCAAATATTTTTTACTTATTCTGCAAGTCTACGAGCTTTTGCGTTTGACTGAGTTTGTTTAAAGAATTACATAAAAATTATGTAATTATTAATAACCCTGTATACGGAGTGTTATAACTTCTTATTACAACTCGTGTCGACAATATTGAGATTGTAATTATTATCCTTAACTTTTTGTAACAAAAAAATCGCCACATTATTGATTTTCTAAAGGTAAGTAACATCCCTCTCTCTGCATGTTTGACACCCTGTATCTCAAAAACTGTACATTAGATCTTGTTGTGCCCATGGAGACATTTGATCAGGACATCATAAACTACAGTATCCTAAATTTTCAGCCAATTCGACTGGTACCCATTTTCCATAAGAACCGTGCGGGGTCCTTTAATATCGTTTAGATGCTCGATCAACGAACTTTTTTTTGAAGACAGATCATTGGAATCTAAAAATAACACTAAAGTACTAGGAGTGTTCATTGATCAGAATTTAAAATTTGTGGATCATGTCAAAAAACTCACTAGCAAAGTCTCTTCTGGCTGTTGCGGTTAGAGTAATTCCTAATTAATTGGGATTTGGCACTGCAAAGATGGCTTACTATGCACTCAGCACTCATAGATTCTCACTCACGCTACGGAATTCCGTTTTGGGGAGCATGCAGTCCAACTTTTTTCAATAGTCTTCTAATTTCACAGAAAAGGACAATAAGGTATATAGGAAACCTTAAACCAAGAGAGTTTTGTAGAACATTCTTCAAAAATCATAATATCCTAACGGTAACTGCATTATTCATACTGCAATCTGTGTGTTTAATAAATAAGCATATATAAAACTCCACCACACCCTCTTCCCATTATAACACCCGGAACAGCAGACACACTCTGCAACTCACAGTGCCAACTAAGAACATCACCAGATACTCCATATTTCACAATGGTTGAAAACTGAACAATCATTTGCCTCTGTACATACGATCTGCCTATATGAATGACTTCCAATTCAATTTCTATGTGATAGACCCTATTATACTTTGGATGAATTTTTTGACGATAACTTTTAATGATTGACTAGCTCATGTTTTTTATCTTCATTAAGGACTTGTTGAGTTTTACTTTCTATGTCTATTCTTATATGAACTTGACTTCCACTCTTTTATATATACATACTTTTTATAACCTCCATTTTACCATGTTTTGTATGTATTTTTATAGTTTTATTTTTGTTTTCTTCTTTGTCAACAAGATTATGTCTTATGATAATAAAGCATATTATTATTATTAATATCGGATGAGATCATCATTTGACCTATGTAAAACATCGACTATGATCCACCCAGCTGAAGAATGGTTGGAGCTGTGGTTGTGTCGTCGGCTTCTGTCCGATGTCCAAGAGGCGAGAGTTGGCAGATTTTTTTGGCAAGAGTCGGCAGATCTTTTTCTTGTATGAAATTTTTGCCGTCGAATGATTAGTCCAACACATAGTTTTGCTGATGACACTGTTATTTCTTACACCGCAGCAAGTTGAAATGAACCGAGAGACATAGTTACCTTCGATTTGGAAAATAAAAAAAGTTTTCAATCAAAACCTATTAACATAACTTCCGATGACAAATTCTACTTATTACATATTATCAAAAAAAAAATCATTACTAAATATTGGTCCACTAAAAATCAACAGTTAGTTTCATTTTAATGACACTGATCATATCGTATATTCAGGTTGATATGCATCTGAGATGGGATATTCAAACCTGTAATAAATGTAATAAAAAACTGAGATGCTTACCCAAATTCAACTATATTATAGTATTCTTGGGTGGGGAAGTGTTAAACAATCTGTACAATCTCGAAGTCATCCAAGGACCATCTTAACAATATATAATCAAAATTATATATATTTTTCAGATATCTATTTGAATAATATGAAAGATTTGATGTTGTAGAATTATTTGTTCACAGAATATTGATTTATTTTTTCAAAATGAAAAAGTATAAATTTGAACAATCGTTTGTTTGATACAATGGAAAAAATTGGTCCAAAAAATTAAATAAATATTGATTCAAAACATCAGAATACTTTTGATATACCACAAGATGAAATCGAACATAAAACATCATTAAATACTGGTATGAATATGAAGAAATTGGTTATTCAAACAAGATCGACATATCATCCGTGATTTACTGAGTACATACACTTCGCTTTTTCTAAAAATAACCACAAATTGCTCAATAATGTTCATTTGTTGAAGTGATTTTAGTCTCACTACTAGTTTTATACTTGGTGAGTTTTTCTTTACGATTAGTTAAACAACATATAGATTTATGAATGTACGTTTCAATTCAATACTATTCTTGAATGAACTTTATCATTATCAGCGTGATCTATTGATTCATTAGTATGAAATATATAGGCACGAATATATACCTACATCAAACAGTAACCTTATTCACAACAAACTGATATTCATTTGTGAACCTCTCATGGAACTGCATCTGTATCAGAAGTCAAAACCTGCCAAATTCTGCTGGAGTAAAAATGATCCAGTGTATATCTCGCAAAGAATATGTTCCAGGAAGCCTTTGTTTGGTTTTAATCAAATCGCATCCTCTAATGGAGGAATAGCTACAGCATCATCTTCCAACATGCATTTTCATAATGAACATGGAGCTCGACTCCTTTCATCAACTATAATAAATTCAAATTTTCCCCGTTACATTCTCGTTCGCGAATGCAAATGAAAATCGCGGTCTTTACATGAAGATGAATTGAGCATGAGGATTGTTAATTCGCTTTTGAAATAGATTTTAATGAATAGAATACCGTGGTTTTAGTATTTAATATGAAACATTATGAAATATCAAATATAAATATGATATCTTGTAAATATATGCCTTGCTTCCGGTTGCCTTTTGTAAATAATACAGCGTGTCACAACGAAAACTCAACAGAGCCGTTGTTGAATATAAAAAGTAAGATTTTGTTTTAAAGTTCTTTCGAATACCTTTACAACTCTGTTAACAGAAAATTTTTGTGACGATTAGTTTTCGAGATAATTTAATTTTTTTAGTTTTTTAATTTTTAATAAGTTTTAAAAGTATTTGTATTGAGTTCAACGCTATTTAAAATGAATCAAATTGTTTTTGAAGTATCAACAACTGTATATGCTACAGATCTCACAATCTTAACAGAACCTAAACTTTCGATATCCTGATTATTAGTACAATTGTGAACACACGTTTTGTCTTTATTCGATAGTATTTGGCATAGTATCTTCATAATAATGTTCTTTTTTCTATGATATCTCGATGTGAGGAAGGTTAATTTTTTCCTTTCTACAAATATTGAAATTTCAAAATGTTACAAAAAACCTGTCATAGTCATTACCTTGTCACTTGCTTGTTATCTTCCAGAAACCCTTTAAAAATTGTTACTAGATTGCAATATTCTTAGTGTCTGTAATCTCGGTTCTTCCTTCCTTTCTAGATACTTGCTAGCGTTGAATATAGAATGTAATAAGGGCTAAGATAAGAAAGTTGAACATACGTTATTCAATGGGAATGTTTATATGCATATCGATATAAAATATGATATAAAAACTTAAATAAGAGTGAAATTATTTTCTTACTCTTATTTCATAATAGTTTATATGTATTTCAGATAAGAGTAAATTCATATTTCATTTTATTTCAGTTCGAAAGTATCCTCCGCAACAAACTTGAACAATTGAATCTTCTTGCACCTTCGTCCTTTTGCGGTATGCTTGGCCATATTAAACTTCATTTCACCGATTCTCCAATGTTTATTTTCAAAAAACCTTTTTTTCTGTTACAGGTCAGTCCCAACGCGAAGCAAAAAATAGAACATTATTTATCATCACTGACAGGTATGTGTGTGAGAAATTTAGATTCAGACTTTCAACTGGACCAAACGACTTGGGCCACTGCAGAATTACTGTGCTACTCCTCATGCTTTGAGGATATATTGTTCAACTGTATCTTTCCCTATTTTGAATAGCAGATCCTAACATATGGTTAACAGATTCATAATGCAGAAGCTATTCCGATTGTGTCCCAACAAACACACATACAGTATAAAGTCATGCACTAGTATCTGGCAGATGTGAAAGCCCTTCGTGTTATTTACCAGGAAAGCTGTTGTTTTCTGGCTCTTCTCTGTCCATGTAGGTAGGAAGTGTTTTTGACTTTTGGACTTATTGTTCGAATATTCTGAATTCGACGATGTATATGGTATGTTAACAGGGAAATTTATGTTACATTCAACGACAATTTATTCATGTTGAAATTACTGAAGCTTGAGCTGTGAAAAAATCGTTTACTATGATTCTGAGATACTAGAAACTTCCGAAGTGATGATTCATTGGGAATGTGGTAAATTCACTCTAGGAATGATGACATTTTGGTCAATTTCTTTTTTTTTCAGCTAGCTTTATTTCTCTCTTTTTTCAGTATATTGATATCATCTAGATGTTCCTAGTCATTTTTTCCCTTTCTCTAATTTTATTGCTCTCATTCTGAATTCACTCTACAATTTTCAAATCTGTTACTGATTTTGTCTGCAGTGTTTCTGTATGATGTCATTTCCGTTGTTGTTTTCCTAAATGGAATACAGTGGAATAAGTCAAACATTTTCTTTCTGTTATTTACCTAAATTGTGGCTACCTTCAATGCAAACCTATCTCGAAATCAGTGACATATCAGGATTATCCCATCAAAAATATTGTGATTTCCTGCAACAACTGAAAGAGATATGTGGAAAATAATTTTCGGTTACAATCAGATGATTTGATCGCGACGGATCAACTATCGAATTTAACCACCATGGCCCCTGTACAACTTTTTCCGCCGACAACTGATACGTAGCTGGAATGATTGAGAATAAAGTAGTTCAATCGCCTAATTCGGAAACTAGAGCATCTTGGCTTCAAAACGATGTGCATGGCAAGTCGATGAAATGGCTAATAATTTTTCAATTCGCGGTTGTTCCACAGATTCTACATAACTCCGAAATCGCATGAAAACTGTAAATAAACAAATGGATCATTCATTAGAACGCGGGGAAAGTACAAAAAAAATTCAGAGATCATTCGAGACCCCCCAAGGATCCATTATAAAAAAAATCCGATAAAAGACTATTTTTGAAGAAAATGTTAACAAATTATCTTTTTGCCAAATAAGAAAGAACTTCGAAATACATGGAATGATAGCTACGGGCTTCCTCATTATCTTGAACTTTGAATCATTGAAAAATGTCAGTTTTTGCTTGAGTTATGAAACAATTCGTCCGCCCGCCTCCAAGCGAATGTATAGACAACAGAATTCCTTTAGAGAAAGCGGCAGCTGAAATGAGGAGAGTTTTGGTCCCTTTATCTCGAAAACTGTTGTGTTCTCGGAAAAAATGATGGGGATCATTTTTGTAGATAATGTGACGATCTTCAATTTTTGTATGAACGAAAATTGTCTAATTTGTATATTTAGCCAGATATTGGCGGGAAACCCATTTTTCTGGGTTTGGGGGGCCATTTTCGGCCATTGCCATGAACGCAATTGTGTTAAGTTTTGGGTCCTTTGAAAACATCTGTGACGACCAACAAATTAAGCCACAAGTGAAGAACTCATAGACTTATTCACAGGTTCGTCCCTTAGGTTACTGGACTATAACTGATAGTCCATAATTTTAGGCTGGCCGACTGTGATTGCTGGCTGTCTGAACCATGAATTGGAAGTGATATTCGTTTTCCACATCTGTATAATTGATACCGAATGCAAGAGCTTATAATAATATTTCATAGCACTTGATCTACATTCACTCACTATCCATGTTGACGAACATCGACGAATGAAGCCGTTGAAACAAGCGAAATCGGATGAAAGGAAGTTAATTCATAGGTGAAGCACTACATAGACGGGATAATACAGCCCCTGATGACCATATTTCAAAGATCGATTCGCTTCATTCGAACCTGGGAGAGATAGATGAGCTTTAGAATCGGAAGTGGATTATAGTGGTGAATGAAAAGAGGATGGTTCGATTTCGAGTGGATTCATATTGTCAAAAGGGGGCTCATTCACTCAAGTCGCACACAAATTCACGATTGGAATCAATTAGTGACTATTTGAGTCTCGAATTGCATTCATTATACTATTCAAACATAGTTTAATATTTTTCATTCATTAATAGTTGAACTATCAGCCGAAAAATGTCCAGAAGGTGCTGAAACGCTCAACTTATATACCTAGATGAAACCATACGCTTATAATATCACAAGAACCTGAATTATTTCCGGAAATTTTTCAGAGGGCACCAATATTTTGAAAATTATCCCGAGGATATTTTTTCAATATTCATTTCCGAAAGAAAATATTCAGGACTAAGTTAAGCTTGCGAGGTATTCGGTAAGAAAATTCCTCACCATAATTTGGAAAAAATGTATCAATCACACCAGACATTTCAAATTCATTTCTCTGATTGTCAAGTTAGTGAGGGTATGCTGTTTTTGACATTTTGTCATTTTTGTTCAACCGGTGGTAAAGGTGGTAGAAATATATTTTTACAAGTAACATGACGCAATTTCGAAAACATTCCTTTGTAGGTATATTGACCACATTGGGTTGAATAAAAAAGTTATGAACTTTCGTTACACGAAATGCTGAAACTCAGATGGGTACCAGCCCAGTCTATTGCTCCCTGATAATTTCAGTCAACTAAAGGTGGTAGAAGTATATTTTCACAAGTAACATGACGCAATTTCGAAAAATTCTTATGTGGGTATATCTACCATATTTCGTTAAATTGAAAAAATTTACTAAGTTCAGTTACACCAAATGCTAAAACTCAGTTGGGTACTAGTTCAGTCTATCGACTATTTTGCATCATCCACAGGTATATCTACATTATTTATAGATTATAGATCATATGTATATTTTTTGAAATATCTAAAAATTTCCATTTAAATATAGTGGCGCCTCAAGAAATTTCCGGAAATTTTTTCAGTTGTTATGTTAACTAGTGAGAATTGATGCATCTTATTGGTTTAGGTGTGAGGTGTGATATTTTCATTCGTTTATATTTCCCGGGGTTTTGAATTTCCCGTCGAATTTGCTCCATAAATATATATATATATATATATATATATATATATATACGAACATCAACTTGCTGTCCGAATATCAGACCCATCTTCAGCTCTGTCCAAACATCATCAAGAGACAGGGCATAACATAGACTTTGAGAACACTAAGACCATCCCCACAGCAAAAACACTACAAGCTCGTATAATTCGCGAGGCCATCGAAATCGAGAAGCGACCTTCCTGCTTAAATAAACGTGACGATGGTCAGAGACTTCCAACTGCATGGAAACCGCTAATTTCCAGATGCACAATCCCCACCAAGACATCCGACGGTGCTTTAGCAGCACCCGCTGCTATAAATACCACCCAACATCCCTCGATACCTCAGTTCGATCTAAGGAGTAGGCAGATTGAGACCTTAGAAAGAACTCGTGACTAGACCTGGGGAGTAGGCAGATTGAGGCCCCGGCGTCAAGTCACAAACCCTTGCCCCCTGTGACAACACCTGAGGAGTAGGCAGATTGGGACCTCAGCGTGAAGTCACATTTACCTCTTGAAAATGGCTCAAAAATCGGAGCCGAAATGTCGAGAACAAAACTACAGACGCGGTTCAACCCGAACTCAACAACAATATATATATATGCGAAATTGGTATTCTGGGAGTTTATTCGTTGATTTGTCGGTATTGACTTTCGACGTTTCGCCAACATGTCAGTTGGCATTTTCAAGAATGTTACTGCCCCTACTTGGTGCTAGCACCAAAGGCAGAATTTGTAACCTGATACTAAGAGGAAACCTGAAAACTGAACCTTTTTGGGTTTTTTTCATATACTAGTTATAGAAAATTGTATCAATTCTTGTTACAAATGTCTACTAAGAATTCACATGTGTTGAAATAAATGAACAAATTGATAATAATAATAATAATAAATCGTCTTTTATTGAAGATTAAAAAGAATCAATATAAAACTTTACATAAGTCCGATGGCGAAGTCTAGCTGAAGCTATTCTACTTAACCATCAGATAACGGAATAGATAGATAACGGAAGGTTCTGTTATTCAACCTTCATGCCCGCACAAGCACAAATTCCAGTTTATGACGAAACTTTTCTACACTTCAGCGTTTTGAGCGACCATACTGACTACCTTCATGAGAAGGACGTGAGCTGAAGGACATGTCATACCAGAAGACCACCAAATATTTTTCTACGAATTCACTGTGTTCCGAAAATACTGAGATTTTCAATATCTTAAAGATGAAGTAAAGACTGTGTGCCTGAGGTATTCAATTGAAACATAGAAAATCTTTTCATATAATCGGGAGTTCAACGCCCTTATCTCGCAGGAGAAGCAAATTAGACCCCTTTTCCGGGCACGAATTAAAATATAATGTAATTTCTGATGCGGCCGAGGAACCTAATTTGCCAGAAGTGTTTCAAACTGTTCAGCGGTATTTTATGCAGAAATTATTAACAACGTTCGTTTACAAGATAAATTAAAATTATGAAGTGAAAGATAACAGAGCGCAGCTTCTATCTCAAAATTAAATGTTGCAAATGCTCCACTGATTACCACGAAATGAGCAGCCCGTAAAGTTATTGAGAAATATGAAGGCGTGTAGTTCATGTGTCCGGGGTTCATTGAGATAAATGAGTTTTGTGGCCTGTGTATTAAGTTTTTTGGTCATAAACGTTCGGAACTACGGATACTCTGAGCCATTATTGTGATATCTGTGAATTAATTCATGTATATTACCTTTGGTTCACAATGGCACTAATGGAGTAAGAAGCATATGAGACTTATTTTGTTGACTTGTATCACTTCCATTGTCTGGTAATATCAATTTGAATTTGTTGAAAAACTATTCTAAAATCAGCGGATCAGACATTGGCCTGCAAAAACCAAAGGAATGCCAAAAATATATCGGAACAACAAATTTATTCACTTTATTACGTGAATAGACGTTCAGAGAGGATAAAGAATATAGAAAAGGAATACAACGTCAAAGTCAGTTTGCGATGACGAAACAGCCCAAGGACAGTAAACTATTATAGAGGATGGCCAGTTCCCTATACTGCAATGTTATCCTGTCAACTGACGTCACCACGATTCCTTCCGTAGTTTATAATAATATGTACATTTCGTGATGCAGTGGAACTAATATGATGAAGTTTGAGACTACTGGTACCATCAGTCGTTAACTTTCATAGCGACTTGTTTTAGTTGCAGATGATGTGAAATTGATTGTCTCTTCTTCCGGTGTTTCTACCCAATGTAGACATATGAAATGAATTTTTTTTAGGATAGGTGTCTGATGAGTACTTGAAAAGGATAATGATTACTGCCCAGGTGGATAAATTCAATTGACAACGAAAATTTATGCTTCCATCCTCAGCTGTTATATCGCAGTTGGATTTCAAATTATCAATCAACTTGAGTTGTTCAATTTCAGGCATTCTTTTCCATGAAGAATGCTTCCTTCACAGTGTAATCTCAATATAGGTATAATGAGTATTTTTATTTCAGACAAGAATTTATAACAATCGAAATGACTATCAATATTAAAACAAAACATTAGTATTGTGAATTTGTTTTTGGTTATGTTTACGGAATCGCGATGACGTCAATGACAGCATAATGAAATTGGCGAATCGGGCCATCCTCTGTAAAAATAGTTTACTATCCTTGGAAACAGCCACCCCAGAAAAACTCGACCACCGAATAAAAACAGCGCACCAGTAGATACCATACGAGTGCGCCAAATCCTACATAGGAGAAAGTAGAAGACCATTGGAACGAAGACTGTGCGAACACATTTAGAATACTCAAAGAAGGGAAACAGCAAAATCAGGAAAATTGCTGTTTCCACTTTCATATCTCTCATATACTTGAGATAATTTTTCACCCACAAAATATGAGCAATATTTTAATGGACCTGAATACGAACAAGGCTTGCGGATCTGATGGAATATCAGCAATTGTTCTTAGAGTATGTGCCCCCGAATCACGGATAATAGAGTATACGGTCGTTCAATGCCACGTCATTGACTTGTACATCTCACTGGGTAACCAATCAGAAAACATGATTGTCAGCCGGTGTCATTTTTAAACTTCAGCCCTGCTCGAATCATGTTTTCTGATTGGTTACCCAGTGACACGTACAAGTCAATGGCGTGGCATTGAACAACCGTATACTCTATTATCCGTGCCCCCGAATGGGGATGACGGCTGCAAAACTCTACCACTAGGAGCGCCACCACTGCAGGTACCTTTGACAGCCTCTCAAGTCAAATGACAACAATTCAAAACACTAAGCGTCCCTTCTTTGCAATAATTAAGAATATAAAGATTTGAAATCGACATAAAATGGTCTTATGTAGTGCATTCGGATGTAAAAATGTAGGTACGCATTAATTTCCAAAAGAAACAAAACTGAAAAAGCAGTGGGAAGTAGCCCTGAAAAGAAAGAGCTTTCAGGCTTCTGAACATTCTGGATTATGCTCCAGTCACTTACAAAAGAACGTAGCAGGGCAAATAGATGGTTATTATGATGATTTTTAACGAAACACCCCTGTAATCAGTTTGAATTTTTTACCTTTCACTCAGATCTTTTTTTTTTCCTTTGAGGAATCCACCACGTTCCCTCAACAAACTTTTCAGTTCTGGTACAGACAAACATCCATATCTATCGGTTGGAGAAAACATCCTTATGATTCTTAAGTATCTTTTGAAAATATTCATTGAAATAAAAGTAAAACATAACCTGCAAAATCACTCGTTAGGCACATGCAGTCGTGCTGCCACCTACTAAAAGCTTTGGGTCATCTTCCCCATTGACACCAGTACTTTGGGAAATATTAAACATTTCCTAAAACTTGCGAGGTTTCACCTAAGTCTTGTAGAACAGCGGGGGTTCAGCCAGTTCTTAATAAAAAAGAAAAGAAAATTTTACCTTGCAATTAAAGACAAATTGCATTGCGGGGAAAGTACAGAAAAAATCCAGAGATCATTCAAGACCCCCGAAGGACCCATTATAAAGGAAAACTTTCGATAAAAGACTATTTTTGAAAAAAATGGAAACAGATTAATGAAACAGTGTCGAATTGGTGCGGGAAAAAACTTTCACAGCTTAATAAATCTTTTTTGCAAATAAGAAAGAACTTCTAAATACATGGATTGATAGCTACGGGTTTCCTCATTATCTTGAACTTTGAATCATTGAAAAATGTCAGTTTTTGCCTGAGTTATGAAACAGTTCGTCCGCCCGCCTCCAAGCGAATGCATAGACAACAGAAATCCTATAGCAAAGCTGCAGCTGAAATGAGGAGAGTTTTGGGTCCCTTTATCTCGAAAACTGTTGAGTTTTCGGAAAAAATGATAGGGGTAATTTTTGTAGATAATGAGACGATCTTTAATTTTTGTATGAACGAAAATTCTCTAATTCGTATATTTAGCCAGATATTGGCGGGAAACCCATTTTTCTGGGTTTGGGGGGCCATTTTCGGCCATTGCCATAAACGCAATCGTGATAAGTTTTAGGTCCCTTGAAAACATATGTGACGACCTACAAATTGAGCTACAAGTGAAGAACGCATTGACTTGTTCACAGCTCTCCCTAGTTTCGGATCTTCAGTTACCGGACTAACTACCGACCTCAGAGAATAATTTATGTAGTCGCTACGCTTCTCCTTCAAAGAATTGTTTTCGATTGTTCTCGAAAGATGCTTATCGTTGTCTATACTCGATACACCATTTGTCAATCACGCCATATCCGATTGACAAAAAAGAAACAATCGATGCTAATAGCTGCTGGAATGGAATTAATATAATGAAACAAATATTCGTGGGTATGCTTGAAGACTGGCTTTAAATCTAATATTTGAATTAATATAAGATAATCAAACCATCATAACAGAAAATATAAAATTGTAAACAACTCTGAGAACATTATCAATGAGCTGATGTACCACACCACACATATGTCTACAGTGAAATGGAACCGTTGGATTATTTTTACCGCCATCTGACAGTCGAGATAAAAGCCGATGTAATTCCATAAATCCGAATCGAGCTTTCTCTCTGAATTCTGGGATGAGAGGATTATGGCTGTCGGCTGTAATTTAAAACGTAATTTGAATTTGATACGATTTGTTCATTGACTTCGACAACTTTTACAGCGCTGTACAGAAATATCAACGTCAAATTCGAATTCAGCATTTAATTTCGTTGATTAGTATCTGCCAATTGATGGATAAGGGAATCAGAGAATTATAAGGGGAGCATATGAAGTATAAAATTACTCGGGCCGAAATGTCGAATGGAGTTCAAAATCATGATGGGATATTAATAAGTCTTATTCCGAGATGATCATAAGTATAAGGGGAGCGTTTTCTGCAGAAATGAAACTCCCTTTATAGTGTTGATCAGTTGGTTGCGATCTTAGTAGGATAATCCTTCTTCAGATTTGAAAGGGTGCTTCGATTTTTCGGTCATAATGAAAAATGAACATTCGATTTCGTAATTTTCGTAATTGACTGTAGGAATGAGCAAGTCAACAATGCCTTAAAGTAAGAGTATGCTAAGGTCCCGTCTCAGAACCTCTCACAATACTGATATCATGTTATCTGCGAAATCGATATTTCGGTTCCATGACATAATTTGGCTTCATTGACAAACATAGGTAGTTGTTGAATTCAACAAATTATATTATGCAGACGTCCATTAGTAATTAATGTGTCTGTAAATGAATTACTTACTAGGAACCAGTAATGAGACTTACCGTTTTGACAGCAGACATCTTAAGTAATCAAGAAGGCTGGATCGTGCAGGGAAAGTAAGAGAAAGTACCATCTCAACTGGGTATTCAGGTGGCTGACCTATTGGCAAAACTTCCCAGGCTTCATTATTGGTGATCAGAATGAATGAGTGAATGGTTTTATGCACTTTGGGGATTTTAGGTACACTTTTAATCCCTGATTTCAGGGATTAATGTGTCATTTTCGAATAGATTACTTTCGACTCCCAAGGGATTGAGGATTAACTTTTAGTAAGCGAGCCAAGCAGTGGTACGCATGAAACATCATATTTTTTCTAACACTCTAGCTATAGTCAATAAAATGATGCCTTAGTGCCTCATAGTGCCTCAGTGTATTGGGCACTTATTCTTTGTATTTTTTTTTGTAATGAAATTTTTGTTCACGAACCGTACCAACTATGGCCAGCTTGGTAATTAATTGAAAATTTGTATTCATCAAATAGAACGAAATAATCTTCAACTGCCTCGACGCAACCGGTGATAAAATGGTGGTATGGATTGTTGAATGAATTCTATAGTTTTCACAAACTGTGCCCATTCTGACCTTCTTGTAACTTTAACCAAATATAAATTTAGACAATTTAATATAGAGAAAAAAAGTGTCTCATTGATCTCGGTTCTATATGTCTGGCAGGACGGTCAACATTTCGCGATGTCCTATGCTACTAGGTGTACAGCCATCACTCTGATATTTTTATTATCGATTTGAAATTAACTTCAAATAATTACAAAATCAGGCACTCCTTTAAAGTGATCTAAAGAGAAATTTGATTATATAAAATTATTCACTTCTTCAACGTTTTCAATTTCTCTAGCACTAATGATTCAACTTGTCATTTTTTGCTATTGCAAAATATATTGAAACTAATATTTCAACATTAATCTACCGAATCATCTTTGAAACAATTCGTTCAGGCCTGTCTCGAACTACCTACACAGTGAGTTTCTGGGCGGACGCCTGTCAGAAAACAACCGCTCCCCTGGCTAATATCACGTAGGGCCTTGAATTATGTCCGACCGGTGCCACCGCGGGGTTTTTCACAGAAGAAAATCCTGCATTTGCTTTTGACGATACGAATGAAGGAGTTGATTTTCAATTATTGGGATGGACACACCTGCAGACCGTTTTTGGGCTATGTGGCCACTCGTCAGTACAAGGTAGTGCTATCATCAAAGTCGATGACTTCCCATAATTAAAAATCAAACATCTTTCACAGTATCAAGCCTCGACCAAAGCTGATGCGAACAACATGAAGTAATTGCGCCATCTACCCATGGACGAGGTAATCCTAAATCAAACCGAATTTGCCCATTCCTCCTGCGAGAAAAACGCAAAAATATTCGACACAGTCGATGGGCTTACTTGAAGACTGGCGTTAAATCAGATCATATTTTGAACAATTCATTCAGGCTAGTCTCAAACTACCTACACCGTGAGTTTTGGGTATTTACCAAAAGATAATTGTTGCCACGCCTATGTACCTTGCAGGACGCTTGTCATTTCTTCATGCTCTTAGTTACTATCCATTTATATAGCAGTTGTCTTATGAGTTGTCTTATAAACCGGTGAAAATGACATTCCAGTGCTTTTTATGCTGTTGTAGTGGAAAGTTAGTAGCTTTTGATGAAACTCATTTCGTGAAGGCCAGACAAATGGCCATGTTTTGAAAATATGAAAACCACAAATATGGAGACATTGGATCTTCCTACAAAAATGGAAATTGCTACATACATTCGATTGTGTAATTAATTGAAATTGATCATTCAAATACATGATAAAAATATTAGTGACAAATTCTACACGTGGGAAGTATATGACATGAAAAGAAGAGGAGTATCCTGTCTGGTATGTCACACTTACATAAGCGTGGCAGCATTTTTTTGTTATATAATTTGCAATAGCAAAAAAAAATAATGTTGAATAATTAGTGTCTGATTCTTCAATCGATTGAAAGTGACTATTAAATCGATAATAAAAATGTTAGAGTGATGGCTATACACATAGTAGCATAGGACATCGCGAAATGTTAAGCGTATTGCCAGGCATATAGAACCGTGATCAACGATGCGCTAATTTTTTTTTTATATGAATCGTATGAATTTTCATTTGATTATAGTTTCGAGTGGGTCGGAATGGGTACAGTTCGTAGTGACTATACAATTCATTCAAGAATCCGTGCCACCATGTTATCACCGGTTGCGTCAAGGCACTTGAAGATTATTTTGTGCTATTCGATGAATACAAGATTTTAAATTAATTACCAAGCGAGCCGGAGTTGGTAGCTACGGTTCGTGAACAAAAATTTTATTCTCAAAAAAATACAGTAAACATATGTGCCCAATACGCTGAGGCACTATGGCATCACTCTACTGACTATAGTTAGTAGTGTTAAAAAAAATATGTTTCATGCGTACCGCTGATAGGCTCGCGTTGTTGCAGGCCCCTCCCGGACTATTGAGAAGTTCATAATTTTATGCGACGTCTGGCGGAAATATAACGCACTGCTATAATATCACGAACAAACGGCTTCCATTTTATGTGTGTGAATTTATTGAGTTCTTTGGTGTTGATTTAGGAAATCTCATCTGAAGTTGTAATTTTTTTTTATTAATAATAACAAACAATCATGGATGCAGATCGCTCAGTGAGCCGTATAAAGTATTTGGTGCCAAGTTGCCGCAACTCTAGGAACCGTAATCCAAAGTTGTCTTTCCACACGTTTCCAAAGATAAATACATCTTTGGTGGGAAACATTACGGAAAGTGGATCGAAAAAGAAAATAGACAGGTACAAGGCTTGGAAAATCTGAAACTGCATAAATCACCACCTAGAGCGGCTTCGGTGTGTTATTTGCATTTCAAGAGAGATGATTTCTTTTTACCGGTGTGTCTGTCTATTTTTAGGCGAAGTTATGGCGCATTTCATCATCCATGTAATAAAAGCCTCTCTGGTTCACTAACACTACACTAAAACTAAAAAATGGCCTGGAACAAATATCATTAGATTTTAAAACACAATGCATCTATGTTCACCTCCAATGAATGGTATTGTGCGGATATTCAAAGCATCATGAACACAGTTATATTAACCTTCACAAGAAAAATTTCGTACAATGAAAATATAGCAAAAAAACACCAAAATCTTGTCTAGTGGGGGCAACTGATGACTGGATTTCAGTTTGGCGCGTTATTTCACAAATGTAAACAAGGTAACTCTCTCAAAATGGTGGATGAAGTTTAACCACCACCAGCGCCCTCATCGGTCGATATTCTTCCCTATAATTTTGTTGATATCGACGAAAGTTGTACATCAAAATTCTCATTAGGAATCTAGTGCTATAAAATAGTTTTCCTTTTTTTACGTTTCCTAAAGTACATAAAATAGTGCATACACTACTGGATTCTACACCCCTTTCTATAAATCTACGAACTATACAAACTTTTTGCCTCGAGATGGAAAGTATGACTTCAATCCTGTGGAATTCGGGCGCTCAACAAAAAAAATTGAATTTTTTTTTGAAGAATTTTGAAAGAAACAAGGCACGCGCATTGATGATTTTGTAATTAACCTATTGGGACTTAGATCAAGTTTCAGTTCTGTTTTCATTGGCGCAGCAATTTTGACAACCTGCGCAAGAGTAAAAAATACTGTCATTTCGATCAGTTAGATTTTATGAAGTTGAAGTGAAAGTAAAAATGTCGGTGAATTGAATGGCCTATTGATGAATGAATGAATGAACAATCTCGTGAAATTTACAGTAAAACGATGGAAATCACCCTTCCACTGAAAATTTTCTATTTTATGTTCGGCAGGGTGTGTTTGAAAAGTAAAATTTCCTTTGGCCACACATTTTTCGAAGTGGTTCATTTGAAAAATATCACCAATGATTGAAATTGTGTATAACATACAATCTGAAAACGTATTAATGTTATATGAGCAGGTATATGAGGAGTTTCAGTCTCTGGTCATCCAGTCCATTTATAGTATGCTACTCATTAGCAGTTCATTCTTTGGATCAAATTTCCACACACAACCCTACCTCAACTTCCTGCTAATGAAGGTGTGATAATTGTTCCCTTCCTTGACTGAATAGCTACATTTTGATCTGGGACATAGCATCCTAACCCAATTTGTTACCCCGCTCCACAACTTCCGAAGTAACTTCCTTAGAGTCAACTCGATTATGATCTTAGAGAGCGTGCATCCCCGATTCTCACTCGAGATACATCGTGGATATTAATTCCCAATTAGGAACAACTTTAAATTACCCCACACATATTTCTGTCTATTCGAATTCCGAAGACCTCTCCACCGCATTCCCAAAGACGAAATGGGGTATTTCTTAGCGGCTGGCCACGAAACAACGATGAGATTGTCAGTTCTCTGATTCAATTCAGTTGGAGTACATTGATCAAAGTTAGTATTAATTCATGATTTCCAATGGACAGAGTTGCTATTGCCAGGAGTTCAAAGGGCATTAAGTTCTCTCAATAATTCCTGGGTTACTGATGAAGTGATGAGCAGAGCCAGGTAGATATCAGGTATTGAATCAGGATTCGCTAGCTGATGAATTTAGGGGTGAGGGCAAGTTGGGTTATGAAATATTGACATTTTGTCTGGATGGTAACGATGGATAATTTCAATGGAACAAGGTTGAGAAATTACATCATTCATTACATGAGAGTTGCATACGCTATTCTATTCACATCCAATAAATAATGAAGAACTATAAATATTGTATTATTGAGTTTTCATATTGAACACAATAATAGTAGGTACTCAATCATATTTCTTTGAAAAATCCTACAAAATTATAATTAATGGTATAACCACGGAAAATACAACAATGAGAAATGAAAAAAAATGAAAGAAATCCCTAGCGAGGTCAGGATTTGAACCCGGACGTTTCTGATGACTGCCCTAGCCATTGACCACTTGGCCATGAGGCCTCGTTCAATTTGTTTGAAAATAAAAACATGTGTGTTGCATTTATGAAATGAAAAATATAATCCTTTCGAATGTATTTTTTTTTGTCTAAAACATCTGTGGAGGAGTCGCTGGTAATTCTTCTATATCACTGCTATAAGGCATTTTCATTCGATTATCGAAAATTGACTGAATTCAAAAATTCATTACCTGATTTCGACCTGACAAACGTCAAAATGCAGAGCTTGCACTTCATGCTTGATTGAAAAATAATGGATTTCTATTGGTTAAAAATCTGTATCCTAATGTATTTCATTATAAAACGGGTTGTGGGCATATAAGTGTATTATTAGTAGTACGGGTGTAGATAAACCAACTTATATAACAGAAAACACAAATAATTGTCATCATCAAATTCTTAGTTCCTGCGGTCAAAAATATATCGCTGGAACGTCAAGGCCTGTGGAAGTGTGAAAGAGTGAACACAAGATGTACATCAAGAGAAGGCACATTGGTGAATTATCAGAACACATTCTGACTGCCGAAAGAATCT
Organism: Zygogramma bicolorata; assembly: GCA_032362365.1. Classification (NCBI taxonomy): domain Eukaryota; kingdom Metazoa; phylum Arthropoda; class Insecta; order Coleoptera; family Chrysomelidae; genus Zygogramma; species Zygogramma bicolorata. The sequence continues at coordinate 25,957 of JAVJAQ010002960.1, forward strand.
GCTTTTATTATATCTGTTATATATGTGCCTCATACAGTTTTGTATTGGTAAAGATAATGTACTTTTTATATATCCCGTACTTTGATATGCCATGGAAAACAGTTTGTGTCATTACCATGAGTTTCAGTAATCAACTAAATGTCACTCAAGTTAGTCGCGTTTATTATTATAAAATCTATTTGAATATTCATATTAATACTCATATAGAACAATATCGTCTGAGGGAAGTAGCATCTCAATGAAGTTCCTTTGATGTGAATCGCACCTGATCTTTGATACGCCTCCAAATACGAACATAAAGGAGAAATATTTGTGAATAAGTTTCGAAAACGAAAGTGTATTTGTCCGAAACAAAACTAACGAAACTTAACAAAAATAGGTATCTTTATAGGTGAATTTACTTACGAGTAGTTGCCGACTAATAGGGCGGTTTCATTCAGAATGAACACAGCTCATCAAATCCATCTTGGCACAGAATTAATAACGTATATGGCCAGCAATCTCTGTGAAGCCTAGTAAGACAACAAAACACCTATTATATGTGTTCTATGTGTTGAAATCCATTCCTAGAAGGTGTCTTTTTCTTCAGTCATGGTCTACGCTACCAGTGTGCAGCTGGAAAAGTATCTGAGTTTGTGCCAAGATGGATTGGATATGCTATACATACCAGGTTTATGTTCACTGAACTAGATTCAGTTGCTAAGTATGAGCCTATAGATTTGTTGCTAAAGAACTGTTTTTGGTTCACTTGAACAACAGTTCACTGATATAAGTAGGATTGGCTCTTAATCATCTGACAAACAGAAAAAATCGGCGTCTCAATGAAGTTGGAGAAAAGACCCCAAATTGGTAATGGATGTATGCAAAGGTTGTCGCCTTCTTAGACTCCACTATAGAGTTCAATAGTCATTTTCCTAACAAGTGCGGAAAGTGATTCTTTCCCGGACGCGACTGCAGTCGAGTGCGGGAAAGACACTTTCCGCATGAGTTAGGAACAATACTTTTTCTACAAGAGTAGGAAACAAATTCATTTTTTCAGTTATTTATTCATGCAAATGGAAACAACTAACAAGAGTAACATTTTCTATCCACTAATTATTCGTGATATTTATTGTAAATGTACAATTTGATGCATTATGTGAATTTATAGCGGAAGCCAGCATATTGTTTGAAGATGGCTGATTTCCTGAAGAAGGAAACTCGGGAAATACATTATCGAAAGAAATCGAATGTGCAGGCACAGGCATCAAATCGTCGCCGATCGATATAGACGTGGATGGTTCTAAAATGCACCCGGAAAACGATGTAGTGTTCAAATTGAGAATTTTGTTGGACATTTCTTTTTTTCGATTGGTGGAGTCTTCTTAATACCCCTCGGCAACTGAAGTCGATTTCCATCCTCCTAGGCGTTTGATATTAGTTATACCCACACCACAGTCAGCAAGTAAAGTGGCTGAGGAACGCCTGAAGGTGTGACCAGTGTAAAGCTCTGGATTTTGAAGGCACAGATATACTGCTATTTCGGAGGGTATCTTTCCTAAGGTATTGATTCCTACACATTGCACAGTACATTTTTCACTTTTGTAATACAAGAATAAACGACGGATCTAGAGGAATGATTTTTGAAATCCTTGATATTAACAATTATCAGGTTTTCTTTGTCGTCTATATCGTCAATGGTGAGTTTTGTCAGCTCTTCTCGTCTGCAAGCACCAGCTAATCCAAAAAGTGCTACTTAATTATGAGGTATATGTCATCGGGTGCTTCAGTCATAAATTTTGACACGTCTTCTTGAGTGAAGATTTTGGCCTTTTTCGGTCGAAAACCGACATTCTGTCTTTTAATGATGCAATTATTTTGTAAAATTTGCTATTATCCAAATTTTGCTTTACTTTGAATACACTCTTCAACATTGAATATCTTGCCCATAAAGTGTTTGGCTTCCATGTTTTAGACATTTCTAGAAAATGAGCCAAGAATACTTCTTCTTTATTTGGTGTTTTCACTTTTTTATTGTTGCACCATTCAATAAAACTCGTGTATTGCTTCTCATACTTTTGTTTAGATTCCGTTGGCAATAACTCTAAGTTCGCATCTGTAGCTACTTGCACGATTTCTTGTGGAAGTTCTTCATCAGATGAATAATCCATTGTGGCAATTTCACTGAATCGAAAATTTTATATAAGTAACGCTTTGTCTGTCACTCTGACAAATACAAACAAATTTGTGTATTGATCGGCATGACAACATCAATTGTTACCTACTCGTTATCAGATCAATCAAAGCCTATAGGGTGATTTTCATAACAATACATTTTCATTTATCAATATTTGTTCATTTTTTCAATAAATAGTGCAAAATGATGGATGATTTTGAATAAACTCACTTAGTATTGCAACAAAAAAGCTTTCATATTTTGTCACCCACCACTTATATTTTACGGGGATATCATATAAATGTTTTTCCCGCACTAGTGTGGGAAAATGACACTTTCCAAACTGAATTGCGTGCGGGTAGAGGGTGAATCACGCACGCTTGTAGGAAAAATATATTTCATAATTTAGCCTCTTCAGTTCAATGAATACCTTCGGCATACCAATAATGTCTCAAACAGTTCTATTATGTTTCACGACGATTTTTGCAAATACGGTAGGTTGGATGGATATTGACGGCATTTTCTTCAATAAAATGAACTAGCATTGAGTGACGGAAGCGCTGAATTCTGTAACTGAGAAAATTGCGAATGAACGGTAACGTGCTGTTTTTGGAAACTAGTGTGTTAGTTATTGAAGAGGTTTGTGGTTTTCAAAAGAGAAACTGAGAACCTATATTTTGTTGTCCAATTTGTACTGGGATGATGTGCAATCTCACTCTATGTATTTCGATAGGCAGATTGAAGTTTCGAATGAGAGAAGACGGAGTCGAGAAAATACCTGGTCGACAAAGTGTTTTGCCGACTTGATATTCATCGAATCGATCCAACCTGAAAGAGGTTGGAAATAAGTACATATAGAGTCCAGTAACTGAAGATCCGAAACTAGGGAAAGCTGTGAACAAGTCTATGTGTTCTTCACTTGTGGCTCAATTTGTAGGTCGTCACAGATGTTTTCAAAGGACCCAAAACTTAACACGATTGCGTTCATGGCAATGGCCGAAAATGGCCCCCCAAACCCAGAAAAATGGGTTTCCCGCCAATATCTGGCTAAATATACGAATTAGAGAATTTTCGTTCATACAAAAATTAAAGATCGTCTCATTATCTACAAAAATGACCGTCATCATTTTTTCCGAAAACTCAACAGTTTTCGAGATAAAGGGAAACACAACTCTCCTCATTTCAGCTGCCGCTTTCTCTATAGGAATTCTGTTGTCTATGCATTCGCTTGGAGGCGGGCGGACGAATTGTTTCATAACTCAGGCAAAAACTGACATTTTTCAATGATTCAAAGTTCAAGATAATGAGAAAACCCGTAGCTATCATTCCATGTATTTCGAAGTTCTTTCTTATTTGGCAAAAAAATTTAATAAGCTGTGAAAGTTTTTTCCCGCACCATTTCGACACTGTTTCATTAATTTGTTTACATTTTTTTCGAAAATAGTCTTTTATCGGAAATTTTTCGTTATAATGGGTCCTTGGGGGGTCTTGAATGATCTATGAAATTTTTTTGTACTTTCCCCGGGTTCTAATAAATGATCCATTTGTTTATTTACATTTTCCATGCGATTTCGGAGTTATGTAGAATCTGCGGAACAACCGCGAATTAAAAAATTAATAGCCATTTTATCGACTTGCCATGCACATCGTTTCGAAGCCAAGATGCTCTAGTTTCCGAATACATATATATTTTTATGGCTAATAATTTTTTAATTCGCGGTTGTTCCGCAGATTCTACATAACTCCGAAATCGCACGAAAAATGTAAATAAGAAAATGGATCATTCATTAGAACGCGGGGAAAGTACAAAAAAAAATTCAGAGATCATTCAAGACCCCCAAGGACCCATTATAAAGAAAAATTTCCGATGAAAGACTATTTTTGAAAAAAATGTAAACAAAGAAACATACTGTTTTGAAAACAGCCTTACCCAACTTGCTTCTTCACACTCTATTTCCCGCCCCAGAAATCGTTTCACCACCGCCACAGTCAGACGCCCTGCTGACAGCAGGAATTCGAAATCAATGCCCCTGTTAACAAGTGGCAGAGCATCGGACCCTAATCGGGAAGAATGGAATATCTGACAGCGGCCATTCGACTTTCAAATCGCCTTCAGGGTGTGTTTTTCTCGCGAGAAATGGAACCCTGAGTGACGATGTGGTGCCAAATGCAGTTACATTTCGCGGAGGACGGCGTGGAAATTTGAATCCCGGACCTCTGCGGATTTCGTAACGTAATGGAGTTTGGCGAGGCCGGTATTGTGTAGCGGGGTTTTTCGTACTGCCTGCCGTGTCGGATCTTATTTGCCTTTCTATTCAGTTTTGTTTGCGCTCGCTGAGAACTAGGAGTTCAACTTCGATAGAATATTTGAGAGGGTGAATTGAATTTGTATGAAATACGAGCGAGTTGCTGGATTTCGCTGTTTTATTTTTATGTGCTGGGATCCAGCCAGAGCTCACATGCTGTAGCAAAGTTTGACATTTTTCAGATAGAGTAAAACGTACTTGTTCAGGAAATAGTAAATTGATTACACTGCCATGCAAAAAAATATTTCTTTCTCTCCGATAATAATATATTACAGTTTCCTGTATGATTTCCAATAACAATGGGTTTACAAAACCGCGACACGTGTTTCGCTAATACAATAGCTTCTTCAAGCATCATCTTGCTTGTCGCGGTTTTGTAAGCCCATTGTAAGTGGAAATCATACAGGAAATTGTAATATATTTTTGTTAATATGGATTTTCATATGGATATGAAAATCAAAAAGTAAATACTCTTTTTAGTAGTATTCACTCTGGAGATTTCTTTCTTTCCGCATTTTCTGTTGGTGTTCGACGACAAATCGTCCAAGATAAATCGGCAAGAATTGTTTCTTACCATTTTTCGTTGTAACACCTCTCTATGTGCAATATATCTTGGTGAAACCTCTCACCATGTTTATCTGATACTGCGCCGAGATGATCTGGGAAGAAAATGAATTTTAAGGAAAATATATTATAACCTAAAAATGATATTTGCTTTTGAAATCAGAATAATGTTCTAATTACCTCTATAGTTGAAAAAACTTATATTCGTTAAAATAAATTTTAAAAATATTCCCTATACAACTTTTCAACGTACTGATAAAATGTCCCATAAGAGCAATGCAATTATCGAAAACTTACAGCGGTAATTGCATTGTATCAAGTCACCATAATCAAACATTCGAAACCGTATCGCTAGACGTCAGTAAACAACACAAATAAATGTCAGATAGACTTCAAAAATAGAAAAACATTTCGCGTTCTGGTGAGTGCTCCATACAATCTATAGAGGAAAGTATAAATGAACAAAAAATAACATTTCCTTGAGAATTTCTTCATTCGTGAAATATTCCAATGAATTACATTCGTGCATAAAAATGACCAGATAATTTTGCATTCAAGAGTGATATCTTATACAAATTGCATTCGGTTATTTTCATATTTTGTAAAAGAGCCCTCGTCCTTCGGACTTTCGCCAAAATATGAAAATAAACTTGCAATTTTTAGATTATAACCGATAACTGCTGTGACGCAAGGATTGGTGTTAAAGCACCGTCAGGTGAAATTGTTCTCTCTCCTTCTATCAATATGAACCGTTTTTGTGGATGTAAATATGTCCTGAGTTGAATACAACATCGTCAAAGAAAAAACGACGGACAGAGAGTACATAATATCAAAATGTTAGAAACTTAAGTAACAATGAAATTATTCAAAAAAACACTGGAGGATCACTGTCTTATGTGATGGCGATTTGGAATATCAAACTTGTTGTGCGAAATGTTCCGGTATTGAAATCCACCACATGATACGATATTTCAATTTTTACAAATTTTGTTCGGAATAATTCGAGATGAATATTGCGTTACCGATATTGATATATGTTTGAATACTTTAAGTGATCACTTTCAAAATCTCGATACCCCTTTTCAGGTTGTGATTCCAAAATGACTATTTGAATATTTCCATTCTACTGTGGAAACAATATTCAAGCAATATCAGAATTCGCATATCTATATAGCAGTATCATGCCAATATGCCACCTAATGTGATAATACAATATTTTAATCTAAGCTCCCAAACAATGTCGAATATACATTAGATTTCGATGTTGATAATTGAGTATATACAAAATATGCAGACAATATTGAAATATCTATGTTGTTAAACTGAAAGTATTCATTATCACCTGATATGGTAATTCTGATATTAGTAATAAGTTATCAAACCCATATATTATCAATATTGAACCTTACAAAATGCAGTAGAAATTTATTGTCTTATTGAGCCAATATTCATAATGAGATATCGTTTTCTCAATATTGATTAATATTAGTTCAGCATCGATTTTTCACTCACGATGTATCTATAATAGACCAATCTGAACTCGGGGTTCAGCCAATATGATGTGCTACTTATATATCCTTCTTTTCGCAAGTCATTCAAAGAAAACGATACAAAAATTGTTATTTTATTCAGTTTATTGATGAAATTGGATAAATCAACCGCAACACCTGACTCAAAGCTCTCAGGAAATTTCAAATAGCAGCTCAAGTCATCTGTAAGGGAATACTATTTTTCTCTAACTGCCTGAATATAACCTTTGCTAATATTAATTTATTTTGTTAAAAAAGTAAGCAATTTAAGGATATATTGGTTGGTTGCCATGGATATCGTACTGAAATGTGGATATTTCGACCTAGTACTAAAAAACTGAAGAAAAATATCTACCTACCGGCAATTTTTGGTATCTGCGATAGCGAAAATATACAGTTCATCCACACTAGCTCAAAATTGTCACAATTTAATTGGATTCGATTCAGTCATACGTTTTGGCCACGCCGGTGATCTGTCACTAAAACGTAATCAAGGATCATTTTAGTCATTTGTTTAACAAATATGTTGATCACGTCTGGGAGACTTATAGTAGAATATGCAGAATATTACCTAATTGACTGAAAAATATATTATGATAGTGATTCTTCCTCCAACCAAATCATTGTACTGCTACTTACCCGTTCCAAATATCAAATCAATTTTTCAATAAATTTTGATGTCAGCGGTTGAAGAAGAAATTCTGTGTTCAATAATTACAAAAAACGCGTTCAAAGACTAGTACGTTACCAGACAACGCGAAACTCTCTGAAAACATGCAATTCTTGTAGATTCTACTAAAACAAATGACTGTTCCTCACAAGACAGTAACTTCATTTTCTCAAATTGTGGTAAGATAAAAACACAAAAAAACTGCGAAGGATGGATTCATCCACCACAGAGTGATGTCTTTTATACGGTAGGTACTAATTGCATCATCCTTATAAGTGTATTAATTGATGCTTTCAGATGAATAAACTAGATTTGATTAACCCAAAAATACGATGAAAATGATAAATTTCATTTCTACTGCTTTATGAAGATCAAGAAACTCATCGTCAATAACAAAAGAATTCAATATGAACACAAGTATATCGATAGCAATCCTAACTCACAAAAAATCAGTATGCTCTAGGGAAATGTGAAAACGTATTTACACAAACCTAATTTCCTCTTAAGAAGATTCAGTTGATACCATGTGGTTTGAAAAAAGCTCATAGGAATTCATGACATATAAGACTGAATAATAGAAACAATAATCTGGTGTGGAATGTATAGAACAGTAATATTTCAATCCATCCTGGCAGAGAAATAATGACGTATTTTTTTGATCAGTTCTTGTATATTTCAGCAAAAACCATAAAAAATGCATGGGAACTCACGTCTACAGGCGAATTATTGCAAAGATCATTATAATTACATTAAAATTAAATTATCATTACATTTTCACTAAGAAAATTTTGAAATTCATGCAACACTCATTACATTATGAAGTTGTTGAAATCTTCATGTTTTTCATTTCGAAGATGTTCATATTGACGACCTAACTCTATTAAGGCACTTTGATTCATAGTATTGCCGAATACTGATAATATAAACAAAAAAAATAAACATCACATAACCTAAAACCGTCAAATGATACGTCACTGCACATGCGCATTGGCTGTTTTCAGTGAGACTCGTGATGTAATGAAAATAAAGTTAAAAGTTGATTCCACTATAAAACGAGTGTTCAACTTTTCTTGATGATGATGTAGTGTTAATGTAATTAGAATGATCGTTGCATGAACCGGCCTCTTGAATATTTCCAGAACATTTATAGCTGGATTCGAAGAACATCTTCGAGTTCTGTTCTTCACTTTTTGATGCATCGTTTGGGGACAACCGATTCTAGTTATAGAGGAATATTACTTATATCCAGTAATTTACTTTATAACCTCGTAAGGAAAACAAGTTGGTGGAATTGGTGTACACATTTTGGCAAAGAATTTTTGACGTATGTGCCCAGCAATCTCTGTAAGACACCTATTATACAGGGTTCAACTGAATAAGTTTAAAACATCTAAGGAGGTGATTCCTCATCGAAAAAAAGATAGGATCGTTCATGTAAAGAAACTTCATTGGAGCATCCCTTGTTAAGATACAGCCCCTGAAAGGAGGTACATAAAATTTGTATAACAAGTTTTTTCACAAGCACTGAAAAAGTTACAATATTGAAATTAACCAACTGACAGCGTCATACCAATTTAATTGTCACTATCGCTAATAGCGACCTACTAGATAGATTAGTTTCGTATTTTCACATTTATGACGATGTATCTCTATAGTTGTTCGTAAAATAATTTTAAGCTGAGAACTGGTTTATTTTGGGCAAAAAACCAAAGAGACATTTTTTGTTTGTAATGAAACATGTTATTTGAATGGTAAACAAATAATAAGAAAAAAGTTATATTGGAAATAAATTTTAGGAGTTGCGTTTTCCTCCTCTTACAACCATGGGGTAAACCAAATAGATTACTGGCTAAGTGTCTTTTTGGTAGTACAAAACGTCAGGTTGATTTCAATATTGAAACTTTTTCAGTGCTTGTGGAAAGAATTGTTATAAAAATTTTATGTACCCCCTTTCAGTGGCTGTATCTCAATAAGGGATGCTCCAATGAAGTTTCTTTTTTTTCGATGAGAAATCACCTCCTTAAATGTTTTACACTTATATATGTTCACTGTGATGGAATTTATTTCTGGAGTTGTTTTTTTTTGACATGGTCCACACTACCAATGTGCAACTGGAAAAGTAGCTGAGTTGCCGAGATGGATTTTTTTGGAGACTTTGAGGGAAGACAAATCAGACGGCTTTCACTTTCACGAAAAAATGATCAGAAACTATTCTGACCAGCACTATGCTCCTTGGATTAGGTTCTAGTAGGTTCAATAATTTTCCAGAAATGTTATTTTGTATTAGAAGAAATCAACTTCAATTCAGTAGGCATTGTGAAAATTATTTATGTCTATCCCATTCATAACTTCCTGTAGGTATTATCGAATTATATCAAGATCGATATTATCTCAACTGAAAAAAGTTATTTTTATATTTCTCCTCGGCCTAGTTATGTTAACGTTGAGTGAGACGTCCTAATTATCTCCATGATTATGTCTTTCAATCATCTCAAATTTTCTAATAGACGTCGAAACTAATGAAAGGCTCGCAAACTTGTTCTGGAGCGATATTTTCTTTTCAGAGCTCCCAATTAGTATTAAAGTAAGCCTGACGGCAATTCTCATTCGACATCGGTTTGAAAACGGATTGATGGCTGATTGTGAATACTCCAGTAAAGAAGTGAATTTTTTAGTGAAATGAAGGACTAATTCGAGACCACTCAGATCAACTTAAAATTTTTTGGAATTTGTCAAAAGAGGTGTCAAGTATCCGAGTAAACAAGTTTGGTTACCGGGCAAAGCTCCAAAGCGCTGTAAAACTTGGCCAAACTGTTTTTTTGGCCCAAAATTTAATATCTCGGGCAATACTGGATGAATTTTCGTGAAAATAGGTACCGAGGGGTTTTTTGGGTCACTGATTAAGATTTTGATGTCAGAAATTTCTGAAACACCCTGTAAACCGTAAAAACTACCCTTTTTTAGGGTTGTTTTTTTAGAGTCGGGATTTGAAATTTGACAGCAGAATTCAGTTGGCTCATCATCTGAACATCACTACTGCACGAAAAATGTTCATGAAACTTATTAATAGAGGGTCCCAATGGATTAACTATAGAAATTTTATGTGATTGATGGAAAAAAAAGGTTTTTTGGCCATAACTTTTTTTTGGCTAATGATAACGAGAGGTACCAGGCACCATTTTGAAGCTAAGGTTATCGCCGAAATTCCATGTCACAAGCAACATTTGAATTGGATGGGCCAATTTTTTTTATTTCGCCCGACAAAAAAGCATTTACCGTTATAAACATAAAATAGGCAATTTTAAACGGACAAATTTGCTTACAGATGAAAAATTATAACAAAAAATTGAAATACAAGTATCCTGGAATGAATGCTGAAAAATTTGGCTATTTAAAATAAATAATGTTCATGCTGCTGGTCAAAACCTGGAAATGTTTTAAAAAATACACGATTTTACCCAACTTTAGCAGGCCAAAACATAAACAATAATTACCCGATAGGGCCAAAGATGGCTGGACATATTTAGGACGAAGTGTTCTGACTTTTCACCAAGGGTTTTTTTTCCAAGCACCTTAGCCCATATGGCATGGCGCTAAAAAATTAGCCTTAAAAATTTTAGAAAAAAAATTATTTTGCCCATAACTTTTTTTCTTCTTATTTCAAACGGTTCAGGTTGGTCTCGAAATTTTCCCGATTTTGTTATCTTGCAAAATGATGGGCATCATTTCTTTCGTTAAAGTTATATTTTTCGAGATATTTACGCCAGAACGATCCGGTTTCTTCTTTTTTCGTTAAGCAACCATTTTTGCCATGTCATATATCCTTTAATATCAATAGTACAAAAATAAAGCAAAAACCACTTTATTTGTCAACTAAAATACTTCAAATGAGTAATATATATTTTTTTTGTAATACTAACAGATTTTCAGTAAAATTTAAAAAAACTTTGAAAACTTTTAAATTTTTTTGCCAAAAACCTCACTTTCCCTTTATGTTAAAAAATAATAATTTATCGATTGGTTTCATTATTTTTGTTCCAACCTCCCCCCTAATGAGTTCCCCCACCCCACCGCCCGCACTTTTTCCCAGTAACGAAAGTTGTTTACTCGGATACTGGGCACCTTCCTCAACAAAATTCAAGTTACTCCAAGTATCTCCAATTGGTCTCGAATTAGTCCAGCCAGTTTTTACTTCCTTTACTGGAGTAGAAATTCTTCATGATTATCGTGAGCTGTAGGATATGATAACAATGGTTTCTCTGTATGAGTGGTATGGCATGAGTAAATTGGGATGTGAGTTATTATTCGTTGGGGTCTTAATCAAAATATCGCTTTTCATAAGATTGTATGGGAAAGGTGTTGGTAGGAATTGTTTTTTCAATGGAATAAGTCTTCAGCAGATATTCTTGGGAAAAAGGAGCTGGTAGTGGGAGTTTTGGATACAACATAGGTTTAGAATTTAATTAAACAAAGGGATGAGCAATTTTCAGATAGGAGGAATGGTAACTGTAAAATTGATAACAAAATGATAAATTCAGCTGGTGGGAACTAATTCAGCCTCGTCCCTATAATCTACTCTCCATGTGAAATTTTGGTAATTTTTTTTTTGTGGATTACATTTCGTTTCATCTTCAATTACTTCGCTTTCCAGAAGCAAACTGTGGAAAATTGGTCCAAAAAATCTGTTACTGTCGCCTGGTCTATACAGGCCGTATTTTTATGTAGAACCACTTTTGGCATCTCGAAAACGGTAAATGATACAAAGTTGGTTCAATGAGACAAAAGTTGCCTATTCCAGTGATAAATGAAACGATGTTTTCGAATCGAAAATATCACGCACCGTTTCTAAAATATACGGGAAACACCGAAATGACCTGTTTTCTTTTCTTCGCGCTGCCGCCTCTATTTTCAGGAATATGGAAATGTGTTCAGGAAACTTTTTCCTCCGTTTTCAATTTGTTTTGATGTACTGTGCTTCGATTTTCAATACGACGTTTCGTTTCACAGGGGCCACCCTCAACTCTTTTTTCAAATACGGACCTACATATTTTTAAATGAATTTTTCAAATAAAGACCTGTATTTTTTTATCATTGAATTTTAGTAGTCCTTGTCCTACCCAGTTCAAATAGGTATCTTACCTAATACTTGTTTCTACGTTTCTGCCCATGAATTCCATCATCATGATCCGAACAATGAAAATTTCAAATTTTAATTTCTAATGATTTTGCTCTTGCCGTTGTAGGCAAACGGTGATTTTCTACTTCGAATCAGGTACACATTAAACTTGAAACAATTTGAAATTAAGTTCAAAAACAAACAATTATTGCTAGTACCGTTTTTTTCTATCCATCTTCATGGCATGTCGAGAAAGGTTTTACAAATTCGTGTGCGATGGTGCGGTGGTGCTCCGTCGTGTTGGAAATATTTATATTTGCTTAGGACATTCAGAGGCAATTCTTCTGAGAAATCGCGTGAAATATCCTATAGGAACACATGATACAGCTCTTCCGTCAACGAACTATCAAAAAAGTAGGGACCAATGATTTTGGTATCCGAAACATCAACCCAGACATTGATGCCGAACCTCTCTTGAAAATTAGTGGCTCTGAGTAAATAAGCATCCTCCTGGCGCCAATGATAATGAATATTTCCCTCATATATAAAATGTCCCATAAGAGCAATGCAATTATCGAAAACTTACAGCGGTAATTGCATTGTATCAATTCACCATAACAACACATTTGAAACCGTATCGCTAGACGTCAGTAAACAACACAAATTAATGTCAGATAGACTTCGAAAATAGAAAAACATTTTGAGTTTAGGTGAGTACTCCATACAATCTATAGAGGAAAGTATAAATGAACGAAAAATAACATTTCCTTGAGAATTTCTTTATTCGTGAAATATCCCAATGAATTACATTGGTGCATAAAAATGACCAGATAATTTTGCATTCAAGCGTGATATCTTCTACAAATTGCATTCGGTTATTTTCATATTTTGTTGAAGAGCCCTCGTCCTTCGGACTCGGACACTTTCGCCAAAATATGAAAATAAACTCTTGCAATTTTTAGATATCATGCTGTCAAAATTATCGGTAATTTTTATGCACTCGTGCAATTATAACCGAATATTCCTGTTGAACCATCCATATTATTTGTAAACCGACTTTCGTCGCACCATAAGATTTCTCGATTTGTTTTCAAGTTCGAGTATTAATTCAGGGTGGAATTCTCATTGAAACGTTTCCTCGCAACTTCAATCAAATATTCTCTCAAAATACAAACAAAAATTAAATCAGGACCGTATTCCGAAGGGGAGGATTTTCATTGTTCAGACACTGATGATAGAATTAATGGGCAGAAACGTAGAAACAAATATCAGGTGAGATACATATCTGAACTGAGTAAGACAACGACCACTTAAATTCATTTAAAAATATGAAGGTCCGTATTTGAAAAAAGAAAGTTGAGGGTGGCCCCCGTGAAACGAAACGTCGTATTGAAAATCGAAGCCCAGCACATCGAAGCAAATTTGAAATAAAGGAAAAAGTTTCCCGAACACATTTCCATATTCCTAAAAATAGAGGCGCCAGCGCAAAGAAAAGAAAACGGACCATTTCGGTGTTCCCCGTATATTTCAGAAGCGGTTCGTGATATTTTCGATTTGGAAACATCGTATCATTCATCAATGAAATAGACAACTTTTCTAATTTCACCAACTTCGTATCATCTACCGTTTTCGAGATACCAATAGTGGTACGACATAAAAAGTACGGCCTGTACATACATAAAGCTAGTTTCATCGCATGTAAATACACTTTTCTGTTTTGTTTTTGAAAACTTCGAATTCATTTTATCATCCATTCTAGGGAAATGATGCATATGGTCATTGCGAATGCGCCACAGTATCAAATACACAAAGCTACCCTCGACTCATTTTTGGTTTTTATTCCGTATTCTCCGAGAGTTCTACGAAGAGAAAATGATGTAGTGATAACAAAGCCCAAGATGAAAAATACATATATTTCATGGCGACGAATCTCCAGAGCGTCGTTTCTGGTATCATAATCAGCGTCTCCCATCCTTAGGCCACCCCTTCAAGTCTCCAACCCCAAATAAAAACCTCAGAACACTTTGTTGATTGCTGCTCTCGGATATGCCCATTTGAACATGCATGGCCATCCGGGATTGGTCGAAAAGAAACATACATTTCAAGATAGTATACTCTGATATGAAATCAATACATTGTGTGATTTTGTTAGGAATTCGGTTTTTTTAATAATCGTCAAATGTGTCTAGGATCAGTTCATTAATTTGAAAAATTTGATGATTGATAGAACCGAAGTGTATAGTACTCAAAATCGAGAAAATCAAGTCAACATAAATGTTTTCATTGTTGTTCTAATAGATTGTCATCAAGATGAAAGAGACTATCAAACTAAGTTTCTGTACTTTTGAATAATCCAATCTTTATTGATAATTACTTCAATGTTCTAGAAACAAATGAAAATATCGATAAGTATTTCTTATGGTTTCCCGAGGTTCGAAAAATAAAAAAATGCGGGTCTGTCTTTCCAAAGTAAAATCCAAAGTTGAGGTTGAGCCAAGGAATACAATACTCTATAAAACTCTCTTACAGCTATTGGCTATAGCCCATTGAGAGTTGCAATGCCAAAAAACAAACAGATTTTGGAAATTGATTTGGAGTTGTCGATACTTGATGAATATCCTTAAGAAATAAAAAATATCACAGTTTCTACTACGATTCTCACTATTGATGGATTTACAAAACCGCTAACGGTTTGAAAACTTGAGAATGAGGAAAATAAAATCGTGACAAAAATGAGATTTTGGAATACGGTACAAACTGAAAAAAATGCAAAATGATATAGAATTCGCAAATGATATCACAGATAGAACCTTCGGTGTAAAAGTTGAAACTTTTCCTAGAGATCAATTATTACCCTAACACCAAACTTATATCTTTGCACTCGAGGCGCGTTCATAACAGTATCAAACTTGTTGAAGTTATTAATACAAAATTGCAACGAATCAGAAATTGTTGTACAACCCCGTTAATTGCCGGACTTGCGTCCCTGTCTAACAAATATACGTATATTGTCGGTATAGACAACTTTTAAACTGTATGTATAATGTTCATGTTACCATTACAACACACGTAATGTTTTTAATGTATTTTATGCAAAAATTTTACTCAATGTAACAGTAGTAAATAAGTTTTGTTATATTATGAATAATTTGTATGGTGACAAGTAACCTTGTAACACTTATGACATGCTAGACACATAAAAATTATGTGAAGTGGTCAAATAAAATCTATCTATATATCTATCAATTTTCTTCTAAAGATGCTAACCTTGTTAGCGAAACGCTCGTTGAGTGTAAAAATATCAGTTTTGTGTTAGGGTAATTGATCTCAAGACAAAGTTTCAATCACAGATAGACGTTGAGAAATAGAAAGTCATGAGAAATATTGTTGAAGATTTGAAGACTTTTTTTTCCCGTAGATATTATATATATATATATATATATATATATATATATATATATATATATATATATATATATATATATATATATATATATATATATATATTTATATAAAATAACATATGTTTGGTATGTTATTCGCATGATTCATTCAACTACTATTAGAAGGAAAATAAGAAGAATAATTTACAACCACCATTGTAAAACAAATTCGAATCACTCGCGTCAAACCAATGAATTTCATAATACCAAATTCCTACTGGACCAAACACAGGACAATATGAAATTAGTTGGCGTTGTGTAGATAATAAATTCGGCTTCAAGAGCAGCCTTCCTCTCTAATCCGACCCTGAAGACAGGGCTGAACATTCTCATTTGTGCCGGTGAATTTGACGCAACCAAGAGCCATAATTCCAGCGAAAATATAAAAAGAACCAGCTCTAAAATATATTCAGGTGGCAGCGAAGGGAAGTAATCCATTATTTCAACAGGCAATGTTTCTCTCGGTTGAATGCAGACGTTCTTCAAATGAAGAATAAGGAAATATTGTGTTAGATGTCAGGGGAATTTTGATGATTCGAAGTGAATACTTTAATATTTTCCATGAACAGAGTAGCTATTTATGCAATCAATTAGAAAGTAGCACATTGTTTTACAAGCAAGGAATGATAGTCATTTCCCAGGAGTGTGAATCATACTAGTGGGAAATTAGCATTCCATGCGAGTTATGCACTACACTTTTTCTACGGCTCTGATAGATAATAGCGAAATGATCTAACAACTAACATGAACTTCAAATTTAATATCATTCAAGATTAACAATCAGGTACAATGAAATAAGTGAATAGAGCTGTTTGAACGTCATTATTTTATGGTGGATCAATATAATAATAATAATAATAATAATAATAATAATAATAATAATAATAATATAGGTGTTCTCGGTGGTTCCAGATCAACGCTACTCTCGGAGCTCAAGATCATACCGGCATGCCGTAATGCGGCAGAGATCTTGGCCGGCCGCATGCAGAAGGCCGTTATTCTCGGTTCGTTGCGTCTGCTCAGGACTCACGATTCTCGGAGCCAGTGACCACTTACCCCGCGGTGCGGGGAGTGGTCATTGGTTAATTATACTAGCGCGTCCGCCCTCTGGGTCGGAGCAGTGGGGAGTACGGACCCGACTAGGCTTGTTTAGACGACAAAAAAAAAAAAAAAAAAAAAATAATAATAATAATCTTTATTCACATTTGTTTGCCATATAAATATGAATAAGGTATGTCAGTTCATGTGGTGAGTTGAAATGAATAAATGAGAGATGAATATGTACAGTGTGATACGATACAACATATTACAAAAATGACAATACTATAACAATTGATTATATAAAAAAATATCAAGGGAGATTCCATATATCAGTTACTGGAGACATGTTCCATGAATTCGTCTATTGAATAGAAGACGTTATTGCCCAAGTATCGCTTTAAGCATGTTTGAAAACTTTTAAGTGTTTCGTGATTTTTTAAGTGTGGTGGTAATTTATTATAGATCGAGGAACCAGCATAGATTGGTGATTTCTTATAGTTTGTGTGATTGTACTGAGGTTGACGTATATTCTGGGCATTTCGAGTGTTATGGTCATGTATTTCATTGTTTTTTAATGAAATATTTGTTTTTCCGAAAATGAACGATAAAATTTTGTACACATACAGTGTCACACATAAAGTTCGCGACATACCTATGGAAGTTTTTTTTATTAATAGATATAATAAAAATTTGGCTTGGCAGTTAGTTTGTGCTCGAAAATTAGTAAAATACAGCCTCTTTCCTTTTGTCATGTGATACTCTAAACCTGTCAAATTAGACATTTTTTTCGAAAATCCTCAAAAAATCAGTTTTTTTTGGAAATTTTGAAAAATGACAAAGAGAAAAAGTGCTCAGTTTCCAATTTTATACCTTTGCTCGAAATTTGGACTCTTTACTGTCACTTAGACTTTTTTCCAATTTTTTTAATTTTTCGAATCTTTCGCTCTATCGATTCGAACGAAACATGATTAAAATTTCATAATTTTGATGAATACGAGACTTCAATGTCATATCTTGCCCAGAAAATACCCGCATTGGCCTGTTACCAGAAAAAGAAATGAATACACCTCCAGAAATTCGTCTTTAATGTTGCAAAATTCATCTAGTTTTTTCATTTCATTGTTAAACTGATTCGGTTTTTCCCTGTATGGACGTTAATATGTTAGTAATCGAATAAACGAATTCCTATTCATTCTTATTACACTCGTATTTCTTTTTTTAATAGATTTTTATCCAGTTTGATTATTTTTCTGACCAATAATTCAGTTACAAACTAACCCGAAATATCATACTTTTCTGTAAACTAAACATTGACCTACAGTTTCAAAACTATTCAAAAGACTTTGGTTCTAGCGATTTGTACTAAACATGATATAAAATTTCGTGATTTTAAACATTACAAGACTAATTTCGGGAAGAAAATAGTAGGTACTGATCAAATCGAAATGAAATTTTCCCTCAGTAGGCTTTTGAACGAATCGCCGGCTCCAGGAAGAAATATTCACTTTAGTACCGTGGGAAGGATATTGAAAACATTCGAAGAAACTGGCTCTGTGGACAATGGTTTCAAGAAACCACATAATCCAATAAAGTATAATGAAGAAGAACAACTCAATGTTCGTTTGAGCGTTGTTGAAAACGGAAAAACTAATATTAGGAGTGTTAGTGAAGATACAGGGGTTGGCAAAGAAACTGTGAGAAGAATTTTGCACAAAAATGAATTCCATCCCTATAAGCCAAAGTTCATACACACTCTTAAAGCAAGAGATTTCGGTATTCGAGTAGGATTTTCCTTTTGGTTCCAAGGTGAGAGAGAAAATGATATCGCATTTCCCTACAGGATTTTATGGACAGACGAGGCAACTTTCACGTCGAACGGAACAGTTAGTTCCCAAAATTGTCGCTGGTGGTCCAACACTAATCCAAATTTTGTAATAGAATGCCGTGACCAATATTCATTCAAGACAAATGTGTGGTGTGGGTTATTACATTATTACAGTGTCTCAGTCAGATGTTTAGGGGCAAAGTGATAGGACGAGATTGGGAAGATTATTGGCCACCAAGATCACCGGACTTATCTCCGATGGACTTTTCTATGGGGTTATCTGAAACAAAAAGTGTATAAGCACAGACCATTTGCAAACGAAGAACATTTGGAGAATACCATTCGGGAGTGTTGTTCTAACATAAATCCCCTATTTATTAAAAATGCCACCAAGTCTGTGAATGAAAGGACTATAATTTGTATAGAACGGGAAGGACGGCATACTGAATGATGAATTCGGGTTCTTTATAAGATTATTGAGATAAATCAATGAATGTTATGATGTTTTGTTGTGAATTTGGTTATAGTTATTTTGTTTTAATGTTATTTACACACCTAATGGTGAAAATAAAGAATATAAGATTCATGAAATTAACTCAAGAAGCGTTATTATTTGCTCGATAACTACATCTAACAGTTTACATCCAACAGTCACACTGCTGGGTGTAAACTGCATCAAAATATTTGGAACTCATCTGCAGCTAATGGGATACAAGTCTGCTAAAAAAGGAATACGAGTGTAATAAGAATAAAGAGAAATACGTTTTTTCGATTACTGACATATTGACGTCCATACATTGAAAAACCGAATCAGTTTAACAATGAAATGAAAAAACTAGATGAACTTTGCAACAACAAAGACGAATTTCTGGAGGTGTATTCATTTCTTTTTCTGGTAACAGGCCAATGCGGGTATTTTCTAGGCAAGATATGACATTGAAGTCTCGTATTCATCAAAATTATGAAATTTGAACCATGTTTCGTTCGAATCGATAGAGCGAAAGATTCGAAAAATTAAAAAAATTGGAAAAAAGTCGAAGTGACAGTAAAGAGTCCAAATTTCGAGCGAAGGTATAAAATTGGAAACTGAGCACTTTTTCTCTTTGGCATTTTTCGAAATTTCCAAAAAAAACAGGTTTAGAGTATCACATGACAAAAGGAAAGAGGCTGTTTTTTACTAATTTTTCAAGCACAAACTAACTGCCTAGCCAAATTTTCATTATATCTATTAATAAAAAAAAACTTCCATATGTCGCGAACTTTATGTGTGACACTGTATATTGACGATAGGGTTGAAATCTTGTTATTTTTGAATATGTTACGACAACTGTCTCTGAAGCCCATATTAAGGATGAGTCTGAGTATGCGTTTTTGCATTGTGAATATTCGGGAGAATTCTGTTGCCTGGCCCCAGACGATGATGTTTTGACTCAGAATTGAGTGAACTTGCATAGTAGATTTCTACCAATGATTTTGTTGACATGTCGTTTTCTGGAGAGTGCAGCATGAAGTATGTTTTGTTTAATTTTTCACAAATATGCTCTACGTGTTCCTTAAAATTTAAATTACAGTCGATGAATGTTCCAAGAAATCGTGTATGCCCAACTGAGTTTATAGATATATTTTTATCTTTTACTTCTTTGTCGATAGTCCTTTGTTCTATTCTGCTACCGCCATATGAGAATTGGAGAAATATTGTTTTTTGTAGATTTAGGACCAACCCATTTCTATCACACCATTCGTTGAACTAAGCGATTATTTGTTTGACCGATTGCTCCTGCGGATATTACCATTGTCGTGTCATCGGCATAAAAAAGACATCTTGTTGATAGTTAAAGTACTCTGGCATATCGTTAACGTATAAAAGGAACAGTAAAGGTCCTAATACTCCACCTTGAGGGGTTCCAAGGTTGTTATAGAATATGTCAGAAAAAGTATTTTCGATAGAAACGAAGGAAGGACGATTCGAAATATAGGAACGTATCCATGAATTAACAGGATCGCGGATTCCAGCTGCGTTTAATTTCTTACATACTATTTCTTGGTCCAGGCAATCGAATGCCCGGGATAAATCGAAGAAAATACCGTAAGTATATAGTGCTTATCTATTTTATTGTGGATTGTCTGAATAAATTGTACTGTGACCGTTTCACATGAGTATCCTTGCCGAAATCCGTGCTGTTTTTTTGTTAATATATTATTGCGATTCAAGAATGGAATGATAGAACTGAAAACAGATTTTTCAAAGGTTTTTGCAACGATGCTGAGAACAGTTATTCCCCGATAGTTATCAAGATTGGTTTTTGATCCTTTTTTGTGGACAGGTACTACTTTTGCAACTTTTAATATATCTGGGAATTTTCCAGAGACCACGGAATAATTTATTAATTCAGTTTGTTCCGTAGTTTTTTGGGTTTGTAACCTACCATAATCTGAAAGAATTGGAACTAATATTGAAATCTATAGAGGTGTAAAGGGCAGATTTTTATTCTACCCCGAAAAGTTGCTGCGTCTATTGAATTGACAGTTCTTATAATTTTTTTAATAGTCAAAATTTGAGTTATACGAGAAGTTGATCACTAATTGGACAAAGAAATCGTGTATGCCCAACTGAGTTTATAGATATATTTTTATCTTTTACTTCTTTGTCGATAGTCCTTTGTTCTATTCTGCTACCGCCATATGAGAATTGGAGAAATATTGTTTTTTGTAGATTTAGGACCAACCCATTTCTATCACACCATTCGTTGAACTAAGCGATTATTTGTTTGACCGATTGCTCCTGCGGATATTACCATTGTCGTGTCATCGGCATAAAAAAGACATCTTGTTGATAGTTAAAGTACTCTGGCATATCGTTAACGTATAAAAGGAACAGTAAAGGTCCTAATACTCCACCTTGAGGGGTTCCAAGGTTGTTATAGAATATGTCAGAAAAAGTATTTTCGATAGAAACGAAGGAAGGACGATTCGAAATATAGGAACGTATCCATGAATTAACAGGATCGCGGATTCCAGCTGCGTTTAATTTCTTACATACTATTTCTTGGTCCAGGCAATCGAATGCCCGGGATAAATCGAAGAAAATACCGTAAGTATATAGTGCTTATCTATTTTATTGTGGATTGTCTGAATAAATTGTACTGTGACCGTTTCACATGAGTATCCTTGCCGAAATCCGTGCTGTTTTTTTGTTAATATATTATTGCGATTCAAGAATGGAATGATAGAACTGAAAACAGATTTTTCAAAGGTTTTTGCAACGATGCTGAGAACAGTTATTCCCCGATAGTTATCAAGATTGGTTTTTGATCCTTTTTTGTGGACAGGTACTACTTTTGCAACTTTTAATATATCTGGGAATTTTCCAGAGACCACGGAATAATTTATTAATTCAGTTTGTTCCGTAGTTTTTTGGGTTTGTAACCTACCATAATCTGAAAGAATTGGAACTAATATTGAAATCTATAGAGGTGTAAAGGGCAGATTTTTATTCTACCCCGAAAAGTTGCTGCGTCTATTGAATTGACAGTTCTTATAATTTTTTTAATAGTCAAAATTTGAGTTATACGAGAAGTTGATCACTAATTGGACTCGTTCTATCTAGAAAGAACTGTTTTTCAATAGACGCAGTAACTTTTCGGGGTAGATTGAAAATCTGCCCTTCTACACTTGTATAGATTCCAATATTAATTCTTATTTTTTCAGATTGTGGTAGGTTACAAACCCAAAAAGCTACGGAACAAATAAATAGAGCTATCATTGCTCGAAATTTAATATTCCATGGGAGACCTGATTTATTGTGTAATAATTACTATGGAGTCATTGTTTCATCAGGAAAGGAAATGAAATTGAAGATTCATCACAACTGTAACACAATGAAGTCATCAATTTCTAAGAATATGCCGATCGGCTTGCTTGAGGTGATAACTCAATTTTCACACAATTATCCTGCAACTTCCCGACGCTAGCCTCAGTTCCGGTCATATCCTATCGCCATGTCAATTTCTTCATACTGACTCACACGTTGATAAAATGCCATACTTCCAATGGCTCGCATGGTCAAATAAATAAAATAAAATAAAAATCAAACAAAAATCGAGTGCGTATTCCTACGTCGAATTCTTCCTACGCCGAATTCTTCCTAGGGCGAATTCTTCCTACGGCGAATGCCATCCCCTCCGCTGACGTCATCAAAACACGAACGTTTCCGATGATGATCCATACACCCCACAGTGGAAAGTTCGCCGTAGGAAGAATTCGCCGTAGGAAGAATTCGCCGTAGGAAGAATTCGACGTAGGAAGCATTCGACGTAGGAAGAATTCGACGTAGGAAGAATTCGACGTAGGAAAAATTCGCCGTAGGAAGAATTCGCCGTAGAAATAATTCGCCGTAGGAAGAATTCGCCGTAGGAAGAATTCGCTGTAGGAAGAATTCTCCATAGTAACACTCCCTGCTCCTCAGAATTGTTTAACATCGCCGCCAAATTATCTCGTCAACGACTCCATCGAAAAAAAGGGGATGCAGCGAGGGATTCCTCTTTCACATTTACCGTAATATTCATTCATATTGATTGATATTATTAACAAAATAAAAAAATGAAATTATAATACATGAAGTGATCAACATCGATAACATACATCAAGAAAAATCACTGCTTTTTTTATTCTTTTCTACAAACTCGATACACGTCTCATCATTGTTAACGGTTTCATCTCTGAATAGATAGGTGAAAAATGTGACGCTTCTGGATTTTACACCATATTGAGGTGGTAAAAAAAGGGTTGTAGACTTCAAGTCCATAACACTTTTTGGGAAGACATATGATGCAGCATGAATCGTGTTCAAGACGTTGCTGCTATATGAAACTATAAATTCCAGCACTATGCTTGTCACTTTTTAGAGGTTCAACGGACTGAATTTTCCAACAAACAATGGGGAGTTACGGACTAAAAATTTTCATATGGCTTTCTTCAAGACGTTAGATTCTGAAAAACATGATGTGATTGGAAGCCGATGAATTATAGCTCCTGGTACTGTCATTATCATATGGGACTGGGTTTTTCTCAATGAGTTTTCTGGATCAATCATATTGAGGAAAGACGTACGAGAAAATTCGACAGTAACTTTTTTTTCGCTGCGACAATCAGTTATCCCTTGTTAATAGTCGATTTTATCAGTGAAAGCTGACGACATAGTGCTACAAGTTATCGTTTCATATAGCAACATCGTCCTGAATATGTTTCATGATGGGTCATTTGACCCCCCGAAAAGTGTTATTGGCTTGTAGCCCATTCCTTTCATTTCAGTTCACTACTTCAAAGGATATCGAACGCTAATGTTTCGGATCCCTATTACCGTCCAAATTCAAATCCAAGGTCGAAAATAGCCCATTGTTATGAATATTACATTTTGTATTACAGACTATATCGGGTATTTCAACTTCAACTCTCACCATTATGTTCGAATAATTTGAGAAATACGAAGACGGTTGATTTGGGGCAAAGTTGCACATTTATATAGCCAACAGAATGCCTTTCAGAAAGTTATACAATCTCGAGTATTATTGATTGAATCCCACTGTGAATGCGAAAAAGGAATTCTTCGGTACAAATCGTTCATCTGATGACGTTGTTGTCGAAATGCGATGTTATATATATTTCGAGGGAGAAGGGCGTGTATTTTCGCCGATTTTTTTTTACGTCAAATTCTTCCTACGTCGAATTCTTCCTACGTCGAATTCTTCCTACGTCGAATTCTTCCTACGTCGAATTCTTCCTACGGCGAATTCTTCCTACGGCGAACTTTACACAATGGGATATATAATATGGACCATCATCGGAAACGTTCGTGTTTCAATGACGTCAGTGGATGGGATGACATTCGCCGTAGGAAGAATTCGACGTAGCAAGACGACCCGCAAAAATCTGTAATGTTTTCTGACCCGAAAATCTACTTATCCATTTGCGCCACTCAAGCCATCATGTTTTTCGGACTGGTAACGACGTCAGATTTTATACTCTCGATGGGCTTGAATGGAAAATTCAGCCAAAATCACGATTTTTTTTACAACAATCGGCCCTTATTTAAATCCTTCAGCCACCTGCCTCAGTGGAGCCTTTGGTATAACGAAACTAAGTTTTATCAACCACTCATTGGCGCCGTACTCATTTTATTTCTGTTCTGGAAAACCGATTTTTCCTTTTGTTCCCCCCAGGAGCAACGCGCTAATTTTCCTCCATTGTACTCTGAATCGATGTCCTTTTGAACCCTATTCGAGATTTTTATGGGAAAATGGGGCACTAGAATCTGTCACTATCTGACGGCTATATCTGACGGCTATAGAGCAGTTTTGTGTTATAGGCGTAAAAAAGTTATTTTGTATAACGAATGCGACTTCTGCGCTACGAGCGTAGCAAGATCCCGCTAAGTAGCGTGTTGACAAAGCAAAATATTATTGAAATTGAAAAGGTATGAAATGAGGAAACAGCACTGGAATGACTGGAAAATTATTCAAGAAGAAAGCGAATTGTTCGATCCAATGAATATTTATCTGAAGAAATTGCTGATTATATATGTCTTCCACAAGGTAGTGTTCTGGGGCCTTCACTCTTGAATTCATGTATAAATAATATATCGAATATTTTTCAATATTGTAAATATCACTTCTTCGCATATGACACACTATGATTTAAGCAGAGGCTGACGATTCTATTCCTCTCATGCATTCAATGAATTCGGAACTTTCTTATATAACGGAGTGGACCAGTTTCAATAAACTGAAAGCGAATATAGATAAAATAAAATGTGTTTTATCGAATATCCAATAGACAAAAATTTAGTCAAAATAACTTCAAACACATTCAAAATTGAAAAGTACCCAAAAATTTAAATATCTTGTAGTTTTAGTTGACTGTGATTTAAAATTAACATTGGTTATATTTGTGAAAGAATCTACTAGAATTGGATTGGTGTACTCGGTATTTTTGGTGGATATTTAGATGAATTTTCAAGAAAATTAGTGTACCATATCTTAAAATTGCCACACTCTTTCATTTTGTAGTACAATTTTGTATATTTCATGAAAACCTATAGAAATAGGCCCCAAGTGTAAAATAAATTGGCTATTAGGGTCTTTTTCAGATATGATAGGTCTGAATGAATGAAGAATAGACTTGAATGGTGGAATATCGAAAAGTTCTTGATATACCAAAAACTCGCTTCCATTCATGAAATGAGTATAAATTCATCTGCCCCATATTTTGAATAATTGATTTTTTTCATAAATATCATTTTTATATTTGGTTGTTTTCACCAGCGGTTGGAACAGAAATACATCACTCAGTGTTCACAATTTTATTTGCCAACGTTTCGGCGATTGATTTTCGCCTTCCTCAGGGCTACAAAGATGGAAAAAGTTGTTCATATATACATGCATAAAGTATTATCAGATAAAATTCCGTAAAAATTAGTTGTCAGTAAATATAAAAACGATAATTTTGCGTTCAAATTACGAAAATATGTACATTTGAAAGAATGTGGTGTAAAAAGGTGAAAATAATCACTGAGAGACATATGGATTATATTCACCGTTTTGCACTATATTCTTTCAAATGTACATATTTTCGTAATTTTACTGCAAAATTATCTTTTTTACATTTACTGACAACTACTTTTCAAAACAATTGGGTAGGTACACTCACTAGGTGGTATAGCACGTAAGTTTGTCTGATAATACTTTATGCATGTATATATGTACAACTTTTTCCATATTTGTAGCCCTGAGGAAGGCGAAAATCAATCGCCGAAACGTTGACAAATAAAATTGTCAACACTGAGTAGTGTATTCCTGTTCCAACCGCTCGTGAAAACAACCAAATAAAACTCATCTGGACGTAACTTTATTCACTTCAATATTGAGCAAAATGAAGTTGTTTCTATTTTATTCTATCACATAAAAGTTTTTTTCCAATGTCGATGGAAAATATCCTTTTATCATTTTCTAATAGTAGAAATGTATACTTCCCGAAATTTGTTCACCATATCGCTTGTCCGTTTAACCTTTTATAACTTTATAAAATACGACTGAAAATGATTGTTTGCTCAAATATTGTATACTATCGTTCCACTTCACTTATCAGAGTGATATAATGTAATCCATTATATCACTGATTATAAAGAGAAAGACGTTTCGACATCGTCGTCATTTTTGGAAGGTATTTTTCACGATGGCTCGTCTTAGTACGCTTTTGCAGAAGTATCTGAATATAGAGATTAATTAAACTTTTCAAAAACGACACACATCATTTCCAAGCTTGGGGAATGGCTTGTGGGTTAAATATTTCTATTAACTTCAATTGGTACGATTGGAACCATAAAGTGATAATTTTTCACAGAGATTTCAACGTTCGACGCAGTTGGACTAAACTAGTTGTCCTTTACAGAATATTACAGTTACACACTATCACAGTTTTCGAAACTACAAACTTCAATAACTATAACACTTATTCCCAAAAGTAGTACGCAACCGTTTTATCAGGCATTTCCTCAAATACATTATCCATCGCTCCCGTTGCTTGAAACCGAAGATTTTTTCATTGCAGATAATGCCGTTGATATTCCAGTGAGTAATCATAACGTTGTTTATTCGTAATACTCTCTGTGAAACACAACAGAATCTATAAAATATGATCGTCGTGCAGGACGCTTTCATTATAATGAAGACAAAATGTATCACAATGAAAAGAATTTTAGCGGCACTCAGGAAGATAAAGAATTCGAAAAAAACTTTCTCGAAGGATTCGAACTCATGTCTTGCATTAACTAGATGGATGCTCTTACAAGGGAGCTATAGAGAACCCTGAGTTCTCCATCTCATATTCTCCATCGCATTCTTCAATCTATCCCCAGGAAATATAATTATTTATCCAAAGGTCTCTGCAGTCGGGAGAGTCGGCAAATCTTATCTGCAACAATTCGCGAGGGTGTAATATGGGACAAAATCTTCCATAAATCATGCTCAAACAGGGGATATTTGATTCTGCTGCGTGTATCAGTTTTCATTTGATCAAGCCACTCGAGCAACAAGAGAAAAATGCCGAGGAGGGTGTGCTGTGAAATTCGTACCGATCGCCATTAACAGGGGTGAATAAATTGGGGGATGAGCGCGCGAAATCCAATAATTGCGAATCGCATCAAATTTGTATCTCCAATTTCCGGGTGGGTGATAGCATGGGCCGATTGTTGATTTTGAACGCCAGATAATCGGATCGAAAACTAATTGGAAATGATGAATTATCCGATTTGTTGATTCGACCACAAAAATTGCTGACACTGTCTTTATTTTTCGAGGGTCTCATTTAATTTATATTTTCATTAACACCGTTGTTGGAAATCCGAATTGCCCTCATAGATTGTAGACTTTCATGGCCGGTAATTAATGAAATGTTGGGAGATTCCGGGCTTCTGAGCCGTAGTCTGCAGGTTTTTCGACCTCACGTTTCATCTGCATCTCCGGCAGACATTTTCAAAGGCGATGTGGCAATGGTCGAAGTACCCTTCTATACTGCGTGTCTTCAATCGAAGCATCATTCTCAGTACTTTTCGAGAAAGAATCAGGAATATGACATCACTGGCCACAAATGGAACACCACCACCAAATTGAACCCCATGGAATAATTTAGTATGTAGAAATTTCATATTCTAGAGAATAAGTACTGGCCTGCTTAAATTTTTGAAAATATTCATTCAGGTGGTTCATTTTATGCCGGAGTCGGAGCTTGTCTTTGCACGGTCGGTGATTCTCTAAATTGTCGTCAATCCTTTCACCTTTGGCAGTATCAACACGCATGACCAGATGAGTGCAGAATTCTCACCCCTTTGTTGTGAGCTTGGAGATCTGTTGAACCTCTCTCTCTCAGGGATCTTTTTTCATTAGAACGTTGGAGCTCCTCGCCGAGGAAGGTTTATCATGAGTCTTACAATCATCAAGAATTGAAAGTTAATATTAATTTGTATCTACTGTCCCTTGATTCACGCGGTGTTCCTTTGCCCTTTCGATGCGGATGGCGTATAAATGCGTCATTTTATTTTCGTGTCACCTCTGGGGATGACGCGTTTTTGCCAAAGGTCTATCCGTTTCGCTGCTGTTGGCGCATATTTGTGTACCTATAAAGAATGTCAGTTATTTACTATTTTTACGTCTTTGAACTAGTCAGCGCTCGAAGAGTGTAATGGATCGTATCGCGGTCTACAGAAATCAAAAAATAAATCATATTTGTGAAATAAAACTCAATTATTTTGGATGAATAGTACCGGAACATAGGGCGACGTTTTGTAGTCTCTGGAAAGCATATGGAAAAGTACCGCGGAGTACAAAAACAATAATAAAGTAATATTATTGAAATAAACGTAGTTATTGTGGTCGAATTGTACCGGTACAATGACCATAGAATAAATGGTAATTATTTTGGTTGGATAGTGCTCAGATGACTACGTTGACACAGACGAAGGGCGCACGATTCAGCTCTATTGCGATTGACAGCTAGACATTTTCCCAGAAAAATTCCACGAAGAAACCAAAAAAATTGATCGCTGAATTTCTTTTGTTTTTCACCCAGAATAAGATGAGTACATAAAAATTTTGATTCGTTTTTTCGTTTTGGTTTGGCTCATACAGTCTGAGGTTGAATCAGTGCACACAAAGATTAATTCGATTTTGTTTACATGTACAATCATTCTGAAATATGCTTGTTCCATCCCTACCTGCAGGTTGTTCACTTAGAAGACGAAATGGGAAAATATCTTTTTTGATTTGTTCTGGAATAGTTCTGAAATTGTTCGTTTCCGTCAACCAGCCGACGAACGTCAACCCTCAGAAGTCAAAACTTGTGCGAGCAATGGATCAACGAGGCCTTACCTTTTAACGTGCGATTACCCAGCACGGTTTTAAAACACCCCAGCCTCTGCGCTTTTATACGAAATGTCATTAAATCATCTGAATATATAAAGTGTTTAGATCCTATTTGAGGTGTACAACGTTGTTATACAGAACCAGCTACTCACACGATAGTATAGCTATCCCAAACTGTCTCAGTACAGAGCGAACAAAGAAGATATATGTGATCACCTTCTACATCTAGACCCCAATCCTCTTCAATAACTGAATCCTCACGTTACTTCATCAAAAGTTTTCCAAAGTCCATTTCTATTGAGTATTTCTGTGAGTAATCCAAACATTACCTTTTTGTATTTTTGTAGCTAATCCTCATTATATATATATATATATATATATATATATATATATATATATATATATATATATATATATATATATATACATATATACATATATATATATATATATATATATATATATATATATATATATATATATATATATATATATATATACAAAAAGGAAGTTCTTGGGTAAAGCAGCAAGCAAAACGTGTACTCTTTCAACACTATATTTCCGATATTTCGACAGTGAATACTGTCATCTTCAGGGAAGCTACAAATGGTTAACGAAATTGCTTATCAAATATGAAGCGAGAAAAACCAGTGATACTTACTGTGTTATTGAGAATGGTTGCTAATGGAAACAGACAATTGACATGACAATTGAAAGGTTTGATCTGTGACTAATGACAAATGCGATTTTTGGTTTTGATCGCTGCTTCTAAAGACATCAGCCAACTTACTATGTTCAAAAGAGAGAGTTATTTATTATGAAAGTATTAAAGTTATTTGAATTATTATTTTTATCAATCTGAAGTAAGAAAGAGTAAATTTCACTCAAATGATTGAGATCTGTTCTCTTATTAAGGCAATGATCAGTGTTGGTGATGAAGGTCATCTCCATGAACAGCCTCTTGGTCAAGTTGCATTCCTTGGTTAGAATTTTAATGTTATTATAATTCATGTTATGTAACATTAAAATTCTAACTAAGGAATGCAACTTGACCAAGAGGCTGTTCATGGAGATGACCTTCATCACCAACACTGATCATTGCCTTAATAAGAGAACAGATCTCAATCATTTGAGTGGAATTTACTCTTTCTTACTTCAGATTGATAAAAATAATGATTCAAATAACTTTAATACTTCCATAATAAATAACTCTCTCTTTTGAACATAGTAAGTTGGCTGATGTCTTTAGAAGCAGCGACCAAAACCAAAAATCTCATTTGTCATTAGTCACAGATCAAACCTTTCAATTGTCATGTCAATTGTCTGTTTCCTAACCTTAGAATTTTCTAACCACGTTTTTAACTTTGAACTGTTTCAAATAACTCTCACTAGAGAAATTTTATTCATATTTTAAATAATTGACATTACCTTGTACAGAATGTTAAATCTGACAATTCACTCGCAAATCATTCATTCATTTTCCAACATTAGCAACCATTCTCAATAACACAGTAAGTATCACTGTTTTTTCTCGCTTCATATTTGATAAGCAATTTCGTTAACCATTTGTAGCTTCCCTGAAGATGACAGTCGAAATATCGGAAATATAGTGTTGAAAGAGTTCATGTTTTGCTTGCTGCTTTACCCAAGAACTTCCTTTTTGTTTCCTAACAAGTCAGCAAAGACTTCCTATCTACTATATATATATATATATATATATATATATATATATATATATATATATATATATATATATGTATATATATATATATATATATATATATATATATATAAGAGGGGAAGTCTTTGCTGACCAGTTAAGAACAAAACTGTAGTTTTTTTTGGGTGAACAAAAAATCATTTTTTCGACATCATAGTTAAGAGGTAAATGGATCTAGCTGAATCGATTGCTGTTCACAGAATCGAGCTATTTCTCCCAACCTGTGAGTTGTTCAGATTTGTGATTTTCCATAAATCGAAAATGTTTTCGGTTTTTCGCTTCAACTTCAAAACCGATGCTCTGACTTGCATCAACTGGGACGTTGAATCGTATGAGCTTGAGTCTGATTAAAGTTTTGACTGTGAATTTTTTTTCTGGAATTACGTTCATTTCATAGGGAGTAGCAGGTTGTCTACCAGAAACACGTAGATAGAGTTCGACTTACAAATTTTTTCTTTGTAGGCAGACAGTAAATGCCAATTATCGAAATGATACCGCTCTGCTTGTTTTCAGTTTGTTTTTTCAATGGTATGGACCCGTTGAGTTCAGTGTGATAAAGTTATAGTTTGTTCGATTTTAATATAGGTGAAGTATCATGTTATTTTGATATTATGAATTGTTAACGGCATAACTGTTCATTTCCACGAATTCATCAATTATTCTGTATAATAAACACACCTGAGAGTGCGCCTGGAAGGGAAAGCGGACAGAGGTCCCTAACTATTTTGGGAGCCGAAATGCTCTTGGGCGCCTTACTGATTTTATGGTGTTGCATTTGCTATTTCAACTGTAAGAAAACCAAGAAGAACTCAGAGTTCTACAGCAATGACATGAGATAATCAACAATCTCTGAATCAACTGGAAGCTTTGGTGAAGAGTTCTTATTTCCATTGTACAGTTCGTTCTATCGTTATACATTGCTGATTGGGCAAATCAGACGCGTGTTTCGCAACCCAGAATAGAATGCGCTCAGGCAGTATTTCCTGAACAAAAATATTTGAAATGTGGAAATACTTATCTCACAATTTCTATAACGCATGAATACATCATATGTTCAAAAGTTGACAATATATCATTGGATTCAAAGCTGTAGTATGATAAAAAATGAAAAATTCATCACTTTCTCCAAGCACCTGCGTCTTCTGCGGAAAATACGAAATGCCTCTCGAATGTATTCGACGATAAGCCAAAATAAACATGTTTCCTTTATAACATAATCTTATTCACATAGACTGTAACGTGTGTTTCGAATACATAATATTCTTCGAAAGGCGGAATCAATTTTCGAACAAATATTTGGCTTTCATTTCTCTTCGCTTTTGACATCAACATAATAAAAACACGCGAATATAACGGAGAGTACGCAGGGAGAATTCAAATTCTCGAAGTTGAAGCGATTCAACTGGGAATTGAAGTATTTTGGAGTTATTCAGAAAGACTCGGGAAAACTCCGGAAGTTTTCCAATTTCCTAGATGATATCCATTGACAATCTTATCACATTATAATGCTCTGAGGTGTGAGAAAGTAAAATGGGTATTTTCAATGACAACCACTGCTTATCCTTCCCTTTTTCAAGAGTTTTCCTCAGGTTATTCAGATCCCCGACGAGTATTCAGATAATGAAACAAGTGATTCAGTTTTCTGAATACCCTCTTTTTTTTGTTCGTGTACATCATTGAATTCATTCATGAATATTACATGTATTGAAAAATATATTTTGATGTTGAAACCAACTGACTATTATGTCAGCTGCCTTCCTTTTTTTTTTTGGAAACCGACAGATTGATATCGATTTCATCCAACATTGTTAGCAAAACACGCGTCGAGTGCTAATGATATCAGTTTCGTATTGGGTAAGTGATCCTTACAAAAAATTCCATCTTTCACACCGTACGTTCCAATCTCACTGCTTATTCATCGATATATTTTTCTCAACCAATATTAACTGAAAAATAAGGTACGTAACTGACAAAACAGTCAGTCTATTCTACCATTCATTCATGTATACTGCAGTTACATATTTTAGAGCAGATATACCAATTTTTTCCAAGAATGGGTTATATGAGAATTCGAATTTTTTTAATTTTCATGGGGAAGAACCTAGAAACGAACTCAATATTTATTTTTCCCAGAGTAGTTTTCCAGGCGCGTATACAGCTCAAGTTTATAGGGGGGGATCACTGAGAAAATTATGCGCTTCCACCATTTTATCAAATCACAAATGCATATTGGCATTTTCACAAACTTACCTTTCACAATGACTTAAATTATTAGAAAACTGTCGAATAAAAACTTCAGAATCGTTTAATCTTCATTTTATTCATAAATAAAATTGGAAAGTAGAGAAAACAATATTTTTTGATGAAAATAAACTTCAGAATTCAGAGATAACTATCAGTTGCCTTGTCAACGTAAGTGAAAATAAACCGTTATAATGATATTCGTTCATGTATTTATCATACTACATATCATTATAAGTAGAATGAAAAGTATATACTTATTGAACACAAGATAATGCAACAGAAAAATTAAATAATAAATTTGAATTCAGGTTTATTAATTTCTCCCGAAAAACCACAGACTATATATAATCTCCTGAGATATTTAATAATTTTGATAATGATTTCGAATTTAATTACTGAATTCTGCGATCTTACAGAGTTACAGGGAGTAAAGTTGAAATGAAATTTTGGTTGATTCTTCATTCATTCATTCATTATATTTTTTGATATTTCTCTATATTTTTTAATATATATTGTAATATGTTATGTGACTGACTGATCATGGGGGGGTTATTACCCCCCTTGCATACGCGCCTGGAGTTTTCGGTACTGTGGATACCAGAAAAACTGGCATTTTTTATTTTCTCTCGATACTGAACATGAGGTAACTTCACCTCCACATCGAAGGTTTCAATCTGACCGATTGAGAATTTCACAGTATAAAAATTATCCGAATATACATACATACCGTGTGTCACAGACTCATAGTACACCCCCGTTTTCTCTTTTGTTTTTCTAGATATATTTTTGAAATTCGGAACATTGAATATGCTCACTGAACAGCATTTCTCGACATATCTGAAAGAAAAAAATAACTTCCAATTTTTCCGGAAATGACATCAACTTTCGATTCTTGAATGGGACACCCTGTATATTGTTACATGATCGGCTAGGGATGATCATGAGGAATCCAACGATACCAGGTTTGATGATGTTATCTCCAATGACTGCGGAGATATCGCCATTTATTTTATCCATAAGCTCAACGAGTAGGAGAGAGAAACTTTTTCTGGCGGGTCAATCCAATTCTCTCTCCCACTCATTGAGCTTATGAATAAAATAAATGGCGATATCTCCGCAGTCATTGGAGATAACATCATCAAACCTGGTATCGTTGGATTCCTCATGATCATCCCTAAACGTTTATGTAACAATATACAGGGTGTCCCATTCAAGAATCGAAAGTTGATGCCATTTCCGGAAAAATTGGAAGTTGTTTTTTTCTTTCAGATATGTCGAGAAATGCTGCTCAGTGAGCATATTCAATGTTCCAAATTTCAGAAATATACCTGAAGAAGCAAAGGAGAAAACGGGGGTGTACCCAGAGTCTGTGACACACGGTATACAGTGCATATATATATGTATATATATATATATATATATATATATATATATATATATATATATATATATATATATATATATTTATATATATATATATACAGTGCTTCTCTTTAATGCCCCCCCCTTTTATTTTTTTAACGGATCAACTATTTTTTGGAGTAAAATTGACAGATGGAAATTACAAGATGGCGGCTGGGCGCCCCTGGAAACAAAAACAATGAATGGAAAGGGGTATCTTGTGATACATTATTTCGGAGCTCCTTGCATAATGGCGGAACATGTGGGTTGATTGGGTTGTTGTTGACTGAACACAATCTGAAAAAAATAGGCTTTATATTGAAATCTATAGAAGGGCAAAGGGTAGACTTCTAATCTAGACCAAAAAGTTGCTGCGTTAATTAAAATCAGTCCCTTCTGAATGAAACACGTTTAATCAGTCAGCAACTTCTCTCATAACTAAAAAAAAGACTAATATTCATCTTTGTTCAATGTTAACGTTTGGAAACCAATTTTGCTTCCGTTTCGAAAACAGATAAGTATCTTCATAAATATATTAGTTCTTGTATGGATTTCAATATCAATACTTGATAGTGTAAGGTAAACAACCCAAAAAATGACATCATTTGAAGGGAAAAGGTGAGTTATTCAAGTTCCTATTGATTCCGCTGACATTCCAGACTTCCGTCTGGTACCAAGTGTATCGTCGCAGCGTATTTTCGGGCCTCGAGGTCCCAATACCGGACGGGGGCGATAGAAATCGATATGGAGCCAGCGATAGGCAAGTCGCCAACGCGGCGTCCTGGCGCCCGACGCCTGGCACCGCGACGTCTCGATGCCGACCCCATCCGCAGGGTTGATGCACCCTATCTTTTGTGTGCCACTGATATCCTTTCGTTTCCTCTGGATCATCGATTTCTCCTAAAGTCGTATATACCGTGCAGAATGATAGATATGTAGAGGAGAGTTAGAACGTGTTCCCCTTTTTTTGAATGGGGATGGATAGAATGATTCTGTATCAATTATCGTTATCCCTTTGCCAAGAAAGATTTTGTCAGGCATTACCAAATGTTTAGAAATCATCTTCTGACTCCTTGTCTCATCAGAGATAAACATACCAAAGCTGAACTTTCATTCAGAAATGGCAGTAGATACCCCTATCAAGGATACCCCAATCGCAGAGTTGTATAATTGCTTTTGTGGACCATTGTTATTGTTTCGTTCTCCTTGGCTCCTTGATTCCTCCTTCCAGAGAGGTAATTACTAACGGTGTACTAGATATGTCGAGGTGAGTTGGAATATGTCTACTTCTCATGAAAGAGGACGGATAATAATGAATTTGTACTGATTAATGTTTTTCAGCAAGCGTACGCAAATAAAGGTATGGAATGGGAGAGATTCGGTTGGGATTGTAACAGAAACAGTTATCAGAGATGTTGCATTTTTTGCGAACTAGAGCTATTATTCTTTTTTCCTTATCTCATTGATAAATATGTTGATACGAGTTGGAATATATTCACTTTTAATGTAGGGGAACGAAAAATATTGAATTTGTTCGGATTACTGTTTTCCAATTGGCAGGCACAAAATGAATGGAATGAGAGAGATTCTGTCAGGCTTATGACAAAAACTCCAATCATTATTTTTGGACTCCTCGTCCCATCAGAAGAAGACCTAACGAAAGAAAAGTTCCATTCAGAAATGGCAGTCGATATGCCCGTCAACAATATCCTGTTTGCGGAGATGTTCCACTTTTTGTGAGCTGTTGCTATAACTCCTTTATCCTTGTCTCAGTGATTCCTTCTTCCAGAGATGTACTCGCAGTGTGCCAAATATGTCGAGACCAGTTGTGTATTGACTTTTTTGAATGAGACTAAGCAATAATGAATTTGTTTCGATTAACGTTTTCCATTCGCCAACCGTACCCAAATAATAAGACACATTATATAAGGCTCATCACAAGTATTATATTTCTTGATTCCTTGTCTTATCAAACACAAACCTAGTCTAACTAAACATTCATTCAGAAATGGCGGTAGATACACTTTGTCAACGATACCGATCCCATCCGTAGAGTTGGTTTACTTTATTTTTTATGAGCCTCCGGTTGTTTTCATACCCTCTGGATCATCGATTTCTTCTTTTACAAATGAATATACGTGCAGTATGCTAGATATGCCAACAAGATTTGGAACGTGTTCAATGAGGGCAGAGAATACTTAATTTTGACTAATTCACGTCTTCCATTTGGCAGGCAGGATAAGACGAATAAAATGATCATTTTTTCGGACTTATGACATAAACCTCAATTATTTTATCGGATTATCTTGTTACTAGAAGGGACGTGATACTAATTAGTTTTCATACAACCCACCATATGGTGGGGAAGCTGTCTCTTTCTATCTCGTTACCTTTTACGAGACGAGACTTCAGGATGCGAAACCGAGCTAAAATGGATAACAATAAAATATAAACAAGATAATTGAATGAAAAAAAAATACATAAATCAAACGAGAAGTAAAAATAAGAAAGGAACATGTCTGAAAAATGAAATAAAATGAAGAAAGACACTGAAACTAAACAGGAAAATTAAATGGCCCGTCAATTAGAATAGAAGAGAATCAAATAACTAGAAAATTAAATGGCCCGTCAATTAGAATAGAAGAAAATCAAATAACTAGACATATGAATGAGGAAGAGCGGAGTCTTAATGAAATGTATATGACAGATGACTAGTTACTGGTCATCTCAGAGGTCTTCAGATAATGAAAGGATATGGCCCCAACTCTTTTTAGTGGGGAAAGAAGGATGTAACATATTTTCTGCGTTGACTCATTTTAGCAGGAACAAGTATACTGGTGCTAGATTCTCGTTCGGTAAGCCGGAGTCGGTCCAACCGTTGAATCCACATAACTCACAGTTTTTTTATTCATTCCGATGTTGTTTACGTGCTAGTTTCACTCTGCAGCAAGAGAATCGATTATGATGTTACAAACTCAATGAAACTTTTCAATTCGTACATGAATATGAAGGAAGCGTCAGAAGTCACAAATCTCAATGGAGCGGAGTGGAAAAGTGAATCAAAAGTATTTGTCTCTATGTAAATGCCTCATATTGCAGGTATAAGTGGGGCAAGTTCTCACAAATTATACCTCCAAATATATATTGCTGGTATTCGAATGAGTAAGGGTATATTTCTTTTGGATAGAGTTTTCAACTGGAAATGGAATCATTTCTTCGTATACGATAAAGAATATGGAATGATACTATTGCATTTTGATAACTGAAAATACAACGACTTCTATGAAGGATGAAGTTTTCTGAAGAATCAATAATAAAAAAGTTTTTTATATATTGCAGGGTTCTAGGGCGGGCACTATATATGCGAATGACAGTGATAGTTCACCAATCACCAATAACGTTTCAGCCTCTGAATCTTCACCATTCCATAAAAAGTAACCTCCATTTCGAGAGCCTGTTGAGGGTATTTGCTAATCGAGTCGCAGAGACGCCCAAGTGTATTTGGCCTCGACGCTGCTACTGGCGGCTAATGGTTATTGTTAGTGTACAGCGCCAAGTAAACTCCTTGAACAAAAGCTTTCAAGAGCTCTTTCTAGTCTAACTTCATCAGTAGTTGTTCCTTTCTTGGCATCCCTTAAGATGTATGCTCTCATTACTTGCATTCGGGTAGTTCACTGTGTTGTATTAAATTTTTTTGACGGCATGTTTTTTTCATTAGTGAATATGGTGAATAATGAAATATGTGCAATGGTAGAGCAAAACTCTTCCAGAATAACTGTCTCATCAATAACGACAGGAGCAGGATGGAAGTGATTAAAACTGACAAGAAAGAAACGGAAGTCCAGTGTCACAACCAGTGTAATCTATTGAAGTATTCGCTACTAATCAAGAAGAATGGAATGAACACATGATGCATTAGGATTAGTACATTTTTGCGTCATAGTATAATTGTATTCTTGAAGAACATTTCTTGCAGTTATCTCACTTCCATACAATTGATTTTTGGATATTTTTGTTTCTAACAGAAGTAATTTTCTCAAATCATATTTTTGATGCTCGTAGTCCTTCTTACAGGTGGCCTTCAACAGCGCAGCTTCAATTGTTAATTGTATTGTTAAGCGATAATGATGATGATGATGTTAACAGCAAGCAGTTTCAAATGAAATAATGTTGAATGACAGCATTTAAACTGTTCAGACATAACTTTCGGGATGGGACACTTATTCCAAAGTAAAGCAAGAATTTTACATAAATAATAATATAATAATAGATATTAAAAACGTTTATTGACAGTTCACAAAATATAATAACCTTCCATTATTCTGGAATCAAATGAATATAGTTGTGTGTGCGTGTGTGTGTTTAGAAGAAGTATCATATGGATTCAAGTCTAATGTCTTCAATATATAAGAGCAGCAAGGAATAGTGACTAAGTTAATGCCCGTAGTGCCATATGAAGAAAGGAGTGAATGTTTCACATATATTTCTCCCTTTTTTGTGAATTAATCAAACGCCTATCCCTTTTCAGCAGAAAGTGCTTGCAAACTTTTTTATATCGATTTGGAGAAGAAGAAGCCAGGAAATATATTTTGATGACATAATTCTCTACACAAAAATAATCACGTTTCAAATTACCTGCCGTTACGAATTCCTCTATCAAGAACAATTTTGCGAAACAATGCATTCCTTCCTCTACGCCCATGACTTCCTCTACGCCTATGTCTGTGTCATTCGGAGAAGACCGCGCCCATCGACCGTTATCGCGATTCATCGAGAATAGCACCGCATTTGTTTACACGCGGAAAGAACTATCGCGATAGTTCCAGAAATGTCGATACTCTTCCGAATACGAAAAATTCCAGAATCATGGACCTACATATAGCGAACGGGGAGCAATACGGAGTTAGATTATACCGACAGCGATCAAGAGAATAAATAGGCGAAACAGCTATAGTTGAGTGATTTATTGAGTCGTGAATCAGCTGTTTACTGATTTGTTGAGTTTATTGCAATACAGTTGTTGGATTTTGAAGTATCAATTGTCACACGAACCCAGAGTAAAAACGTAACAATATCAATCCAATGTCAGGGTTCATTTCATTATAGTCAATTTATTCGGAGCAGATTACCGTAGGACTAATTCTCTTGGTAATGCTGTATGTATAGTGAGAAAAGTCCATGATCTATACATATTATGCCCAATCAGGAACTAAAGAGATAGTTTTCTCCGAACAAAACGAGCTTGTCTGGGCTTGAAAATAGAATGTAATTCTAGTGGAAAATCTCATCACAACTACTCCTCATTTGACATTATGTTTTGTAGAGGTGTATTTCAAATGCCATTTATTCGTTTCAAGTTTCGTGTGCTTGTGCGAAAAAGTAACTTCAACGCCCATCGTGGAATATAGGCGGCACAGTAGTTATTTTGGAAATACTCCTCCTTTTTTTTGAAGGAATCGATTGAGAGTGATTGCTGACTTTTGCCATGATTTTGTATGAAAATTTTTATATTTATTTGGAGAAAAAGGCCAGAAAGTAATTTCTTAAACATTTGTTGACGAACTCTTTGAAATATGGTTCATTTAGAAAGAAATACTGTTCAGAAGTATTCTTGAAAGGACTATCGGATGTATACAATTGATGATAACTGAAAAATCCATGTTAACGTAGTTAAAAACACGTTATTTGGTGATATTCACTGTACAGTTCACGAGACCACTCCACGTGTTTGACTATATAATAGTTATCGTACTATAACAGGTCTGAAGAAGCTATTGCAGAGTGAAGCACGTGTTACGGTTTTATAATATTTCCATCGTATGTCAAAAATCCCACATGAAGCGGGACATTTTCGATCAATTACAGCGATAAATTCCCGACGGAAATTTTCGAACTGGTAAATACCCGGTAGGTATCGAAAAATGCCCGCTAGGTCCGTGTATCTATAGTAACGATTGCTAAAATGTACATTTGTCATCTTGACAGGCATAAATACTGAATTTTAAACGTCGTTAACTCCGGAAATATTCTACCGAATTACACTCGTGCATCAAAATGGACCTGATAATTTTTCATTCAAGCTTGTTGTCAGTAAAAAAACTGCATTCGGTTATTTTCATATTTTGCTAAAAGAGCTGTCCTCCTTCGGAGTCGGGCTCTTTCGACAGAATATGAAAATAAACTCATGCAGTTTTTAGACAACATGCTTTCATGGAAAATTGTCGGTAATTTTGATGCACTTGTGTAATTACTCCCGATAATAATCACCTACCATCACCAAATGTTCAGCCATCCATAATACTCGTTTGATAGATGATCATTATCATTTCTCCATACGAACTTCCCCATGATCATCCTGAAGCGAATGTTATCAAATCACACCCAATTTATGATCACGCATCCATTAATATCATCTGAAATATGTTCCGGATCCAGCAGCACCACAGAACCATATATAATTGATTCCACAACTTCCATCGGATTTCACATTAGAAAGCATAACGAAGAAGCCCTACGCGACTCGATCCGGCAGATCCAGTCAAACCCAACATGTGAGCTAGTTTCTCGAAACCAATTAGGAGACATGCGACTATTCCATTTCGAAGTTAGCGATGGAAATGAATTTTGAAGGAAACTTTTCCGTGTAATTTACGTTTCAGTGCTTTTGCTGAAATCGATCGCCCCAGAAACTACTGTACGAAGTTGTTTGCTAAGTAGAGGATTTCTGAATATCCACTTGGATCTTTTCAGAGGAAGACTTTCAGGTTTCTGAGAGATGAAGAGGTCACTACAGTTATAAATGGATTATTTTCCTGATGTTCGACAAAGTTATGATAGCAGAAAAATTTAACCAAGATCAATAGAATTACTTCAGTGATTTTCCTTTTCATTCATCATTGTTGATTTGATGATCTTATATGTTGCCTTATAATTCCTAAATATTCCAATAACCTGAATCAGATCGACCAATGTATTGCTTTTTACTTCTGGATTCACATACTTTTTCCAGAAAGCTAACGACATTCGGTTCAATTCAGATACTCCTGCTGATGAATCAGTTTGAATACATGGTGTTTTGCTAGTTGAATTATTTTGTGATTTGAATTGTACAAGTCTCATATTTATATTTTTCACGATGTGTAGGCGATAATTCCACTTCGTATATTGGAAACTGAAATATAGGTGTTATCCACCATTTCTGGTATTTATACCCTGAGTTCGAGCGCAGCACCATTTTTCATATACTTTTTTCAGTTATGAAGAGGATCATCTTCAATATTATCATCTTTCCTCGGCGTCTATTCTTTCCTGATATTCTTTATATGCGATGCAGAACACTCAGGAGTAACTATTCCTACTATTCTCGATGCTGGGAATCACGATGAGAGCAATTTCTGAGGGAAAAACCAGGTGAGATGGATACCTAGAGGTGTTTCCTAGAAGCATTGATTTCTATTCTATGCGAAGAAATACTTCACTTCTCGTCAGATCCTAATAATGATAAACACATTCACTGGAATTTCTTGATCCTATTCAGAGAAAGGCAATCCGTCTTGTTGATGATTCTTCGGTCACGGAGTCGCTCTCTTCGTTGGAGCATTGTGATGGGTCTTCTATATATATCTTCACGGTCAGTGTTCTTCTGAATTGTTGTCTCGTTCCACCCTTGGCAGTATCAACACGGATGGCACGACGAGTGCATTATTTCCCTCCTTTGTTGTGAGCTTGGAATCATGTAGAACCTCTCTTGCTCAGGAATCTCATTTCAATAGAAGTGCTGAATTTTGATGCTCCTTACCGAGGGAGGTATATCTCCAGGCTAACAAACTTCAGAAATGTTAATTCGGATCTCTTCGATTCACGAGGTGTTCTTTGAAGATCATGTGGCTTTCCTTTCGTGGGAATCTGTGGGTATATAAAAAAGATCGACAGTAGAATTTTGGGACTGTGTTTCATTGAGAGAATTGTTGAGAATAATTAGTGACAATTTTCTCAAAATACATTTGCTGGCTTAGGAGGGTTTCAAACATAATAGATCACAATTCTAGGGATGACTCGTTTCTGAATAATAGCCGATGAAACAATATTTACTAATGCTTCTCGATTTCATCAGATATTTTCGTCACTTGGTCGACGAATTCCCAAAAAATTATTGATTGTTAGACGATATCTCATCGTCAGCAACAACTATCTCTTGACGGATATTTCTGAATTATACTCGAGAGAATTCTGTTTCGAAGAAATAAACAGAATGTCTTCTTCCCCTATTTATCACCACCCGACAAACTTCAAACTCTTCGTTCATTATGTGGCTTCAGCTTCCGTGCAAGACATTGTTGTTATTACTTCCGAGTGAAACTGGAGGGTCGTCGAGACTTTCAATAATCCCTTCTATATTACATAAAATATGAGGGATGTATTTTTTTACGACTTTCCAGGGATTGTTTTATGGATACTTCAGACGACCCTCTTTAGAATGCCGTACCGGAGCGAGACGGAGGGGAAGTGCCCTTGAAATATTTTCCAAAGGGTGATTAGGAGATATTGGATGAGATCCGCGCGTCTGTAACGGATTCATACTATTCTTTTATAATTTTCCAGGATATCAGAGCTGTAATTTTGTTCCTACTTTCATGCAAAAACTATACTTAATGGAAATACATATATAAATATAAATATTATATATATATATATATATATATATATAAATATATATATATATATATATATATATATATATATATATATATATATATATATATATATATATATATATATATATATATATATATATGTTGTTGTTGAGTTCGGGTTGAACCGCGTCTGGAGTTTTGTTCTCGACGTTTCGGCTCCGATTATGGAGCCATTTTCAATAGGTAAATGTGACTTCACGCTGAGGTCTCAATCTGCCTACTCATCAGGTGTTGTCAGATCTATCTAAGGAGTAGGCAGATTGAGACCTTAGAAAGAACTCGTGACCTCGAGACCTGGGGAGTAGGCAGATTGAGACCCCGGCGTCAAGTCACAAACCCTTGCCCCCTGTGACAACACCTGAGGAGTAGGCAGACTGAGACCTCAGCGTGAAGTCACATTTACCTCTTGAAAATGGCTCCAAAATCGAGGCCGAAACGTCGAGAACAAAACTCCAGACGCGGTTCAACCCGAACTCAACAACAACACACAACTGACCGCGTAAACCTATCCGAACATATATATATAAAT
Source organism: Zygogramma bicolorata (assembly GCA_032362365.1). Classification (NCBI taxonomy): domain Eukaryota; kingdom Metazoa; phylum Arthropoda; class Insecta; order Coleoptera; family Chrysomelidae; genus Zygogramma; species Zygogramma bicolorata. The sequence continues at coordinate 70,106 of JAVJAQ010002960.1, forward strand.
ATACAGTTTTGCGGTCTTTTTACTAATAAAACTCATTTGTTCTTGATCTCAATATTTCGCTAATGTTTATAAGCTTCATCAGGAGAAAAGGTACAAAGAATATGACGAAATTGTACAAGATTGAATCGAAAATAATCTACTTACAATCATAGAATTAATATTCCTGGAGTGTTCATTGCCTTCGGAAGCTGAATCAAACTACCCATGCTCGCATAGTTACTGCCTCACTTAAACTGAATCAGCTAGGCAAAAATCATGTTTATAGGAGTCCCTCAGCTGCTCCAGGCAATGATGTTATTACCGTTAATCTAAGGGTTTTTATAAGTAAGCACATGTCTGTCCTTATTTTTAAATATTACAAAAGCGATTAAATAGAACTCAAAATATTGTAATAAATGTTACTGACCTGTATCGGTTTTATAATTAACTGTATTTGGTTTTTTGTTAATGTGGTACATTTCAAGGAACAACCTGGTTTTCTGGTTACTGACTCTGTCTAGGATTTTTACATTTGAATAATCAAATTGATGGCCGGTTTTTTGAGAGTGGTCGACTGCTGCACGAGAGTTTTTACCTAGCCGGGCATCGCTCTTGTGGAGGGCTATTCTTTGTTTGAGCCACTGCGAGGTCTGTCCCACATAACATTGGTTACATCCACCACACGGAATTTTATATATAACGTTGCTGTTAAGTGGGACAAGTATTTTGTCTTTGACTTTTGAAAAGGGATCCGAAATTTTTGTGGTGTTGTATCTGGCTATTTTTATCTGCGGAAAATCTTCGAAAATATTTGTGATTTGGTGGGATAATTTGTCTACAAAAGGAATTGATTTGTATTTGAACTGTATGTTACAATCTTCAGTTGGTCCGTCATAGAAATTAGAGTTGTTAATTAGTTTCCTTAGGATATGTTCAGGATATCCGTTGTTCGTGAGGATGGCAAATAATTTCTTTAGGTTCTGTTTTAAAAAAGTTTCATGACAAATATGTGTGATTCTATTTTTCATGGCAATAACTGTATTGTATTTCTGATTTGTGGGGTGATTGGATGCGAAATTAATGAATCCACCGGATGCGATTTCCTTTTGATACCAGTCCAATACGAACGAAAAAAAAACAGATATGCGATGTCCTCGATAGCTCAGTGGGTACAGAATCCGCCTAGAGAATGGAAGACGTGAGTTCGAATCCCACTTGACGAAGTTATTTTTTTTTAATTTTAATTTGTCTGAATGTCGCTATCATTTTATTATATTCATTCAGACGCGTATAGAGTTTTGTATTCGACGTTTAACCTTCGAATTTGGAGCCATTCTCAAGAAAAGATGATGTTTCTCCAAGGGGTCTCAATGTCCCTACTTCCTAGAGTGAACTGAGGGATCGAAGGTTGTTGGGTAATTTTTATATTAGCACAGGCTGATTCCGTTTTGAATTCTTCCTTCCACAGATCCATCAACCACACAGATGTTCATACAAACTCAAGAGCAGGTCCAACTCAAATCAGCCCCTCTTCAAAATTATTACACGGACTACCGAATTGAATAAAGGTTATAGAAAGCTGATGATATGTGAATCATTCAGTTAGTTTCCATAACAAGTACATTTTGTTCCTAAAACCATACGAAAAAGACGAGCGTGGAGTTTTGCCACTGAAATCAAACTTGATGAATCACAAGTTCCGGAGCCAATATGTTGGAATCATAGCTTCCAACAAGTTTATTCTGTAGTTTACCAATTATTCATTTCCAATTCAAATTATATTCGAGCCGTCCCTGAGCGCGCTCAGTTGATGTAACTGACATTTTCATATGAAGACAATTGATATCTGAGTTTGTTTACTTTCCTGTCAGATCCACGACGCTCGAGTAATTGTCGGCGTTTGTACTTCTCCAATTTATTATTAAAAATAGTGAATTTTCCGTAATCAGTAACAACTAGTAAGGCATTGTGCATTTTGTGTTTTTGATGAATGAATATCCTGTTATCCTGTAAGTAGATTTTCCATTGACTATCGCATGAGAAGCAATTGCCAGAGTCCAATTCTTACCTGTTCCTACGAATCAGTCGCTGTTAAAGATATCTGAATATATTGGTTTGATAAAATTGGTTCAGCGTTAAATTATTTTGAAACCCAGCAATCTAAAAGAAATACAGTCCACAATTATCGAAGTTTTTTTGAGTATAATCCCCGTGTTCGAGAAAGGGCAGTTAACCCATCCCGATCATTTGGTCCTTCGAGCCGGATGCTGAACATTTTGTTCCCGATTATTCGGATTTTCTAGTTGTATTACAAAAATACAATTCCCAAGTTTCCAGCTCCATTAGAAGATATCGTCACCGGGTCGGTAACGTTTCGCTCCAGAAAGCATTTCCGCCGCGCACAGCGTAGTGTTCTTAATATTCAAAAACTCTTATAAAGTCATTTTTGCCGTTTCTTTTTGCTTCCAATTATATCTTATTGCAGGTTGATCTAGATTTAAGATATTGTTGTGCGTTTCCTACATGTTGGTTTGGCATTTGCTCTCTCCCATATGATAGAGTCGACTCAATTTAAAATAATTCATTCCTTCCAGGAAACGCTCTAAAAAGAGTTGATTCTTCTCCGTCGAAAAACTAATTTGAAGTAATTGATTTCAGACTCCAGAGTCATATTGAAAATTTCACACCCCTTTTTTTTCCGTAGCGATTTATGAAATTTTAAATAAAGTCGACTTTACTTACCAGTTTGTTTTTCTATATATTTTTGATTTATTACAGTTTGATTCACTGTACATATTTGAATTCTTCCATGCAATTTTCTTTGATTCATTGTTTATTGCTTTTTTGCGCATACTTATATTTGATTGAGTTGATTTGTATCCTATGTTCTAGTGCATTTATTGCTTTGTTTAAAAAACTTTACGTGTTCCAATTTAGCAAGAACATTTACGGTAATTTTCAGTGTCGAAAAAAGCTTGTGCCGTGAGTGAAAATTTAAATCCACGTCGCGAAAGGCAAAAGCATAGTGTTCCTCCACAGAATCCTGCGTGGTTCTTTCTATTTAGAATAGTTGTACCACTTAGATTGATAAATAACTTCACGATTTCTCGATTCAAAACACATAATGCAGTCCTTAAAGAAAAAGAGAAAAAATGCAAAAGCCGCAATTACACGAACCCAAACTTGGGTTACTCAGAATTTAGAGTCCGAAAATGATTTGTTTCTCCTTCAAACTAAATTAGATAATTTAGAAACTGAAATCGCTAAATATGTTGATGCTCAGGATGAAATTGAGGAATTGGATTTAAAAAAATCTGATAGAGAAGATAGAGATAGTTTACAAAATAATTTTGATTTATGCGTTTCCAGTCTTAGAAAAAAGATTCACAGTTTAACTGTTCCTCCTACTCCTCTTTCTCCTCCTTCTTTTCCGAATGATATTCAATCTGTACCTGCCTTCAATGAACAAAGTGGACGAGTAAAACTCCCTCAAATTTCCATACCCCAATTTGAGGGTGATTATGCAAAATGGGCTCCGTTTTATCAATTGTTCACTGCTTTGATAAAAAATAACAATTCCTTAACTGATGTTCAAAGATTAATTTATTTGCGTTCTTATATGAAAGGAGAGCCTTTGTCTCTCATTGAATCACTTGAAATCACAAATGAAAATTTTCAAATTGCTATAAATATTTTAGAAAAAAGGTACGAAAATAGTATAGCTATTATAAATTCACATTTGAATTCCATAATGGATTGTCCGAACATTACAAAATGTACTTTTTCCTCCCTCAGAGAATTTTTAGTAAATATTCGAAAGAATTTAGATGCTTTGAAAAATTTGAAATGCCCAGTTGAACATTGGGATTTAATTATTCTTAATGTTGTCATGAGAAAGTTAGATTACGGTACTAAAAAAGAGTATCAGTCCAGTAGAGATTTGAGAGTTAATCCTACTTTAAAGGAATTTTTTGAAATCGTTGAAGCCAGATGCAGTGCTTTAGAATCCTTGACTCCTTCCTTCCATTCCGCGTCACTTGAGTTAAAATCAGAAAAGATCTCAAGGGCAAGTTCAAAAATGGCATTACATGTAAATAGTAGTTCTCCGACAAGTAAACGACGAGCTTGTTGGTTCTGTAAAGTTCCTGATCATGATATTTATAAATGTTATGAATTTTCCAAAATTAGTACTGATGAAAAATACAGTTTTCTTAAGTCCTTATCACTCTGTTTCAACTGTCTGGGTGGAAAACACCTGCTGACAGAGTGTAAGTCTAAAGGTTGTACCCTATGTGGTAAAAAACACCACACACTACTCCACAAAAATTCTTCCCAAGGTTATGTTCCAACAAATTCCCAAAATTCAAATTATATTCCGAGAGATAGTTCCAGACCTCAAAATAGTATGGGGGCAATTCCTAAATCAGTTCAAAATACAAGTTCCAGCCAAAATTGGCGTTCTTCTCCTCTTAATTCTCCATCCCCAAATGCTGACAACACAGCAAACTTCCAAGCTCTTGAGCCTGAACCTCAAGGGTATTCTTCGGCACCTTCGATGCCATCCTCACTTCTTGTAGATAAAAAAGATCATGAAATTCTACTGGCCACAGCGGTCGTAGATGTTCTTTCCGAAACCGGTTATCCCGTTAAAGCTCGGTTGATCCTAGACAACGGTAGTCAATGTTCCTTCGCTTCAGAAAAATTCGTAAGAAAATTGAATAATAAAACTTACGATAGTCAACTTCAATTTTCTGGCATAAAATGCACTCCTACTGTTTCTAACAAAATGTTAGATATTGTTATCCGTTCCAATACTCATGAGAACTTTATCCTCAAGGTGTCTTGTGCAGTACTCCCGGTAATCACTTCGAAATTACCTAGAATTCCTCTAAACAAGAATAGCTTGAATATTCCGCCAGAATTCAGACTTGCTGATCCCGAATTTCACATTCCGTCCGATGTGGACATTCTCCTGGGCGCAGACTCCTATTACGACATTATACTTCCACAAATCCACAGGCTAGATAAGATTCCTCTCGGTGATTCTTTCCATATCGCGAAAAGGCGATTTATCAGTTTAGAGAAACGTTTCCAAAATAATCAAGAATTATTTTCCACTTATAAAAATTTCATTGATGAATATGTATCATTGAACCATGCCACATATATTCCGTTTAATCCCACCGACAAGGCCGCTGAGATTAAATATTTCCTTCCTCATCACTGCGTAATCAAAGAGTCTAGTGAAACCACGAAACTCAGAGTAGTTTTCGATGGCTCCAGTAAAACTTCTACTGGAGTTTCTTTGAATGATATCTTACACAAGGGTTATCAAGTACAGCCAGATCTGTATGATATATTTTGCCGTTTCCGTCAGCATTCTTATGTCCTGACCTGCGATGTTGAAAAAATGTACCGTCAAATTGAAATAAATCCGTCGCAACGACATTTTCAGAACATCTTGTGGAGAAACTGCCCCCAAGAAGAGCTAAAATGTATTCAACTTTCCACAGTGACTTATGGAGTCGCTTCCTCCTCTTTCTTAGCAACCAGAGTTCTAAAGGAGCTCGCTTCCAATTCGAAAGGTTTCCCGTTAGCCCAAAAGGCATTATTAAAACAGACGTACGTGGACGATGTGCTCCATGGCACAGATTCCCTTTCCGATTTAGAAGATTTCTATCATCAACTCAATAGCTTGTTGAATTCCGGAGGTTTTCGACTACACAAATGGTCATCCAATTCTTCACAGTTCAGGAAAAAATATTGTGAATCTCCTGATCCAATTCAATACGAAATAAAAATGGAAGACAACCCTAACAAGGTGCTAGGTTTATTTTGGAATCCCTGTTCTGACAATTTAGGTATTTCTTTACCGAAAATTTATTACAATGATACCCCTTCCAAGCGCAAGGCGTTGTCAATAACTGCTCGAATGTTTGACCCGGTAGGCTTTCTGGGCCCTTTCATTGTTCTTGCAAAAATTTTCCTGCAAAAACTTTGGTTAGCAAAAATCTCCTGGGACGAACCGCTCCCTGTTGAATTGTTCCAAGAATGGAAAATATTTATCGGTTCCATTGAATCCCTAAAATTTCTTAAAATTCCTCGATGTTTGTTTTCCTCAAAGTCAATTGTGAAAATCCAAATTCACGGGTTCGCTGACAGCAGCGAACGTGCTTACGGTGCCTGTTTGTACTTCAGAACCACTTATTTCGACAATAATGTCACAACTATCTTAGTCACTTCCAAATCCAGAGTAGCACCGCTGAAAACTGTTTCAATTCCTCGTCTGGAATTGTGTGCAATGTTATTACTTACCAAACTCACAAGAAAAATTATTCAAATCTTTGACGAAGATTTAGTTTTCGAATCTATCAATTTGTGGACTGATTCGCAGATAGCTCTGCACTGGATTCAGTCCCATCCATCCCGTTGGCACACTTTCGTGGCCAACCGAGTGTCCCAAATTCAAACTTCCCTGCCACAAGCTCAATGGAGATATGTTCGCTCTTCTAAAAATCCCGCTGACTTACTTTCTAGGGGCGTATTAGCTTCTGATCTCCTGAACTCAGAACTGTGGTGGCACGGTCCTGATTTCCTTTCCAAAATAAATTTGGAATTGTCTAAATTTATTTTGAAACCCCCTCCAAGTGTAATACCTGAACAAAAGTCAAACAAGCTTCAAGTGCTAGTAACAAGTACTCAAGTTAAAGACGAATTTTGGAATGAAATATTCCAGAGATTTTCTTCCTTTAACAAATTACTACATTCAGTACTTTATCCATATTTGAAATACATTCTGCTTTAGTGCTGGTCCTTCGCAACTTACAGTCCCAATACTTTTCTAAAGAAATTTCCGAGTTAAAATCCTCGAAACCAATTTCTGACCAAAGGGTCCGTGCCGTGAAACTCCGCGCCAAAGAAGGTATTTTTGTCAGGCCTATCACTAAGGTCTGTCCGTTGCCTAGTGCAACTCAGCGAGTGTAACGCGTTTCGAGGCGTTATTCACTTGGCGTCATTAGATTAGTTTTTCTGTTTCATTTCTCGTTTGTTTTGATTTCATTTCCTCATTTTAATTTTTTGAAATCTATGAGATTCCAACGGGGCGGGAATATGTTGGAATCATAGCTTCCAACAAGTTTATTCTGTAGTTTACCAATTATTCATTTCCAATTCAAATTATATTCGAGCCGTCCCTGAGCGCGCTCAGTTGATGTAACTGACATTTTCATATGAAGACAATTGATATCTGAGTTTGTTTACTTTCCTGTCAGATCCACGACGCTCGAGTAATTGTCGGCGTTTGTACTTCTCCAATTTATTATTAAAAATAGTGAATTTTCCGTAATCAGTAACAACTAGTAAGGCATTGTGCATTTTGTGTTTTTGATGAATGAATATCCTGTTATCCTGTAAGTAGATTTTCCATTGACTATCGCATGAGAAGCAATTGCCAGAGTCCAATTCTTACCTGTTCCTACGAATCAGTCGCTGTTAAAGATATCTGAATATATTGGTTTGATAAAATTGGTTCAGCGTTAAATTATTTTGAAACCCAGCAATCTAAAAGAAATACAGTCCACAATTATCGAAGTTTTTTTGGGTATAATCCCCGTGTTCGAGAAAGGGCAGTTAACCCATCCCGATCATTTGGTCCTTCGAGCCGGATGCTGAACATTTTGTTCCCGATTATTCGGATTTTCTAGTTGTATTACAAAAATACAATTCCCAAGTTTCCAGCTCCATTAGAAGATATCGTCACCGGGTCGGTAACGTTTCGCTCCAGAAAGCATTTCCGCCGCGCACAGCGTAGTGTTCTTAATATTCAAAAACTCCTATAAAGTCATTTTTGCCGTTTCTTTTTGCTTCCAATTATATCTTATTGCAGGTTGATCTAGATTTAAGATATTGTTGTGCGTTTCCTACATGTTGGTTTGGCATTTGCTCTCTCCCATATGATAGAGTCGACTCAATTTAAAATAATTCATTCCTTCCAGGAAACGCTCTAAAAAGAGTTGATTCTTCTCCGTCGAAAAACTAATTTGAAGTAATTGATTTCAGACTCCAGAGTCATATTGAAAATTTCACACCCCTTTTTTTTCCGTAGCGATTTATGAAATTTTAAATAAAGTCGACTTTACTTACCAGTTTGTTTTTCTATATATTTTTGATTTATTACAGTTTGATTCACTGTACATATTCAAATTCTCCCATGCAATTTTCTTTGATTCATTGTTTATTGCTTTTTTGCGCATACTTATATTTGATTGAGTTGATTTGTATCCTATGTTCTAGTGCATTTATTGCTTTGTTCAAAAAACTTCACGTGTTCCAATTTAGCAAGAACATTTACGGTAATTTTCAGTGTCGAAAAAAGCTTGTGCCGTGAGTGAAAATTTAAATCCACGTCGCGAAAGGCAAAAGCATAGTGTTCCTCCACAGAATCCTGCGTGGTTCTTTCTATTTAGAATAGTTGTACCACTTAGATTGATAAATAACTTCACGATTTCTCGATTCAAAACACATAATGCAGTCCTTAAAGAAAAAGAGAAAAAATGCAAAAGCCGCAATTACACGAACCCAAACTTGGGTTACTCAGAATTTAGAGTCCGAAAATGATTTGTTTCTCCTTCAAACTGAATTAGATAATTTAGAAACTGAAATCGCTAAATATGTTGATGCTCAGGATGAAATTGAGGAATTGGATTTAAAAAAATCTGATAGAGAAGATAGAGATAGTTTACAAAATAATTTTGATTTATGCGTTTCCAGTCTTAGAAAAAAGATTCACAGTTTAACTGTTCCTCCTACTCCTCTTTCTCCTCCTTCTTTTCCGAATGATATTCAATCTGTACCTGCCTTCAATGAACAAAGTGGACGAGTAAAACTCCCTCAAATTTCCATACCCCAATTTGAGGGTGATTATGCAAAATGGGCTCCGTTTTATCAATTGTTCACTGCTTTGATAAAAAATAACAATTCCTTAACTGATGTTCAAAGATTAATTTATTTGCGTTCTTATATGAAAGGAGAGCCTTTGTCTCTCATTGAATCACTTGAAATCACAAATGAAAATTTTCAAATTGCTATAAATATTTTAGAAAAAAGGTACGAAAATAGTATAGCTATTATAAATTCACATTTGAATTCCATAATGGATTGTCCGAACATTACAAAATGTACTTTTTCCTCCCTCAGAGAATTTTTAGTAAATATTCGAAAGAATTTAGATGCTTTGAAAAATTTGAAATGCCCAGTTGAACATTGGGATTTAATTATTCTTAATGTTGTCATGAGAAAGTTAGATTACGGTACTAAAAAAGAGTATCAGTCCAGTAGAGATTTGAGAGTTAATCCTACTTTAAAGGAATTTTTTGAAATCGTTGAAGCCAGATGCAGTGCTTTAGAATCCTTGACTCCTTCCTTCCATTCCGCGTCACTTGAGTTAAAATCAGAAAAGATCTCAAGGGCAAGTTCAAAAATGGCATTACATGTAAATAGTAGTTCTCCGACAAGTAAACGACGAGCTTGTTGGTTCTGTAAAGTTCCTGATCATGATATTTATAAATGTTATGAATTTTCCAAAATTAGTACTGATGAAAAATACAGTTTTCTTAAGTCCTTATCACTCTGTTTCAACTGTCTGGGTGGAAAACACCTGCTGACAGAGTGTAAATCTAAAGGTTGTACCCTATGTGGTAAAAAACACCACACACTACTCCACAAAAATTCTTCCCAAGGTTATGTTCCAACAAATTCCCAAAATTCAAATTATATTCCGAGAGATAGTTCCAGACCTCAAAATAGTATGGGGGCAATTCCTAAATCAGTTCAAAATACAAGTTCCAGCCAAAATTGGCGTTCTTCTCCTCTTAATTCTCCATCCCCAAATGCTGACAACACAGCAAACTTCCAAGCTCTTGAGCCTGAACCTCAAGGGTATTCTTCGGCACCTTCGATGCCATCCTCACTTCTTGTAGATAAAAAAGATCATGAAATTCTACTGGCCACAGCGGTCGTAGATGTTCTTTCCGAAACCGGTTATCCCGTTAAAGCTCGGTTGATCCTAGACAACGGTAGTCAATGTTCCTTCGCTTCAGAAAAATTCGTAAGAAAATTGAATAATAAAACTTACGATAGTCAACTACAATTTTCTGGCATAAAATGCACTCCTACTGTTTCTAACAAAATGTTAGATATTGTTATCCGTTCCGATACTCATGAGAGCTTTATCCTCAAGGTGTCTTGTGCAGTACTCCCGGTAATCACTTCGAAATTACCTAGAATTCCTCTAAACAAGAATAGCTTGAATATTCCGCCAGAATTCAGACTTGCTGATCCCGAATTTCACATTCCGTCCGATGTGGACATTCTCCTGGGCGCAGACTCCTATTACGACATTATACTTCCACAAATCCACAGGCTAGATAAGATTCCTCTCGGTGATTCTTTCCATATCGCGAAAAGGCGATTTATCAGTTTAGAGAAACGTTTCCAAAATAATCAAGAATTATTTTCCACTTATAAAAATTTCATTGATGAATATGTATCATTGAACCATGCCACATATATTCCGTTTAATCCCACCGACAAGGCCGCTGAGATTAAATATTTCCTTCCTCATCACTGCGTAATCAAAGAGTCTAGTGAAACCACGAAACTCAGAGTAGTTTTCGATGGCTCCAGTAAAACTTCTACTGGAGTTTCTTTGAATGATATCTTACACAAGGGTTATCAAGTACAGCCAGATCTGTATGATATATTTTGCCGTTTCCGTCAGCATTCTTATGTCCTGACCTGCGATGTTGAAAAAATGTACCGTCAAATTGAAATAAATCCGTCGCAACGACATTTTCAGAACATCTTGTGGAGAAACTGCCCCCAAGAAGAGCTAAAATGTATTCAACTTTCCACAGTGACTTATGGAGTCGCTTCCTCCTCTTTCTTAGCAACCAGAGTTCTAAAGGAGCTCGCTTCCAATTCGAAAGGTTTCCCGTTAGCCCAAAAGGCATTATTAAAACAGACGTACGTGGACGATGTGCTCCATGGCACAGATTCTCTTTCCGATTTAGAAGATTTCTATCATCAACTCAATAGCTTGTTGAATTCCGGAGGTTTTCGACTACACAAATGGTCATCCAATTCTTCACAGTTCAGGAAAAAATATTGTGAATCTCCTGATCCAATTCAATACGAAATAAAAATGGAAGACAACCCTAACAAGGTGCTAGGTTTATTTTGGAATCCCTGTTCTGACAATTTAGGTATTTCTTTACCGAAAATTTATTACAATGATACCCCTTCCAAGCGCAAGGCGTTGTCAATAACTGCTCGAATGTTTGACCCGGTAGGCTTTCTGGGCCCTTTCATTGTTCTTGCAAAAATTTTCCTGCAAAAACTTTGGTTAGCAAAAATCTCCTGGGACGAACCGCTCCCTGTTGAATTGTTCCAAGAATGGAAAATATTTATCGGTTCCATTGAATCCCTAAAATTTCTTAAAATTCCTCGGTGTTTGTTTTCCTCAAAGTCAATTGTGAAAATCCAAATTCACGGGTTCGCTGACAGCAGCGAACGTGCTTACGGTGCCTGTTTGTACTTCAGAACCACTTATTTCGACAATAATGTCACAACTATCTTAGTCACTTCCAAATCCAGAGTAGCACCGCTGAAAACTGTTTCAATTCCTCGTCTGGAATTGTGTGCAATGTTATTACTTACCAAACTCACAAGAAAAATTATTCAAATCTTTGACGAAGATTTAGTTTTCGAATCTATCAATTTGTGGACTGATTCGCAGATAGCTCTGCACTGGATTCAGTCCCATCCATCCCGTTGGCACACTTTCGTGGCCAACCGAGTGTCCCAAATTCAAACTTCCCTGCCACAAGCTCAATGGAGATATGTTCGCTCTTCTAAAAATCCCGCTGACTTACTTTCTAGGGGCGTATTAGCTTCTGATCTCCTGAACTCAGAACTGTGGTGGCACGGTCCTGATTTCCTTTCCAAAATAAATTTGGAATTGCCTAAATTTATTTTGAAACCCCCTCCAAGTGTAATACCTGAACAAAAGTCAAACAAGCTTCAAGTGCTAGTAACAAGTACTCAAGTTAAAGACGAATTTTGGAATGAAATATTCCAGAGATTTTCTTCCTTTAACAAATTACTACATTCAGTCTTTTATCCATATTTGAAATACATTCTGCTTTAGTGCTGGTCCTTCGCAACTTACAGTCCCAATACTTTTCTAAAGAAATTTCCGAGTTAAAATCCTCGAAACCAATTTCTGACCAAAGGGTCCGTGCCGTGAAACTCCGCGCCAAAGAAGGTATTTTTGTCATGCCTATCACTAAGGTCTGTCCGTTGCCTAGTGCAACTCGGCGAGTGTAACGCGTTTCGAGGCGTTATTCACTTGGCGTCATTAGATTAGTTTTTCTGTTTCATTTCTCGTTTGTTTTGATTTCATTTCCTCATTTTAATTTTTTGAAATCTATGAGATTCCAACGGGGCGGGAATATGTTGGAATCATAGCTTCCAACAAGTTTATTCTGTAGTTTACCAATTATTCATTTCCAATTCAAATTATATTCGAGCCGTCCCTAAGCGCGCTCAGTTGATGTAACTGACATTTTCATATGAAGACAATTGATATCTGAGTTTGTTTACTTTCCTGTCATATCCACGACGCTCGAGTAATTGTCGGCGTTTGTACTTCTCCAATTTATTATTAAAAACAGTGAATTTTCCGTAATCAGTAACAACTAGTAAGGCATTGTGCATTTTGTGTTTTTGATGAATGAATATCCTGTTATCCTGTAAGTAGATTTTCCATTGACTATCGCATGAGAAGCAATTGCCAGAGTCCAATTCTTACCTGTTCCTACGAATCAGTCGCTGTTAAAGATATCTGAATATATTGGTTTGATAAAATTGGTTCAGCGTTAAATTATTTTGAAACCCAGCAATCTAGAAGAAATACAGTCCACAATTATCGAAGTTTTTTTGAGTATAATCCCCGTGTTCGAGAAAGGGCAGTTAACCCATCCCGATCACAATATTTCACAGATCAATCTGTTGTTGTCAGAATAATTCGAGATTGTTGTGTTGAAAACTGTGATACATTGGCATGCAATGTTTGTATGAGTATAATCCGTGAACAATATCGGATTATCTATCACAAGTTTCGAGAAAACACATTTACGTGTTTTGAAAGATTATGAAATCGAAATAAAGATAGTAACTATGGACAAAATGAACTGATTTGAATGCAACAGAACTAGGCATTTTTCATTCAATTGTGAGATCTGTGATGTAATCCAAAGCCTATCTCGACGTATTTTGAAAGGCCAACAGCCGATTGCACCGACTTTTTCTCATGGAAATATTAAGCTTGAGCTATATGAGGTCATTTGACGCACTGCAGCGATTGCACCATAGTTTGAAAGATTATTAAACACCCATTAATAAACCCTCACCTATCTTAAGATTCCCTTTGTAAGTGGTCTCATAAGAGAAATTCAGTACTATCGGCTGTAAAACATGAAGTTCAAATATTTCGTTGAATGCAATATGGCGTGAAATTTTCTTACCAAATACCACACGTAAGTGAATTGAAATTTTTTTCTTGCTCACGAATATTCGAAGGAAAATATCCCGAGGCGAAGGCTGTGATGTTCAGCGTGTCTGAAGCTTGCATTTTAACACGTTGCTATGACAACCACCGCTTGATAAGTGTACATTATTTCAATGAGTTCATTGCCAGTTTTCAAATGATTTACAATTCTTCTCTGCAGAATCTATCTTTTAATAATTCGTCTATCATCATTTTGACCCTGGCAAATGGAAATCACACTATCTTGGCATATCACTGTCATGTCGAGATAATCTGCCAACTTAGCTTTGGAAAATATATGATTCGGTTCGAATCATTTATTTTTGTCGCCGATTGAAAATGCCTAGATTTTTGCTACAGATAATAATAATATCATTCATTGTTCATCCGATACATACATTTGCAATACACATACATGATATATATTGATTCTATCACCAATTTGACAGACAAAACTATTACTTTGTAGGGATTCATGAGCTTCTGGATATACGTGTTCAAATTTGGGCAGATATACTTTTTTTTCTTTTAACAAAGTGTGTTCATATTATGTTTTCACTTCTTCTGAAAATGATTTGATCATATAATTCCTCATGTAGCATATATATATATATATATATATATATATATATATATATATTTTCAATGCTCAAAAATAGACTGGATTTTGAAATGTAACTTTTTCTACGAACTTTCAATGATATAAGACTTATTATGCCTACTTCCTGCGATAGCTAACTCATATATTGAGAATTAAAATTCAAATTGAGACATTTTTTTCTGTCCGTGTTTTATATTCACGGGACCGGCTTCCTAGCTACAGTACACAGTTCAAATTGAATTAGATATTCAATAATGTTATCTTAACCTTGAAAATTTATATTGGAATAATGCTTTTCATGAGAGATCAGATTATGATTAATCTTCTATAAATGCGTCAAATGGTTCTTTGTTCACTGGGAAGTTTGTGAATGATTCTCACAGTGGAAGAGTTTGTAATAGTGCAAAACAAAACGCAGAAATTGAACTTGGGAGTAAGATGCACTCCTAGAATGGATGGCATTGTAATTCTTTCTAAAAATACTTTTTTGTAAATTATTTTTCCTCCTTTCCTCTCCAGCTTCAATATACCGAATACCTGGATTGCTATTTTGGATATTCTTGCATGATGAGTGAAAATGTTTAGTTCAGCTTGCTTCTTACAATAGATAATTTCAGGAACTTCGATAATGATTTCGCATAGGCTTTTGTTGTTTCTTCTCATTGAATAGTCCTTACATTTCCCACGTCATCCCATTTCCTCATTGTCTCATCCTAGTTACCGCTTCCAGATAATCCGTCAATATTTTTGATCCACTGAATTTGACTTTCACTTCGAAATTTCTACTCAGAATTATTCACGAAATATCTCTAATTATTCACAATGATCATTGAAATATCTCTTGTCACATCACATTTCAACATTTACTAATTTTCTCTTCATTTGGAACTTATTTTGATAACCATTTCCTTTTGAACTTGTATGTTTTTTATTTCACTATTTTGGCTAATAAAGGATAAGATAAGTTGATAGCCATGATTTCCCTGATCAATTTTGAATATGATGATGTTGAAAATATCGAAAATGCAATATATACACGAAAGGAAAGCCCTATAATTTTCAAAGAACACCGCTTGAATCAAGGGACAGCAGATACGAATTAACATCAACTTTAATTTCTGAAGCTTGAATTCAGAAGAGAATAGAATCAAGAAGTTTCAATGAATGTTTCGGTGCCGATCCAAACACATGGGAACTATATTCCAAGACAGGATTGTTTCTTGTAGATCATTATAAGTTGACGAGAAGTATTAAGTATCTTACATAGATTTCCCATAAGAGATTATTACTGATAGTAACTCGCAGCATCGAGATACTTGAATTCGTAGGAATAGTTACACTTTTTGGCCTACTGAACTGTGGATATAGCTCTTGAGAAGTTTCCCACTGATATTCCCTGAAGGACACGGAGTATGGAACGATTTCAATAAAGACATTTCAGTATGAAAGAAATTGTATCTACCCGTGCCAGTTTCAAGAAGCGTTTCCTTCCCCAGGCATAATTTTTTCTCACTTTCCTTATTCAAATACAGAAACTCCGCTCCAGAAACCGATTTGGTTTCCGTATTGCTGGAGTAACACGAATGCTTTGCGAGCTTCGGTCTAGGGTTCGACAAATACTTTTGTCTCATCGATTTTTAACGTCGGCACAACGCTACATTTTTCGTGCCGCCTGAAACGGAAGAACACTTTCCAATGGGTCGCAGGAAAACAAATAAATTTCAAATTGTCGCAGTCGGGAAACTGGAAATGGGAACCGTGCTCGATGGAGACTTAATGAGAAGTTTGATTGGGGGTTTGTTGCCTTCATTAGGGGGTCGATTGGTGAGTGGAGTTTCGTTCATTGACTCGGGTATTGATCGCAAAATGTAATTGAGAGGAAGGAGCGGAAATTCGGGATCTGTGATGTTTCGCTAAGAAATGGGAAGGGAATGTTCATTCGACCTTCAGGGTCATTTAATCGATGAAGGGCGAGTTGAAATATCGATTGGTGATGCCAAGTTACATAAGGTGAAAATGTACGTTTCCATTATTTATATCATGGATGAATTATTCAAAAGTTTCTTATCTTTCCGCGAATATATCTAAATTACTCTTTGGAAGTCATTTATTCGTGGCTGCTTCAATAGGTTTTTATCCACCAAAATCTGAGAAAATTAAGAATTAATTTCGAATCTTTACAATTGTAGAAGGCAGACTTTGAATACAGCTCAAAATGCTCAAATTGCTGCGATGATTGAAAAAAAAATTTCCTTTTGATTACGTTCTATTAGTCAGCAACTTCTATAGCTCAAACTCGCATAGGAAAAATATACACGAACTAATATGCACAGACTTTGTTAACATTTCAGAAACCAAAACTGCTTCCGTTCCCATAACTAATTCACAAATACTTCTTTCTCCAAATGACATTAAAAGCGGCCTTTTAATGACACTTAGAAGTTGTACTTCCAATGCCTAGGCAGAAAAAGTCCACTTTTACTGCCTTGGCAGAAAAAGTTCGTTGCTAGGCAACATTCCAAGTAATAATTTAAATCAAACTGGTTATTAAAATTGGCAATGACATTAAGAAAACTCAAAATGATGCTGATGACAATAAACTGGTTTTATTGCATTGAAACTACAAACTATACAACACGAAATAGGCAATCAGATCATCTTCAGAGAAATATCCTATATTTTTCTTCCGTCTATATTCCATGAATCTGCTGTATGTGAGTTCATATACAAGTTCTTGATTTTCCGGTAAAAGGTTGAATTCCACATCTCGCGCCTGGTCTCTTATCTCAGGTGGTGTTAATTGCATCAACTCATCCTCACTTTGCAGTAAATCCATTTCTAACATAACAACTTTTCAAAATTGACGATGACAAAGTAAACAGTAAACAAACATATTCAACAAACGTCATCAGCGGTAAACATAGTAACGCAGGGCCCAGTTACCTTTGATAAAATAATTTAGTTATTTGGATATTGATAATGGAACGCAATTCAAATATGAAAAAATCGAATTTACGTGGAATTGAAACAAATTTGAAGAAAAAATTATATGTTTCACACGGCAGAAAAGCAGATTCAATGCCTTGGCTGGTTTCATAGCCTCGCTACGCTCGGCTATGAAACACCAGCCGCGGCATTAAATCTTGTGCTTTTATGCCTAGTAAAACAAATAACTATTATTCTATGCTTTTTTTCTGAAAATGAGTCGAAGAACCTAGGTTTGACATAACAATCTAACTAATATTATTATTTTTGTGAATGGTATTTCTGGTATTTTTTTTAAGTTATACAAGAAGTTGCCGAACAATAGAGTTCAGAAGAAAGTGTTTTCAAACGAGCAGCAACTTTTGGGGTGATTGGAAATCTTTTCTTTCACACTTGTATGAATTCCAATGCTAATTCTTCATTTTTCAAGTTGTGGTTGATCAATATCCCAAAAAACTATAAAGAAAAGAGATATACACCATATTTATGCGTTCTATTACCGATACTTGCTTTCCACAGGTCAAGTTTTATACCGGAGGATCCATAGTTAGGATGGTATCCCCATCATGTTTGTCTACCAAAGACGCACAACGGCTACAGAATTTTCTTACCCCTTGATGCAAGACTTGCCGTGAGGTGGTTGAGATTTTGATGAATAAACTGTCAGTATTTCGAAGAAATCTGCAGTTGAATACTATATCATTACCATAATGCGATGCTACAAATGTCATACAAGTCAATAACTTCGATGTAAATCTTCTCCTCCATTATAGTTAGACGATGGACAAGAAGAGAAAGAATAAACACTATATCAAGAGTCACTCTTCGGACTCCAATGAGTGTAATCTACCAGGATTGGCAACTAATTGGATAGGATTGGATAGACGCCTAATAATTGCCTATCGCAAATTCGGCACTGACCGTGTATTGAACAGTGAAAGAGCCAAATTGAATATAAGGACCGTGCCTTAGATCGCTTGGCCACACCGACCACTTATATATCAACAAAAATATTAATGACTTCGGTGAACCGTTGAAGTTTCAATTGAATGAACTTAAAATTTATTTTTTCGAGTTTGCTGACACCTAACAACGTACATTCAAACTCCACCTCTTTTTGTCTGTTTCTGTCCAATTCAATGAAGTGATGACTGTCATCATCCGAAGACGACTACGGATACACTCAACTCGAAATTTGATTTCAAAATTTGTTCATATTATTTCATTTATTTCTTCATTTACAATTTTTTGACCAAACAAATAAATAATTGAAGTCAGGAACCATTCCTGTTACCCGTCGACTGGATGAATTATTTTGAATTCCTCACAATACCTATAGAAGATGTCGAAACAAGCGATCCCCAAAATCATCTGATGAACAAGTTTCCGATATGAGTTGCAAACTAGATTTTGATAAGAAAGTAAAACTCCATAACAAGACAGAAATACATAGGGAAACGATTCCTTCTAAGGAAATTGACTGCACACACCTAGATTCATCAATATCTCCAAGGCTTAGAAAATCTCCTTCATCTCCATTAAAGTTGATATCGATCATTCCCAATTCCAATTCATTGTCGCACCGATTCGTTAGGAGAAACCATTCGAAAGAAGACAGATGTGACGATCGAATCACAAATGTCCTGAATACCATCGAACTCATGGTACATAGTAATCAAAACATTCGGTCTCAATGGGTTGAAGAATGTCGGGAACACTTGTTTCATGAACAGTGTCATCCAATGTGTATCCAATACGAAATGGTTACTGGGGTACTTGAAAAAAGATATGTAAGGGGTATAAATAATAGTATTTCGAGTATTGAAGATACTCCGATGAGAGTTTTTGCCGGAGTCATCAGAGAATTGTGGTCGGAAGATTCGTCTAACAAAGTGGTGAATACACTTTTCCTAAAGAGCCAAATCGAACTTTATGCACCTCGCTTCATGGATCATGCACAACAAGATGCCAAGGAATTTTTGAGATACCTACTCGAAGGACTGCACGAAGATATGAATCAAATCAGAGAAAAACACAAGCCAATTTCAACAGGATCAGACGAAAAATTGAGCGACGACAATCGCAAGTGTCATGGATAGGCAATTCCAACATACTAGAAAACTTCGTCGGCCAACTAAAATCGACGCTAAAATGCTCATATCGTGGTTACTGTTCCATGACCTTCGATCCATTTTGGAAACTTTCACTGCCTTTCCCACAAATAATAGGTCATCTCGGATTATATCATTGCTGAGACGCTTTTACCAGGGAAGAGATGTTGGATGGTGATGAGAAGCCGAGATGTTCGCTGTGTAAAGAAAGGCGGAAGTGCTCGAAATCGTTATCGATCCACAAGTTCCCCAGTGTGCTAGTTATCCATCTCAAACGATTCTCTCCATCGGATACTTCCAGGGGAAAACTAAATGTTACGGTAGATTTCGCGTTAGAAGGTCTGGACATGAAGAACTATGCGGCAGCCGATCTAGCCGCTTGTCGCTACAATCTCTACGCACTCTCTGATCACAGCGGCACTAGATACAGTGGCCACTACACAGCTTACTGCCGGCATCCTTATGCGGGAACGTGGCATGAATCCAACGATTCTTGTGTGTCTCACCAATCTCCTCCAAATCACTTGTGAGTGGCGAAGCGTATATTTTATTTTATCTACACCCGTACTCTAATAATACACTTATATGCCCACCACCCGTTTTATAATGAAATCCATTACGATACAGATTTTCATTACGATACAGATTTTCAACCAATAGAAACCCATTATTTTTCAATCAAGCATGATGTGCAAGCTCTGCATTTTGACGTTTGTCGAGTCAAAATCAGTAGGTATTGAATTTTTGAAGAATTCAGTCAATTTTCGATAATCGAATGAAAATGTCTTATAGCAGTGATATAGAAGAATTACCAGCGACTCCTCCACAGATGTCTTAGACAAGAAAAAAATACAATCGAAAGGATTGTATTCTTCATTCGACAAATGCAACACATGTCATATGTTGTTATTTTCGTTCAATTTGAATGTGCTTTCATGGCCGAATGGTCAGCGGCGCGTGCAGTGATTACTAACGTCCCGGGTTCAATTCCAGATCTCGGCAAAGACTTTTTTTCACTTTTTTTCTTCTCATTGTTGTATTTTCCGTGGTTATACCATTAATTATAATTCTGTAGAATTTTTCAAAGAAATACGATTGATTACCTACTATTATTGTGTTCAATATAAATACCTAATATTATAATATTTTTGGTTCTTCATTATTTATTGGGTGTAGATAAAATAGCGTATGCAACTCTCATGTAATGGTTATTAATACACTCGCATAAACCATACGAAACTCACCTTCGGCTCGTTTCGTATCCTGGTTTATGCTCATATATTAATAACTATCATTACACCATCGTTGCATAATATACTATTATGAACAGGAAGGCATATAATATGAACTGTTTGTTCATATTTTGTAGTTATTATTGTTATTGTTATTTTCGGTCAATTTTCAATATTTTATTATTTTCGTGAGGTAAACGAATTTATGGTGCGCCGTGAGTTTGTAAGAAACAAACTAGGAATAAAAATCAGTTTATTTGGAAAAAAAAATCAAGTAAAAACTGTGCATCATCAACGCGCATATCCTCCATACTATTCCCGGTATCATAAAGAGTTTTCAACAGAAGCCTCTTGTAATAATTCCTTTCATCCCCTGGTTTCCACACGAAAATACGGCTCCATTCACAAGAAATACCCCCAGTATGTTCCGATTTTTCCTGGGAGTAACCCGAACTACTTTATCACCTGCTAAGGACCTAATCGACCATATTTTCAGAGTTCAGCTGCCGTTAAGGTCCTCTCCTCGCTTTATGATTTCATTTTCTGACTTACAAATTTAACAGCCTCGAGATATAGTCAGTAATGACCCCATTAGGTATTTTATGGGCGAAGTGAAGGGGAAAATAATCGGAGATTACGAATGGATGAGACTTGTAGAGATCCATCCATGTTCTACGTAGTTTTATTCGCAGTTTGATATTCAGGGATGGTCTAAAAATGAAAATGAATCGGTTAAACTTTGTGAACTAACTGCTTTCAATGGATTTATGGAAGTAGCCGTTACTATTTTATAGGAGATCATTATGAAAATAAATCTTCCTCCGTTATCCTATGAATTTAAGTGGTGTAAAAAGGTTTCATTTCTCAATTTTCATAACTACTTCATGAAAAGTTGGTATTTTTCGGAATGCGGCTTCTCGAGTGGAATCACTGAATTCCTATTTTTTTTAAACCGACGACTGAATGAACTTGTAAGGTTAAAACAATACAGACTTTAATGTAGTAACTCCCATGGAGTTATATTTTTTCCGCCTACCTCTGTCCACTTCCTTGGCCTCTAGTAAGGAGCGAAGTCATGCTTTTCCTTCCTAGGGGAGAGAAGTAAAATTGATGTTATGGTACGTCATCAATGAAATAACTGATACGGCATTGACGACCTTAACTATATTCTATTATGTAAGTACAAATTTCACCGTTTATTTATAGAACATCCTTTATTTTACAAAATAGTAGATACCAGTGAAAGAGCTAAGATATCTCCAAGAACTTGATATATTGAGAAAATAAAAGTAGAATGGCAAATATTATAATCGCACGTTAAAGGGTAAGGCCTCGTTAATCCATCGCTCGCATAAGTTTTGACTTCTGAGGGTTGACGTTCGCCGACGTTTTTTTACAGATACAACAACGCTACGTTCATAATTCCGTAGAGAATCTCGATAGCGCAATGAGTTGGTGCACCGCTCACCCTTCATGAGAGCTTTGAAGGTATTGTAGGTGTTGATTCGAATTCCTCCGTACATAGCTTTTTTTTCTTTTCTCTTTGTTTTGAAGATTTTCCTAAATTTCGCAACTAGAAGAGCATGCTATTTGTACCCCATTCTCAGTGATATATACATTCGATTGGACGAGTTGCAAGATATGACAGGAACTGAAACGGTCACAGACCATATAAGGAAACTAGCCTATACATTCTTTAAGTTTTTCCTTCCGAAAAGCCCTCTAACACGTGGAATCACAGGCATTAGAGCTCATCATGGTAAGCATCTGAAACATGGGCTGATTTATGAAGCTTTGGACATTTTCCACGAAGCGGATTAAAGTTATCCAAGCAACTTGACAACCTTTGATTAGGGTGAGAATTCTCTTAAGTCGGTTTTTTCACAGTTTTTCCGACCCGTCGCCTTCGCCAGATCTGACGCGTGACCAACATATCTATGCCACTTTAGAATTTTCTTACGCTTTGACAACGCAACCTGCACATAAGGCCTTGGGCAGGTGGTGCGGTTTCATCCCTGAGTGAGTAAAACTTCATCAACTGGTTATGATTGTAAATGAAGCTTATTGATGTCATAGAAACGTCTCCGAGAGTTATCTTAATTATTCGCGATTTTTGTGTTAAATTAATTAATATCTGTCGAAGCCAAGACTTAGCAAGGAATGTTAGGCTTTTTATACCTGGTAAACAATAAACTATTGGTGGCATGGTTCTAGAAATGTGACTTCTGATCTTTCAGTTATTAGATCGAAACTTATTCATTTGAATCAAGAAGAATATGGTGGGGTCGTGCAAAATACGCTGTAACCAAAACGAACATAAAGCACTACTGATCTTAGAACATAATCAGAAATAATTAGAGAAATGAGCTCGCCGTTCTTGATACCTAATATACTATGCCATAAGCTCATCCTGTATCTAATGATATTCTCTCTTTGCAGGTGGGTACCACATGAACAAAAAGACGAAATGAAAGTGATTCTGCTTCATTTCGACAGGTATGTATGTAGTTGTTGATGTGGCAAGTCAAATAACTACCAACAATTGGGCAACAATACAATATTTCACAGTATTATGACCTATGACGTCTTATATAATGTTAATCTCGTGAAATCAGAGAAATCAGATAATACAAGAGGGGTACCACAAACTGGGTCCTGTACATACCATACGAACAATGTGTCAGAGGTACAATATGCCGACGACTGCTTATTAGTCTTTTATCCAATCCAATATCTTATACAAGTTGAATATTCGAAAGGAGTATTTTTCGGTACACAATCTCGAGCTAAACACTGAGAGAAGCCAAATTATATCATTTGCCATAAATTGCACGAACAGTAGTAGTAATGATGGCGTAACTCTAGAACCATTTGTATCCCAACTCTCCATCGTTGGTATTATGATGAAGTGAGTCATTCGACTGAAAAAAAAAAATGGAAGTAAACTTGTAACATGTATATCCAGACGCTGCTATGCCTTGTTTCTAGCATACAATGGATATATACCGAGTCAAATTCGATACGATATCATCTTATGGGGAATATCTACCCATATGTAACAAATACCCCCTTTGCCAAAACGATGCCTGGGACAAATGTTTAACCTTTCACGAAGAGGAAGTTCTAAATCAATGTTATGAGTCTGTGCTATTCGTTAAGGAGAACAATAACTCTTATATACAACTGTTAAAGAGAACATATCTCTCATATACAACTGATACAGCTTCGAAAATAATATGCATACCATCACTCAGCCATCCTCCACACAACTCATCAGTTGTAAAAACTTCCTTTTTTTTCTGTAGATGATGAATTGCTACATATAATAGGAATTCTATTCGCGAGGCACAATAATAACCTCTCCCTTGAAAATTAATTTCGCTGTGAAATTACACTTTTGCCGCAGTTTGACAGCTACTCCGTTTGATTACAACCCCCATTAACACACACAATTTGTCACGGAGATTCGTGAGGTGGGCTTTTAATTCCTGTTTCATCTCGGTTAAGAGACGATTTTTATGGTTTTAAGTGTCAGACATTCGCTCACGTCCAATCGCTATAGGTCCTTCGCCGGTAAAAATAAGTTATTTGCACCGTTTTGGTTTCATTAAACTCGTTTCGATTCTGCTCGAGTAACCAGATATAAAGTATTCGCGACTTTATAATTGCCTGCAAAGGTGGCGAGTATAAGGGTGTGGTGTACGTGATTCGATAATCTACACGAAAAGCAAGTTACGGAATCGATTTGTTCAGTGTTCAAGGATTGCGTAATACTGGGTGAACCACGGAATATTAATTGATGTAATGGGGTATACTATACAGTGTGTAACATATATTTTTCAAATATTGTTGAATATTCTTTGAGGAAGTAGAAATGTCCTGGTGACTTGAATTGGTTGCCCCCGTTCAAATTCAAAAAAGTTTTAAAACAAACGTATCTCAATAAAACCTAACTCAGACTAGCTTTCGACGAATCTTCTACTGTTTCTGAAACCCCCGACTTCATTCTATCACATGTAATGCCCATTATGTACCACATATGTGTGTGTGCATATGTATGTACAGTGTGTAAGAAAAAAAACTTAACAGAACCGTTGTTGAATATAAAAAGTAAGATTTAAAAAAAAGTTCGGACATGTTGATTTCTAATTAAAGGGGGACATTTTTGACCCCAGACAGCTATTTTTTGTAAATGTTATAGCAACTCAGAAAAAATACAAAAATGATCTCATTACCTTAGAACACAAATATGCCACACGCTTCAAAAATAAAATAGTGATACCAATTATGCACAAATCTGTTGGTCAAAAAAATTATCATTATCTTGGTCCGAAACTCTTTAGTTCTTTACCTGAAACCTTGATATGCGAGTCGAACCCTATGAAGTTCAAAAGTGGTCTGAAATTATATGTTCAACAAATACCCCGTAAAGAAATACACAACCAAATTGACAAATAAAGTTCTCTTGTATATGAAACTATTCCATAATATTATAATAAGTATTTATGTTTCATCTGTATATGTTTTGATCTCCATGTCCATCCATTGTTCTCCAATTTTGTATGTTTCACCTGTACATATTTGGTCTTTATATCCGTCCGTTTTGTTCTCACCTTTGAACTTTTACAATGTATTTTTTATATATTTTGTAATATTATGTCTCCAATTTAGGATCAAAAAAAAACATGAAATTACTTTGAATTCGATTGTACAATGTTTTTACTGTATTACACATTTATTGTTTTCTAAATGCGTTGTTATATTCATGATTTATATTTTGATGTATTTCATTTTTTTTTCTTTACAAACAGGCAGAATTTCTCTGCCTCGTAAGTTCTTCAATTTATTCATTATTGTAGCTTCATATGTCACATGTTTTGTTGTGTACCAATATTTTTGAAATGAATAAATTATTAATATTATTATTATTATTACCTTTCAGACTACTCAGATTTTTTGTAGTACGCACCCCCTCGGAGGGGAAAAGTAAGTCGAAAAGCACCTTGTTCTAAAGTTCTTTCGAATACCTTTACAACTCTGTTCAAAGAAAATTTTTGTGACGATTAGTTTTCGAGATAATTTGAAGTTTTAAAGGTATTTGAATTGTGTTCAACTCTTTTCAAAATGAATCAAATTGTTTTTAAGGTACAATTTACGTTCAGAACTCTCATAAAAAAAAATTTTGCTTTTTATGACAACCTGCTAATACGTGTCCATGTGATTTCATTTTTTTTGTTCAATTACGAGGAGAGTTTTTCGGGGGATGGGGTTGGTTACCACCCTTACATTTAAGGTAAATTGAGTGGCACCTCCTTATGAAGGTTGCCTTTTGACGTGGATATTTTATGCTTCTGATGAAAAAGTGAATCATACTAAAAACTTATCTACGTAACGAATACAACCTGCCGATTTCCTTTAATGCTGATGACACAGAAAAGTTTAAAAACTGTTTCAGGGTTGATGAATCCCAATAATTGTTTCCAAATTTATATCAATGAAAAATGGACCTATAATATGATTGCCTAATATTCCGGCCCAGACATTCAACTTTTGGGGATGTTGAGTATGTTTTTCTGCGTATTGTCTTGGGTTTTCATCCGACCAATAACAGCAATTGTGACGGTTCACGCAACCATTTGAATAAAATGAGCTTTCGTCCGAAAAACAAATGTTATAAAGCAGCTCGGGATTTTGCATTAATCTCTCACTCATGCCCTCACAAAACTCCTGTCTTCGGTAAAAATCATCCTCATTGAGATCATGAACAAGTGTAATTTTGTAAGGATGGAATTTGTGGTTTAAGGATTCTCCATGCTCTCTTATGGCTTATACCTCCCAAGTAGCACGAATTACTTTTTAAAAACTCTAACAATAGTTATACAGCAATCTTATATAACTTTAATACTGTATAAATTAGAGTTGACAACACTGTTTCAGCATCAAAGAAGTACCTATACATCCAAAATAGGCACAAGTTATACAGCATCGACAAGATTTGTAAGGGGTATATTGATGCTTATGTAGTAATATGAAAACCTATCCGCTTTGTTCTATCAGTTCTTATAAATCACATTACAAAACTTCTTAGCAGCTGCCGTATACCGCCTGTCAGTAAGCATTTATAAAGTTGTTTTATGAATGGGTTAGGAGTTGCAGTTGTGAAGCAACCGTATTAAGGTGTTCGCTATTGACTCAATATAGTATCTTCTCAGTTGATTGAAAACAGAGGTATATTTGAGTTTGAAAGGCTATATAAACATTTAAAGAGTTAGACATTTTTGTGACAGATGAAAATTACTGGATGATAGCTTCCAACAATTACATTTATGAATACTTTTTGCGCTATTATGGTGTTGTTAGATGTGTTGTGAAGAGAGATTGAATTATCAAACGATCGGAAATGATATTGTTATGGCGTACATATAAAACTCACTGGAAGTTGTTCGCTAACTTATTATGTACTTGCTGCCGTCCATGTTGAACCAAATTTATCATGGGAAGAAAATTTTTCTGTTGAAACATGCTCTTCTACTTCGAAATAATTCAACGCGCTTTCAAAATATCTACATTTCCTTAATTGAAAAATAATAATTTCAAAAAATTATTATAATTTTCTTCATAAAATGGGCTTGAAATGATGCACTTACGCTATTACAATGCCTCATGAGTGATGTTTCAACAAAATATCTTTTTTTATTCAGAAAAAGTTATCAAATACACCCCAAACATTTGAAATGGTAACAATGGCCGCTCTATCACGATTTTTTTTTTGAGGTTTCAACATGGTGGCCCGAATGAATTCACAGAAGGTGTCCACAAGAGCTTTCAAACAGCGTTTCTGGCATCTCAAATCGAATTCACTTCGCCACCACATTTTTACACATATTTTTGGCGCTTGCCTATTTCTATGTATAGAAGAAAGCTGTAGTTGAAATTATTAGATCGACTGATTCGCATATTCGCCGTCCGAGTCGCCATTCGAACGTTAATGAATTCGACAAATAGAAGCTCTCTCCTCTCTCTATCTCTGCGACTCCTTCGTTGCTGTATTAGTGCTGTATAAGTACTATAAGTAGCTATTCGACAGGAGTTGTTTGATGTTACCCCAGTTGCCTAGCCAGTCATGGACTACTTCGTCAATATCTCCGTTTGATATTACTTGCTCAGATTTCTTATCGGTTATTTTCATTGGAATTTCTCCCTCATAATTGATGCTCTCTTCAATTATTGATTTATTGGTGGATTGCGGGGGTAATTCTTTCATAATGTTTCGAAGTTTCAAATTTACTTTCCATCTGAAATTCCCACTTCGCTTCACTTTCTTCCAGTTCGTATCCATATTTTAGAGTAACACAATTTGCACAATGAATTATTAATATGAACAAATTCAGTAGTACAATTTCAGAGGTTATGGAACTCTGACATTCAGTGTCAAAATATAACTTTTGTTGTATTAATGCTGTATGAATGATGCCTCATTCATAAGCATAAAACCTTAATACGCTCACTATATAAGGTCTGGCTCGGATGGTATTGGGCTTAAAATTGCAAAAGGCTGTGGAATGTTGCTTTTAAAGTAGTTAAAACTCAATATTTTATAGCCTCTATAGAGAATTACCGATATTGTGAAACAGTTGGGTAATGGTTATATGAATGCTTAAACAACACTTATGAAGGTGCATAATTTGTTTCTGTGTAAATTTTGCTTATAAAGTAGTTAAAACTCAATATTTTATAGCCTCTATAGAGAATTACCGATGTTGTGAAATAGTTGCGTGATGGTTATATGAAAGCTTAAACAACACTTATGAAGGTGCATAATTTGTTTCTGTGCAATGCATCTCACTGAACCTTTTATAAAGTAATGAACAAGATATATAAGATGCTTTAATAAAGCATATTCATATTTAAGCGCTAAGAACGTTTAATCAGCTATTTTATTCCACCAAATATCTTTATTAGCAATTTAGTGTCGAACAAAGCATCAATGTAGTCATTTAGCTTGATAAGTTGCAAAAATATATCGTTTATAAAGCTTTAGGCGAAATAAGAGCTGCCCGTGTGTTACTTGGGCTGCCATCGCTGATAAACCTCTGGTACTTAACCTGGAATTGGCGATGACTTGACCAATCACTCCAATTGCATTATCGTCATTCACTACCCGTCCCTGAACATTTTTTTTTTTATTTAAAACGTAACCTTTCTTCCTGAATCCTGTGACCAAATCCAGAACGTGATTTATGCTTAGGTGTTTACCAGGGTTTTGCTCGTTGAATTAAATTGATGTTTTATTAGCATTTCGGTCGTCAAAAAATGAAGCCCTTTCAGCAGTAGTGTAAGGCATTTTTAAACAAATAACAATACACAACCCGTTTCAACAAAACAATCGAACGATGTACTTATGAACACTGGAAGAAGAGTATTGATTCCAAAAAAGGGATTTTATTTAACAAAAAAATGATAAGAAGAACGGCTCGAATTTTTTTTATTTAGGCATAGAAGTTACCGAGTAGTCTGTCTAATGTATTATTATGGTAATTTTAACTTCAAATTATCTCGAGAACTAATCGTCACAAAAATTTTCTTTCAACAGAGTTGTAAAGGTATTCGAAAGACCTTTGAAACAAGGTGCCACTTGACTTACTTTCCCTATCTAAATAAGGGTCGTCGGACGCACCCCTCTGAGGGGGTGCGTACTACAAAAAATCTGAGTAGTCTGAGAGGTGTTCCCCTTTAATTAGAAATCGACGTGTCCGAGCTTTTTTAAAACTCTTACTCTTTATATTCAACAACGGCTCTGTTGAGTTTTCGTTGTTATACATTGTATATTGATTTTTCATGTGATGGTGAACTAAAATTAGAGTTTAGGCCGAGGTTTAAGCAGTGTGACCTCGGTGAATTTTGGGCAAGAAGGAATTTTGATTACCCTTCTCTTGTAAAACGCGCTTAAAAATTCCTGATACCCTTTTCTACAAAATACCTGTGCGAGAACGGATTTTCCTCGATGCTGTATATTAAGAACGTTTACAGAAACGAACTTGATGTAGAACCTGATCTTCGGCTTTATCTGAGTAACACCGAACCAGATGTCAATGAAATACTCAAGCACAACCTTCTCACTAATTAGTTTGTTATTCTAACTTGGAACTACCTATGTATGGAATCTAAAAACATAAACTTTAAAAATAATTTTTGTTGAATTCTATTTTATCCACTGCTCAAAATTCCAGCATTTGAATTACACTTAATTAGATTACCTAGCTATATAGGTATTTCAGTCAGGTGGTATCAAACATTATAAAAAGAATTTTGTGGTACATGACTCAAAAAGGTTGAGAACCGCTGATATAGAGGATGAAATCGTTAGTGGAACACTCTTTTAATATTTTGTGAGAATATTCAGATATAAGATCATTATTCAATCATTGTCAGTGCTTTCTGGAAATACGTTCCACAGCTATCATCATCGTCTCTACGCCGAATTTCGAACTTTGAACAAACTTGTTCTCCGCTCACCTGTGAAGACAACGAATAATTTTCTACAGGAATTCCATTTAATCTACTCGCTACATCGCAAGCGAGCGGAATACTTGCATTGTTCCAGCGAGTCTGTAATTAGAACATGCAGATTGATGAAATGATTACTGTGACTCCAGCTGCACAGCTCAATTTTATATCAGGATGAAGTTTGAACGACTCACTTCCACATTTTATCTCTCTCGAGCAAAAGGTATTGTCTGAGTTCGTCTGAATAATAGAAGGACATTATCTTCGAAGGTGATCTTGGTCAAAGCTTCACCAAAATTGTTCTATTGTCCTTGGAATGAAAGATCTTTCGATAGTTGCATTGCTGAAAGTGCAGGTATTGAATTTGAATACCAATACGTCCATAATGGTGATGGTTTGAATTTTCTGAAGTATTGAACTTTCTCAGTCCCAGAAAAAGAAAATAGGAAAATTGAAATCGTGGAGAGGAATCGAAAGCTCTAATACGATGAAAAAAAAATCGAAAAAATCATAATAATTATATGAAGATTAAAAGAACAAACCATGTGCTACTCAATGCTAGAAGTAGACTACAATTATTCACCTACAAAAAATGGCTTGGTCGAAGGAGCTTTTATATAGCGAAACACGTGTCATGTTTTGTGATACCCAATTCAACTTGATCAAAAGCGATTATTCCGTATTCTACCAAACATCACTTGTAGTGATAAGGTTGTTTTGAACTTTTCTTCTAGAAATGTGGATCATATTCGTGATGACTAATGCCCCTTTGTTAGGAGATGGGTTACATAAGAAGAGTCATCCATCATGAGAACAATTTCTTTGTTCTGTTATATTGTTGCTTCAGGATTAATCAACACTGAACATTCATTTTTACTATTGTTTATATATTATGTTCTGTTCAAATTGGCTTTTGTTCTATATGAAATGTAATGAAGTTCTTAACTTTATCTCTTTGTTTTCATGAATATGAGAGAAATTTGAGAATTCAATGAGGGCATTTAGTCAGAAGTTATTCAATTCACCGACTTTTTTTTGAATGACCATGAACAAAAAGACTCTTCGAGATGGGTGAGGGTTCAATAATGTGCGTTTGATAATCTCTTAAACTTTGGTGCAATCGCTGAAGTGCGTAAAATGACTTTTAATGGCCTATTAGCTAAATACTCTGATAAGAAAAAGTCAGTGTGCAATCGGCTCTAAGATGTATTTTTCCAGGGTACTTCACACGAGACCAAACATCATAAAATAAGACAGAGTTGGCATTCTGTTAATGCTTGTTGAGCGAACAATACGGAACCAAATCATAGGTTTTCAGAAGGTTATTTAGAGTGATGAAACCAATTGATTTTTCCCATGCAATGGAATTCTTCAACATCCATATCAACCATATATTCAAAATATTCAATAGAGACTATGCATAAAATATAACCAATAAATTATCATATGAAAATCAAAGAATTATGTAGGGAAATTCAAACATGCATAACGTTTCACCATTGGTCGAAGGAAATGTAACATCAGACGATGCAATAAAGGATTCATCGGCATTGATACTCTCATTGAAAATATGTAAGTGGTAAAATATTTCAGACCTATATTCCTATGGCGGTTTCTAGTGAATCTAGAACATATGCTTGAGTTTTCTCATCCAAGCACAATCGGAAAATACACCAAAAATAGATTCATTCATGATCAGAGAATATTTTGCATCAAATATCGATTTTACGTACGCAGAGATCAAATGAGTGAAAACTGCGTTGTAAACATCATATTATATGATGTATTCGAGGATTGTTATTCATAAATGCATAGAGCAGAGATGTATATTACGAATTCATATTTCTAAACTAGGATCAATTCACTAAGAGATGTATATAAATATACATTACGTTGGGATGATCTTAACAATATAAACACGATTTTGGAGATGTATTATCCCTTCGCATCAACTTACACCATTGTTTGCGTATTTTTGTATCGCTCGAAAAACGAAAAAATACCTTTTCCTACGATCATTATAGAAACTAAACTTTCAAAAATGTATATTAGTTGATGAAGAACTTCTTTTTCGAACACGTTGAAAAAAGTATAACATGAGTGAAAAAAAGTTCCGTGACGTTTCAATTTTTCACACATCCAAATTGCATTTTGAAATCGCGAAGTGGTCTATGAACGTCAGAACTTCAGGGTCACTTCTAGTTGACGCATAGGCGGTGATTTATCACAGTTGAAAAACACGCTGGTTGAAAGTCGTCCACAGTTGCAAGGGAATATGTAGACAATTCTGTTAATGCAAAACTCATCTGTAGCTTCAGAATGCACCCCGAAAACAATAGTGACGATAATTTACCATCATATTCGGGAGCTAATGTTACCAAAGAAGTGGAACTTGAAGCATAATTGTAACACAAAACTTGAAAAACCCCTACAACTGAATCGAAGCCTTATATGCATAATACAAATGATTGTACTTTTAACATAACTATAATGAAGTAAAATGTTTATTAATCGTAAAGTAACAATAGTTCCTATTCTGTAATTTTATGTTAATTCCATAATCAAGTTTGAATAAATATGTTTTATGTTTTATTCTTTGGATAGGGACAAAATATTGCATGAAACTCATATAATACATGAAATGTCTTTTTATTTACTTATGAGATTGCGGCACCCACCTACGGCTCGTGCGCACAAATTTCTCATGCGTGAAAAAAGGCCTACTTTATGCAATTGTTGCTTAAATAACTATATCGGGTGAATTTCTAAAGTGTTTTTGCACTTTGATACCATACAATGCTTGAGTAAGAAGTTGTTTCAGCTTCTTCCAATATCGGTCTAGCAATTCAAACTGAAATGCTTAGGGTATACAAACATGGGGAAACGTAACTTGACTTTATCTAGAGCACGTGGTAAATGGTCGCGTTTCAACGGCTCCAATTTATTAAATGTTCTTAATTTCACTTTGAAATATAGTTCGAATATTTCCAATCCCATTCACATTTTTTTTTACGTCATGAAGATGTGAATGATTGATTTATGACATAACATCATGCATTTTCTCTATGATGGCGTATCACGAGATTGAATATCTTGAAAATTGAAAAGCAACATGTTATAAACAAAATAACCATGAGAATATTATCTTTGATCTAACATCAAAACTTACTCATTGGAATATTTTATGTGAAGTTATCAGTGGATGTATGATTATTTTTGGTTGATAATGTAATGTTCTTGAGTGAATTGTTCTGTCTGAAAAGTGATTCAATCGAAAAAATAAAGCTGAACTAGAGTGGGGATTGATAATCAAAACAAAGGAATCCACCAATAATGAAAAAATTCAAATATTAAATCTATCGACAAATTCGTTGCGTCAGAGACTGATTGATATATATGATATGCATGCAGTGAATACTCACATTGAAAATGGAATTCAATATTTATTCTATTACTTTCCGTTCTGAAGATTGGTTCTTCACTTGTTCGCCTCTCCAGATGCCAATAGCAAAAAAGCAAGAAGAATCGACACCAGATGGTAATTTCCGAAAATATCGCTATTTGTTTTTCGCAAATTCACTGAGGAATCCATAATATATAATTCTTCGAGCGAAACAAGCTTATCTAGGTCTAAGAGTGGTATGTTATCCCGATGAATGTAAGTTTCTCTGCAAATTACTCCCCATTCGTGCAAAAATACATACAAATTCTATTATTCGATTCAGCGTCTTTCATGCCATAATGACAGACGAGTATGTGTTTGTGCTGAATGAATTGATCGTATATTGAAGATATGCCCATATATGAAGATCGGTTTATTTTCAGGATAATTGACCTCTAGAGAAAGTCTCAGCTTTAAGGATCCAGTTCCATCTCTTATAGGTATTTGATGTAATTTCTTCCGGTAATACTTCGGTCGCTATGAGCACCTTTTTTTTGAATTTTTTTTGTGGAACTTACGTAATTCGATCTCCTCTACAAAAAACTTAAATGAAATTATCGGCGGTCTCTTATATTTTCGGAGATACAGGGCCTTTTTGGTGTAAAACTTCAATGTTGAAAACGAGTGAATAAGATAGTGACTAACGTTTGATTAGAAGAAGGAGGAATTTTGCGTGTTCAAACAACAGAAATTTGATGTGGACAATTGTGCAGTTTCACACCAAAAAGGCCCTGTATTTCCGAAAATATAAGAGACCGCCGAAAATTTCATTCAGGTTTTTTGTAGAGGAGACCGAATTACGTGAATTCCAAAAAAAATACAAAAAAAAGTGCTCATAGCGACTGAAGTATTACCTTTCTCTCATAGGACTTTTGGTCTCCTGCATTGATTTGGAGCTGAAAAAGCCAAGAATAACCTCCTTGAAACTTCCTTCTTTTCACAAAAATAAACATGTTTCCAGATAATAATAATTATTGAGAACTGGGGTATTTTTGTGGAGAAAATGAAATTTGAGGATTTTTTTTTCTTGGCTCTCTTCCTCCCCGTATAAAAAAGTAGAAATTACCACTTCTGCGGGAAAAAAATATCACAAACACTCTCTGATAAATCTCCCTCACCAGGATATTTTATTCAAGCCCAGACAAGATCTCGTTCCGCTCAGAGAAAATTGTCTCTTGTGCTCTTCAGTGGGAAAATGGATAAATTATAGAACACTTCCACTAGAGACTCGAAAAAATTTCAAAATATTGAACTCGCGACGTGAAGTAAGTCATCAGTTTCAATTAACATTCCGGTAAAATTATGTTTTTTGATAACCAAACCAGCCTTTGTTATAATGATATTATGAAAGATCAACTCAGGTAAATACTGAACCCCGTAATTATCTATGCTGTTCGATTATTAGTTATACACTTTGCCTGAAGTTCAACTTCATCAAAACACCGCTCGTATTTCTATTGTGGTCGTTTAGATCGAGATGGAAGAGTAGCTGCAGAATTCGCGCTCCTTCACATTATCTCTGCTTGGCTAACCCCAGACATGAACGACCGCAATGAATGGAAAACCGCTAGTCAGGAAGCACGGGGCTCAGAAGTTCTTCCAACTTAAAGGACTCGGTTCCACATTGACATAACACTATTGTTATGTTAGACGAGTTCGAGGTGATTGGTAATATCAACATTACAACATTACTGCTTTTTTCTTCAGATGTTATACAATGTCTCACTTCTCTCATCGCTTTCATACGTACGAAGAGAGAATAAATAATTTCTCACTGTACTAACGATAACGCAAATCAGCCATGAACTGTCACATGTCAGATTGACAGGGCACGTTTACGTTGACGATGCCGATGATTCGCGCGCAATATTTAAATAGCCCGTGAAAACATTTGTCGGCGTTTCCATCACAACAAGACCGAAGCTCTGGTGGTAATGGTGTAAAGAGCCCGGACGACCCAGGAAAGTTTTTTTTTATTCTTTATTTAACGTCGGCCTATTTTCGCTACCAAGGCCAATCACCGACGCCGGTGAGCACACTTCCCCCAACCGAAAATTTTGCCGAACCCTCTGGTATCCCAACCAGAGGTAGGGATCCTTAACGAGCCCAACATCCATGGACTCGGGACCGACGGCTTAACGTTTCCTCCGAAGGACGGCATATCCTCAATATATCTTGTGCTCATTGATATATTGTCTGCGAGCTATGATATGCTACTTCGCTGCAGCTGTACGGGCTTTCGACACGGTATTTCCCTGTATGGTCACCCATCCAAGTACTAACCACGCTCGGCGTTGCTTAACTTCAGATATCGAATGACTGTCAGTCAACCTGAAGAGCTGGACCTTGCCCCACCCAGGAAAGTTGTTCGGATTCCACTTCATAAAATATAGGTCCCAGATATCCCTTGCTAGCACAAGCTCTTGAATGAGCTTCTGAGGGGTTTCCTAGAATCCTGGGATATTCGTCGCAAAAATCCAAAGAGATTGGAAGAAATTTAAAGAAGCACTGCAGCTGTCGACTTGCCCTACGAGAATGGTTTCATTGTTGAATTTTTCACTATAAACAGTTCAGAGTAGTTGAATATCGAATATAATGAAATATTAAGATTGAGAGTTCGAAAATATACCTCCAGATATTGTTGAGAAAGCAAAAGATGTTTGTAATGAATTGCCACCAAGGAAATAAAAAAATAGTAATTATAAAAAGACTTTAACACAAGAGAACGAACAATGTGAAAATAATATTTTTCTTTCGCTTGATTTGCCTTCAGCTGGTGTCAACAAACTTTTGCGCCAGTGAGAAATATGTCTTCCTTCTCATTTGTACAATACACTATTGTCAGCACTAAATCTAGTAACACTCTTATGAAATTTGAAAAAGACTCTTTCACTCAGTTCATCAGGAATTATCTCAATAGTAATGTTCGTAGGGGTTTCAACTCTTGAATCAAATTACTCTGAATCTATCATCGTGAAACCTTCTGGACTTGTATATACAGAGTGGTCCAACGAAAAGTATGCACCTTGCTTCGCCCCTTTTTTTTGTAACTCAACGCAAAAATGCTCGGACAGGCCAATTTTGCTTCTAAGGGGGACACATTTCAGATGTATTTTTCTACCTGTGCCTTCAACCCCCTAGCGAGGGTGAGTAACAACCCTAAAATTTTAAATGGAAAGTGGGGTCGAGTGATATATCATTTGAAAGGGCACAAAATTATCTTCCCAATGATACCTAATTTGTTGTATTCACTTGCATAGTTATAAAAAAAAAGCAAGAACATTTACTCGATATTTTTGGTGTTAATGAAAATGCGGGAAAAACGGCATTTTTATCACTACTACATTCCTCAATTGCTCTCGTGCGTTTTTTGGTTCGAAGAACAACAGCAGATAAGTGTACACAAAGAATTTAGGCAAACGTTCAGTGATTCAGTTCGGTTGCGTTTGAAATTATTTCAACTTTACTGTAAAAATGGTTTATTCTATTGCTGAACGAGTTGAAATTGTTAAACTTTATTATCAACATAACAGTTGTGCTAAACTTACTGCTCGCCTCTTTAATAACAATCATCCCGGGAAAAATGTGAATGATTCGTACGTTGTCAAGTTAGTCCAAGAGTTTGTCGATACCGGATCTGTCTGTAATGTGAAACACCAGCCACGGAAACCGATCAGAAATGAAGCAGTGGAAGTCGCTGTTTCGGGACATGTTGAATTGGATCATACTCAAAGTACCCGTCAGCTTGCTGCAGCCTCAGGTGTCTCCCGTTCGTCCATAATACGGATATTAAAAGCCTATAAATTTCATCCGTACAAAATTAAATTAGTACAGGAACTCAATGAAGATGATCCTGATAGACGGCTGCAATTTTGTGAACAACTGAGCCAGCTACTAATTGATGATCCGCACCTATCATTCAACACGTGCTTTTCCGATGAGAGTTCATTTTTTTCGAATGGAGCTGTGAATAGGCATGATTGCCGTCACTGGAATAACACTTATTCCGAGAGGTCATACCCAGTCCCCTCAAAAAATCAATGTCTGGTGTGGCATATTAGGTAGCCATATCGTAGGGCCACTTTTTATTCCTGGGAATTTAACTGGTGAGGTGTACCTGAACATGCTTGAAGATAAAATTGATCCTCTCATAATAGAAATAATTGAAAATGACCAACATCATAATGATGATCGGCTTCATTTCGAGCAAGATGGAGCACCTCCTCACTATGTTGCCCCGGTAAGAGAGTTTTTAGATGATCGGTTTCCTGGACGGTGGATTGGAAGGAGAGGCCCCATCGAATGGCCTGCCAGGTCACCTGATTTATCGCCTTCAGACTTTTTTCTATGGGGACACTTGAAAAATTAATGTTTTGCTACGCAGAACTGCTTCAACCTACTTTATTTTGGCACGCTCTCAGGATTTCACCACTAATTCAATCAAAAAATGAAAACCAGAACTCCCCTTCAGCCAACCCTGGCCTGCCTCTTAACCAAATGAAAACATCAAACTCCGCAATTCGGAACAGCAAAAGCGGGCAATAACAGTAAATTATACCACTCCGTGACATAAATAACTGCATGAGTGAGCCGGAGGGGTAGAATAGCCACTCGCAATGAAATGTCTAGTGCATTTTATGCACCCCGACGGCGAATTTTAATAACGGACGCTATGCGTCCGGGCGCGGGGTTAGATTTTCATAAGCCAATTTCCCTTGGAGCACGCCACATTTCTCCTGGAGCTCTGCGATGCCGGATGTGCACACAAAATAGCTGGGAAGAGCGATGTTTTACGTAATGAGACCGAAATGTCTTTCATGGGCTAGTCCGGCAATTTTATGTTCTATGTTTCTGGCAACAATAATATCTCCTAGCTGTCCTATCTGTGTCCTGTACTTGGTTTATGAGGAGTTTCAGTCTTTGGTCATGCAGTAGAAGGCGTTCTGCTCGTGGGTTTACAACTTCTACACCATTTTTCGAATAATAATAATGTTATTGCTGCTTACTGAATAGTATTGTTACGCTATAAGGTAGAACATGATTAAATTTCCACAAAATTTATTGTCATCGCGACATGTTTTGATACAAATAAACGATGAGTTTTGGAACCTTTGGTGTAAAAGTTGAAACTTTTCCTAGAGATCAATTACCCTAACACCAAACTGATATTTTTGCACTCGACGCGCGTTTCGCTAACAAGGTTAGCATCTTCAGGAGAAAAAAATTGATACTAAATCTAGAGCTGAGCTTAGTTATTTATATACCTAAAGTTTTCCGGTCCGATATGGACTTCGTTTGTTACTGTTAATTATTCTAATTGATTTATCGGTATTGAACTGACTACCTGCAAGTTCCGTCATCTGTTAGTATTGATTTCTGATTACTTTCTCAAAAATAATTTAAAAGCGGGCTTAAAGGGATAGGTCCCTTGTCACCATTCATGCTGTTTTAACATTTTGCTATTTTTGGATGTGAGAATCTAGAAATAGCAAAATGTAAAAACAGCATGAATGGTGACAAGGGACCTATCCCTTTTAGCCCGCTTTTCAATTTATTGTTGAGGAAGTAATCAGAAATCAATACTAACAGATGAAGGAACTTGCAGGTAGTCAGTTCATTACCGAGAAATCAATTAGAATAATTAACAGTAACAAACGAAGTCCATATCGGACCGGAAAACTTTAGGTATATGAATAACTAACCTCAGCTCTAGATTTAGTATCAATTTTCTTTTCCTGAAGATGCTAACCTTGTTAGCGAAACGCGCGTCTAGTGCAAAAATATCAGTTTGGTGTTAGGGTAATTGATCTCTAGGAAAAGTTTCAATGTTTCGATACACTTTATCTTTTTCAAGCGAATGTATTATAAACACTAAATTATTCTTTGTTGAAAGCTCCTAGATACATCAGGGCCTACTCTAATCATCCCTGATTCCTAGAATAATACGACTGATACTGATTCCTAGTTATACAACTGATGATGATTCCTAAATTATGAAATGATAATGATTCCTAAATTATGAAATGATGCTGATTCCTAAAATTATACAACTGATACTGATTCCTAGAATTATACACTGATAATGATTATGATATCTGAACGTAGTTACTACTTATAAATTGAAGTTCAACAAAGGGGAACTATCGAGATCCAATTGATCATTTAACAAACAATTTGAATTTTTCAGTTTATTGATTTCCAAAAATTCTAAGTAATTAAGTCTAATGCCCTTATTTTCAACATGCAGAATTTCGAAATTGCATGCATATATATATATATATATATATATATATGTATATATATATATATATATATCCCTGTTTGAGATTTCAATCTCTATTCACTGATGAATGGAACAATGAGCAGAAGTTTTTTATATATATTTCCATTCATATATTCATAATTCTCAGTCAGTTAGTATAGAGCACATTTCATCGGCAATCCTGGAGCCAGCATTTTGATTTTCCATCCATCAAAATACAGAATATATTGCCTCATCAGATTGCGAAAACTCATGGAAATTTGCGAAAGGTCGTTGAGAAAGTATAGTTTTTTTGGCAATATTATCCTCGGCATTCACAATGGAAGCTCATGCAAATCTACACGTGATCCTCAAAACACCATAGTGTTTTTGGTACTATCATCCTCGACTGCATTGTCTTGGTTGATGAAATAATCTCACGTTTATAGAAATAGCTATTTACATGTCAAGGAAAGAAAATAATGCTGATCTTTCCGCGAGTAGTTTGATGCCCAATGCGAAATTTTTTGCTCGTGAGATATGTATGTTCTTTCTACTACCTTTGAGGTAGTTATTTTTATAATTTCTAAAACTCATGATACGTGCATAGTTATAAGAGCAACTGCAAATAGTTGTGAAACTATATGTGCCTATAAGACGAAATATCAAGTGGGTGTAGCCTCATCGTCATCAAGTTGATAAAGCTGATGCTTTGACATTTTTGGTAATACAAACATGACCGTCGTTATAAGCTGTCACGTTGTTTACCCTTCCAAGTTTTGAGAATAAGTACCAGCGAGGAAGATTCCCCGGAAGATCTAGCAGAAAAGGCATTTTCTTCCCCATGGATGGAAAACAAAAATTCAGAGTGGCATCAACGTCAGTAGTGTCAACGATGACTTGATGAAAATAATAGAATGGGTGAACATAAACTTTCACAAATTTAATGTTGGGAAATCCCAGGCATGTCTCTTTTCAAAGAAAGCCGATCTATAGGTTTGTTCGGGTTCTCAAATTATCCGATTCTGAACCGTTCTGAGCATGCGTCCTTAGGACTAAGCGTTCGAGTTCGCCGCGAAGCGTTAAGCATTTTGCTATTGCTTGTTTTGGTTCAATTTGAACTCGGTACAGAACCGATTTGAACCGTTCTCACCAGTTCCTGCTGTAAAGCTTGAACTACTTGGAATTGATAATTTCAAACATGCGTACGAGCGTACGTCATTCGTCAGAGATCTATTTGGGGTTATGAATATAAAACTTATTGACTTATATATTCATAAACAAACAAATATAAATATTCGTGTTATTAGCTGATAGACAACTAACTATGGCTTCGGGTGTATTCCTTTTCGAGCTCTTCGTCGAGTTCGTCATCTGGAGATGAAGACGTCGATGGACTTTTGGGGGTTATTTTTCAAGAATTGCAAAGTCCTCACATAAAAAATGAAGACTATTTTGAGAATACTATAGACATGCTAACTGACAAAGCGTTCAAAGAACATTTTAGGTAAAATTAAACAAATTTTTATTTTCTTCAATCATTTTTTTTTGCTAGAGTGGATAGAAGTGTACATGAATCTCTATCTCATGCCTATGTCGGATCGGAGTTCTACTCGAAAGCTGAAACTGGATATACTCGAATTACTCCAGAGAAAGTAATTTAAATTTTCTTGTGGTATGCAGGCCATGAAGCTGCATCTTTTCGAGATGTAGCAGACGGGTTCAATGTTACTATAAGTACATTACACAATATAATAAAAAAAGTTTCAATATTTTTGTCAAACATGTCCAGAACTGTTATTACCTGGCCAATAGAAGAGAAAAAGTTACAAATATTACATGATTTCGAAAACATGGGTTTCAAGGATGTATTGGGGGTGATTGATGGTACTCATGTGAGAATTGACACCCCAACAGAGGATCCTGAATCTTACTATAACAGCAAAAAATTATATTCGTTGCATGTATGTTATAAATATTATATCTCTGCTCCCATTGAATATGGGTATTTCAGGTCCAAGGAATATGTGATAGTAATAAAAAGCTACGAGATGTTATTATTGGGTTCCCAGGCTTTGTGCATGACAGCCGCGTGTTCAGGAACTCCCCCATTTGGAGAAATATGCATGGGAAATGTGGATATAAATATATTTTGGGGGATAGTGCATATCCTTGTCTAAGAAACCTCATTACACCTTATAAGGACACAGGAAACTTGACACCAGTAGAACGACAGTTCAATAAGAAACTGAGTCACGTACGTGTTACAATTGAATGTTCATTTGGAATGATGAAACAAAAATTTCGGCAACTATACCAT
Source organism: Zygogramma bicolorata (assembly GCA_032362365.1). Taxonomy (NCBI): domain Eukaryota; kingdom Metazoa; phylum Arthropoda; class Insecta; order Coleoptera; family Chrysomelidae; genus Zygogramma; species Zygogramma bicolorata. The sequence goes on from JAVJAQ010002960.1 coordinate 112,130, forward strand.
CTCGAATTGAGAGATATCACAGTGATTTGCCATTTTATTCGGGCCTGTTGTGTCCTGCACAATTTATCCTGAGACGAAGAAGATATAGAAGACATGCAACAGCCTGAAGAGAATGTCAATATGCAGGTCATGGAAAAACAAGTTGATGAAGAAAACGAAGGAAGCCCATCTGGATTGTTATTCAGAAATTATCTTGCTGCACGATTTTTTAATGAATAGTGTTTTTCAAGGGAGTTTGGTACAAAATAAATATGTATTTTATATAACGTATTAAATATATATTCTGAATGACAAAATGAACAGGTCTTTTCATAACTTTGGCAGAAAAAATAGATACAAACGAAAAATTAATATTCATAAATGATCTAAATAATCTTCCGACAGTCAAAACATCAAACAATTGCATTTCTTAACTAGAGTTCTATCTGTTCTTCGAGTAACTTGGTTCTTTTTATTCTATCTTTCAAATTGTCTCTTTCTATTTGTAGCTTTTCTTTTTCTATTTTCAACTTTTCCTCATAATAATTCTACAGGTCATTCTTGATATCTATCAGTATCTCATTACTTTTTTTGTAAGCTGCACTGGGTCTTTTCTTTTGTTTCTGTGTGACTTTTTTTGCGGAAGGTTCTTCTGGAATGTTCAATGTTACCCCTAAATTTTCTTCTTCCCCCTGCAAAGGAGTATGTGTTGTAACTGTTTGACTGGAAGTCGATGGTTTTTCAATAGATATGAGTCGCTTTGATGTCGCAGCCCTTCCAGGTTCAAAATTTTCCGCATTCTTAGGTTCTATTATTTCATCAGAGCTGAGTAATATTTTTGGGGTAATGTTATGTTTTTTTCCATATATTTCACAGAATTCCCGCTCATACTCGAAGTCTTTCCTTCCTGTCCCACTTTTGTTATTGGTATCTACTGTTTTTTTATAATTTCTCTCTAGAACTTTGAATCTGTTCTCACATTTCGAGGCAGAAATTGTTATTTTGAACAGATTGGAGATTTTTCTTCCAATAATTTTCCACAGCTTTTTCATACTTTTTATTTCTCCTGTGGTGACTTTGGGTTTATACATTATAGATATTTCCACCCTTGGTAGTATCAACACAGATGACCCGACGATTGCGGAATTCCCACCCCTTTGTTGTGAGCTTGAAGACCTGTCGAACGTCCACTACCTGGGGATCTTTTTTCAGCTGAGGTTTGAAACTCCTTGCCAAGAGAGGTTTTTCCTGAGGCTTACAAACTTCAGAAATTCAAAGTAAATGTTAATTCGTATCTCCTGTCTTTTGATTCACGCGGTGTTTTTTGAACATTACGGACTTCCATTTTCAGTTAACGATTCTATAGCTACCTAAATTCCACGGGAGTTCGAATATATTTTCCATATATATTTGTATATTTGTATATCTGTATGTTTTGTTAGCATGCCCGATTAATAACAAATTCAATTCTGATTCTGGAATTTGAATACATAGGGGAGGTATAAATATTCATTGTTGGTCAATTATTTATATTGTGTTCAATGTTGCATTGTTATTCATATAACTGATTTATGAATTGCGGATTCCCATTTGATTTCCGAAATGGGAATAACTTCAAACATTGCTCAATTACTTCATTTCAACGAACACACGATTTCAGTGTTGAAAATTTTCATCGCAATCAAATTTCCCATTAATTGTTTGCTTTTTTTGTTGAAAAAACTTCATGAGTATGAGGATATAACTTAGCCAAACGTTTTTTGGTTTAGTCTTGTCACTGATTCAGTTTCGTTTCTTCTGGAATTATTTCAACTCCACCCTGAAACATGGTTCAAATCATTCCAGAACAAGTTAAAATAATTGTAGACTTTCATTTACAAAAATATTGTTCTGCTTGTCTTACTACCCGCTTGTTAAGGATCCCGATAAAATGATTTGTATGTTGCTAAGTTAGTTGGGAAGTTTGTCGATACCTGATTCGTTTGTAATATGGAACACCAACCGCAGAAACCCATCAGTGCAAAATTTGTGAAATGAATTACAACAAAATCTATAGAATTGTATGGAAACCCACCACTAATTGTAAATATTTTGAAGCCCAATACACAAAACTTGTTGATGATAATAATACCTCACATCAATACCCAAATTATTTAGTTGATGCTCTACATGTCGTTTTCGAATTAAAACCTTTTATAGAATTCCAATAAACAAAGTTTCATTGGGAAAATAATTTTGTGTCATTTTACATCAGGTATCACTCAACCGCACCCCCCAATTGAAATTTTAGGGTTGTGCCACCTCCTCGCTCTGGGGTTGAATGAATATGTTAGAGAATATGTTCAAGATGGATCTTCCTCACAATCTAACTCTACTTGTCCGAGCATTTTTGTTTGAAATCGCAAACAAAAGAAAAAAGCTAAGTGCATACTAAGTTGACCACTCTGTATATTCATAACATGCCATAATAGAATGATTTCGAAGGATTAAGTCATTTTCCATACATTTGGAGAAAGTACACAAGACCTTCCGTTTCATTTCTTTACGACAATATTTCCTTTTCAACTTTGCCTAGGCTGCTTGATACTGAACACATGACAATTTCCTCTTCATTCCTAACGTGACAACATTTGCAATTCTCCGATATATCGTGTTGTATCTCCAAAGCAAAAACACACTGGACGTAGTGAAGGTGAAAAAGACCGAGTTATCAGATTTTAACGAATGTGAAGCGTCGAAAGATCAGCTACTAATAACGTGCCAAAACTTCAACACCCACTCTGCAGCACTGAACCGTATTCATAAGCTTGGCGTCTTAATGGATTGCAGCATATTAATTAACAGGGGACTTTTGAAATTGGTGATAATGACAGAGTATTATTCTGAGTTTAGGTATAATTAAAAACATGTTCGCAGTACTCGTTGGCATGATGGGGTGGAGCTTTCATAACATGTTTTGTTGGTATTAGCTATACGGTTCAGAGTGTTTTAATGCCTGAATCGAGAGAGTTTTGCTAAATCTCCAGCAACTGAATACGTAGGAGAAATATTTCTTTGAACAAACAAAATAAGTGGGAGAATATTAGCTTTTGAAGTTGGGGGTTTCAGTTTGTACCACAGGGTACAGAAAGATATTTGGTAATGATACTGCCGCCTTTCTGCACAAAATTTCGAAACTTAGGGTCAACAACCACCAAAGGCGCTGATGGCGGTACTTTCATTCATATTGAAGTGGAAGTACTGTTGCGAATACTTGTAAGATGGTGTCAATTGACTTTGACGTCGACCTGATATGCAATCCAATATTGAAATTTTAAATACCGTGAAGCATAACTTCGAATGTATTCAGAAGAAACATTTTTCTATGAAGAATTATATACTGTTGAATCGTTAAAAGCTTCCGGGCTTCTCAGTCGTGGTCTGCAGGTTTTTGTGCCTGAAGTTTCGTCTGCACCTGCGCCAGACATTTTCAAAGGCGATGCGGCAATGGTCGAAGTATTCTTCCCTGGTGCGAGGCTTTGATTTGATGTGGTTCAGATGAAGTCTCATTATTTGTCGGAGCTAGAATCGGACTGCCATTTGAGTCTAATTGATTTTACGAAACCGTATTTTCTCTCATTGGGAGGATCAATGTATTTTGAACAGCTGGTGGCCATGTTCTTTGGATGCTCAGGATCTCTTCTTTGCGGATGAAGTTGTTCTCATGCTTAGGAATTTCTGTGGCCTTCCTATAGAGCCTGGGGTAATTGCTCATAGTTGTATCCAGCACTTGCGTTCCGTCGAAGTCAATATCATGACCTTCCGACAGCGTGTTCCGCCACCGCTGATGTTTGTGTTTGGGCCATATCGACAGCTTCTCTTGTGCTCGGTTAACCGCGTTTTTATGCTCGTCTTCGTGGTCACGATATGGACAGAACCACTACACGGCATTCGGTACACTCCGATAAATGAAAATTTGAACCTGATTGGCACTTTCATTCCCCCAGACATAGCCGCCCTGTTTAAGCACTGTTTGACTTCAACGTATTTCCAGTGGGATGGGAAGTTCTATGAACAGAAGGGGTTGCTATCCTGAGTCCTGTAGTTGCAAACTTCTCCATGGAACACTTTGAAAAACAAGTTCTAGAACGTTGGCTGGTCCAACCCTCCTGTTGGTTACGATATGTTGATGACACTTTTGTGATTTGGGGTCACGGAGAAGAGGAACTGAAGAAATCTCTAAATCATCTGAAATCCTGGAATCCAAAGAATCAGTTCACGATGGAGACGGAGAAGGACAGGAGAATAGCTCTTCTGGACATATGGGTAGAGAGGCGGGAAAAGGAAAAACTAGGGCAGAGGGTATATAGAAAGCCCACTCACACAGATCGGTACCTTAACAGGAATTTCAACCATCACCGCGGCTGAAGAAAGGGGTAATAAAAACCTTGGTAGAAAGAGCGGGACGCTTTTCTGAGCCAAAATATTTCGAGGAACAAATGAGTCACTCAAAACAACGCCTTTCTAGGTAATGGCTACCGCAAAGACGAAACTTACCGACCCTTGAGACCCCGACAGGGAAGTTCAATGAATGGCCCCGAACCAGACCTTAATGGACGGACTTTTCTGCCCTATATTAACGGTGCGACGGACCGCATTGGAAGACTGCTGAAAAAACGTAGGGTGTGGACAATTTTAAAGCCAACGAGAAAAATTCAGGAAAGCTTCAGATCTGCAAAGGACCCACGAGGTTCATTATCCACTCCGGGAGTGTACCAAATACCGTGTAGTTGTGGTTCTGTCTATATCGGAACCACGAGAAGGAGTATAAAAACGTTTTTAACCGAGCACAAAAGAAGCTGTCGATATGGCCAAACACAAAAATCGGTGGTGGCCGAACACGCTCTGTTGGAAGGTCATGATATTGACTTCGACGGATCGCAAGTACTGGAGCTATTACCCCAGGCTCTATAGGGAGGCCATAGAAATTCACAAGCATAAGAACAACTTCAACCGCAAAGAAGAGAGCCTAAGCATCCACAGAACATGGATTCCAGCTGTTCAAAATACACGGATCCTCCCAATAAGAGGAAAAACGGTTTCGGAAAATCAATTGGAGTTAATTAAGAGTACGATTCAGGTCCGACAAATAATGACACGTCATCTGAACCACATCAAATCAAAGCCTGGCAGCAGAGAAGAATACATCGACCATCATTGCTGCATCGCCTTTGAAAATGTCTGCCGCAGATGCAGACGAACCACGGCTGAGAAGCCTGGAAAATTCTAACAATTCATTTTTCTATGAGTTGTGAGCTGTGAAAAAGTCGCGAATAATTAACGTTTTTACAAGAATAACCCAAAGTTTTTTCATAATTACAACGAGTGAATGAAACCACCAAACTATAAATATCAAGGTGGGCACTTTGAAACCCATATTTTGTGTGCGATCTTTGGAATTTTTGGTGTCACGTTCTGAAACAGGACTTACATTGAACACTTTTTTCCTCAAAATTCTAAGAGAGTTATAGAAAATGATGAATTATTCTGAACTGCATCATGTTATATAAGTCGTGTTAGGATAATTAACGACATATATTCCGGAGAAGACTACGGAAAATGTGTAGATAGATATATTCTTATTATTTATTGATTTGAATTCATCGATGTATCGAAGGATGTCAGTTCTGCCCCTCAACTCATCAATTATACAGTAATCTACATTTGTAGCTTTTATAGTTTGCCCTGATCCATTCAATTATGTTGTATAGTTGGGTTCTTTCTGAATTTGTTTCTTAAATATGTGGCTCTTATTTCTTCTTCTTAGATTCAGCTGCAGAGCTCCTATTCAATGAAGGTTCAATTGAGCTTGGACTAATCGCTAAGAAAAAAAGGAATTTGATAAATAAATACATATCCAAGTGGCTCCAAGTAACATAAAATATTTCATTTACACTTCAGCTTTAAACAGATTCAAGGTTCATTATAGATTGTAAGCTTATATACAAAACAATTCGACTTTATACAGTCGACATTAGCTTAATTTCGATTTTGAACTAGAAATTAGTGCTAATTTCGACTCATAACTCGAAATTTTGGAACCTCAATTTCGAGTTCAAAGTCGAAAGAATATATTGCATGTCCGCTCTACGCTTTCGTAGAATTTGCTTTGCCTGGAGATGGATATTATGCTGAAGCAAACACAGTAAAATCATTACGAATTAAATGAAATACAGTTTTATGAGGAAAATACCCAAGAAAACTCCTATTATCTCTATGAACTCACTCACTGCATTCTCTCAACATTACTGGTTGAACCATCTTTGTGTGAACCCAGAAATATAAAATGGGAGGCACCTTAAACCAAAAACCACCACTCCGCACACTACCGCCATCTACGAATCTCATTTCTCTTGCCGGAATATTCAAAACGCCATTATGGTAATCCAAAAATGTTTCATGCAAATTCTCCCATGTAAGGCGGGCGACAGTGATAAAACCGGAAGTTGGCACTCAAATATTTGCCACGAAAATTTAATGACTTAGTTGATGGCTGTTTTATAATTTCGTTCATGTCGAGAGTTTCGAGAGAATGGTTCCAAACCACACAGGAGAAGACGCGATTTTGGTGTCACAAGGAGAAAGCTTAGAGGATTTGTGGATATTAAAAATGAACAATGAAGGAAGATTTTATGAATGTTATGGTTTCGTGTACAGAGTGTATGCATTTTATTTGTTGTTCCAACTACAAGAATAAATGATTATCAGAATACTTATTGTTGTCAACGTTTCGGAATCAAATCTGCCCTCCTCCGCTCTCTCAAAAGTTTTTCGACCTATTTCACACCAAAAATTTCAATCTCGTCTTGTATCCGAATCATCAAAAAAATGACGCGCTGCCTGGTACTCTATGTCAAACTTAGAATTTGCATTTGTTGGAACACGCTGTATACTTCCAGAGAGTATGTGCCACAAATTTTTGTCAATTTCACGATTGAATTATTTTTTACGGACATATTGTGAAAAGTTGGTTATCATAAAATTTTTCTAGAAATTGGAGAGCCCAAGCGGGGATTTCGGGATTCACTAAAGCGCGGCAGATTAATATACAGGGGAATACCTTGTACCGGTTAAGTACTTCTAGGATTAAGGATCAGATTAGTAAAAAAAATGGATCATCTGAAATTCTCGAGCACGTCAGAATAAGGTAGGGTGAGTTAGTTACATCCAGAAACGTGTATATTCCACTAATCTGACAATTCGAGAGTGACCTAAAGAAGGAGGAGGGCTACAAAGTTGTAAAAAAAACGTCATCTCGACATTCTCGAGCGTGGCTATTTTTTTTTTATTTTGAAGGAAATAATTCGAGAATTACAAAAAATATATAATCTGGATTTCCAAAAGCCAAAATAATAAAAATTCATTGATAAAGGTCAATGAGTGCAGCTACGTGATGCCTATATTCCTCTCTCCTCGTTTCTATTTCTCTCCCACTCTTTCTATATCTATGCTCTCTCACTCCGTCCCTACTCTGGTTTTTTTGCCATGACACACAGACTCGTTCGTGGCATGATATTTTTTAAAACGAATATCCAACGTTTTCAAATTTCAAAAATCCAGTTGCTTATAATTATTTTCTTATCAATACAAGTATTTTACTGAAAAAACATAGGTCCACTTTTTCATTTGCATGCTTTTTTTTGAGATTTTCAATCAATTAAGTTCAATGATTTGAAAAATTAAAAAAAAATCAAATTGACAGAATAGGCGAATCCCCCCAGATATTCGTCAGATTATGAGACTGCAACGTCTGGGGCGTGAAGATAAACCACATATATCTTAATCTGACTGTTTATTTCAAATTAACAAATTTTTTTACACATTCTAATAACGGCCACGATTCTGCGTCACATCCAAACCGTTAGATTATTACGTAAGAGCTTTTTTTAGGTTCACTTAACATCCCCTCAGAAAATCTGACGCGATCTATAAAAAAAATTTATTTTTCATTTTTAACCCTTGCGTACGATCACCCCCTTCATGGAAACAATCAGATTATAACATACGTACATTTTTAAAAATATGTAGGACATTTTTGAAAATCTATAGCCGCTGCCCCCAACGATAAAAAGGTATACATTGTATAACATGTTTTTCCTTCAATCATCTAAGCTTCGCAACCCAAAAGGTCTTTATGACGCTCGAGTAAATCCCGATTTAGCATCGTGGGCTCCTCTACTATAGCAAAAAATTCGTGCAAGTTGTAAGTCGATGTCATTGTGAGTTACAAATGCAAGGCAGCCTGTATGAAGGCTTGTTCCAAATCATTTTTGACCTCAACGAAGGCAAATTCTGTGTTTTACTTGAAGTAACAAACAGCGCGTGAACTTCGAGACAGATTACGATATATTTTACCTTCCATTACTTTCCTTTTCCAAGGCAGACTGTTGAAAATAGGTTAAACTGATCTGTTACAGCCGCCTGGTCTAGAATCAATCAATCAATCAATCAAAAATATACTTTATTGTCGAAGACATAATCTTATTGACAAAGCATTAATACGAAATATGTAGATATAAATATACGGTCACAAGCGTGAAACTTTTAGTTTTGAGTTTAGGTAACAAAACTTGGTATATTATGCATAATAGCACGACTAAAAGATAATAAAATACACGAACTTGAACAAAATGAGTAAATAGGTACATAATACGGAGTTATATAGACATATATAGAATACAACACCTTAAGAAACAAATTACATAAAATTCAAATACACGAAATCGCATTGTCAATATTCATAAAAATTAAAACAATTTATAAAAAAATACAACAACATACAAACACCAAGATTGAAATCAAAGTCAGGATACCACCATTCAACATCACTTGGGACAATTAAATGACTAGAGTACGTCATTGTAATACTCCCGCAGGTTATAGTAAGCCTTCTGTAAAAGTGCTTCTTTCACTTTTTTTTGAAATTTTTTAGCGATGGTGTATTTCTGTAGGCTACTGGTAGATGATTATATATTTTTTTGCCTTCGTATATGATTGAGTTTCTAGTTAGGCTAGATTTTGGTATAGGTAAAGGAATACATTTTTTCTTTCTTGTCTCATATTTTCTAATTTCATTCAGGTCTGAAGTTATAGCGTATTTCTTATGTATCAGGCATACAGTGTCCAGTAAGTAAAGACAAAATAGAGTTAAAATTTTTTGATTTATGAATAGAGGTTTGCAGTGGTCACGAAACTGAGCTTTATACAGATATCGAATTGCTCTTTTTTGTAATATAAATACTGAGTTGAACAAATAATCACTACATAAGCCCCAGAATGCAATTCCATAGTTGAGGTGAGATTCAATTAATGAAAAGTATACCAACCTAGCTGATGCTGTGTTTAGTTCCTTTGAGACAACTCTGATTGCAAAGCAGCCAGTGGATATCTTTTTATATAAGCTAGAAACGTGTTCATTAAATTTCAGTTTATTGTCTATTAGCATACCTAAAAACTTAGTGTTTGGTTTATTAATAATTATGTGGTTTTCCGAGAGAATATTGTCAAAGTTGAACTTGAAGGAGATGATATTTGTTTTGTTCAAGTTGAAACACAACGAATTGGAGTCACACCACTGCTTTATTTCAGTGAGGTCCAGAGTAATTATTTTTTTCAAGCAATTCATATCATTCCCGTGCCATAAGATAGTGGTGTCATCAGCAAAAAATGTGAACTTTCCCTGAATGCGAATAGTGGCTAGGTCGTTTATATACAAAAGAAACAGGATTGGGCCCAAGACTGACCCCTGTGGTACGCCCATTGTAATTTTGTTTATTCTGAGAATGGTTCTCTTTAATTTTCACTACCTGACTTTTTTCTGATAAATATGTGCGAAACCAGTTCAAAGAGGAGTTCCTATAGCCGTAGAACTGAGAATGAGATAATAACTCAATGGCTACGTGTGAAAAGCATTTGAAGCGTTTTTTTGATGCCATGTACACTATAAGTAGATATATCAGTTTATTTGACAATGTGCAACAAAGTATCCTTCTCTGAAGGGTAAAGTAGGTGCATATTTCTCTTCGTCAGTTCAACTGAAATGTTGACAGAAAACTAATGAAGCTTCAAACACAAAGCAGGTGTTATGTGGCTTCAAAGTAATGTTCACAACAGAAGTTCATCGAAGAAACGAAAGTTTCATCTTCATAAATAATCACTAAATTATGAATGAATGGCAATATCTACAAGTCATCAAGAAAATGTCACCCATTCCTTCAAATGATATTTCGGTATGGTGGACTAACTATCCCCAAACTGTATGAATAATGACTGAACACGATTTCTGCTCTTTGAAAACTTGTTTGTTCGAACCAGTAATAGGCTCAAATGAAAATTGACTATGTTCGGAAAAGGAATTATCACAGTTTTATTGTTAAAAGACAATTAATGCAGTGAGTGAGCACATTCGTCTAATATGTATATAACGGAAGGAAAATTAACATTTTTTGCCATTGTGTCACACTACTTCTCAGTCAATTGTAATAATTTCAGATTAGGTGAAAAACTTTCAATCAAATGACGGTATAGTACTGGAAAATGCATATGTTACTAGGGTGATTTTATTATCCTTTCCGAAGTTGCCCTACGGAATAATGACGTCAAAAAGTGAACAAATGAATTTGGTAACAAATTCCTAGAAGCGTCAGTTCTGTTTCAGTTTGTGGTAGTAATTTTCGGCTATTTTTTCAAACAATATGTGACAGTGAAATTCAACAAATCCTTGGAAAAAATTTTTGTGAATGGTCTAGAAATAAAAATAGTAAATACCGTCATGAGTCTACAATATTATTTGGAAATTTCGAATCATTCTCGTAAAGAGCAAGGAATCATTTTGTTGAAGAAGAACTCCACGATACGCCCAAATACATACAACATACATCTAAAACGTTCCCAGTTGATGAATATCTCATTTGAACTGCTAATATTTTTCAACAATTACGATTGAAAAATGCTCTTTCAATCATGAAGCCAAATCCATCAGTCAATATTTCCTTTTGATATATATTGACACATTCATGAAAAACCAAAAATACGATGGAAACTGTGCATTATGGATTTGGCAACGAATGAGCTTGTTATTTTAAATGAATAATACTGGTAGTTATTCAATCATATTTATTGGATTTGATTTTATCTGATATTGATACGGAAGTTCATATTTGAAACAATTGAAATGCTGGATCAGTGTCTGTTTTATAGGTAAAATGGAGTTGAATTATTAGAAAGAGATCATGCAATGATGTGAATTGTATAGAGTGAATTCTTTGGAGATTTTCCAGAGCATGGTAAGCGACACTGTGTGTCAAGTGTGTATAATGTTCCATCAGGCGGGTTTTTGAAGCTTGTCAAATCTGGACATCTGATTTTCTGTATTTGCTATTTCATCTTGTAGATACCCAATAAGGAGTTGTTGTAATTCATAAGAGTTGTATGAGCTCAGAGCGCTCGTTAAACGCCAAATCGAGGTTGCCTACGCAGCGTTTATTCAAACGGTCGAGAACAATATAAAAAATGATCCATCTAAATTTTGGAGCTTCATATCTGCAAAAAATTCTAATTCTAGAATTCCCAACGTTATGTGTTACGAAGGTATTGAGTACGATAATCCTCAAGCAATTGTGGATGCCTTCCCTCTTTTTTTCTCAAGTGTCTATCTGTCACCTAATAACTCTCAAACTGAAGGTTGTCCTTACACTAAAATTAATAACACTAATATCAATATCTCTATTATAACCGAGGAAAATATTATAGCAGCATCGAAAAAACTGAAGAACAAATTAACTTCCGGTTGCGACAATATTGGTGAGCGTAATGAAATATCCAACTATAGAGCAATAGCCATGATTTGCAACTTCGCGAAACTATTTGAAATAATTTTATACGAGACTATTTATAGGGAAATCGGTGGTAGTTTATCGATCAATCAATTTGGTTTTATGACTGGTAGGTCCACGGTATCTAATTTAGTATGTATAACTCAATTTATTTCGAAAGCTTTGGACTCCCAAAGTCAAGTAGATGTAATTTTCACGGACCTTCAAAAAGCTTTCGACAGAATCGATCATCACATATTGCTGTCAAAGCTGCATATGATGGGATTTTCTGATTCCCTTATAAAGCTAATGTCATCCTACTTGATTGCACGAGATCTTTACGTCGAATATGGTGTTATAGGTCAGTCGAATTTCAAGCAGCTCCTGGTGTGCCTCAAGGATCCAATCTGGGACCACTGTTGTTTTTAATTTTCATTGATGATCTATCTCATTTGTTGAAATGCAATCATCTTCTTTTTGCTGACGACCTTAAGATCTACAGTCGTATAAATAATTTGAACGACTGCCATTAACTTGCAGATTGGACTTGATTTGGCAACCGAATGGTGTTCTAAAAACCGTATATCTGTCAATATTGCAAAATGCAAAGTTCTATCGTTCTTCAGAAAACAAACTATTTTACAATTTGATTACAACATGAATAATAATGTCCTAGAAAGATGCTTCTCTATAAAGGATTTGGGAGTTTTGTTCGATCCAAAACTAAGTTTTATGGATCATATCTCAATGACAATCTCGTCGGCCCTCAAAACATTGGGGTACTGTATAAGAAACTGGTCCAATTTTGCAAATACCAATACACTCATCGTCCTGTTTAATACGTTCGTGAGAGGCAAATTGGAGTATGTTTGCTCAATTTGGTCTCCTTTTTACCAGTACGCCAAAATAATGATAGAATCTGTCCAGAGGAAATTTCTGAAATATTTATTCTTCAAGTGCAATAGCATATATCCTGAACGCGGACTTGAGTATAATGTTTTGCTTGAAATGTTTTCATTCGACTCTCTTGAACTACGTAGAAATCTGTCGGCAATAACATTCCTCTTTAAAGTCTTGCACAACAAAATTGATTGTCCAGACATTCTAGCTCAAATTTTCTTTAGAGTACCTCGTCTTCAGTCACGTAAAGAAATTACGTTTTACACTCCTACAGGGCCACAGGATTGTCGTACATAGTCAATATGCTGTATGTATGTGTATAAATGCCATTTCTGAGTTTCTGCTTTCTCTTGAATTTCATCATTTATTAATAAATTTTATGTTAGTGCTAATTTTAATCTTAGGTAATATTTGATTATAGTATCTCTAAAAAATAGTTGTATTCGCATTGTTCTGTATTTCCTGTGATTGGGTGTGAACCTGTTGGAAATAGAGGTATTATTATTATTATTATGAGCAACTTCCATATTACCTCATCCAGAAATCTATTAAAGTCTCCTCGTCATCTCTTATTAATTATTTTAACACGCTTTTATTAGCTTGGGTTGTAACTATGTATGTAACGGAATCTTTAAGCATAATTTTCACCAATTTCCAGAAGTCTGATTAATTTGAAACTTTGCATACGTATCAAGGACCGATGACAATGCAATAATTTGATCATAGTTTTCCATTATAATAATAATAATAATAATAATCTTTATTTTCCAGTTGAAAATTACACACAATATACAATAACTGAAAATGACGTCGGAATACAAAAAGAAAATAAGAAAAAAACAAAAAACATTGTTTTAAACACTATAAAAAACTAGCTACAATGAAATAAAAATAACAAATTTGCTCTTATTGGTTTCAAGAAATACATACTCGATATATTCACTAAAAGAGCTTTGTCTGATTATCCTTGTAAGGACCACCAGGATTAATAAATTCTTTTATAGATCCTCTGTAGTGGAGTAAAAAAGATAGAGCTAGCGCGCGTTCTGCGCATGCCTGCAGTTTCGGATTTACTCTTTCGTTCTTTCGTTTGGGCACTCGGCACAGCACAACGGAGGCAGAAACGTTTTCAGGGTAGTTGCGTTTACAATGTTCATTCCTTATCTTACATGCGTAGGTGTACATGAGTCTGATACATGCAAATTACTGTATATGATATTTATGTAACATATAATATAGTTCCCAGCGAAATACAGCCACGGAACTGCTGAAAGACGAATGTTGCCAATAATCCTGAGTTGGGCTCGACCGTTCACAAGATGCGATGTCTTTAAACACTGAGTGTTTAAAGACATCGCTTGATAAAGATACAGTGTATCGAAACATGTCGCGAAGACAATAAATTTTGTGGAAATTTAATCGTGTCTACCTTATAGCGTAATAACGATGGATTTTCATCAAGTAAAGGCCACCTCAATCAAAAAAAAAAATAGTTTAAAAAACTAAAAAATAACTTAACTTTTATAGCTAACCGAACTAAAAAATAGAAAATAATTTTTAATTACAAAGAGTTTATATTACGTAGTAGAAGGCTAAACAATCATTCATAGTCAAAAAGCAAAATAAAATTATAATAAAATTAAAGTAATTAACAGAATAAAGTAATCCAGAGTAAAACGCGTGGGGTGCATTTTACTACATTTCATAAGTCTTCTCTCAAAGATAATTACCGATAGAATGATTGTAATATATAATATATCAAGCATCCCACGATTTCACTCTGAATTACTTTATTCTGTTAATTACTTAAATTTTATTATAATTTCATTTTGAGCTGATTGACTATGAATGATTGTTTAGCCTTCTACTACCGTAATATAAACTCTTTGTAATTGAAAATTATTTTCTATTTTTTAGTTCGGTTAGCTATAAAAGCGTGTTTTTTTAGTTTTTTAAACTATTATTTATTTTTAGGATATAGAGGAATTGCAAAGCGTTTCCGTAAATTCTATTGTCTACTATATATTGGTTCACTTATTCACATATATGTCTGATCACTTTCCTTTCATTGTGGTGTATATTTCCTTCTCAAGGAAATTTCAAAAGCCTATAGTCGAGAAATTAAATTCTTTTATGGACAATGCATCGAGTCGTTTGGAGTATACCTGGACGTCTCCGTGTTACACCTATAAATATCAAATTCTATACCAATCTGTTTGTTCCTCATGCCCAAATGAAAAATGAGAAGACCTATGAGGCTAATATTCCTCTATCAGCCCCTACGATCTACATCTACCCCTGTAGTATGTCGTTCTAGTCCTCGAGCATCAAGGGAGACATCACCGATACATCGACCTGCATAATGTAGCAGAAAACTAGAAGGGACTGCTCCATCAGTGGAAAGTCATAAAACACTTTTCATCGTCGACAGTAACGTTCACTTCAGGAATGTCATAAACATGTTTATTTTCCTAGACGTGTGCGCGACTATGAATGGGGAATGCTCGCTGCTCAGATCATCTCGAGCGTAACAGAAGACTCACCGTTTTTCATTTGTCAACGGTCCGACGACTACTCCATTCTCGACAGGAAAACAGGAAGACGAGATGCAGGCTCTAGTCCAGTTGAGTTGCATCTTGGGGTGGATACACCGCTCATCTATGGTGACCTTCTTGTCTCAGTATCGAGATGCATATATTCTTGGTGCGATCTCCGATTCGATATTGTTTCGTCAAAAACTCTAGACAGGATCAATCGGATCCACGGAATTTACGGCGAATTCCAGTAGATGGGGCAAGAATCGACTTCTGTCATCTTTTGACAATTGCATTTCAATTTATTCGAAATTTGCTAGAAGTTTTCCATAATTTCACTGCAACCAGCTATTTGTCGTTTCCAGTTCAATTCTGTACCATAGTTCTCTTAGTTATTTAGCGTTTATCTGTCGTTACCTTCAATTATTAGTGAAGTTTAGTATTTAATTTAAGTTTTTAATATATAATGATAAAAGTTTATATGAGAAAGAAAGTTAATATAAGGATGTTAAAAAAATTAATAAATTAAAAGTTAATGATATAGTAGATTATTAATATAAAAAACCCAGTCATGTCTCTTCTCAAAGAAAGCCGATCTATCTTCATCTAAAATTTAGATGCCAGGAGTACTCCTACAGAGACAAGTATCTCGTGGCTAGGACTTACGATCAGTTATAATCTCTCATTGAGAAACGATGTGAGATCGATCGGTACAGGTGCTTTTCAGAAACTTGGATTTATATTACGTGCGAAGAAATACTCCACTTCTCGTCGCCTCCTAATTATCAACAGGGCACAGATACGGCTTGTCTCAGATTGTAGTTCTCATGTAAGGAGCTCAGCGTCAAAATATTCATTGGAAAGTCTTGATTCTACTTCAAGAAAGGCAATCCGTCTTGTTGGTGATTCTTCGCTCACAGACTGGCTCAATCCGTGGGATCATGGTGTTCTTTGAACATTACGGACTTCCATTTACAGTTAACGATTTTATAGCTACCTAAATTCCACGGGAATTCGAATATATTTTCCATAGATCTGTATATTTTGTTAGCATGCCCGATTAATAACAAATTCAATTCTGATTCTGGAATTTGAATACATAGGGGAGGTATAAATATTCATAGTTGATCAATTATTTATATTGTGTTCAATGTTGCATTGTTATTCATATAACTAATTTATGAATTGCGGATTTCCATTTGATTTCCAAAATGAGAATAACTTCAAACATTGCTCAATTACTTCATTTCAACGAACACACGATTTCAGTGTTGAAAATTTCCCATTAATTGTTTGCTTTTTTTTGTTGAAAAAACTTCATGAGTATGAGGATATAACTTAGCCAAATGTTTTTTGTTTTAGTCTTGTCACTGATTCAGTTTCGTTTCTTCTGGAATTATTTCAACTTCACCCTGAAACATGGTTCAAATCATTCCAGAACAAGTTAAAATAATTGTAGACTTTCATTTACAAAAATATTGTTCTGCTTGTCTTACTACCCGCTTGTTTAGGATCCCGATAAAATGATTTATATGTTGCTAAGTTAGTTGGGAAGTTTGTCGATACCTGATTCGTTTGTAATATGGAACACCAACCGCAGAAATCCATCAGTGCAAAATTTGTGAAATGAATTACAACAAAATCTATAGAATTGTATGGAAACCCACCACTAATTGTAAATATTTTGAAGCCTAATACACAAAACTTGTTGATGATAATAATACTTCAAATCAATACCCAAATTATTTAGTTGATGCTCTACATGTCGTTTTCGAATTAAAACCTTTTATAGAATTCCAATAAACAAGGTTTCATTGGGAAAATAATTTTGTGTCTTTTTACATCAGGTATCACTCAACCGCACCCCCAATTGAAATTTTAGGGTTGTGCCACCTCCTCGCTCTGGGGTTGAATGAATATGTTAGAGAATATGTCCAAGATGGATCTTCCCCACAATCTAACTCTACTTGTCCGAGCATTTTTGCTCAAAATCACGAACAAAAGAAAGAAGCTAAGTGCATACTAAGTTGACCACTCTGTATATTCATAATAATAATAATAATAATAATATATAGTTTATTGAGTGGAAATCAAAATCATAAAACGGTACATATAAATCCGTACATTCAATAAACCGATGGTCTCACAAAGGCAATTAGCCTGTGCGTGAGATTTTTTATTTATTCAATTCTAGTTTTAGTAAAATGGTAGTTATATACAGATAAAATCATGTGTGAAATATGCTTTTTACAGTAAATGCTGCGTTCTATAACAAGTAATTAGGTATATAGTATTTTGTTCATAAATTGGATATTAAAATCAATGTACAAATATAATTTTGAATAAAATGTGTTAAAAATCGAAATATTGATACAAAAGATGAAATTGTCTGAAATTTAGTTAAAATTCAGAAAGATTTGTATACTGGATATCTATCAAGTAACATCGAAGGTAAATTGAAATTATGGACGATTACAAATTTAAATGTAGTAAATACACATGGAAACATATACATACAATATTTTCATGAATGGAGAAAATGGAACAGGTCTGTAGGATATACAAAGTTCACTTGTTTATATTTATGATTGCATATCTATCATTTTGATGAGTTCATTTCTTGGGTATTCGGCAATGAATTTGTTTAATATGTTTTTGAATTGCTGAAGATTATGCGTGTCTGTTAGATATTCCGGCAGTACCTGATACATTCTAGGTGCAAGATATTTAAAGCTGCGTTGACCAATTGTTTTCGATGAAAATGGAGTTTGGTAGCGTGTATTTTGTTTCCTCGTGTTATATATGTGTGTGATTGTTTTTAGTTCTGATTTATTTTTGAGCTGATATATCACGATGGAGCGGTAAAATAATTGTTTTATGTCGAAAACCTGTGCTTCCATGTAAAGATCATCAGATGGATATGTATGTGGTTTCCGCATTATGATTTTCAAATATTTTTTTTTGGATTGTATTGATTTTTCGTAGATGTGTATTCATTGCTCCACCCCACCCTATGATGCCATAATTCAGATGAGAACTATGGGATCATAGGGTGGGGTGGAGCAATGAATGCATAACATGCCATAATAGAATGATTTCGAAGGATTAAGTCATTTTCCATACATTTGGAGAAAGTACACAAGACCTTCCGTTTCATTTCCTTGCGACAATATTTCCTTTCCAACTTTGCCTAGGCTGCTTGATACTGAACACTTGACAATTTCCTCTTCATTCCTAACGTGACAACATTTGCAATTCTTCGATATATCGTGTTGTATCTCCAAAGCAAAAACACACTGGATGTAGTGAAGGTGGAAAAGACCGAGTTATCAGATTTTAACGAATGTGAAGCGTCGAAAGATCAGCTACTAATAACGTGCCAAAACTTCATCACCCACTCTGCAGCACTAAACCGTATTCATAAGCTCCACGTCTTAATGGATTGCAGCATATTAATTAACAGGGGACTTTCGAAATTGGTGATAATGACAGAGTATTCTGAGTTTAGGTATAATTAAAAACATGTTCGCAGTACTCGTTGGTATGATGGGGTGGAGCTTTCATAACATGTTTTGTTGGTATTAGCTATACGGTTCAGAGTGTTTTAATGCCTGAATCGAGAGAGTTTTGCTAAATCTCCAGCAACTGAATACGTAGGAGAAATATTTCTTTGAACAAACAAAATAAGTGGGAGAATATTAGCTTTTGAAGTTGGGGTTTCAGTTTGTACCACAGGGTACAGAAAGATATTCGGTAATGATACTGCCGCCTTTCTGCACAAAATTTCGAAACTTAGGGTCAACAACCACCAAAGGCGCTGATGGCGGTACTTTCATTCATATTGAAGTGGAAGTACCGTTGCGAATACTTGTAAGATGGTGTCAATTGACTTTGACGTCGACCTGATATGCAATCCAATATTGAAATTTCAAATACCGTGAAGCATAACTTCGAATGTATTCAGAAGAAACATTTTTCTATGAAGAATTATATACTGTTGAATCGTTAGAAGCTTCCGGGCTTCTCAGTCGTGGTCTGCAGGTTTTTGTGCCTGAAGTTTCGTCTGCACCTGCGCCAGACATTTTCAAAGGCGATGCGGCAATGGTCAAAGTATTCTTCCCTGGTGCGAGGCTTTGATTTGATGTGGTTCAGATGAAGTCTCATTATTTGTCGGAGCTAGAATCGGACTGCCATTTGAGTCTAATTGATTTTACGAAACCGTATTTTCTCTCATTGGGAGGATCAATGTATTTTGAACAGCTGGTGGCCATGTTCTTTGGATGTTCAGTATCTCTTCTTTGCGGATGAAGTTGTTCTCATGCTTAGGAATTTCTGTGGCCTTCCTATAGAGCCTGGGGTAATTGCTCATAGTTGTATTCAGCACTTGCGTTCCGTCGAAGTCAATATCATGACCTTCCAACAGCGTGTTCCGCCACCGCTGATGTTTGTGTTTGGGCCATATCGACAGCTTCTTTTGTGCTCGGTTAACCGCGTTTTTATGCTCGTCTTCGTGGTCACGATATTGACAGAACCACTACACGGCATTCGGTACACTCCGATAAATGAAAATTTGAACCTGATTGGCACTTTCATTCCTCCAGACATAGCCGCCCTGTTTAAGCACTGTTTGACTTCAACGTATTTCCAGTGGGATGGGAAGTTCTATGAACAGAAGGGGTTGCTATCCTGAGTCCTGTAGTTGCAAACTTCTCCATGGAACACTTTGAAAAACAAGTTCTAGAACGTTGGCTGGTCCAACCCTCCTGTTGGTTACGATATGTTGATGACACTTTTGTGATTTGGGGTCACGGAGAAGAGGAACTGAAGAAATTTCTAAATCATCTGAAATCCTGGAATCCAAAGAATCAGTTCACGATGGAGACGGAGAAAGACAGGAGAATAGCTCTTCTGGACATATGGGTAGAGAGGCGGGAAAAGGAAAAACTAGGGCAGAGGGTATATAGAAAGCCCACTCACACAGATCGGTACCTTAACAGGAATTTCAACCATCACCGCGGCTGAAGAAAGGGGTAATAAAAACCTTGGTAGAAAGAGCGGGACGCTTTTCTGAGCCAAAATATTTCGAGGAACAAATGAGTCACTCAAAACAACGCCTTTCTAGGTAATGGCTACCACAAAGACGAAACTTACCGATCCTTGAGACCCCGACAGGGAAGTTCAATGAATGGCCCCGAACCAGACCTTAATGGACGGACTTTTCTGCCCTATATTAACGGTGCGACGGACCGCATTGGAAGACTGCTGAAAAAACGTAGGGTGTGGACAATTTTAAAGCCAACGAGAAAAATTCAGGAAAGCTTCAGATCTGCAAAGGACCCACGAGTTTCATTATCCACTCCGGGAGTGTACCAAATACCGTGTAGTTGTGGTTCTGTCTATATCGGAACCACGAGAAGGAGTATAAAAACGTTTTTAACCGAGCACAAAAGAAACTGTCGATATGGCCAAACACAAAAATCGGTGGTGGCCGAACACGCTCTGTTGGAAGGTCATGATATTGACTTCGACGGATCGCAAGTACTGGAGCTATTACCCCAGGCTCTATAGGGAGGCCATAGAAATTCACAAGCATAAGAACAACTTCAACCGCAAAGAAGAGAGCCTAAGCATTCACAGAACATGGATTCCAGCTGTTCAAAATACACGGATCCTCCCAATAAGAGAAAAAACGGTTTCGGAAAATCAATTGGAGTTAATTGAGAGTACGATTCAGGTCCGACAAATAATGACACGTCATCTGAACCACATCAAATCAAAGCCTTGCAGCAGAGAAGAATACATCGACCATCATTGCTGCATCGCCTTTGAAAATGTCTGCCGCAGATGCAGACGAACCACGGCTGAGAAGCCTGGAAAACTCTAACAATTCATTTTTCTATGAGTTGTGAGCTGTAAAAAAGTCGCGGATTATTAACGTTTTTACAAGAATAACCCAAAGTTTTTTCATAATTACAACGAGTGAATGAAACCACCAAACTATAAATATCAAGGTGGGCACTTTGAAACCCATATTTTGTGTGCGATTTTTGGTGTCACGTTCTGAAACAGGACTTACATTGAACACTTTTTTCCTCAAAATTCTAGGAGAGTTATAGAAAATGATGAATTATTCTGAACTGCATCATGTTATATAAGTCGTGTTAGGATAATTAACGACATATATTCCGGAGAAGACTACGGAAAATGTGTAGATAGATATATTCTTATTATTTATTGATTTGAATTCATCGATGTATCGAAGGATGTCAGTTCTGCCCCTCAACTCATCAATTATACAGTAATCTACATTTGTAGCTTTTATAGTTTGCCCTGATCCATTCAATTATGTTGTATAGTTGGGTTCTTTCTGAATTTGTTTCTTAAATATGTGGCTCTTATTTCTTCTTCTTAGATTCAGCTGCAGAGCTCCTATTCAATGAAGGTTCAATTGAGCTTGGACTAATCGCTAAGAAAAAAAGGAATTTGATAAATAAATACATATCCAAGTGGCTCCAACTAACATAAAATATTTCATTCACACTTCAGCTTTGAACAGATTCAAGGTTCATTATAGATTGTAAGCTTATATACAAAACAATTCGACTTTATACAGTCGACATTAGCTTAATTTCGATTTTGAACTAGAAATTAGTGCTAATTTCGACTCATAACTCGAAATTTTGGAACCTCAATTTCGAGTTCAAAGTCGAAAGAATATATTGCATGTCCGCTCTACGCTTTCGTAGAATTTGCTTTGCCTGGAGATGGATATTATGCTGAAGCAAACACAGTAAAATCATTACGAATTAAATGAAATACAGTTTTATGAGGAAAATACCCAAGAAAACTCCTATTATCTCTATGAACTCACTCACTGCATTCTCTCAACATTACTGGTTGAACCATCTTTGTGTGAACCCAGAAATATAAAATGGGAGGCACCTTAAACCAAAAACCACCACTCCGCACACTACCGCCATCTACGAATCTCATTTCTCTTGCCGGAATATTCAAAACGCCATTATGGTAATCCAAAAATGTTTCATGCAAATTCTCCCATGTAAGGCGGGCGACAGTGATAAAACCGGAAGTTGGCACTCAAATATTTGCCACGAAAATTTAATGACTTAGTTGATGGCTGTTTTATAATTTCGTTCATGTCGAGAGTTTCGAGAGAATGGTTCCAAACCACACAGGAGAAGACGCGATTTTGGTGTCACAAGGAGAAAGCTTAGAGGATTTGTGGATATTAAAAATGAACAATGAAGGAAGATTTTATGAATGTTATGGTTTCGTGTACAGAGTGTATGCATTTTATTTGTTGTTCCAACTACAAGAATAAATGATTATCAGAATACTTATTGTTGTCAACGTTTCGGAATCAAATCTGCCCTCCTCCGCTCTCTCAAAAGTTTTTCGACCTATTTCACACCAAAAATTTCAATCTCGTCTTGTATCCGAATCATCAAAAAAATGACGCGCTGCCTGGTACTCAATGTCAAACTTAGAATTTGCATTTGTATGCGCCATAAATTTTCGTCAATTTCACGATTGAATTATTTTTTACGGACATACTGTGAAAAGTTGGTTATCATCACATTTTTCTAGTAATAAGAGAGCCAAGCGGGGATTTTGGGATTCAATAAAGCGCGGCAGATTAATATACCTTGTACCTTGTTAAGTACTTCCAGGATTAAGGACCAGATTAGTAAAAAAAATTGATCATCTGAAATTCTCGAGCGCGTCAGATTAAGGTAGGGTGAGTTAGTTACATCCTGAAACGTGTATATTCCACTAATCTGACAATTCGAGAGTGACCTAAAGAAGGAGGAGGGCTACAAAGTTGTAAAAAAAACGTCATCTCGACATTCTCGAGCGTGCCTAGTTTTTTTCATTTCGAAGGGAATAATTCGAAAATTACAAGATTTATAATCTGACGATTTCCACAAGCCAAAATAATAAAAATTCATCGATAAAGTTCAATGCGTGCAGCTACGTGATGCCTATATTCCCCTCTCCTCGTTTCTATTTCTCTCCCACTCTTTCTCTACCTATTGCTCTCCTCACTCTGGTTTTGTTGCCATGACAGTTGATCACACAGACTCGTTCGTGGCATGATATTGTTTAAAACGAATATCCAACGTTTTGAAATTTTAAAAATTCAGTTGCTTATAATTATTCTCTTATAAATACAAGTATTTTACTAAAAAACATAGGTACACTTGTTTATTCGCATGCTTTCTCCTGAGCTTCTCAATCAATTGAGTTCAATGATTAAAAAAAATGAAGAAAAAATCAAATTGACAGAATAGGCGAATCCCCCCAGAAAACCGTCAGATTATGAGACTGCAACGTCTAGGGCGTAAAGATGAACCATATATATCTTAATCTGATGCGCTTGTTTATTTCAAGATGACAATTTTTTTTTCACTTTCTAATAACGGTTGCGAGTCTGCGTCACATCCAAACCGTCAGATTATTACATAAGAGCTTTTTTTAGGTTCACTCAACATCCCCTCAGCAAATCTGACGCCCTCAAAAAAATTTTTTTTTCATCTTCAACCCTTGCGTACGACCACCCCCATCATGGAAACAATCAGATTAATATTGAGTACACTTCAAATATATGTAGGACATAGATGATTTCGATATCTGAGTATGTCCATGCAATAGTTTTTTTCACATATTCGAAAAACTATAGCCGCTCCCCCCACCGATGAAAAGGCATACATTATATAACATTTTTTTTCTTTTACCATCCAAGCTTCGCAACCCAATAAGTGTCTATATCCCGATTTAGCAACGGCTCCTTTACTATAGCAAAAAATTCGTGCAAGTTGTAAGTCACCCTGTGTTATTTGAAACAGTATTACTTCACGATACTCTAAGCGATGTTTTTGTGAGTTACAAATGCAAGGCAGCCTGTAAAAGGTTTGTTCCAAATCATTTTTGAACTCAACGAAGGCAAATTCTGTGTTTTACATGAACTTCCAAGCAGCGCGTAAACTTCGAGACAGATTACGATATATTTTACCTTCCATTACTTTCCTTTTCCAAGGTAGACTGTTGAAAATTGGTTAAACTGATCTGTTACAGCCGCCTGGTCTAGAATCAATCAATCAATCAATCAATCAAAAATATACTTTATTGTCGAAGACATAATCTTATTGACCAAGCATTGATAGCAAATATGTAGATATAAATATACGGTCACAAGCGTCAAACTTTTAGTTTTGAGTTTAGGTAACAAAACTTGGTATATTATGCATAATAGCACGACTAAAAGATAATAAAATACACGAACTTGAACAAAATGAGTAAATAGGTACATAATACGAAGTTATATAGACATATATAGAATACAACACCTTAAGAAACAAATTACATAAAATTCAAATACACGAAATCGCATTGTCAGTATTCATAAAAAATTGAAACAATATATAAAAAAAAACAACAACATACAAACACCAAGATTAAAATCAAAGTCAGGATACCACCATTCAACATCACTTGGGACAATTAAATGACTAGAGTACGTCATTGTAATACTCCCGCAGGTTATAGTAAGCCTTCTGTAAAAGTGCTTCTTTCACTTTTTTTTTGAAATTTTTTAGCGATGGTGTATTTCTGTAGGCTACTGGTAGATGATTATATATTTTTTTGCCTTCGTATATGATTGAGTTTCTAGTTAGGCTAGATTTTGGTATAGGTAAAGGAATACATTTTTTCTTTCTTGTCTCATATTTTCTAATTTCATTCAGGTCTGAAGTTATAGCGTATTTCTTATGTATCAGGCATACAGTGTCCAGTAAGTAAAGACAAAATGAGGTTAAAATTTTTTGATTAATCAATATAGGTTTGCAGTGGTCACGAAACTGAGCTTTACACAGATATCGAATTGCTCTTTTTTGTAATATAAATACTGAGTTGAACAAATAATCACTACATAAGCCCCAAAATGCAATTCCATAGTTGAGGTTAGATTCAATTAATAAAAAGTATACCAACCTAGCTGAGGCTGTGTTTAGTTCCTTTGAGACAACTCTGATTGCAAAGCAGCCAGTGGATATCTTTTTATATAAGCTAGAAACGTGTTCATTAAATTTCAGTTTATTGTCTATTAGCATACCTAAAAACTTAGTGTTTGGTTTATTAATAATTATGTGGTTTTCCGAGAGAAGATTGTCAAAGTTGAACTTGAAGGAGATGATATTTGTTTTGTTCAAGTTGAAACACAACGAATTGGAGTCACACCACTGCTTTATTTCAGTGAGGTCCAGAGTAATTATTTTTTTCAAGCAATTCATATCATTCCCGTGCCATAAGATAGTGGTGTCATCAGCAAAAAATGTGAACTTTCCCTGAATGCGAATAGTGGCTAGGTCGTTTATATACAAAAGAAACAGGATTGGGCCCAAGACTGACCCCTGTGGTACGCCCATTGTAATTTTGTTTATTCTGAGAATGGTTCTCTTTAATTTTCACTACCTGACTTTTTTCTGATAAATATGTGCGAAACCAGTTCAAAGAGGAGTTCCTATAGCCGTAGAACTGAGAATGAGATAATAACTCAATGGCTACGTGTGAAAAGCATTTGAAGGGTTTTTTTGATGCCATGTACACTATAAAGTATATATATCAGTTTATTTGACAATGTGCAACAAAGTATTCTTCTCTGAAGGGTAAAGTAGGTGCATATTTCTCTTCGTCAGTTCAACTGAAATGTTGACAGAAAACTAATGAAGCTTCAAACACAAAGCAGGTGTTATATGGCTTCAAAGTAATGTTCATAACAGAAGTTCATCGAGGAAACGAAAGTTTCATCTTCATAATAATCACTAAATTATGAATGAATGGCAATATCTACAAGTCATCAAGAAAATGTCACCCATTCCTTCAAATGATATTTCGGTATGGTTGACTAACTATCCCCAATCTGTATAAACAATGACTGAACAAGATTTCTGCTCTTTGAAAACTTGTTTGTTCGAACCAGTAACAGGCTCAAATGAAAATTGACTAAGGTCGGAAAAGGAATTATCACAGTTTTATTATTCAAAGACAATTAATGCAGTTTTTTTGAGTGAGCACATTCGTCTAATATGTATATAACGGGAGGATAATCAACATTTTTTGCCATTGTGTCACACTACTTCTCAGTCAATTGTAATAATTTCAGATAAGGTGAAAACTTCCAATGAAATGACGGTATAGTACTGGAAAATGCATATATTACTAAGGTGATTTTATTATCCTTTCCCAAGTTGCCCTACGGAATAATGACGTCAAAAAGTGAACAAATAAATTTGGTAACAAATTCCTAGATGCGTCAGTTCTGTTTCAGTTTGTGGTAGTAATTTTGGGCTATTTTTTCAAACAATATGTGACAGTGAAGTTCAACAAATCCTTGGTAAGGATTTTTGTGAATGGTCTAGAAATAAAAATAGTAAATACCGTCATGAGTTTACAATATAATTTGGAAATTTCGAATTATTCTCGTAAAGAGCAAGGAATCATTTTGTTGAAGAAGAACTCCACGATACGCCCAAATACATACAACATACATCTAAAACGTTCCTAATTGATGAATATCTCATTTGAACTGCGAATATTTTTTAACAATTACGATTGAAAAATGCTCTTTCAATCATGAAGCCAAATCCATCAGTCAATATTTCCTTTTTGTATATATTGACACAGTTCACATTCATGAAAAACCAAAAATACGATGGAAACTGTGCATTATGGATTTGGCAACGAATGAGCTTGTTATTTTAAATGAATAATACTGGTAGTTATTCAATCATATTTATTGGATTTGATTTTATCTGATATTGATACGGAAGTTCATATTTGAAACAATTGAAATGCTGGATCAGTGTCTGTTTTATAGGTAAAATGGAGTTGAATAATTAGAAAGAGATCATGCAATGATGTGAATTGTATAGAGTAAATTCTTTGGAGATTTTCCAGAGCATGGTAAGCGACACTGTGTGTCAAGTGTGTATAATGTTCCATCAGGCGGGTTTTTAAAGCTTGTCAAATCTGGACATCTGATTTTCTGTATTTGCTATTTCATCTTGTAGATACCCAATAAGGAGTTGTTGTAATTCATAAGAGTTGTATGAGCTCAGAGCGCTCGTTAAACGCCAAATCGAGGTTGCCTACGCAGCGTTTATTCAAACGGTCGAGAACAATATAAAAAATGATCCATCTAAATTTTGGAGCTTCATATCTTCAAAAAATTCTAATTCTAGAATTCCCAACGTTATGTGTTACGAAGGTATTGAGTACGATAATCCTCAAGCAATTGTGGATGCCTTCCCTCTTTTTTTCTCAAGTGTCTATCTGTCACCTAATAACTCTCAAACTGAAGGTTGTCCTTACACTAAAATTAATAACACTAATATCAATATCTCTATTATAACCGAGGAAAATATTATAGCAGCATCGAAAAAACTGAAGAACAAATTAACTTCCGGTTGCGACAATATTGGTGAGCGTAATGAAATATCCAACTATAGAGCAATAGCCATGATTTGCAACTTCGCGAAACTATTTGAAATAATTTTATACGAGACTATTTATAGGGAAATCGGTGGTAGTTTATCGATCAATCAATTTGGTTTTATGACTGGTAGGTCCACGGTATCTAATTTAGTATGTATAACTCAATTTATTTCGAAAGCTTTGGACTCCCAAAGTCAAGTAGATGTAATTTTCACGGACCTTCAAAAAGCTTTCGACAGAATCGATCATCACATATTGCTGTCAAAGCTGCATATGATGGGATTTTCTGATTCCCTTATAAAGCTAATGTCATCCTACTTGATTGCACGAGATCTTTACGTCGAATATGGTGTTATAGGTCAGTCGAATTTCAAGCAGCTCCTGGTGTGCCTCAAGGATCCAATCTGGGACCACTGTTGTTTTTAATTTTCATTGATGATCTATCTCATTTGTTGAAATGCAATCATCTTCTTTTTGCTGACGACCTTAAGATCTACAGTCGTATAAATAATTTGAACGACTGCATTAACTTGCAGATTGGACTTGATTTGGCAACCGAATGGTGTTCTAAAAACCGTATATCTGTCAATATTGCAAAATGCAAAGTTCTATCGTTCTTCAGAAAACAAACTATTTTACAATTTGATTACAACATGAATAATAATGTCCTAGAAAGATGCTTCTCTATAAAGGATTTGGGAGTTTTGTTCGATCCAAAACTAAGTTTTATGGATCATATCTCAATGACAATCTCGTCGGCCCTCAAAACATTGGGGTACTGTATAAGAAACTGGTCCAATTTTGCAAATACCAATACACTCATCGTCCTGTTTAATACGTTCGTGAGAGGCAAATTGGAGTATGTTTGCTCAATTTGGTCTCCTTTTTACCAGTACGCCAAAATAATGATAGAATCTGTCCAGAGGAAATTTCTGAAATATTTATTCTTCAAGTGCAATAGCATATATCCTGAACGCGGACTTGAGTATAATGTTTTGCTTGAAATGTTTTCATTCGACTCTCTTGAACTACGTAGAAATCTGTCGGCAATAACATTCCTCTTTAAAGTCTTGCACAACAAAATTGATTGTCCAGACATTCTAGCTCAAATTTTCTTTAGAGTACCTCGTCTTCAGTCACGTAAAGAAATTACGTTTTACACTCCTACAGGGCCACAGGATTGTCGTACATAGTCAATATGCTGTATGTATGTGTATAAATGCCATTTCTGAGTTTCTGCTTTCTCTTGAATTTCATCATTTATTAATAAATTTTATGTTAGTGCTAATTTTAATCTTAGGTAATATTTGATTATAGTATCTCTAAAAAATAGTTGTATTCGCATTGTTCTGTATTTCCTGTGATTGGGTGTGAACCTGTTGGAAATAGAGGTATTATTATTATTATTATTATGAGCAACTTCCATATTACCTCATCCAGAAATCTATTAAAGTCTCCTCGTCATCTCTTATTAATTATTTTAACACGCTTTTATTAGCTTGGGTTGTAACTATGTATGTAACGGAATCTTTGAGCATAATTTTCACCAATTTCCAGAAGTCTGATTAATTTGAAACTTTGCATACGTATCAAGGACCGATGACAATGCAATAATTTGATCATAGTTTTCCATTATAATAATAATAATAATAATAATCTTTATTTTCCAGTTGAAAATTACACACAATATACAATAACTGAAAATGACGTCGGAATACAAAAAGAAAATAAGAAAAAAACAAAAAACATTGTTTTAAACACTATAAAAAACTAGCTACAATGAAATAAAAATAACAAATTTGCTCTTATTGGTTTCAAGAAATACATACTCGATATATTCACTAAAAGAGCTTTGTCTGATTATCCTTGTAAGGACCACCAGGATTAATAAATTCTTTTATAGATCCTCTGTAGTGGAGTAAAAAAGATAGAGCTAGCGCGCGTTCTGCGCATGCCTGCAGTTTCGGACTTACTCTTTCGTTCTTTCGTTCGGGCACTCGGCACAGCACAACGGAGGCAGAAACGTTTTCAGGGTAGTTGCGTTCTCACAATGTTCATTCCTTATCTTACATGCGTAGGTGTACATGAGTCTGATACATGCAAATTACTGTATATGATATTTATGTAACATATAATATAGTTCCCAGCGAAATACAGCCACGGAACTGCTGAAAGACGAATGTTGCCAATAATCCTGAGTTGGGCTTCGACCGTTCACAAGATGCGATGTCTTTAAACACTCAGTGTTTAAAGACATCGCTTGATAAAGATACAGTGTATCGAAACATGTCGCGAAGACAATAAATTTTGTGGAAATTCAATCGTGTCTACCTTATAGCGTAATAACTATGGATTTTCATCAAGTAAAGGCCACCTCAATCAAAAAAAAAAATAGTTTAAAAAACTAAAAAAACACGCTTTTATAGCTAACCGAACTAAAAAATAGAAAATAATTTTTAATTACAAAGAGTTTATATTACGGTAGTAGAA
This sequence comes from Zygogramma bicolorata, assembly GCA_032362365.1. Lineage (NCBI taxonomy): Eukaryota > Metazoa > Arthropoda > Insecta > Coleoptera > Chrysomelidae > Zygogramma > Zygogramma bicolorata. The sequence continues at coordinate 142,398 of JAVJAQ010002960.1, forward strand.
GGCTAAACAATCATTCATAGTCAATCAGCTCAGAATAAAATTATAATAAAATTAAAGTAATTAACAGAATAAAGTAATCCAGAGTAAAACGCGTGGGGTGCATTTTACTACATTTCATAAGTCTTCTCTCAAAGATAATTACCGATAGAATGATTGTAATATATAATATATCAAGCATCCCACGATTTCACTCTGAATTACTTTATTCTGTTAATTACTTAAATTTTATTATAATTTCATTTTGAGCTGATTGACTATGAATGATTGTTTAGCCTTCTACTACCGTAATATAAACTCTTTGTAATTGAAAATTATTTTCTATTTTTTAGTTCGGTTAGCTATAAAAGCGTGTTTTTTTAGTTTTTTAAACTATTATTTATTTTTAGGATATAGAGGAATTGCAAAGCGTTTCCGTAAATTCTATTGTCTACTATATATTGGTTCACTTATTCACATATATGTCTGATCACTTTCCTTTCATTGTGGTGTATATTTCCTTCTCAAGGAAATTTCAAAAGCCTATAGTCGAGAAATTAAATTCTTTTATGGACAATGCATCGAGTCGTTTGGAGTATACCTGGACGTCTCCGTGTTACACCTATAAATATCAAATTCTATACCAATCTGTTTGTTCCTCATGCCCAAATGAAAAATGAGAAGACCTATGAGGCTAATATTCCTCTATCAGCCCCTACGATCTACATCTACCCCTGTAGTATGTCGTTCTAGTCCTCGAGCATCAAGGGAGACATCACCGATACATCGACCTGCATAATGTAGCAGAAAACTAGAAGGGACTGCTCCATCAGTGGAAAGTCATAAAACACTTTTCATCGTCGACAGTAACGTTCACTTCAGGAATGTCATAAACATGTTTATTTTCCTAGACGTGTGCGCGACTATGAATGGGGAATGCTCGCTGCTCAGATCATCTCGAGCGTAACAGAAGACTCACCGTTTTTCATTTGTCAACGGTCCGACGACTACTCCATTCTCGACAGGAAAACAGGAAGACGAGATGCAGGCTCTAGTCCAGTTGAGTTGCATCTTGGGGTGGATACACCGCTCATCTATGGTGACCTTCTTGTCTCAGTATCGAGATGCATATATTCTTGGTGCGATCTCCGATTCGATATTGTTTCGTCAAAAACTCTAGACAGGATCAATCGGATCCACGGAATTTACGGCGAATTCCAGTAGATGGGGCAAGAATCGACTTCTGTCATCTTTTGACAATTGCATTTCAATTTATTCGAAATTTGCTAGAAGTTTTCCATAATTTCACTGCAACCAGCTATTTGTCGTTTCCAGTTCAATTCTGTACCATAGTTCTCTTAGTTATTTAGCGTTTATCTGTCGTTACCTTCAATTATTAGTTGTTTACAGTTTCAGTATTTAATTTAAGTGCTGTTTTCAATACTGTTCCATAATGGATATCAAACGCTGTTGTATTATGTGTGGACGAAAGAATCAGTCCTTAATATCAAGTTCCGATGGTTAGTACAAAACATTCAATACACATGTACTCAAAGTTCAACTGGTCGATATATCGCTAGATTATTCTGACACTGATAAAAAAAAGTTCATCTTGCTCAGTTTTTGCTCTGGTAGATGTTATATTTGTGTTATTTGCTGATTGCTTCTCAGAATTCCCCAGTTTGACATAATCATTTCAAGTTCCAGCATAAGTGATATTGTGACATGCCCAGTAAAAGGATGCGATAACAAAAATTCAAAATAATGGAATAAAAGTTCTTTCAGGAGAGTATTTTCAAATACGGTCATGTACAGCCCCATAACAGCCTGCACTCTAGCAATCTTGCCAATGAATTAAAATTACTCAGGTTGATCTGGACTATGGAGGGTCCAATTCATTTCTAATTGAACACTATAATGCTCAAGAAACTCTATATTGACGTACTATTTTTCCCGTGTTGTCCAACTGCACTACCTCTCACGTCGATACCGATATTTCGAAGAATCTCATCAAAGTATCTTTCAGAACCGAATAGTAAGAATATCTATGAATTTTGATATCAATTTCTCTTAACATATATCGACAATATAAAGCAAATGCATCCACCTGTTACTAATGTATCGAGATGCATATCTGTATTTACGTCTAAACAGAAAAGAGTTACAAATTTCCTAGGAAATGTATCACCAGTCGGCTGGCTATAGTTTTCCTTTTGGACGCTAACCGATAGACATCCTATATTATTTGATTGGAATAACGGCCAAATTCCCTACAATAAGAGAACTCGAAATCAGCTGGAAGTGGGACCCATCTTTCAGAAAAAGAATAACATCAAATAATTTGACGTTATTCGTAACGGATGAGAACTGGCGTCAACTAGTGATGAAATGCTAGAAGCCAAAGCATTCTATAGAAAACTTATAAAAGAGAAAAAATATTCGCACGAACTTTCAGTAACAAATTCTATTAGCAATGCTCGGAACTCCAAAGAATTTTGGAGTGCTGTGAAAGCACTGCGTTCTGAAATTCGCGTGTGTGCTTTGGGAACCGCTGAATGGGAACTTTTTTACGACTCGATTGCTACCCCAAAAATTCTCGACCATTCATTATTTTTTGACGCTCAACATCCACTATTGGACTGCACTATATCAATGGACAAAGTTACACGTGTCATAAGCGAAAGTCGTAATGGCAAATCTCCCGGGGGGGACGGAATAACGTACGAGTTTTTCAAACACCTGCCTGAGAACTGGCTTCTTTACTTATGTTCATTTTTCAACAGGATTTATGAAACAGGGCTAATTCCCTCCGCTTGGGGTGAAGTAGTTATGACTATGCTGCACAAAAATGGTACTGCTGGAGACCCTCTAAATTATCGTGGTATTGCTCTCGTGAATGCTGTACGAAACTATTCACTTCTATTCTGAAAAACAGACTCTCTTATTGGAGTTCGCGTGGCTGTACCGACCATGTTTTCACTCTCAACTCTTTGATTCAATTACAACTGCGCCTAAAAAACCGTAATTTATTTGTAGCATTCATAGACTACAAAAGAGCCCTCGACTCCGTTGAAAACACATTGCTTTGGCAGAAACTTTTTTCTCTTGGGGTCAGTTCCAATTTTATTCGCGTTCTGAGAAATATTTATAACATTGCTACGTTCAAAGTCAAGCTCAATCAACAGCTGACTAAGGAATTCGATGTTTCTTCAGGGGTTCTACAAGGGGAATCGCTCAGCCCTAGTTTATTTTCGCTCTTCATCGCCGATATTGAAATTTTTTTCCGCGATCGCGGTGCAAGAGGAATATATGTAGATAGTCAGACTGACATCGTTATCCTACTGTGCGCTGACGATCTGATTATACTAGGCGACTCACCGATTGATCTCTCTAGGAAACTAAAAATACTGGAAGAATACTCTGAACTAAATGCGCTATCTGTCAATACCAATAAATCCAAAATAATGCGGTTTTCAAAAAGTGGATTCAAGAAAGTCTATAATTATCGTTTTCTCCTAAATGGCAATGAACTCGAAATTGTGAATAAGTACAAGTATCTTGTAGTTGAATTCGTCTCTTCCTCCCTATTTAGAGAAATGGCACACACATCGGTATCAAAATGTAAACAGGCATCCGGAACGGTATTTTCACTTCTTTCTAAGGGTAATGTGAACTCATGGGAGGCTAGAAGCCACCTGTTCAACTCGATTGTTGTTAGTACTTTAGCGTCCTGTATGCCAGTCTGGGCATTACGCTATACCGATACAATCGAGAGGGCTCAAGTTGGGTTCTTCAAGCGGCTGCTCAGACTTCCGCAAAATACTCCGGATTTCTGCGTCCGGCTCGAAACAGGCATAATCCACCTTTCATACACGGTATTCAAACACTCCCTAACCTGGCTTATAAAAGTCCTACAAATGGGTGAAGGAAGATTTCCGAGAAAATGTTTCCGCTGCCTGTTTACGATTCCATGTCACGACGTCAGGTACAACTGGGCGAGTCAATTACGTTTGTTTTTCGATTCAATCAACTGCATAGATCTATATAATGAGTTAGATCCGCGGCTTCTCAAAAGAAACACGCAATATCTCTTAGATAAATATAAACAATTTTGCTATGAATCAGACCTGAATAAATACGCAAATTCCAGATACTCCCTCTTTAGGGGGATCATAACAAACAGTGCCCAATGTACTTCAAACTACCTGTCATTTAACTGTTCCATACATACAATTAGAACTATTGCACAATTACGACTATCTTATGATAAAGAACTGAGAATAACGCATAAAAATATTTATTATCATGTCGATCTTACTGAGCTTTGTACACTTTGTAACCTAAAATTACCCAGACATTGGTACATTTATTTTTCACCTGTCCCATTCTCAGCTCTCTGAAACCTGACAGTCACATCCTAGAAAATATGACCTCACTGAGAAATACTCTCACCAACATCACTCTGACCGAGGCCAAAATTATTAGTCAGTTCACGATGGAAGTAATGAGACTACGATCTTTCATAATCAATGAATAGATTGAAGCAATATTGTAGGATAGGCTTATGTTGATTCTTGGGTGTTTTCCGGGTTTGATGGCCGTGGTCCACAGGTTTTTATTCCTGACGTTTCGCCTACGACTATGGTAGGCATTATCAAAGTCTGTGAGGTAACGGACGCAATGATCTCGTTCTCACAGTAGATACTACTTCATTGGCGTTATGATCGGCTTTATACCTGTTCTCCTGTTCGCTGAGAACAGGTATAAAGCCGATCATAACGCCAATGAAGTAGTATCTACTGTGAGAACGAGATCATTGCGTCCGTTACCTCACAGACTTTGATAATGCCTACCATAGTCGTAGGCGAAACGTCAGGAATAAAAACCTGTGGACCACGGCCATCAAACCCGGAAAACACCCAAGAATCAGTTACCTCCGGCCGTGAAAGTTTACGTTCTTTGATAGGCTTATGTTGTTAACTTTTCTTTATATGTTCAACACCCCTTTAATTTCACACTATTTACGTTTGAGCAAAACATTTTCTGATGGTTGAAATTTGTTATTTGTATTTTTTTTTATTTAAGGAAAACTGTATGCCACCAAACTCTTTGTTATACACTATGGTTGTAAAAAACAATAAATGATGATGATAATGATGATGAAATTGAGAAACACACCATGATACGTAAAAATGGCGTTGAAGTTTCGCCATATTATTCTAAATAATGTCGCATCAATTGCAACACCAAGACAATTCTTTCGGACTACGTCAGAAAGAAACAGAAAACGCGATACAGAACCCATGCAGACAAAAATTCATCTGCTTGGTGAAGTGTCTTCCGGAAGTAGCTTGATGAGATTTCGAGTGGAGAAAAGACAATGACGACATTTCAGACGACGAAATTCAATTTTTCTCTTTTTACTTTCATGGAATTCCTAATGCAATTTGTTCATTCTATAAGTGCCGTTTGGAAAATTGGGTTCGTTCAACGACGAAAGCGAATAACTTTTTTTGTACTCAGTTTTCTAATGCGATTGTTTAGAGTCCTTAGAGCAGAAAACAGGCGAGAGGAGAATGCCAGTAAACAATAACTTGCTACGACACGTCTTTATATAAATATATCTGGTACTCCGATCAAGTTAGCATCAAAAATAGGGGTAAGGTTACATTAATTCGCACCTTGCTAAGAATTGGCATGAATGTTGGGAACCCTATTATACACAATTTATCAATTATCCACATCAATCCGAAGTGTGGAAAAAAAATTATTCAAGGTCAAATGTTGCAAAAATCGTTTTTTTGAGTTTTCCAGCTGAACGGTAAGTTTTATAATAAAAATAAGTGAAAATAAATTGTTCATCATGCAATTATCTATAAAAATTGTTCCCACCCTTTTTTTGCTAAGAATCATCATTTCGGAGATACAGCGATGCAAAATGTTGAAAAAGTTGTATTCTTCATAATATGCACACGCCACCCGTGAGGTAGTGTACATGGCGCGTTTTTTTTAGTGGTTTTCCCGGTAGGCCTATTCCACGATCTATTGTGCTTCTGTTGAGTTTGAAAGCTATTGTATTAAATTGAAAATGGTACTATTGTAAATAACAAGAGCGGTGTAAGTAATGCATAAATTGAGAAAATTATTCGTCTGATACTCTTCTAATGGAACATAATCCATACTGTCTTGCTCTTCTTCTCCTTCTTCTTCTTTTCCTGCTGGGTACAAATGAATTGTTCGGAGAGCGATGCATCAGATATCCTATATCGTAAGAATCCTCTTCTACTGGCGATTCAACATTGGAGCACGATTGGCCTCGACAACTGAAACATGCTAATGAACAAAACAAACAATTTTTTTTACAGCCGCATTCAGCATTACACCCCGTTTTTCCGGTGCAGGAGGGAGTAAAGTCTGAACTGGTTCCAATATATTGGCAATTAACTTCCAACCCCAGTCTTCTGGGTTTAGTTTATTACCAAGCCATACTTGAACTTGATGATATACCCGAAATAGATGTTGATGAGCAGAAGCAGAGGTTGGAGGCAGACAAGCTAATTATATTTGTTTCTTTTTATACGTATTTTTTGCAAAAGATAAGTATCGAAACTTATAGAAGCACGTAATTTTTTTGGAACTCCGTAAATTGAAAAAAGAAAGCGAATTTCGTTGGTGATTACAGCTTGTAGAGTAAGGGTACTTTCTTTGAAAACGTCAGCACAATCAACCAAATCTTGTCTCCCAAACAATTTCAGAACTGATCTTTCACCTCTCCTGAAAAATGCTGATGTCGTGTCGCAACCAGTTACTGCATGTAGAAATAAGACATGATTTTGGCATTTTGAAAAAGCAGATAAATATATTTTTGATTGTTGTTGAGCCTTCCCAGGTTTCGAAAAATAAATAATTTTTTTTGTTGGCGTTCGAGCAGTAAGTAACCAACAAATCAACATCTTCACTAACAAGAATAGTTGGATTTGTCGAGTTGAATTGTTCTATTGCTGTTTCAACTATCAGGACATCAGCATTATTATCAGCTTGCTTTACAGAGATATTTTCACGTGATTTTTTCTTTCAACATTGAAATGAATCGAGACTTGTTGTGTGTATTTGCGAGAAATTTCTGTTGGCTTGTGGTAACTGTCATAAATTCATGAAAAATGACGTCCGAAGATGAAGATGTTGGTGTAGCTCGACGACGTTGTTCTGCAGCTTTAATATGTATAATCCAAAATGAGGGACTGGGTTTTTTTCGAGTTTATATTTTCACAACTGTATGATATATATGTATACGCTACGAAAATTGATTTTTCTAATTATATTATCGTTCTGTAACGTATATTACGGTAATTGACATGCATATTATGAAGAATACAACTTTTTCAACATTTTGCATCGCTGTATCTCCGAAATGGTGATTCTTAGGAAAAAAAGTGTAGGAACAATTTTTATAGATAATTGCATGATGAATAATTTTTGTCTCATCTATTTTTATTATAAAACTCACCGTTTAGCTGGAAAACCAAAAAAAAAATGATTTTTGCAACATTTGACCTCGAATAAATTTTTTTCCACACTTCGGATTGATGTGGATAATTGACAAATTGTGTATAATAGGGTTCCCAACATCCATGCCAATTTTTAGCAAGGTGCGAATTAATGTAACCTTCAATGTCTATTTTGACCGGATTATGGGGGTCTGTGGGTTATCAGGCGAAATGATGTTATGATAATTATAACGTTCATTTGGTCGAATCAGATATGTACGGTGAAAATATGATCATTCAGTGTACTTCTTCAATGTAATGCAAAACAATATTGGAAATGACAAAGATTAATCGAATGGTTCATTTCTATTTTCTGAAATAATTTACATATTTTGGCACTAAAGTGACTGAAAATAGAGCATGAAATGCAAAAATATTAATGTGCGAGAAATAATATTCGTTGTAAAAATACATGAAAACGTTTTCAGTCCATTCTTGAATATAATGAGTTTGTCATAATCCTTCAATCGTTTAGGATGAATGTTGATGAGCCATTACGATGGTTTCATTTTAGCATGATGATTTTCGTTTCAGCAAACCGAAAATGAAAATCCTTTTTTTGTTTTTTTTTCATAACTATATACAAAGAAGAGAATATTCAATATTTAAAAATTGATTCTGCAGGCATCTCATTTGAAATTCTCATATATAATTATAATATACAAATCAGCAATTGAAATGTTGATACACTCCAGAGTGTTGGATCTATTTGCTTCACATATAAAATGAAGAAAGTGGGTCCAAAAATTGTGCTCTGGAGGACACCCATATCAAACTCCTGGTTTCTGAGCATACGATTCTCAACTGAACCTCTCGTTTGAATTCTAACGGAACCACATGATTCCGTCTTCTTACGAACGATGCTCAGTTACGCCTGTCATGTCATTAGGGTTAACGCAATTGAATGCTCCGCTCAAGTCGCTAACTATTTCAATGACATCCACCCCCATCAACATAATTGGACATTTCCACACTGAAATATGATATTTATCATCAATTTCAGTTATTGCTGATGATAAACCACGGATAACTAAAATATTTTAAGGGGACATTTTTATTCTTTCTCTTCACTCAAAGTAGCCGGATTCCTCTAAATAATGAGGTGACACTCACACCAAAAGTTAAGGCAATATCTCACCTAGACTGTGGATTCAATTACAATCTGTCTCCTCGAATATTCTTCCAAACTTCGTGCAGAGATATCAAATGGAGCATTTCATTCAATGCCAGCTCAAAAGTGGGGATTCTTTTGAAACTTTAGGTGAGTTGAATTCCAGAATAAAAACTCGGAAAACTTTACCAGGAACGAATTAAAGCCGAAATATTCCCTAACGAAGGAGGAATTCAAATATTTGAAGTGATCCTCAGAGCTATACATATTCATCAGCAACAAGAACAAGGCAATTATTTGCCAGAGAACAACTCACAACTGTGGTAAGAATAAAATATATCGATGCAGGCTCTGTATTCTGTATCTGTAGAGTAGGGAGGGTGAGTATAGACCCACAGCACTTAGGCCACAATATGGCCCATTGCCACATCCTCCCAAAGGACTGTCGCCCTCCTAGAACAGTTGTTCCAACCTGGTAAGCTTACCAGGAAGAGAGGACAGGTCACCAGGGTACAACTCTGCTGACTCATATCGGCAGGTGTAGGCCAAGACACACCGAACACACACTCTGGCTTAAATCAGAACAATAAACTCCAGACTTTGCACATAAGACATGCGGCTGAACAGTTGTTATCTTGCAAAACTATATCACACATGGACCTGCAGTAAAGGCAATTGTAGTCCACTAGCACCTATAATTATGAAAGAAGCGTTTCCTTAGTTAACAGTGCTCCAGTTAGAGGAATCTCACTGTTAAACGTAGGATATCTTAACCTGGTAAACATTGCCGAAATATTTAGTTCGGATCCAGCTTACTCAGGGTCGCCCAAGGTGATCCTGGCAAAACTCCAGCCTTTGGTTTTACCCCATCTCGGTCACTTAAGGGATTTGAGTATGGGTGTAACGTTTGGCTAGTTCCGCAATTGTCGAAGTCGTCAAGCCATGGGTCCCAGAGAACAACTCACAACTGTGGTAAGAATGAAGTATATTGATGCAGGCTCCAACAGGGTTATTCTGTTATAAAGATACAAGTTTGGCTACGAAGTGCTTGTTTTCCAATCACCTGTTAGGAAACACAGCTGTCGGACAAATCTGAAAGCAGCTAATCGAATATTTCGTTCAAACACTCCCACTTCTACCTTGGTTTTTTTTGAAAAACCAGGCCCTAACTCTGTGGTTATCGAATGTTATCCGAATATGAATATGTTGAATGAAAGTATCTATATTTTACCGACATATACATAAAATTTCAGTGATTTTTCCATTTCGATGAATTATGTTGTGGCTTTTCCTTCTACGAATACAAAAAGGAATAAAAAACTTTTATGAAATGAGTAGAATGAAAAAAATCACTTACTCACATATATATCATTCATAGACGTTTCTTTGTTCGTTGTTTATTCACGAAATGGAAGGAAAAGTTATCCAGAACTGCTGCTCCTCTGCCTATAAGGCGCGACTGGCGCTGAACTACATAGAAGCCATTTTTTCTTGATCAATTTGTATACCAATATCGAATCAAATCAATAACTTTCATAGGAAATATCTACACAACGAAGCAAAAACAGAAAGTAGCTTGAAGGAAAATCTTGCTAACCAGAATAATATTTCATTAAATCCTAGACAAAAAAGAGATAACACTATCTTTTGAGATCCTAACCGGGTAAGGAATGAATTATAGAACATTTTCACTAGATACACCAAACATTTCCGAAAAAAATGGCAACATCTTCCACGTCCAAATTAGGTTCGAGAAAGTCGAAAAGAGAAGTCAAAAATGTATAGATTGTAATTGATAGAATTAATTAAAACCGAAACCCACAAAAGACATTCATAGCAATATATGAAAAGTTACAAAAATGTTACAAAACATTGGTTAAATAAAAACTTTCCTCTCTCCAAGAAGACTTTTTCGAAAATGTTACGTGAACTTGATGAGAAGCTTAAGCAGAACTGTCGAATTTCGTTTTTTTGACTCTACCGCCTCCATTTCAAATAATACAAAAAAAGCAGAGGAACTTTCAATACTGTTTTATATTTGTAAGAATCTGATATAAACCAATTCAAAATGCAAATATTTTTTATTAGCCTCTATGATCAGCTTAATTTTTGAAACATGGACTTCTAGTTTTTTTTCATCGATTTTTGTATCCACAATTATAAAAAATTCAGCTGTGATTGGCTTGGAGAATGTTGGCATTGATTTCCTTCTGTTCCTTACCAGCTCTAACTATATTACATTTTTTCCGATATATAAAATGTATGTAATGCTTTGAGTTCCAGGCCCAGATAATATTCGTGCCTACTTTTTTGAGGTAACTCTGACCAGGAATTGTATGGCCATATAGCATTGACGCCCATACCTATGGGCAGGAGGGACCTGCTCCCACCTCCCCCTAGCCTTCAGGGTTGAAACAAAACTTCATAAAGTCCACAGTCGGAGTTGAAATTCAGTTGTGTTTGAACTTGGTTCAGGCGAGTCACACAAAGAGGTCATTCCTGTACATTATTATGATTCAAATGGGAAGTGGCTAGAACTGAGTATAACACTTGAAAAGATGTAGGCCTAGATACTTCCGATTCGCTCCGTCCCCCCCTGAAAATTTTGTATGGGCGCCCTTGCCATACGGTGAATAAGTGTGAAAGGGGATATCACCGTTTTCGTATATTTATTTAGAGGAGAAAAGTAAAAAACATATCAGCAAAGCTATGTTGTCTATGTTTAGTTGGTGACAAACTTTTGCAATATTTATCAATAACGAAGAGAAGTTAGGAATGGTTGAAACACGATTGACAAGACTCTCAGCTACCAACGATTCACCGAGTTGAATCACTCCCAGGTGAAATCGAAGTTACTTGGAAAAGTCAGATTCTTGGACTTCGGAACATTGTCCTGTCAAGTCCAGAAGAAAAGCAATAAGAAATAATCGTACCCCAAACGAATTCGAAAAGTTCGAACTCGAGGTAAATGGACGAAGGTAGAAATAATGAACTCTCAGAAGTAACGTTGGAATTCTCCCAAAACTTTTATTGCTGTTTGAGAAAGAGTGGAGTCTGGAAGATCGTTCGATAATCACGAATTACAATTTCGAAATTGTTTGTTAGTTCTAACATACTATTACAAAACAATCTTCACGAATACTATAAGAACCATTATTACTACTAAGCATAGGTACAGTGCACTCTATCTCCTGAACTGGACGATATACCAAAGTCAGACAAACTTTTATTATTATTGAAAGAATTCTTCGACAACACGACAAATATCATATAAACTCAATTCAAAAGTCTCTTCGATTTATTTCAGTTAACGTAAAAGGAACTTATTAGGTTTATGCAAGAATTGTACGAGAAAGAGTGTTATTTCCCAGAAATTACCATCCCCACTTTTGAAAAGTATCAGATATCTAGATTAGATGAGGGTTTACACAAAAAGGCATCGATTCAAGTTTTTTTTTTGAAACATTTTATATTTTGGGAATCGAATCTTTTTTAAGTTACGAGCAGTTTTGTTGACTGAAAATACTTCAATAATATTCAATATATGATGTCAAAATTATTCACTGAACCATTTCCATGTTCAAGCACTACAAATATATCAAACGGCAATAGTGAGTATGAGTCAGATAGACAATTGAGTTTTGTTTTTCTCGTATCTTTGACAACGAAACACATTTTTCTGATTCCGCATCACGAATTCAACCACCTTATCTCGTTCATCCTCATTAACACATTTGTAGTGATAAAGAATAATAACTTTTCAAATTGTACCAATAAAAAATTAAAAAAGTATTCGTGGATAACTGCTTTGAAAAATCGCGCGTGTTTGGAGACTATAATATCCACTCATATCCACATATATCACTAATACAATATTCATTTGTCATTCAGATCAGTGTGTGAATGGTATCAATTTACTCGTCTTCTCATAAGTAGATAGGTTGACCAAAGATGTGGTAAGTGGAGGGTGACACAAATGCAATTACATTAAATCTTCTACTAAGTTTTGTACTTGTTTCATTTTACATTTATTTTGTTTCTGTTATTAATTATTGTTACTATTATTCAATTTTCCAGCTTCCTGACATATATTTCAAGATACAAAGGTGATTGCTGGAATTCTAGAAAAAAAATGGTAATTGATAACAAGTCCTGTATTCTGATGTTCATGAATGCTTCGAATTTATAACATGAAAATGAATCAATTGCGATCAAGATAGCGGTAAATTGAAAAGGTAATTAACAATCTTTGTTATTAGAAAACGTGACAAATTTATGAACCTAACCTATTATCCACGAGTTGTAATCCATAATTCGTTGGGACAAAAAATAAACTTGTTCAAAATTAATTCCTCTTTCTGGAAGTTCAAATAATAAATTAGCTGTCAGCACATTCTGGCGCAACATTCAAACTCAACAAAAGAAATAAAATTTGTTAAGAACACCATCGCCGAGTTAAGACGCTAGTTCCATTGAAATTTTGCGACATCGAAAGTTACTCAGATTCTAGTCAATTCCACTAGTCTCTAAATATATGTGCCTCGTCATTTGTCTTCATTCCTTTGTGATTTTTCTCGACAAATTGCACGACATTAGGTGTGATAATGAGCCCCCAACCCTCAGTAGTAATTAATTGTACATAACATTTTCCTTGAAGCCAGCAAACAAAAATCCGCCTCATAATGAATCTTGCGGCAATTACTTAGCGTCTGTATCGTCCGTTTGAATTAGACCGTTATTCCTGCGTCGGTTTTTCCAGAAAAAGCAATTATTCACCATTAGACTCGTTAGCGTCCTAAGCTTTGGAACGTACCCGAATAATCAACAGAACTTTTTGCGACTGAAAAGTTCATTAGGTAACTTCGATCGATGCTGTTATGTGGTCTCAAGGCAGAAAAACACAGCCATTATTTTCGCTAACGACTCGACTTGAAAGGTCTTTTCTTGTCTTTGGAAAAGTTTTCGTATTCTGTTTCTCCCAGTTGATGAAACTTTCACTATATTATGCTACAATTGAATTTCTTCAAAATTTACTGCGATCCAATTTGAATATTACGTTGGGAAAAAAGTAAGTATAAGTCGGAGAAAAAGTATTGTGTATGGCTGACATAGTTGCCAACAATGCTGGATTGTTTATTGACCATGCACATCAAACGCATTTATCAAATTCAAATCAATTGTGAATATTTATAAGTTTCATGACATCTACAGAATACAGAGGATAGCAAATATTCAAGAAGTTGTGAGCTTGGTATCTTTTTTCAATGCCTACTTGGAACACAGTTTTTTTCGAAATTGACATTGCAGACAGATACATTTTATCCATTATTTCTTTCTCGAATTACCAAATGAATTATCACTTGTGAATAATTTATCTTGAAAAATAATTCTACCAACCCGATAAAACTCCTACCACAATCTGAAAAAATAAGAATTAATATTGGAATCTATAAAAGATGTAGAAACCCAGATTTACAATCTACCTCGAAAAGTTGGTGCGTTAATAAAAATCGGAAAAGGATTCTGATACCAAATCCACTTTACTTACGGATACGTTAACGATACTCATTCAGAAAAATATTAGTTATTGTATTTTTTTGATAGACAAATTTGAGTTGATAACTTGTGGATTTTTTTGGTAAGTGAGATTTTTTGTGCAAATAGTTTCCTATTTAGTCTTGTGCTCGAATATTTCCTGAAATAAGTATCCATTACAAAAACATTTATGCGCTTCGTTTTAGAAGTTGGGTATTTTTGTAGAGAGGTTGAAGTTGGAGTTTGGCATTTTCTTCTCTTCCGAATCGAAAAACATAAATTACAGCCTCTATGAAATTAGCAAAATAAATAAAACATCCCCTCTTGTTTGACACGTTAGTGGGTATATAAACAGTTCGGATAGTTTTGATAGAGGTCGGGAAAGTTATTCCCCTAAGTGGACAACTGGTCTTTTTCCAACCTGAGAGTATATCAGAAATAGGTGCATTCCTGAATTATTGTGGAAAAACTCTTTTCTGTCCATTTTAATCAAAATTCAGAGATCTCCTGTACTTGGTGTATGAGGAGCAACGTCAAACGGGGTGAAAACGATCAAAATATGTTGTTTTTTCGAGGATTCTTGTTGCAGAATGTTTTGAAATTTTGAAAAAATTAGTTAGATTTCTCATACTCTTATACAAAACATACAATTTAGATGAAAATGATTATTCTTCAAGTTTATTTTTTATTTTTTAGTGAATGCTGATCCCCTTCACCCCACATGTGGGGGTGAAGGTGATCACATATTTATTTGGTAGAAAAATCCACTCTATTCATATAAAGGATGAAAAGGATCACTTTAAATATTTTTAAAAGCCTATTTGAACCTCCTTGAGGATCAAAGAAAAAATTTGTGCTAGGCACATTTAATGAAATAACATAAATCATAAACTCTTACAGAAGCAAATTATTTCAAAATTGGATTACATTTCTAATAAACAATAAATTAACAAAATGTGAAAATATCACACTTGCGCCTACATACAGATTTTGTTCCCTAATTATTTCAATTGATCATAGACCAAATTTTGAAATATACAGCGGCCTCTACGTATTTCTCTGCAGATTATTTTCTTCTGCACCTCATGCTTTTTACTGTCCGCAATATCGTCAACAACCGGGTAGTCAAATTAGGTCTGTTCAATGTTTACTTTTTTACGTAAAAACTGAACAGTCAGTCGATCATCATTGAATTTCAATATTCTAGCAACAAAATATCTTTTTTATTCGTCTTCAGTTTTGTAACAATGAAGTCTTCAACTGCGAATCTGGCTTCTTCCATGGCGTCATTGTCACATATGGTGTAAGTCCGCAACGGAAATACTTTTACCAGGAGGCACGCCTAGTTTTTTTTCATTTTTGGGTACTGGACAATTTTCGATTCTAAACTGAGACAGATGGTCGATGACAATTTTACACCAGGTTGCTCCACGTCCTCGGTGTTAGTCTCGGTGTTAGTATTATCTTCATCGGAACGAAGATGTTCAATTTCATTGAGAATTTCAGTGGGGTCAAAAGAAATTCCAGTGGCCTTAAATCCTGCTTTGGTGGCGGATTTTGCTCCGACCTTTTCGCTGGTTTCGTTCAGATGTTTTGGAAAAATAGTTTCTGGTAGAACACCCCTAGTTTTCAGTTTCCATTCCTCTAGTACCTGTCCTCGAAAGGTCTGAAATAGGCAACATCAAGAGGTTGAAACATATGTGTAGAGTTCGGCGGCATCAGAATGAACTTGATGTTGTATGTTTCACACTCTTCAACGACGTTTACTGTGACGTAGCTGCTCAAATTGTCGCCTATCATTAGTTCAAAGCCATCAATTTTCATCAATTATGGTAAAGCTATAGTAACAAAACAATCTTCAAATGTTTCAGAATCAAACCAAGCATTTTTACTTCTTCAGTTCACCCAGGATAGATATGCTTGGCTTTATGAACAACGTACGGGGGAAGTAAGGTTCCATCTGAAGCAATTGAAAACATGACGCTGGTGCTACTTTTAGAAGTGTCAAATATCCTACGGGAATGTTTGACTTTATGTTTCAAAATGACTTTCACAGATCCGGGATCATCTGTGAAATTTGTTTTATCATAATTTATTGAATTTGGTGGTGATGTAATCATTAGGCTGGTTTGTAGTTCAGAAAAAAAAAACAATTGTAGCATGAGTTACAGAAGCGCGCACCCGCTTTGTATTTTCAGCTAGCTTAACAGTTAAGTGGCGATGTTTGTTCAGAAATAATATAAACCAATCCATTCCTGGGTAATTGTTCTTGAAACGTTTCTTCCGTTCGCATATCGTAATTTTCGAAGGAGAATCCTCAGTTGGCACAGAGCAGTAAAACGTCAACTTAGTTCGCTTCCTCTTCATCAGTCAATGCACGTTGGCCGCCACCATATCTTCCCGAATTCAGTCCATGAAATATTTTATTGAGTTGTGTACAAGGCACACAATCATTTTCTGATGCCTTTCTAATTGACATCTCCCCGGATCTAACTGATCTCAGAGCCCTTTCTACATACTCCGGTTGATATGTCCTATTGGCTCTACGTCCCAATTCTTTGACATATTTTCGAGGCATCTCGTCTCTGAAATTCGAAAATACTGTCCATTTCCATCAATTGATGATTGAAAAATAGAAAATAATGTTTGCGATATAAATAATTCGAAAGTTTCTTTTCGAAATATCATCTCAATTTTTTTGTCCCTCACAAGTAATTGATCCCCTTAGCCCCTGTATTTCACGAAAATTCATATAAACACGTGTAGCACAGCTATTTTATTTCATTTTTTTCAAATTCTCCATATTGATATGAATTACAAATGATAAAGATATACATAAAACACATCAAAATCTAGCAACGTTTTTCACCTATTGTCCATAACAGATCTTTTTTTTGGTTTTATTTTTTCGAATTATTTGACATTATTTGAGCAACGGCGTACTCCATACTCACCATAAACAAACACAACGCACCCAAGCAAACCACAGTATATGCACTAAACCAGAGAACACTCTATCTACACAGAAGCGCAACTTAAAGGCCCTTTGATCTTTTGGGTCAATTTTTCGTAACCTTGATTTAAAGCTTGGCTTGTATAATGTCATTTCTTGGAGGTAAATTTAAACTGTCGATTGATATACAGTTCAAGTGATACACCTTTGTAAACTTTCTAGACTGAGCATTTCTGCTTCTGAACTGAAATTGGGGCAGTTTTAATTCCATTTGAAGATACGATCCTAGGAAGGTCCTAATAATTCAGAACTTACATTTCCCCTATCAAATTCGTCTAAATGCTTCGTTGATCAGCAATCTACATTTCCTTATTCTCAACAAATATAAACGGAGAATTTGGATGATTACCAAAGTAATTTCAGTGAATGGGCTTACTGTTTTTCTGCACCTTTAAAAAAAAGTAGATATAAAAGTGGTGTAGGCAGCTATTTGATGATCAAATAGTTTTAGAGTAATCAATTTCAAATTTTATAACACCCTAACAACACAAATGTGAGGTTGACAATATACAAGCCAAGCTTTCGATTCGGTCGGAACGCTTCAGTTGCGCTTCTGTGTAGATAGGGTGTTCTGTGACTGAACCCTCTTCTCTTCAGGTAGTCCTGTTCAGACAGGCAGCAGTTCAACGTATAGGAATAGGGATATTGGGCGAGGGAAAATGCTACTTTGATCACCTTCGCCCTGTGTGATCCCCTCCACCCCAGTTGACGGTATTTGGTGTGCATCTACGCCAGATCTCAATTCTCACACAGAAAAGCAATAATTGCCTGATCACTCCAGCCCATTCTCGCCGAATGGTTCAGCATTTTCTCCCGAACACTGGATTGATTGGCATCAACATTCCTCGCGAAACGCCGGGAAATTGTCCAATCCGCAGTTTCCCTCGAGTATCGGAATCTCCACTAGCTTTTCTGCAGGAAATATTCAAACTGAATTAACTCGGACGACTAATTCAATTTCACGGGTATCAAGAGCGAGCAAGATCTCATTGAATAATGCCTACACAATGACATCACGCGGACATAAGTACAATTCCGTATATACCTATTTTACGAATGAGCATTCGAAAAAATGATTCTCAGGTAGAGAAATGTCACATTTCAATTTCTGGTGATCATTTCCCTCAATGCGAATATACGATGAAAAAGTTGAAGGCTAGACTGCTTTTTTAGTTTTACAGCGATTAATAACACTATAGGGAACAATATCGACCGATGAGGGCGCTGGTGGTGGTTAAACTATATCCACCATTTTGAAATAGTTACCTTGTTTACATTTGTGAAATAACGCGCCTCGCCAAACTGAAATCCAGTCATCAGTTGCCCTCGCTAGACAAGATTTTGGTGTTTTTTCATATTTTCATTGTACGAAATTTTTCTCCTGAAGGTTAAAATAAACTGTGTCCATGATGCTTTGAATAGCCGCCCAATACTATTCATTGGAGGTGAACATAGATGCATTGTGTTTCAAAATCTAATGATATTTGTTCCAAGACATTTTTTAGTTTTAGTGTAGTGTAAGTGAACCAGAGAGGCTTTTATTACATGGATGATGAAATGCGCCATAACAATGCCTAAAAATAGACAAACAGATTCACCAGGTAACGAGAAATCATCTCTCTTGAAATGCAAGGAACACACTGAAGCCGCTCTAGAAAGTGATTTATGCAGTTTCAGTTTGATTTTCCAAGCCTTGTACCTGTCTATTTCCTCTTTCAATCCACCCTCCGTAATGTTTTCCACCAAAGATCAAAGATGTATTTCTCTTTGGAAACGTGTGGAAATAACTTTGGATTCCGGTTCCTAGAGTTGCGGCAACTTGGTACCAAACACTTTATCCGTTATACGGCTCACTGAGCGATCTGCATCCATGATTGTTTGTTATTATTAATAAAAAAAAACTACAACTTCAGATGAGATTTCCTAAATCAACACCAAAGAACTCAATAAATTCACACACATAAAATGGAAGCCGTTTGTTTGTCAAATTTTAGCAGTGCGTTATATTTCCGCCAGACGTCGCATAAAATTATGAACTTCCCAATAGTCGGGCTGTTCAAAAGATAGAATTCAAGTTCGCGTGGACAGTGAATGCCTGCATAGCCACGCCTTCTAAACTGAAATAAATGAACTGTTTACACTGTACTGTATTCATTTGTGCTTTGTATTTACGTGTGTTACGGTAATTAAATAATATGGATGGAAACACTCTTTCACCTCCAAGAAAAAGATAAAAAAAAAGACATTTAACTGTAGAGGAAAAAGGTGTAATAATGAACACTTATAAAAAAGCATCCCAAGAGTTGATGGGAGAACGACGCGGCGACGTTTTTGTTGAGTGGTGTAAATCGGACTTGTAACATTGGGGAGAGGAACATTCAAAGAGTGCGTGCCGTTCACGTGATCATTCTATCTTTTCAGCGGCTACACTATAGACCTTTTAACCGATTAAACTGATCAAAATGAACCAGAAGTTTGGCTCACTTTTCAGGTACTATTTCGGGTACTATATAGTTCTTCTGTTCGATTTTGATGTTCTCTTCAGTTTACAGTTTTTCTGTAAATGATCTCAACATATAATAATTTCATCGAATTATTATACACTGTACTCAATTGATTGAAATTCATAAAATCATGGAAGTGCAGCACACATTTTATCCGTTTGAACTTGGTGCACTAGGAGTATAACCACCGAATATTTCATTTAATTCATTTCTGGTTCTGTGAATATTTATTCAGTCAAACTGAATCATCATAAACTCGAAAACGTAGTGAAATTATGAAGCATTAAGCATTACCGCGAAGCTCCACTTTCAGTACTCAGAAATTTTCAAGATATACAGTGAGGTCCATAAAGTCTGCAACAAATGTAAAAATTTTGTATCAGTCGTACAACTGAAATTTACATACTGCCAGAAGTTGGTGAATCCTCGATTATTTACGTGCATTCAGATTGAATTCTGATCAAACAGTATACATGGAAGGACAAAAAATATTGAATTTATTCAATAATAATATCCCCCATTTTGATAAATGAATGAGAGTCTTATGAGAAACGTTGTTGAGAAATTGAAATTTTGCCCAAAAATTAAGTGTCAGCCTAAAAGTAGAAGAAAAAAATGTTTTCTCAATCATCCTCATAAATGAAAATGCTGATTAGTACGTATTAAAAGTAGCTATAACGAAATCATTTTCGAATGATTTTCATCGAATTGAAGATATTCTTAAAATTTACATGCTTAGTTTCCTTCCTTTGTTTTTTGGTAACTCCCTACTTCATCTTCGTTGAAACCATATTTAACAAAACAGAATTCGAAAATCAACATTTTCAACAATGGAAATGATCGATGTAACTTTTTCTAGAGATCAATTACCCTAACACCAAATTGATATTTTTGCACTCGACGCGCGTTTCGTTAACAATGTTAGCATCTTCAGGAGAAGAAAATTGATACTCAATTGATAGTATCAATTTTCTTCTCCTGAAGATGCTAACCTTGTTAGCGAAACGCGCGTCGAGTGCAAAAATATCAGATTGGTGTTAGGGTAATTGATCTCTAGAAAAAGTTTCAACTTTCGCACCAAAGGTTCCAAACTCATCTTTCAATGAAAATGATCTACTAATACTACTGTGCATATGAAAATCTCCCAATAAAATCCTAAACTAGATTCATCATGAGGGGATAATTGAAAAAAACAAAAATTGTTCACTAGTTTTAGGCTGAGACTTCCTCGTGATATTATCCTACAGTTTCCAAAATGGGGGTACCGGTTCATTCTTGAACAAATTTGATATTTTTTTGTCCTGCCCTGTAGACTGTTTGACCAGAAGCCAATCTAAATACATGTAAGTCAGTTATACAACATGCACCATCTTTTGTAGGTATCTAAATTTTGGTTATACAACCAATGCAAGAATCCCGTTTGTCGAACACCTTATGAAGTTCACGGTGAATTCATGAATCAATAATGCATAAAAAACCACTGCTATGGTGATACTGGGTGAGGTAAAAAAATATTCAAACGATCATAATTTTTTTCCAACTCAATATTGTGGCAGTTAGACCTCTACGACAATATTGTCAAACGGTTTGTTGGAATGAGAAATGAAAGACAAAATCTGCTCAATTCTCAACGGAAACTCCAAAAATCTGAATTTTCAACCGATTCACACATTTCAGGTTTTCATACATTCCAGTTTCAACTTGAGTTTTCTTATTTCCAATCGGAGAGAGTGTGTTTCAACTCTCAACCTTGAAATATACACCTTTTTCTATACAAAAATTGCTAAATATACTATGCGGTTCATATTACTGTTTCAGAGGCAGTCAATGAGTCACTATGTAAAATCACAGTTTGAAGATTCAGTAGCGTGAGTTAAGTATACGGAATGAAATTTTCTACCTTGTTACATACTAGTATATTATGCAACGATCATGTAATGATGGTTACACGAGCATCAACCGGGATACGAAACGAGCCGAAGGTGAATTTCGTTTGATTGATGCGAGTGTATTAATAACCATTACATGAGAGTTGCATACGCTATTTTATATACACCCGATGAATAGTGAAGAACTACAAATATTATATTTATATTTGTATTGCACACAATATCACTAATTGAACGCATTTCTTTGAAAAATTCCAAAGAATTGTAATTAATATCATTACTTCGAGAAATAAAACGATGAGATATGATAAGAAGATCAAAAATCAAAGAAAAAAAAGATTACTCGAGGCCGGAATCGAACCAATGTCTCTTCCAGCTAGAATATTTAATGTCAGCACCACAGACGGCTCGGCTACGGAGAGCCCACAAATTTTGATGAGTGATAAATCATGCATTTGTCAAATGAAAAATTCAATCATTCTAACTGTATTCCTGCCGGTGAAGGTGTCGAAGGTGATTCTCCCATATCGCTGGTATCAGACATTTTGTTATGATTATCGAAGTTTGGCTATATTCTTCAAAAATGCAATACCTATACCGATTTTGACTTGACAAACGTCAAATGCAGAACATGCACATCATGCTTGATTGAAAAATAATGGGTTTCTATTGGTTGAAAATCTGTATCATAATGAAAAATCTGTATCGTAATGGATATCATTATAAAACGGGTTGTGGGCATATAAGTGTATTATTAGAGTACGGGTGTAGATAATAGTATATTATGCAACGATCGTGTAATGATGGTTATTAATATATGAGCATGAACCGGGATACGAAACGAGCCGAAGGTGAGTTTCGTATGGTTTATGCGAGTGTATTAATAACCATTACATGAGAGTTGCATACGCTATTTTATCTACACCCGATAAATAGTGAAGAACTACAAATATTATATTTATATTTGTATTGCACACAATAATACTAATTTAACGAATTTCTTTGAAAAATTCCACAGAATAGTAATTAATAGTATTACTTCGAGAAATAAAACGATGAGATATGAAAAAAAATCAAAAATCAAAGAAAAAAAGATTACTCGAGACCGGAATCGAACCAATGTCTCCTCCAGCTAGAATAATCAATGTCAGCGCCACAGACGGCTCGGCTACGGAGAGCCCACGAAATATGATGAAAAAATAAATAATAAATCATGCATTCAATCATTCTAACTGTATTTCTGTCGGTAAAGGTGTCGAAGGTGATTCTCCCATATCGCTGGTATCAGACATTTTGTTATGATTATCGAAGTTTGGCTATATTCTTCAAAAATGCAATACCTATACCGATTTTGACTTGACAAACGTCAAATGCAGAACATGCACATCATGCTTGATTGAAAAATAATGGGTTTCTATTGGTTGAAAATCTGTATCGTAATGAAAAATCTGTATCGTAATGGATTTCATTATAAAACGGGTTGTGGGCATATAAGTGTATTATTAGAGTACGGGTGTAGATAATAGTAATTTTCCTAACTCATGCGGAAAGTGATTCTTCCCCGCACGCGACTGCCGTTAACCCGAACGACGCGAAGCGGAGTTCGGGTAAGCAGTCGAGTGCGGGAAAGACACTTTCCGCATGAGTTAGGAACAATACTTTTTCTACAAGCGTAGGAAACAAATTAATTTTTTCAATTATTTATTCATGTAAATGGAAACAACTAACAAGAGTAACATTTTCTTTCCACTAATTATTCGTAATATTTATTGTAAATGTACAATTTGATGCATTATATAAATTTATAGCGGAAGCCAGCATATTGTTTGAAGATGGCTGATTTCCTGAAGAAGAAGGTAACTCGGGCAATACATTATCGAAAGAAATCGAATGTGCAGGCACAGGCATCAAATCGTCGTTTTCAAACAAAAAATATTCTTTTTCATACCTATAACGGGATTTAAACGGTAGCAGATGCATGTTTGCAATTCTAGCCGCTTCCAAAACTGAATCTGGCAAATCTTCATCTGAAGAATCCATGCAAAGTAATCTTACTAGAAAAAACTGTGGCAGTAAAATTGTTTTTGACAAGTTAGTGTTTTGACTGACAGATTTGTTTTCTTTGTTGCTACGGTAATTCAAAGTGACAAATGGAAAATGTCAGATGTTTGTTATTATTTCACATTCAGTTGATGAGGCTTATACCAGAGCCATTGAAAAATTATTGAAACATACTTTTTTTATCGAAAATTATAGCAGAATTCTAATGAATTTCTCTGAATTTTTCGGTCATTCTGTAAACTACAATCATTCAAATACATATTTTGAATAGTTAAATGTCAGTATACCCTCCAAAAACTCAACAGATTTACTTTCCGCACTAGTGTGGGAAAAAATTTCCCGCACTAGTGTGGGAAAATGACACTTTCCAAACTGAATTGCGTGCGGGTAGAGGGTGAATCACGCACGCTTGTAGGAAAAAGATTTTTCAATTTCGATAGAACCCACATAGCAAAATTATATACCAAGTATGTGCTAAACATATTCCTACACGCTTAAGAATATTGAGATTATATCCCTAGCATGTACACAGAATATGGTTACTATATGCTGAGAATATGCTAGGTATATTTTTTTGGCCACAAGTAGTATATGCTACGTATATGATTGGAATATATATATATTCAAATATCCTCAGAATATACCTATATCACCAACATAGCATATGCTATATATATATGCTCAATATACCCTATATGTGCAAACTGGATATGTCCAAGATGAATATATATTTTGGTGAGGGACTTTAGGAGATGCAACATCATTATCCTTAAAGGTTGTAGTAGTTAGTTTCTTGGCATTTTCTGAAGCATGAATGCCATCCTTGATTATCTTCAAACAAAAGACATCAAATACTTTTAAAACATTTATGAAAAACTAAGAAATTCTTATTCACATATTATTGTTTTTTATCCTATTTCAGTGTCCTGGGAACGCTACTGATTTTGAGACCTAAAAATATAATGGATTAGAACAATATACCGGATGTCCCGGTATACATGTTACAATGGAATATTTCATTTATTTGAAATGATAAAAAATTTAAAATTTTGAATAATCAATATAGATAATTATACATATTGCTTTGAGCAATGTAAATATCGGAAATCACTTCTGGTTTATGAGATATTCCATTGGAACATGTAGGTATACTGGGACAGTGGTAGGGTCCAAAATTCAAAACTCACCTCATCTCAGTTTTCTTTCATTCATTTTTAACCCGTTCTTTAGCTTTAGCTAACCATCTCTTCATTTCTTGGATAATTTCATCTTCACAGGCATTTTATGTTCTCTTATTACATTGAACAGCATCTAAAATAGATATACAAGATATTATTCTATGAATAAAAAGAGCCGTGAAGAAAGCTTACCCTAACCTAACTTTTTTTTCGATAACTTCCCCACACTTCACTATCGGTATCGAATATGAAAATGTCTTCTTTGAAAATAAACAATTTGTCTGGTAAACTGATTGTAGATAACATTCAATTTCAACAAGAACAAAGAACAAAAAGCTTGGAAAATGGAAGCTTAGCTTGCGACTTGCCACGCACGCATGCATGCAGTGCTGCCAGGAAGATTTTAACGAAGTACCAACAGTTGGGATTTCAACCTAGCCAGTTTGTACTAAAAGTCAAGTTGAAACTGTATTAGAATGTAATATAGATTCCAAAAAGTAAGGTTACGGGGTTGATTTGAGTGGTTAGTTCACAAAAATGTAAATGTTGAATTGTTTTGTTCGTATTTTTTAAAACAAATATTCTTTGAAGTATTTACGGGAATGTGTCCCAAGATCCCTAGAATATGCTACAATACTCCTAGACAGATATGATGAGAAGAACATTCATAGCAGTAAAGTACTTATGCTGGAAATATACTAGGGATATTATTTGGGGAATATGAGTTGAAACATATCCTCAGCATATGTGCTCGAGTTATGAATATGCTTTTGATTGCTATGTGGGAAGATATTCTTTCATTTTCTACCCCACGAAATTTGTCAAGTTTGTTTACCATATCGCTTGTCAGTTTGACGTCTTTCACAAGTTTATATATATATATATATATATATATATATATATATATATATATATTATATTGTCCTTTCACTTCACGAATCTGAGTTATATGAAGTAATCCATTATATAACTGATGACGAAAATGCGTTTTGACATTTTCATCACTTTTGAAACTAGGTGCTTCTCAGGCAAGCATTTGCTAACTATCCTGTTCCTCTTGTACACAATGCTACTACTACCTGTTCACAAAGAATAAAAAAGCATATATTTGAGGAATATCTCGTCCATTAGCACACATTCAAACCGAATTACCCGTTCAGTTTATCGTGTATCATGAGCCGGCAGAAATTCATTGAATAATGTCCGCACCATGACAACACAGAGACACGCGAATAATTCCTTTAAAATTGGCACAATGGCCCTTTATGATTCCAACGGTCATTCAATGCGGCCGAGTGCAAATTGCCGGCGCAAATTCGGATCGCATACATATACATCATATTTAACGTACAGAAATAAAACGATAGCAGACCGTAGTTCTGTTAATTTCGCAGATTATGTGACCAACTTTGCGAATGTACTAATACAATAGGTAATGTATGCCCGGGTGCACCGCGTTCTCGTAAAATATTGATGTGGTTGGTCTATCGTTTCGTAGAAATACGACGCAAGTAGCATAATTTATTATACCCACGATCGAATCGGCAATTAAAGTTGTATACAATCATAGATTAAAGAAAACAGGAGATGTAACATGAATATACAAATCAATGTGCGCTGAGCCTGCCAAATATTCAGAGTTGAAGCCTAGGAGTGGGGAGCGGTACAGAGTAGTATTCAGGAAAAATATCAGTTATTTCGCCCAAAGTCTTATTTGCATTGAAATGAAGATGGTTTTCCCAAATTTCATATACTTTGAATAGTTCATATAACCATAACCAGGAACATACACTTTCACAATGAATAGTTCATATACCCACAACCAGGGGCGTGCAATTTCATAATGAATAGGATTTCATATAAGTCAAATAAAACTCACCTTAGGTTGCAAATTCATTTTCGAATCTACTGAAGATTCATTGGTACATTACGATTTTTCTAAGCATTGTATAATTATATGTTATAATCTTCTATAGTATGTTACTGCCAGCAAATTCAAATATATTTCGAATGAAAGTAAAGAATATACACAAAATTGGATTATATAGTTTATATCATAATTCATGCTGAAGTGTAATTGACATACACGAGAATATTCTTGCAGATCTTTTGCCTCGATTGTCAAAGCCAGCCTCCATATTTCTCTTCTTTCAACATTGCTAGGAAAACTGAAATAGGTCATGTTATGATATGATTTCGTCTAGCAGAACAGTTATATCTAGATGCAAAAAAGAACAAACACAAAATTGCCGTAATTATTAACATTTGTGTGGGATTTCGTGTTCATTCTTTTTCGGACTTCTAACTCCATTTTGAGAAATTTTGACATAACCACTTTCATCTTTTTTTTTATATTATCACAGGGAGTGAAAACCAAGAGCAATCTTGCAGAGGAGTAACCTCATTACGTTTTATCTGAATGTAATATGAAGTTATCGATAACTTTGTTCACTTTTGAATCAATTCAGATTTGCAAACTAAAGGAACTCCTCGTTATTTATTTAATTTGTTCGTAATATTTGAGATGGCTTGTGGAAATCAAAACGCAATATTCGAACGATATGGAATTACCATCGCGATTTATCCCGTTGCGTTGGTCTCATTCATCGGGGTATGCAAGAAAACAAATTATTGTCAACTTCGACTGTGAAACAACTACGGCCCTGGTGTCCTGGCCACTCCCACCAAAACCATACCGCACTTATAACAGACTTACCGGAATAGATGAAAAGATTTCATATCCTTCTTATAATTTGAACTGAAGTAGTATCTGCATCGCTTCACAACACACCGTGACATTTTTCACCAAAAAAATTCACGAAACACATGACACTGACACTTAATAACAAACTTTGACAAGCGTGCACATCCTTCAAATCGGTACGTTGGTGGGGATATACGATTTGATTGGCGGACCTTAGGAGTGGGAATATCAGGGGAAATTGGCAGAGTGCGCAGTTGACCATGTTCTATCTCCTGTTTTCTTTTTTCTATGTATACAATCTATTTGCTAGAAGCGGCCATTAGCTGCTCTCATAGAGTGTATGGGGAAAAAGTCAGACTTAAGATGAATAAAAACCCTGGTGCGCTGACCGATATGCTTTGTTTAGCCAATTCCTCTCGACCTGAGAAATCGAAGAGTAAACTTACATTTTTTGACAGTAGGTGGTGTTGAGGTGGTAATACAAATACGATTTTCTAAGGGTACATTTTCATTGAGGCGGCAGCTTACGAGATATTTTCGACAACGGCGGTCTCATTGGATAAACTCTTGTGGGATGTTTCGTTCACCAATAGAATTATCAGTATACAAAATACGTAAGGTCAAGTTCGTCTGATAAAAAGCTATTGATTTTTTTGAAATGTTCGACAGTTTCATTTGAATTTGAATGCATTTGAAAGTTTCTTTAATATTCAAAATATTGTACCTAGTTCTTGTTTCTTCTCACGTGTCTTGTTTAAATTCTTCTTAAGTGGTTATCGTTGCTGTTCTTGTATCTGTTTGATTTTATAGTGATAGTTAAATTTATTATGAACCGATTTACAAAGCTCAAAATAAAACGCTCGTGTAACGTGTAGGTATTACTTATCCCTCATATCATCGGCTCGTATTCACATTAAAATTGCATTTTTTTAACACTATTAAGAAAAAAGTACTTACCTATCTTCGGTTCCTCAGAAAGTAGAAAGATAAGATATCAATAGCTACTTTCCAGTTTCACTCACAACTATTGTTTCGGAAGATTTGAAATCACATCACAATTACTGAGTTTTTGATTTATTTTTAATCAAATTGAAAGCAAAAGGAATACCTAATAATCAGTCAAAATGTGATGACTACCTAATTTCTAGCATTTCGCGGGAAAGCAAGAAATTGCATGCAAAACATGAGAACATGAAATAAACATAACCTGTAAATTTATAAATAATCGAATGACTGTCGAGCAGACGGATATCATGGCATCACAGATTAAATCAAAATCACGTAAGGTGCGCCTCTGCTGGCAAACTCTCGAAGGCATCTCTTCAGTTAAAATTGATCAAAATCAAGAAAGCGAAGAGTCGAGAAAATTTGCTTACAATCTATCAGGTATTAGTCAACACACCAGGGTTTTTATTCATCTTGATCAGACTCATATGCAATCTTGAAATTTCGGAAGAATGACCATTGAAGACTTTTCTGCGATCATGTGGTCTTCTCAGGTTGGCTGTCGATCAAAATCACTTTGGACCTAATTTTCATATTGGCATATTGGCTAGTTAATATTCTTATAAAAGAACACTTAAGTGGTGATTTCAACTATATACTGAAAATATTGTGATCTCTAGAAATCAACCATTCAATCTTCGGAGATGCATCGGGTCCAGACAAAAACTGACATGAAGTGGATATTCATCGATGGCTCACAAAGTTTTTGATATTTCGGTTTTGAATAAGATCATCTTTGTATTTTGGATTCCAGAGTGCATTTCTTGATTGCACAAAAACAACTACTTTTCTCAAAATATGTACTCGGTACAATTCATAAGGCACAAAACTTCCATAACACGCATGTCATTGTATTCGCATAAAAAAAAAACGAACAAAGATATAATTGCTCATTTTTCAAGATATTCTGTTCGAAAATTTGTGTCTCGATCTGCTAACGAAGTTATTGGAATTTTAGACAGAATATCTTGAGAAATTGGTGATTTTGAAGAAGGAATCTCATTTGGTGGCCTATTTTGAATGTCCAGAGTTTCGCATCATATGGATATGATCACTAATTCAGTTCCAATTTCAAATATTTTTGGCATGAAATTTCCATAACGAATCTTCCTCAAGCTTGATTCCAGAAATTTTTCTCCGTTGCGAATTTTTCAGAAAGATTCGCAACTGGAAATAATTTTCTATGATTCTTCAATCTATGAGGGAATTGTAAGTGAATATTAAGGATTTCATTCCATTGTCGGAGAGACTACTAGCATATGAATCGCACCAGACCTAACTGAACACACACAGTGTTAGATATCGTGCTGAGCTCTGTATATCAGAACGGAACTGTTCTTGTAACTACTGAAGTGAATCAACTCCTCGAATGGAGAAGGTAATATCATACATAAGAGCCTGAAAGCAGCTATGCAAAATATTTTAATCAGCAAGTGAACGCTGTAATTAGTTCCCGAAAAGTTTACACTTTACATCGTTGAAGGGCTGGATACGAGCAAGAACAGTTGAGTTAGTGGCGTGAGTTAAGAATGAAGTGCCTGCTTCGAGTTCGATATAAATGTATCGAAAGTTTATCGTTTAAAGAGAAACAGGAACTGTTATAAATCTTCGCATCGTATTCCAAGTTTTGGTCGATGAGCTTTTCAATAGTGACAGTACTAACTTTCACTTCTTTTTCCGAAACGTTCTTTCGAAAACCGAAATAAATTTATAGTCATACATTTTTTATCACTCACTTATATAGAAACTACACAATAGCGTAATTTATGCCCGTACATTTTACAGTTGACACGGTCACTTTCAAAACCCAAAAATGATTTTTCGAGTCATAGTAGCTTTTTTCTCTTTTTGATTTCTCAGATGATGGTAATTAAAATAGTATATATCTGCATTTGAAGACAAGGGTTAGTTATATATCTGAGGTAGTTAGGACTTCATTTCTGAATTATCCTAACCAATTTCTTTATACTATTCTGAAGAGCGGGCTAAAAGTGAAAGCCCCTTCTGTCAATATTCATAGTATTACTACATTTTGCTATTTCTAGACTTCTGAATGCTTCGTGAAGCATATTAACATGTACATCTTCGACCAATCTCATATTGCTTCCACTAATTCTATGCTGATCATTCAGAGCTTGCTGAGCGAGACTGTATCATTTTGGCTTTTCGATCATCCGTCAGCATAATGCTTCTTGAAGCGAGTTTTTATAGGTCGTCGACTTTGACCTATGTACTTCATGTCGACAACTGATATCGTATATCCCAGACTTTTCTGCACTTATCTTTCGATGGAGTTTCTGTAATTGATAAGAAGTTTCATATGAAATTTCTACATATACTCTTTCGGATATCTGATCTGACTCACACGCATAAAAAGATGAAAACTAATAAGAGCTGCATTGTTCAGTGCTATATGTTAAATGAACTATTGTACATTAAAAACAAATTTCGTAATCACACATGTGCAAATATTATGTGCATCACAATGAATAAACTAATTTACATTTCTGTTATATGTAATATAACGCGAATAAAATTTATTTCAGTGTGTTCGTTCCAACAAAGTTCGGCTATTTTATGAGTGAACTTTGTCGCACTGTACGAAGCATGTTAAAAGTTGTCAGATTATGTGTTAGGGTTGAATAATTTTGAAACTCGTTTTCCCATAGGGAGTATTAAAATTCTCTATGCGATGTTGAATTGCGGATTAGATACTGTAGATAGTATTCAGTTGCTGATAATACCGCAGAACAATTCGTTTCGGTGGGGGTGTGTTGATGAAAATGGAGATGAGCTCTTATGAACAGGGGTACTATTACAACTATTCAACTTCATCAATGGACATATTTTATTTGAAATTCGACTGGTTATCGTTAGTTTGTGAAAGAGGTATCATTTTATATTCGTTTGAGAATTCATCCATTCAAAAACAAAAAAAGATAATGATTCGAGTGGAATCGAAATCAGTAAATTAGAATCATATTATTATTTGTCGCCGTATTACTATTGGAGGAATGATTTTTTTTAAGATATTGAATTGAACTGCTCAAATCTGATCAAAATCCATATTGAAGAATACTCATAGAGTTTCTATGTAAAATTCTGCCTACAATGAAGTTAACAAAACAGCGACACGTGTTTCGGTATACCATAGTTTCTTCACGCTTGCGATTTCGCTTCATTATAGTAAAAATGATACATCAAACTGTGCAGTCATTTTTTGGGAATATCTTCTTGAATATATAAAGCATATTTTCGAAAAGATGCAACTAGATCCATTTGAATTCATTCGATCAATGAAAATACTTGGTTGAATTGAAATTATGCGAAATTCAAAGATTTGATTCTATCAAATATGACCATAATTTCGAACTGATATTATTCAACATAAGGTGATATAGTATTTGTTCCGCCCGTAGTTTTCTGGGTTTGTAATCTACCACAATCTGAAAAAATAAGAATTCATATTGGAATCTATAAAAGTGTAGAAGGGCAGATTTTCAATCTTCCCCGAATAGTTGCTGCGTTTATTGAAAAACAGATCTTACTGGATAGAACAAGTCCAATTAGTCAGCAACTTCTCGTATAACTCAAATTTTGACTATCAAAAAAATAATAAGAACTAATATATATATATATATATATATATATATATAGATGGAAATACTTAACGTTGACGTTTCGGAAACTGAATCCGCTTCCGTTTTTGAAACTTATACGCAAATTCCTGTACAAATCCAAATATCTCTTGTAGGCAATCTTGGTAAGTGACATTTGTCAAATATTTCAAATTTGACATGACGTTTTGTCCTTCAGGAGCGGTAGCCTTCCGCGATCCATACTAAGCTAACTCACAGACATGCATTCTTCACCAGACAGCATGATGAAAGTAAGATTCCTTTATTCTTCGTTTCCTGCCATTACTCTGTTTCGTCATAATTTTAATGCCATTCTACTTTTGTGATATCCATCATGACAAAACGTTATGTCAAATTTGAAATATTTGACAAATGTCAATTAACAAGATTGCCTACAAGAGATATATGAATTTGCGTAAAACTTTCAAGAACGGAAGCGGATTTAGTTTCTGAAACGTTAACGATAAGTATTTTCATTATATATATATATATAAATATCCCACTTACGATATATTGGTCCGATCTGAGCTCGTGTTCAGTCAATATGATGTGCTTCTTGGGATCGGAAGGGTGTAATCAAATACACTCAATGTTTCATTGAATATTGAGTAAGATTCTCTAGTTCTTGTTTCCGAACCATATTTTTCCAAGGCAAATTCCCGAATAACCGGATGACATGCAGAAACTTCCCGCCTCTTATCTCCAGTGTCTGATCAGGGCCGGCGCTAGGGATGAGGGAGTCGCCTCAGGCGGCAGTTTTGCAGGGGCGGCATTTTTAATCAAAAACAGGGAATAGTGCAGACGGTCACGTCACAATGTAATCCCGACCACCCCACTATTTCCAATAACAAACAACAATAGGAGATATTTCGAAAAACGAAAAATCTTCAGACAGCACAGCACTGAGCTCTAGCTTGCAGTGACCTCCGTATTCCTCGAGAGAGAGAATCGACAAGAAAATTATTGTGACTGAAGTGAGATTTAATAAAGGGAAGTATTCAGACAAACTAGAACTGTCCTAGTGGAAAAAATTCATTAGGAGTATTAAAATTAAGATTGGTAAGACATCTCTGATAATTTTCGGTTTCACTCTGTGGTTTTAATTTTGTACATATTGTCATTATTGTGGTGTATTATTGCCAGTGACAAGTGATTTTTAATTATTTCAAGCAGAGAAAGAAGAGACTTTTCTCAGGAGATATTTGGCGAGTATAAAATCTGAAAGCTTTTATGAGAGACTATATTTCAGATGGTATCGAGCGTATCAAAATTGAAATTGACTTTAATCATCGATTTTTTTAGGAAGTTTACACTGTTACAAAGTGTCTCGAATCCGGCGAATTGTATCAACGTTTATTTTCCAACAGGATGAATTTGGTGAAACAGGGAGTGTGTCTATGGCTCATTGGTCTTTAGGATCACACTAATTCCAAGAGTCGCCTGAATAAAGATAATTTGAACTTATTTAATAGACATTTTCTCTGTTGGCGACAGCTATGTTCCGGGTTATTATCCAGCGTATTTTTCGCGTACCGTACAGGATGCACTATAGTCTTTCAAAATTTAGAAACCATCTATGAAATGCATGACGTACAGCTTACAAACACAAAGAGTTTGAATCAAAATGCTGTACGCCACCACCCATAAGATGTGATTATGGCAAATATTCAACCGAAAGCAACTACTCGTCGAGCTAATACCCCGACGGCTATTAAATTACCACTGATGAATATCCAGAATGCCTGGGCAAAGTTCTCAGTGAGTTTTTTGTAGAAACCTGATATCTCTGATGGTAAAATTCGTCTGTGGCAGTTTGAATTCTCGCAGTTTAATATTATTCATGGAGTCACTCGCATCAGGCAGCTATTCCGGTCGTGCCGGCCCTGTGTCTGATAGTTGACGAACAGACAATGTATCGGACGGAAGCTATCGGCAGTATCGGCCGGGCATGACAATTACTTTCGAGGAATCCGAGCTAATCAGAGCTCCCTAACTGGGACCTTTTGACACACGACAAAACACAGTTGACGAAGACGCGATAACGAGAAATTAACCGGCTACGAGGACCTATCTCCAACCAGTGGATAAGTTCCATTGTTTCGGGACCAGGGACGAGCTCCCGCGGGTTTAATTATTTATACGAATAATAGAAGCACAATCAAGCGGGTCTAGGATATAAGGCCATTGGCGTTCTCGACACGGTGTTTTTCAGTGATTATTTCCTTCAAAGCGTTCAAATGCGACAGATATCAATAAACTTTAAGAAGGGCTCGGCCCAGCTCTGCAGGTTACTGACAGTCATTCGATAAGCAGCGCCGAGAGCGGTTAGTACTTGGATGGGTGACCTCATGCATGATAAAACCGCGTCGAAAGCCCATACAACTGCAGCAGAATACCTACCTCGCAGGCAATATATCACTGAGAACAAGATATAGTGAGAATATGCCGTCCTTCGGAACGGACGTGAAGCCGACGGTCCCGAGTCCATGGATGTTGGGCACGTAAAAAATCCCTACCTCTGGTTGGAATACCAGAGCGTTCGGCAAAATATCTGGTTGGGGGGAAGTGGCGCGGCGTCGGTGATTGACCTTCCTAGCGAAAATAGCTCGACGTTAAATAAAGAAAGAATTTGGGAGGCTGAATACACTTTTTGATAATGAATGAATCGAGAACTTTTGTATAAAGTGTATAATTTCAAATTCTATTGCAAAGTGCTTTCGTCATCTTCAGTGCTCCCTTGGAAGTAAATACTCTGATTGAAAAGGGAAGTTTTGTGGAAATTTGAAATTTGAGGTTATGAAAATTTGAAAATTGAGTACTTACTCGTCAGGAGACAGGAAGTATCAACAAGACAAGAACAGTATACATTGTGAAATTTGATTTATATAAAAGATAATTTGATCAGGTTAGGTTAGTTTAGGTCTGGTCGCTGGTTATTAACCCAATTAGCTTTTATATAATTTTATGTAAATCAAATTTCACAATGTTTACTGTTCTCATGCTGTTGATACTTCTTGCGTCCTGACGAGTGAGTACTCAATTAATTTTTATAACTTCAAAATTCTAATTTTCACAAAACTTTTCTTTTCAGAGTATTCACCTCCAGGCGAGCACTGAAGATGTCGAAAGCTCTTTGCAATGGATTTTTAGAATTATACACTTTATACAAAAGTCCTCGATTCGTTCGATGAATAAGTAATCAAAATTTTAGAAAAAATAATTTTGAGAAAAATTGACACTTGTCAGGCTTATCGGGGAAAAGTTCGAGAAATTTCTGACAGTGGTGCCATTGGATCCTTTTTAACGCAGTATTTGAAAAATAGACTTGTTACATTTGTGATGAGTATTGTGTATGCCGGTAACGATTTGAATATACTATGAATGAGTAGAATATGCTGTTGATTAGGTTAAATCAACTCGATTCGATTTAAAAAAAGTAAAGTTTCGAACCTACTTTATCTCCTGGCTACACCTTCAAATTTTGCTTATGTCAATCTCTTTTTTGGATCTTGACTAGTTGTTGCTATACGGTAGCTCATAATTTTCTGTTATTCTTTCTCGTATTCAAGTAGATAGAAGAAAATCACCTGGTATTCAGAATTTTCCCACATGACATTACATCAAAATTTGACACTTCAATATTCTTCAATGTTTTGTCTGTTTGTTTTGTACCAATTTATATTTTATTCTCACGTTAGTAAGTGTTCCATATTTCTATGTTTACAAAATATCATCCAATGTATTATTTATAGTTGTCCTGACGAAGGTAATAAATTTACCGAAAGCTTGACTGAAAACAAAGAGTCCTCTTTGTAACTTCCCACAAACTTGACTGCAACCTCACTATCACTAGCCAGTCGCTAATTCTTCTCCTATATATATATATATATATATATATATATATATATATATATATATATATATATATACGAGTGTGCATCAACAAGGAATTGGAAAAAGTGAACTCTTTATTCTGTTCAAGCTTTCGAGCCAATAATTGGCTCGAAAGCTTGAACAGAATAAAGAGTTCACTTTTTCCAATTCCTTGTTGACTGCACACCCGAATATTTAAAGGATTCTTCTTTAACTTAGACAGTCGTCTAACCTTCTCACATTATATATATATATATATATATATATATATATATATATATATATACATTTTGAGTTATAGACCCCCCCCTTGACAGTTCCACTTCAGGCGATCTGTCCCGCTGTCCCCAGTGAGGCCGCAACAGTTCCACTTTTGCAAACTGATAATTCAAAATGTATTTTTCCCCTTCGAAATGCATGGCGCCCCGCACGGGAAGGTAGAATCTGTAATATTTTTTGAGATGGTTATAAAGTAGAATTTCCATTTGTTGTGGTACAATTGTGAAACAATCCTGACAATATGAGTACATGTACTCGTATTTTGGACTTCTCAAATGAACCAAATATGGTCAAGTGATAAAACACAGTTAGGTACAGCAATGGAAGCTACTTTGATTACGAAGATAAATATAAATAAACCATGTACAGAGTTCCACACTTATCTTAAAACCAGACCCGATATTTTGAAACAAATTTGTTCAGCCAAATAGACAGACATACAATAGAAAACACGCCACGACTGGGGCTTAGTAAGTCATTCTCAACCATTTAGTGTTTAGTGCTTTGATTATTTTGCGTCATTCTATCTTCTGTATTGAAAAACTCATAAAACATTATTATATGATGTTGCAAATGTCCCGCTTTGGCAAAAAAAATTAATGGTCACGCTAAGCATGAATCTAAGATGTCTATATACTGGTGTTTTTAATGTTACGATATTGTTTCAGACAAACCTGTGGACAAGGCGTGATAGTTCATCAGTGGCCATGAGGGGCGCTGGTAATCAAAAATTTCTATTAATTTTCGTGATCACTCGATCCATGGAACACGCTGTTGCCAATTCTGATGTTTTTGTTAAAGGATAGAGAATTTATCGGGACTGGATATGTGAGGTTATTGAAAACACCAAAACGCTCCAATTTGTGTTTAACTTTATGCGTTATTTATTCCATGTAGTTTGAAAATAATTTCTCAGTTGGAATAAATTTGCATTGTGTTTCTACTGATCTGGACCAGAATTCGCAACGACATGGCCACTTGGCAACACAGGACTGTCATCTTCACTGCAAGAGTGCCGGTACCTGGCGGATTTTTTGCAGTACTATTACGCCTACATCATCAAATTTTTCATCAAGTTGGCCATATCGGTCGTCTGATCTGCTGACAATCTTTTATATGGAGTGAAAACACCAGTATATAGCCACCTTACATGAATCATATAACTTTTCGATGAAACCGTTCATTTGTTGCTGATGTAATCCACTCATCTGTTCGTGACACTTTCGACCATGAACCGAAATAGAAACGAACCGGCCGTTAGATTAAACCGTCTTGACGATTCAGAACATGATAAAGAGCGGATTAATCACTAATTAGTTTCGAGATTAACCCATTACGACTTTGTGACACTGGAGGATATGTGTGCGATCATGGCTGGCTGACTATCCCTTTAGCTTTATGACCATCCATCGCCGAAATTAGGTTACCTTGCTTTGTTTTACGTCCGGGCGCCAACTAACGGGATCATCGCAATCAATGGGAGTAATTGTTAATGGCGTTTTGATGGTTTAATCGATATTTCGACGATGTGTCAGAAGCGTAAGATCTCGCCGATCAACTGCTCTGTGACTTGTAATTGAATATTCAAGAGGTCAGAGAGTGGAAGGCAGAATGTTTGAGGATGAAAGGCGTTTGAAGTACATAGTTTTATTTTTGACCAGACGAATCTCAGAAAGACGAGTGGCAATTGTAAATAAAGGCTTGTGAGTAGTAGAAAAGGGAATTCATAAATTCCGCCAACATAATGCTGCGCAGAGCATATCCTCGGAATATAATAGAATTTGTGGAAATTGCAATGGACTTCAAGAATTTATTTACCAGCTGATATCTCAATCATCTGAGGAAATGAAAATATGAAACCAAATATATTTTTTACATCTGTCGCAGATTTTTCCTGTGAACGTTCTCCAAGGAATCTCACCCACTTGTTGAATCCAGCCCTTCACTCGTTGATTAGAATGAATGAATCTTCATGAATTTCCCTATATGATAGTAGAAAATATTATTATTCGAGTTCAGAATCACTCGTCCACAGGTGATACCCAAAATATGAAGCAATTTTTTTGTTCTCGACATAAACAGAAAGTAAGACCAAATGAAATATCCTCACGCAATTATTTAATGAATGTGTTTCATAATGTGGAGATTTCCTGTTTTATAGGTATTTTCATAGCTGTTACCGCCATACAGGCAAGAGACCAGCTGTATTAGATAGATAGAATTTTTGTTGAATTTTATTTGATTCAACTTCTTTCATAGAAGTATTTCAATTTCTTTTATTCGGAGAAGGATAAAAGACAAAATCTGGTTCCTCGAACTTCATTCTCTCCAGAAAGAT
Source organism: Zygogramma bicolorata (assembly GCA_032362365.1). Taxonomy (NCBI): domain Eukaryota; kingdom Metazoa; phylum Arthropoda; class Insecta; order Coleoptera; family Chrysomelidae; genus Zygogramma; species Zygogramma bicolorata. The sequence goes on from JAVJAQ010002960.1 coordinate 181,049, forward strand.
ACCTGAACAGACAGATACAAAATATTGCTGGATTATGATTTTCAATGAAATTCCAAATAATGAAGTTCAGTTCGCCACGGATAGTATTATATATAAGTATAAGTATATATATATATAAACATATTATCAAATTCTCTGGTCTATCACAATTTGCATTCAATTCGAAATGCCCACCACAAGATAGCTAGCTATTTCGGGCTTTGGCCTCCATCAGCTGTGGGTTGCCATGGTCCTCGTATCGAAGACAAACTGTGATAGATATCTAAAGGATTTGAAATGAATCGTGCCTTTACGGCAAGCGACACATTTCGAATTGAATGCAAATTGTGATAGACCAGAGAATTTGATAATCTATTTATCAGTTTCCTGATTCATCTTGCTTCATAGCAAATAACACTTTCTCTTTATATAAAAAAAAAAATATATATATATATATATATATATATATATATGTAGAAATTGGTGTTTTCACGGATCTTCGATATGCAAGATGAATTTTCTGGGTTTTTTATCCGTTAGGTATCTTCTGATTTGTTCGACGTTTCGAATTCCATTTTGAATTCATTCTCAAGAACTGTGAGACGAATATCTGTCCATACCGTCCTGGTCAATCACTCCCCTTACGAAGTAACCAAGCAAGAGTAAGCAAAGATTTCATTTGTCTGTCCTCCATGGAAACTGGTATTTATAATGATTCTCTCCAGTTATTATCCGACTAGGTCCGATATTATTGATGATTATATCGTCAGCCGCTCTCTAAGGTTGTATCCTGCCCATCCAGGTATTATGTAGAAATTGATGTTTTCACGGATCTTCGATATGCAAGATGAATTTTCTGGGTTTTTTATCCGTTAGGTATCTTCTGATTCTTCTGACGAATATCTGTCCATACCGTCCTGGTCAATCACTCCCCTTACAGTTCTTGAGAATGAATTCAAAATGGAATTCGAAACGTCGAACAAATCAGAAGATACCTAACGGATAAAAAACCCAGAAAATTCATCTTGCATATCGAAGATCCGTGAAAACATCAATTTCTACATAATACCTGGATGGGCAGGATACAACCTTAGAGAGCGGTTGACGATATAATCATCAATAATATCGGACCTTGTCGTATAATAACTGGAGAGAATCATTATAAATACCAGTTTCCATGGAGAACAGACAATTGAAGTCTTTGCTTACTCTTGCTTGGTTACTTCGTAAGGGGAGTGATTGACCAGGACGGTATGGACAGATATTCGTCTCACAGTTCTTGAGAATGAATTCAAAATGGAATTCGAAACGTCGAACAAATCAGAAGATACCTAACGGATAAAAAACCCAGAAAATTCATCTTGCATATATAAAATATATATATATAATAAATATATATATATATATATATATATATATATATATATATATAAATATATATATATATATTCAAACTAATACAAAAATCGTCTGGATTGTCAGGAAATAGACGGTGTATCAGAAATTTCAGATGAAATTTTTAATGAAAACTAAAAATGAGTGACAACTCAAGTGATAGTGATTTTGATATGGAGCGTGTCCCAAGTAGCACAAACATATAATATATGATACGGTAATTCTGATATTGGTAATAAGTTATCAAACCCATTTATCATCGATATTGAACCTTACAAAATGCACTTGATATTTATTGTTAATATTGAACCAATATTCATATTGATATATCGTTTTCTCAATATTGATTCATATTAGTCCAACAACAATTTTTTCACTTACGATGTATCTAGATCGGACCAATTTGAATTCGGGGTTCAGCCAATAATTGACAGATTTCCATTATTCAGGTAGGTGAAATTTCTTCATTATTATTCACATGAGTTGAGAAAAGTGACCCATCATTAGAGAAAATGCTTGAATAATGGTGATTTCTCAGGTTAGCTCTGAAAAAATAGTTGACTTTTGATTCACACGTCACCGAAGTAAGATCAACAAGCCTGCAGTCCAAATCCAGATTAACCAGAGTTGGGCTGATTAATATCAGGTGATTAAAATCACGATTAAAATCATGATTTAAATCGCTTGATTTTTGAAATTAAAATCATGATTTACATCAATATAAAAGTTTTCTCGAAGATCAAGAGGAGTATCTGCTTTCAGCAAAAACAACAAAAAAACGAAGTACATAATTTCAAATTCTTAAACTAAACGTAACACATAAATTTTATTACTGTATACTTTCAGTCTATTCATTTTCGTTATGCAATTGAAACAAAAACACGAGGTTTCCACCTTTTTCCATGCCTAATCTGTTTCTAATATCCGAGTATGTACAACTAGCGAAATGCGTGAATTCGTTGGGCAACGTCAATTTATAGGTTGAGAAGGAAAACAAGCCTCGACAGGAATATTCTTGCAAAAAGCACAACAAACGCGTTCGTGTTCGTGCCTCACTCGGCACTGTATAGCGAGTGTATAGGACAGAAGGAAAACAAATCGCGACAAGAATTTTCTTGCAAGAAGCGCGACAAATGCGTTTTCACAAGTTTTTGAGCCGCAAATTGTATTGGAATTTTTAGACTTATACATTAAAATAATCAAAAATGATTTCAAAGAATCGAAATGTTTGAATTTTATATTCAAATTTAAAAAATCAAATAAATCGTGATTAAAAAAAAAATCAATGATTTTTTATTTTTTTGATAAAAATCAGATTCTGCCCCACCCTGAGATCAACCCAATTCACAGAACCGTTACAATGACACTTTTCGTTTTGGTCACGCAGTTTTCCAGCCGCCTTTCACAACGTTGATTGACGCTTATTAAATTAAAAGTCGGCTGGAAAAATCCGGTGACACACGAAACTTTCAACGCATCCCCTGGAAGTACGTCCCGAATTAATTAACAAAAAATTGCACTTTAACGACGCTGAAAGGTAACTAATCGAGTTTTGTGGCTATCAGCCTACGCAGACTGTATGGTGTAAATGAATATTCATTGAGCAAAACTGACACCTTCGTTTTATATGAAATTGAATTGCTCCGCTCTCGACAATTAATGAAACGCATCGATCTCATAGGGAATATGCATTAAATTTTAGTTTGTCTCGAATATTTTTCATGTAGTCGTCGCCATTGGTCGAAACTAAATGTGACGTCAGACGACACAACGTTGGATTTATGGGCGTCGATATTCATAATGTGTTAGTGGTGTTTGTGAAAAATATTTCAAACCTGTTTACCTGTGGTGATTTCGAGTGAATTCAGATTTGTAATGGTTCTAGGACGATGGCTGAAACTGGATTTGTCCAAGCACAATTCAACGAGGCTAGATACGTTTATGATGAAGGCGTGAAAGGTGCGAGGTACTCATCATGTCATATGATATATTTTAGTCCATAACATACATTGGTGTTCATAAATGCCCACATTAGAGACGTATATTATGAATCGATATTCCTATGTGTTGTAAAATAGGTTAGGTTGATTTCGAACCGAATTTTCCATTGCTAAATAGCTCATCTAAAACTCACTTCTGGCTGATATACACTGAGTTGTATATAAATATAGCATACTTTTTTTCGTATGATCACAAAAATTCGAACACGATTATGGAGATAGATTATCCCTCCTCATTATCTCATACAATTGTGTACTTATAATAGTATTTTTACACTTTGATACCATACATTTCTTGTAAGAAGTTCATTGTGATACCTCGGCGCTTTCGTATTGAACTCTGTTAGGAGTAACAGCCTGTTTCGACGATTTAATTTTTCGATGCAATTTCTCGCGCCATTTTGTCACCGCGAGAAATGTCATCTATCTCTCAGCCTACATTGCCAATATTGAAAAAAGCAATGAATGTTACCAAGATAAACGTCTACATTATCACAACTGAAATATGATTTTATTAATTTCTTATTATTGTAATTGTGATAAATTCAAATTACTTTGATTGAATGCCGCAGTGTCGAGAAATAATTGAATTTTTCAAAATTACCATTCTTCACAATGGTGCCACTACATATCCGTAGTTTGCGGCAACAAATTCACCACAGAGATCACTAAGTCGCTGCAACTTATCGCACCAATAAGATTCATCCATTCATTCAATTCGAAACTTGCCAGAATACATGCAATTATCTGGAGTTGCAGCGACAAACAGGCTGTAAGAAAATCACGTATCCATAGTGATGACAGAAAAAAGTTGAATGTTTGTTTGTTTCAAATTATCAATTGTCAATATACGATGAATTACACCCCGTTTCGACGATGCAATTTTGTCGCTGCAATTTCTCGCGGCGACTTGTCGCTGCGAGATATGTCATCTAGCTGTCAGTTTGCATTGCCAATATTAAAAAATAGCACTGAATGTTACAAAGATGAACGTCTAGATTATCAAAACTGATATATATTTTCATTCATTTCTAATAATTGATATTGTGATTAAATCACCTTATTACTCAACTTGATTCCTCAAGTCTCGAAAAATAATTGAAATGTTCAAAACCAATATTCTTCACAATGATGCCACCACATATTTGTGGTTTGCGGCAACAAATTCACCATGGAAATAACTAAGTCGCTGCAACTTGTCGCACCAAAAAAGATTCATGCAACTCGAAAAACTTGCATGAACACATGCAATTTTCTGGAGTTGCAGCGACAAACTTGCATAGTCGAAACAGGCTATTAATTGTCTCAGTGGAAATATGGCAAAAAAAATTGTATAATACATGGAATACACAATTCGCGAATCCAGCTCACAGAACAAAAAAGATGGGGTATTTTTAACAGCCTTCTAGTTTGTACTGAATACTAAAACTAATGAATACATATTTGTTGATTCAGGCTTTAGTTTCAACAGATATCGTTATGAATATTTTGGTGGATGATGATGTAGCATTCGAAGATGCTACTTTCTACTTTCCCTGTATATATATATATATATATATATATATATATATAAATTCAGGAGAAATCAGTTCAGGAGAATACTTGTAGGTATCTTGAAATTCAAAGTGCGACGAAAGATCAACTTCTCGAGCACTAATAATCATTTTAACAAATCGCCAGGTGTACTGAAGGAGTCAATCGTGATCAAATAAATGTGAAATGACAATAGAATAAATGAATAGATTAGCGCAACCAAGTCAGCTGTGGTAAAATTCAAATCAAGTATTGAGCTTTTATTTCTTCATAATTATTCCCTTAGATTATTTCGGATATTTATCTATTGAAATATATTTCATACAGTCTTCATAAATTTATTCTGCACTGTGTCACATCATTTACGATTTCGTGCGAGAATGGCCGATAGTCAGAGTTTGAGGTGAATTCATGAAGCGAGTTCGTTTGCTGAAAAAATTGCATATCTGAGAAAGTGCCACTCTGACAAGGTGTCTACTCACTTCCTTCAGATAAGTTTCGTAAACTAGTGTCAGTTTTGAAGATATAATACGTTCCGGTAGTTTTTTGTCTGCTATCGGCTCTCTCAACTTTTTGTGAGTATTTCACAACCATGTTTCTTTTTTATATAATTATCTTTTCTGTCTCTTATTTTGAGATTATTTTAATGAAGTCGAATACCAATATATTTTCACTTCATTTATTAGCGATTTCAAGGAATCATCAAGGAGTTTTTTTGATATTTCAACCCTCCTTCAGTGGGGTAAGTGGTGTCTATTGTATATTCTTCTCGTACTAATCTCTTACTTTAGGGTTGTAGGTGTGGTTATCGGAACCTGTAATTGCTGGTAAAGCTGGAAATGAAAATAAATTCCAGTATTATTATTCCACAATGGGGTTCACTGGATCAAATGATAATTTTGTTGGTTGGAACTATGAAATCTTCTATCTTCCGAGCATCCTAATAGATCGATCACTATATGGAAAGGAGGCGAACAACACGCAGTACTGGGTGATTGCAAGAAATACTTATGCAGTCAAATGTATGGTAACACCTTATCATACAATCGAAACTGTTATGTATATTTTCCCAACAAGCGAAATTATAACTGCCTAATTGGTCAGGTTTCTTTTGTTTTGCCCAGATTCATTTTCAGGATGCTCACATAATGCATTTATTCTGAATAACTTCATTATTCAGTTTTGTCGCCCTGGTTTGGTAAAACTAATGTTCTTATATAATGCATTTAGCCAGGTGACGCCCTCAATAAGTTTATATAACATTCTCATTGAGACATACACTCAAACTCCTAGGACCTTTTTGTTCACCAAGACGAACAGCTGCCGGTGCTGCACTTTTTCCTACCGCAGAGGGGAGGAAAACGTCACAATGACAAGTTCAGGTTCTATCACAAAAATATATACCTGATGAGCAGATAATCAGATTTGGAAATACACTGCCAGAGCTTCGGCAACGATGCACCATACACCCATCGTAAGTTCAAGATCAGGATTTTCCACTTTTCTCACAAATGACGATAGTAGTTGGGGCACTATTTTTTTTCTCTCTCCGAATTAGAAAAATTGAAATAACAAAAGTTCTACAACAGTGGGGAGAAAATAGTTCCTCAAACTTCATTTTCTCCACACGAATATTCAAGTTCTTAAACGATCAAAGTGTTTGCTACTTTTCACGCACAGGCGGACAGACAGATAATGCAAGGCATTTATAAATTAGGATGCAATAGCTGATCCGGCCGTGCGTTGTAAACACGACACTTGTGAACGCGCCTTCGACCTTTTCGGGACGTGTTCCGATTGGGCGGCATCTGGAGCGCCGAATTAGAAGAATTATCTGCGGCCGAGGAGAGAGGTCAAGCGGTGACCCTCGCGACCGCCGTGTCAGAGGTCCGTCCCGATCGAGTGGGCGATGGAGGAAGTGGCCGTTTTATGCAAGACACGCATCAATTATGCGGGTGATTCACTCCAGAGCAGATGGCGATCGTTCGTTCGGTGGCTTGGGTGGGTCGGTGGGGGGAGGGCCAAGATGTCAGGGTAGTGGAATATTCAATTAAGCTTTTATATCATATAAACTGGGTAATGACACTATTTTTTTAGAGTAGCTTCAAAAGAAGAGTGAGTTTTATTCTTTTTGGTACATTCGAATGAAAGCTTGTTTTTGAATATAATTTTTTGAATGAACGAGGAATGATAGTCATTTCCAACGAGTGATGAAGTTTGCAGCAAATTTTACGATTGGGAAATTAGCATTTCATGCGAGTTATACATTACACTTTCTATACGGCAACAACAGATAATAGCTAATTGATTTAACAAATAACACGAACTTCGAATTCTATGTCATTCAGAATTCCTATTAAATCAGTGAATAGAGCTGCATGGCATTCCATGGGAGACCTTATTTATTGTGTAATAATAATAACTACAACTGTAACACAATGAAGTAATTGGTTTATCTGGTAAGAAAATAACATTGAAGACGTACTACAACTGTAACACAATGAAGTAATTGGTTTATCTGGTAAGAAAATAACATTAAAGACTTACTACAACTGCAACACAAGTCATAAGGTAATGATACTGAAGGTTCTATCCTAACTGTTCTTGATAAAGCAATGAGGTACATTTTATGGTTTCTACTCCATCTACTCCATTGTGTTGAAGTTGTAGTTATTGGAAAATTATTGGAAACGCTATGAGGTAAATGCCTTATTATAGTAGTTCCGAAAATGAGAGGTACGCATGCGCACTAAAAAAAAATTAATTAACCATAATAAAATACTGCTTACCCCTATTTACGACTAGATACCGTATTTAAGGTTTCCTCATTTTCCTAATTCGCCAAACGTATCCCCCAAAAAAAAAGTATCTCAACGCAACTAATCTTGCTGTCTGTATTTTCGGTTTGAGTTTTGTTTTGATTTTTTGTGCTTTTTTTTTTTAATAAATGTTCAAGTTTGAATTATGAAATATGAGTGGGCCGATACGAAGCCTTGGTTGAGAATGCAGCACACACAAACAGATTAAGGTTTACTTATAATGTTGATTTGGCCCTATAAAGGGAGTTTGTAGGTCGAAGGCAAGGCCTTCACAATTAGAACAATCAAGCTACATCTGATACTAATAATTGAATTATGAATCAAAAGAGATGAGATGGATAAAATTAGGTAAGGAAGAAATGGCAGATTTCATTGGACTATACCCTTGTAGGATTTATAAGGAAATGAAACAATTATTCATTTAGAAAATATCCCATTTTCACTTTCAATATAATATGGTTTAGCATAGGTCGGTTGTGGTAAATCTTGTTGAATCCTCACAGCCAGATTCACTAACGCTGAACCCAGGTCTAAGTATCTAAGACCCATGTGGGTTTAAGCATGAGGAGAAATGATATATTGGATTTTTTATGGTTTAGTGTTCCTTTTGATAACCCTCTGCCTAAACCTCAGTTAGGTTTATAATATACTTTCTGTTTATGCCTGAACCCTCAAGGGGTTCAAATATTTAGAGCTGGATTTAACTTTAGTAAATCTGAGTGTACATTTTTTGTAAATCAGTAAATGAGGATTATAAAGAAAAGTACTCTCTACTTCAAGAACCTAGTGTGTTATGCAAAGAATTCAACTTTGTTGGCCTAGACAGACGAAAAAAAAAACTTCAATAGATTTACAATTTTCGCAGTTAGGCAAAAAGTTAGAAACAGTTACCTGGATCCAGTGGAACATATAAATCAAAATGCCTCTTCATCCACTGAACAAGTATGTGACCAAAACCAATTAGATATTTTACTTTCTTCGAGGATGCGTACTAAACGACAGCCCATTAGACAAATACATCCACCAATTTATCGCAAAAACAGGAGAGACTGAGAAAAAGAAAAAAATAGGACTAGAAGAGCGAAAAATTACTATACAATAAAGACAAATTCATCTCAATGAAGGAAAGCCAAAATTAGAAAAACAAAAATTTAGTACTTGAATATGAAGAACGGAAACAGACAATGGATGAAGGAAAAAAAGAAAAATTAACTTTCAACATATTACACAAAATGATATATACTCTTGCACGAAAGTGCAATAAGGCCCAATTTTGATAGATCATATTTTGTGGATTCCATTTATTTTTTGTCCTTTGATTTGAACCAAAAATGATATCTACTTAAGAGTACAAAGTTGTGATTTTTGTTGAGTTTTGTAAAAATATTATGTTTTTGTTAGTTGAGGAATGTTAATTTGGCAAAATTTGTTCGATTCATTAATAATAAATAAGAGTAGAGTAATATATTTCTGTTGACTGTCTAAATAAAAGGTATAGGAATTTTGTAAAATTCAGCCCGATATATTTTTTTTAAGTCTTGATGGAAGACTGATATAAATTATAAAAATTATATTTTATTTCAACATCATCTAAAATATACCTCTACATTTGGACGTTGTACATTAAAGTAATGTGTTTAATCGTTAATGATACAGAGACCTTATATAGGGACTGCAAGTCCTACATTAATAGTTTTTGATTTTTTTTATTTTGATTCTACAAATGCAAATTAGTGTATAATTCTCGAAAAATCCCATTCAACTGCAACTCGAAGAAGAGTTTTCATCGAATTATCAAATTGTTATTGTTGAAGTGGCAACAAATTTGGCTTTCCTCGAAAAGGGGTGATAAGTAATTCCATAAGATCATATCACCGGTCACCAAACAAAACAAATTTATCATTTTCAACAACACCACTTTCTCTTCCAGTTGCTGGTACAAATTGCTCTACTAAAAAAATTATAGTTCACCCTATTAAATTACTACTAGTACCAACAATACCTAAATATGCCTGCATCATGACTCGGTCCAGGAAATCCTCCCATAAAACTTATGATTATGCCATCTGGACAAAGCACACTTTGATATTCGAGGCAATAAAACTTTATGTGTCCAGAATAATATTATTCCTGGTTCATGGAAGGACGACAAACTGTACGGACAGTTCCATCAATAAATCCCCAGCAGTTGTTTATAGCTGCACCCTTTGCATGAATTGTCTAAAATAAATTGCTAGGAAATGATAAAGATATATACCTATAATCCAGTCAACGACGGTAAAAAAAGTGTATTTATCTCAAACAGCACAGATTTTCATAAAAACTTTAATTTAGGTTCTAAACATCTATTTCAGTCTACTCTGTGTTGGTGGTTTCTTTTTCCCTGGTCTTGGGGTGAAAAATTTTTCATCGGAAATGAGTGCGGAAATCAATGAATTGACTGATACCGAGCATCTTTTGTCCTATGGAAGGCAATACTTTTCGACTTATTCGTGAGTGAAATTGTCGTTTTCCAGCCAAAAAAAAATTTTTCAGGTTCTTTTTCGCGAATAACTGGAAAAATATGCATTGAATAGAAAAACCTGTAGAGAGCAAAACTATAGCTTATAAATAAACGAAGGAAATCGTGTATTTATGACGTAGGCCGACCCAATGCAAACGAAATTATTGCTTGTTGAAAATTGATTGTTATTTTCAAATGCCAAAATGGAAAGTTCCTACTTGAAATAACCAAAAACCCAATCCATTTTCGAGGAAAAAATTGTAATATCTCACCCCCCTTCCACCCCATTTGAAAAAAAATCATTACCACTTCTCAATGCCTTTATACATGTTCTTGTGTTCGACCAATTGAAAGTGTTATTTTTGAAATAATTGAGCTTGAAGAGAGAAAATCAATTTCGTACTTTAGCAAAAAATCCCTTTTCCCCAAATTACTCAAAAACTATTGATGACACGCAAATTTTTGTAAACTACAAAATAAAGATTTTTCATTTCCGAAAATTTTGAAAGATTTTGAAAGACTTGATTGCCTGAATACCGAGCAAGTTATTTCGATGAATGGGCGGGAAAATGGTCATTGACTGGATACAGTGATCTTTGTCTACTACAGTTCTGAATAGAACTGAAAAATGTGAATATTATAATTGAGTAAAAAGATTGTTTTGATCGAAATAATTTTATTCCGATCATTACTAAACCAACCTGAAATTATTGTAGAATCTTTAATAATGATCAGATCCATCAATATACCTGACATTCTTCCTTTTGCCATCTAACTCTGTGAAGGCTTGATACCTCAATTCCCCTTGGGCCCCCCTCCAGACAATGATTGCGCAGACATATTAAAAAAATTTAAGTTCAATAAGTCTACTTGGATAGGCTAACCTCTCTAGCACTATATACAATGCTTTCAATCCTATTTTTTTTTTATTTGAATAATATGGATGATTGTAAGATACGGGATGTACTACTTCTCAACACCTGCTCCACACATTGGCCCCAATGTTAGGACCAACTTGACTATAACACGAGCACAAGCATCGTTCAACGTTGGCCCTGACCTTATTTCGTCGATCCACACATAGTACAAAGGCACATTGGGCTCAACGTGTGGATCCAGCGTAACACTATTGCCTACTATTAACACGATCACCAGCCTCCACGACAATCTCATCAGGAATTAAAAATATATGTTTGATTCTTTGAAGATGTCCCCTTTGAAATCTGAAGTTTCTCATCACTCAGGTTCTCCAAATCGAAAGGGGAACACTGGCTTTCCTCGTCTCTGTTAATTAAAATAGTATCCAATGTAACGAATTCAGTCCCACCTCCTTAAATTAAGGCTTCCAAAAATAGAAATTACAGTAAATTACAATTAAAATAAAATATAACTGAAATTTGAACAACAAAAGACACAAGTGAAAGAAGATTTTTTCAGGTTAGAAATAAAAATTTTGCTGTCCTAAGAACTGTCAATTTGAGGAGTGAGTTCCATTAACTCAATTTCTAACCTGAAAATCGAGGTTTTGCTTTATTTAGCTAGGTTCAACTTCGTTAAGGCATTACCTCAAAGAACGGTGTTCAATAATTTTCTATTATTACACAATTTCACTTTTAATCAATTTTTCACTTCACAGTTATGTATCGCTGGAGAAGTTCCTCAGTCTTGTTCATCTCATTCAATGCATCATCGTTGCAAGGTCGTTTGCCGGTCAATTCCGAACAGTCTAGCTCTTCAATATGGCGGTTTCCTAATGCAACGGACTCTGAATCTCATTCGTATTCTCAGAAAGTACTTTCTTCTGATACCCATGTTGTTGGAGTGAATTGAAATAACTAGTTCGGCATCATAGGTGTTCCTCCATATTGAATGACGTCTCACAACTAACCATGCATTGTTTTCTAAATTAAACGTGTATGCAGAATTTCAACTCAATTGGATACATTCATAACAAAGTTATAAAGGAAATAGTTCAAAAGAAACTCATTGGAGTAAAATGAAATCAGAACATTTTTGTAGAAGGGGGTTTCAAAAAATTATTTCCACTATATTTTTTTCATTTTGTTCATTTGTTCCATTTTTCAGCGCTCCGAGGTTGACCATAATCTCAAAACTCCTTTTGATACATATAAAAATTTTGTCAATATTGCTATTTGAATGTTAATCAGTTTTCGACCCTTTTCTCCACCATAAAACTTCGGACTCATTTTATTGGTTTTCAGAATGATTCCAAATTTGAGTGTACTTTCACAAGAATCCTATCTAGGTAAGAAAGGCCCAGGTCACCGTTTAGGGATGAAAAAGGCATTATCCGTTCCACTATCACTATATTAATGGTAAAATGCAATATGTACGAAAACCTCCTCCTATTCATTTTTATATATGTATCCTTGGAAGCATTCGAAAATACGGTCATCTTCAGAGAGCTGTAAACTCTAATGAATGAACGAAATTACAAAAATTAACAGTGAAAATAATTCTTCAAAACCCCCTGTACAAAAATGTTCCGACGCCATTTTATTGTAAAATGACTAGAGAAAAAATTATTTCGCAGAAAAAAAAAATCAAAATTTTCAACTATTTTCGTTCATAACTTTGTTATTTTCGATATTACGAGATGGAGAGTAATGTATATAAAGTTGTAGAGAATTTGATTTGCAACAAAAAATATCTATATTAATTTCCTGTCAGCTATAAGATTGGCAGATTAAGCGCGAGAACCATTTGCTGCAACCCTTTTTCCGAGATGGCGGTCGCAGGTCAAGGGTGACGACCCCACAAATTTGAATTTGAGCTTACCCTTACCCCCTTCACATTGAAAAAAAAAATGCGTCCTCTGGGAATCGCACTCTAAGCCCAAAAATGTGTAAAATTTCAAAGGCCTATTCGAGCTAACGAACTTACCGATCATGTCTACTGTTTCCCATTTTCTTTTTATGAAAGAAGTCAAACTGGCAAGCGATATTATGAACAAATTTAATGCTTAAGAATATTTGTGGAGTAGACAAGTTCAATCTTCGAAAATGATGGAAAAATTAAAATTTGAAGAATTCTTGTAACAAAGTACCTAGAAAATTTAATTTTTTGACACACTGCTTTAGATCGCGTTCGTTATACAAAATGAAACTTTTTCTTACTGGTAACAAGATAACTGTTGTACACGTTAATTCTTCCTAAATTATGATGAGCACAACGATCAAATGAAAGTTGTAGGGAAAGTGCTAAGAGACCTACACCTACAGAGCTCTCTCCTGACCTCTTTCTCCTTTAAATCAACAATTGGTCACTTTCCAATCTGAAAATAGGTTAGAAAAAAACTAATTTTCCGATGATTATGAATGGAATATTATATTCTAAATAATTCCAGTGTTTCAAACCCGAATACCCGCGGAAATATAACGTAAATCTTGCAACTAATTCCTCACCAATTTTCCTCTAAAGCAATTCCTTTGTGCTTGGATGCAGAAGCCAGCCATTTTGTGATATTGCATGTCACTTCTAACTGTTTCATATTGTGCTTATGTGACAACGACGTTTTGACATGATAAATTTAATTCGAAACCCTTTCGTGTATTATTATGGAATTCCTTCATACACATTCCCAGGATATGTATACAGACAGGGCAGACAATTTGTGTAGAGAAATGATGATTTCCATGTGTGCGTCGTGTATTCCTCAATACTCAAGATATACACCGCGGGCACATCTGACAGACGACAGTAAATGACAGTTGTCAATCCAGCCTGCTGGACACACAAACTTGATTTACCTATGCTGAGTGTGTGTTTATGTCATATTTTGAAATCTTTTTTCTCAATAATGCCTCAATTTTGTGCGATTGTGCAATGTGGAAGTAGAAGCAGCAGAGATAATGTTCATTCCATCGATTCCCTTCTATTCTCGACAATAGAAAAAAGATCAATCCTCTTGCTGAAAAGAGATGTGAATTGTGGATTCAGGCAACTAGAAGAGAAGATTTAACTTCTGATAAGTTGAAATGGGCAACGGTGTGTTCAAAATATTTTGTAGGAGGTATTTTCAAAGAATCTAGGAAACATGGGCTGCATAATTTTCAATTTTTTTTCTATTTAGGCGAACCAAGTGCACTCAAAGATGTTGATAATATAAACTGGGTACCGAATCAATTACTTGGCTACAAAACAAATATCAATGCAGTTCAAAGCATTCAGAGATTGTATCGTAGAGAGCAGCGTGATAAAATGAGATCGCAAATATTCCAGTTGATATGGATAAAATTGATGATGATTCTTTGTGTGAATGATCCAGCTGTTCAAAACTTGAATATTATTGATGAGCAAAATCAAACTCTGAATGATATCAATTAACCAGTTGAAGAAGTGGAACAGGCACAAAACTCTGGTGAATACCTATGTCCCGATATTGATTTCGAGTTGCAGAATTGTTATCGTGAAATCCATCATCTCCGGGAAACTTCAAGCATAACTCATCTAAATGCCATTTTTATACAGGATTACCATATGAAAGGATGGTTGTGTTTTATAATTTTGTAGAGCCTTATATAACATATCCAAAATCTGTTCTTTCAAAATCATTATTTATTTAAGTACATTTTCAGTATTTTTTTCACAAGCTTCACTCTAATCCTTCTAATCCATTTAGATATAAACATATTGTATGAATCCAAACTTTTATAGTCTTGAAGTCTTCTGTGCATGCATTCTCATATACAAAATAGTTTATAATGTCATACAACATGTCATGAAACTTTAGGAAAGTATTTCACAGCATTACTACAATCCCCAAATTTCAATAAATAAGGATCACATCCCTTACTTCCCTTCAGTTTTTCTAAATATGTCTTCTGGATATCCATAGACAAGGTGTTGGAATAATCACTTTTATCAGCCATTTCACATTCAATTTCCTTGCAAGCAGGAAGAATAATGAATATAGATTGCAATATATAGACATTTATATATGTCAAGAACACTAAAGGTATATCCATAATTAGAGTAAACCCGTAATTTCTTCATAATTTCGATCATAATCTCATTAAATTACCATTGTTGCTTATGGAAGTAGGGTTTGTTTGTCCAGCAGGCTGATTGACAGTTGTCTTGTGACGTCACATGCCCGCCGTCTATTACACCGGGTGACCCGATACCAATTTACCCCCTGTATCTACATTGTTATTTTGTATGGATATTTCATATTCGGTACTTCGTTTTGATATCATAAGTGTGCAATTCAGCAAGTATAATACTATATATGGCACTTCCGGTTTGACCGGTTTGGCCGGCAGCACATCCAATTTTCATATATCAAATGGATTTTTTTTAAACAACGATTTGGTATAGAATTACCTTTCCAATGATATATCATAATCATACTTTCAATTCAAAATCTGCTGATATAAATTCAGACTAGCTATTTTTAAAATTTAATTTGTCTTCATTTCTACACCAATTCGATTTTTTTTTCAAATGTTAACACAGGAAATTTGGGTTGGTTATAAACTCCAATACATATTCATGTTTTGTGTTTCAATATGTATCGGAGTTTCTCACCAATTCTAAAGAAATGAGTGACTCGATGTTGAAAAATTGAATTGTAAAAATAGTTAGTTCACATGAAAAATATTATGAGGACAGTTTGGCTATGAATCATTGTTACTTACGAGGGTAATACAAAGAGTAATTTTTACAACATACCAGTGCTAACATTAAATTGTGAATTGAGACATATATCTTTGGGAAGGTGATTCTTTACCGAATCGTTATTTCCGGAAAAAAAAAATATAGATTCCATTCGAAATATGAAAATTGAGTGAAAACCGGCAGTGTCAGATGTGGTTTGATTCTTGCTAAATTGTACATTTATTTGATCGAATCTAACTACCAAATTTGCCATATTCAGCAAAATAAATTCTCCAACGAGTACCCTAGCTGGCAGAGAGAACACCAAAACAACATAAGGAATCCTGACAGAGTCTATATTTTAAAAATAACTCATTTCCTAATTTGTTTTTGGAGTTTTTCAATGAATTGTCATAAAAGGAAATTTAAGGCATGTCGAAACTGAATACAAAACAATTTCTATTCAGATTGATCTCTATCATAATTTTAGACTGATGGAAAAATGCATGTTCATAGGACTTTCGATGCAAATTTAAGGAGCCAGCACCCGCTGTCGACCAGCTCAAAATTATAGAGTTGGTCGCGATTGAACTACTTTATTTTCAATTCTTGTCCGCAGGCGACTGCCGGCTTCTTTCGTATCAATTGTTCGCGGTGAAAAGTAGTGTGGGGCACGGTGGTTCTATTGAATATTTGATATTCCATCACGACCAAATCCTTTTATTGTTGCCTGGTCGACTGTTGCCTTGTTCACCGTGCATTGATTCTGCATGAGCCGATGATTTCCACATCTATTTACATGAATTTCATGTGATTCGACCTCTTTGAGCGCAAACGCCAGGGCTTTAAACCCCCAATATGGACTTGCTTTACGTCTCTACAATAACAATAGATCATCTCCAGGTATATGAATCTACACTGCACAAATCATCTTGACCAATTTGTTTCGGCCAGTCTTAACTACCTACACAGCAGCTTGATGCTCTAACACATGTCGAAAGACCAAGATAAGGACGTTGAGTTATATCCAACAGGCAGTATTCCTCAAAATTAATTTCTGCATATTGTTCTGAAAAAAGGTCTGAAATTGTTCGTTTCCGTTAAGTAGCCTCAGAAGTCGAAACGTGTGCGCGCAATGTATGAACGGGGCCTTACCTTTTAACGTGCGATTACCCAGCAAGGTAGCTCGGCGGGGAATCGAACCCCGGTCTTCCGCTTGAAAAGCGAATATCCTCTCGATGATACAAGGGCACTAATGATTTTATAATTATTGGAGCACACTTGCAGACTGGTTTCGGTCTTTTGCTCTCGTCAAGGTCAGAAGAGTAGTTGTTTTCTGCTAGATGTTAGCCTACCAACCAACCCTGTAGGTACTTGAGGCTGGCCTGATTGAATTGTACAAAGATGATTTCATTATCGCCAGTCTTCGATTATGTTCACTGACCATATCTTTGAGAGCCTTTCGTGTGCCTTTTACTTACTTTTCCATATAGCTATAATTTCCTCTGAAAGCGCAATGTCATCGGAAAAATCACGTGTGTTGTGAAATGGACTTTGGAATCGAATTGAAGAATTCGAACAGGGATATCCCTCCGAATTTAAGTTCAAAAAGGATTCTCCTGATCGAAGGTTTTATGTTTATCGTTCCCTTTTATATTCTACCATATATTCTATTTATCGATCGCAGAATAAAATATAGGCCAAGAGATCTACATATTGATATGGCTTGAACGTGACATGAAAAAGTTATTCATGGGAATACCTGTTAAAGTATGTTTCTAATGAGAATATTGACCTTCGCAATGAAAAAAAGATGTGCTTGCTGTCGGCAGGGAAAAGTACAAGAACACGATTTTTTCAGATCATTTCCAATGACTTTCATGACTGATGAAAACCATATTTTTTGCGTTGATAGTATAATTGAACATTTGCGGAAAATTCCAAGAAGTGCAAAAAACCTCTGTCTAAAATTCCAATTCGTGATAAGCTTCTATTGTCAACTCTATTTTAAAGCTTCATAAGCCTGCAAATAAGCTACACCTAAAAATTAGTGTCAATCAATACTTCGCTCTCCAGTTTCACTGGTGAATAGTGAATTTGTATCACATGAATCTTATCTACAAACTGGTCGTGAAAATTTATAAAGACACACACGCCTTGTTAATAATGTACTCTCAAATTCTTCGATTCACTAACGGCAACAAATAAATATAATCTAAGTGAGAGATACAGTCAAGTGGTGAAATAACCGATTCCGGTCCTGCAAGAAACCATAAAATCAGTAACGAAAGCAAGCGATTCTCAACCTTATTAAACTACGTTCATCGACGGTGCTTCCATCTACATTTCGCCTCCATCGCCCTCCAATGATATGTCCATGAGGTTATCTTACTATCATTGTTTATAGAGATGAGTCAATGCCTGTGTAAGAAGGATTTGAAGCGTTTTTGTTACCCTTAATGTCGATATTACTTGACCAAGGGCGTGGCCAAGCATGGGCCTGCCCATGGTGCTGCCCCCCCTAGCTGGGCATAAGCGCTTGGTCGTAGAGTTCCCAACCCAAAGAATAATTAATAACTATAAAGAAATGAACTCTGATAACAACTTTTAAATCTGTCAGTGACAGAAATCAACCTTGCATAGGCGGTAGCCACCCACCCTTTTCTAGACCGGGCTGTAGATGTTGGCATACCCAATACCCATCTCTAAACAATGGAATGCGGGGATCTGAGTAAAAAGACGGATGGCAGAGATGATATTGCCTAGGCTTGACGACGGGTAGGTACACGGCCACACACAGTTCCTGTTATCTTCTCTGTGGTTCCTGTTCTGTGTTCAGCAGAGTACATTTATCTATGAAACTCAGTATAAGTTTCTTTGATAGTCTCGAAACTCGAACGCATCTCTATTGTGTACAAAAAAAAGCGAAATATAAAAAAACCCATGTTTTTATCATTGTGCAAGCCACAAACTGAACCCAGTCGCAAATGATTCGAATCAAGTTCCAGAAATTCGGAATACTATAAGCCCTATAAAGGATATTATAAACTTTTTTCGAGAATCTTTTTTTCGGAGAAAGTACGAGCCAAACATCCCAGCTTTATGTGAGACACGCTGGTCACAGTGTAGCTTTCTTTGAAAATTTTGAAAATATTGTAGAGGGTCTTTCAAATATTTCTAAAGAAGGGAATGCGGCAACGAGGAGAGGTGCTTACCAGTTGCATTGCGCTGCTACTAAAACCGAATTTGATATATGCGTTGGGTTGATAGCCAAATACTCGTTATGCGTTAGAGTCAAAGACTTTCGACTTGTATACATGCATGAATCATATACAAAGAATTACGTTATAAAAGACCCTCGCAGCAACACGGACATTGAGATCCAAAATATTTTAAATATTTCTACCAGAACTGCAGCTGCCATTGGAACCGATTTACAAGTCCCTCGAATTGTATCTCGCCAACAATATCGTTCCAATCACCCTGCTGAGTCTCCATCAGACTTTTGGGAGCGATCTATTTCCATACCTTAATTAGATTCCCTGTTATCCGCACTGGAGCAGCGTTTTGCTAACGAAAATTTGCCTGCTTTCAGATTGATGGTACTACATCTCAGTTCTATGTTGAATATGCAATATTTCGATTTTGAAGAGAAATTACAAAGCTTCTGCCTTTATTACCATTTAGGAAGCTTCGACAATGAAGCTGAGCTGTGGTTTAAACTTTGGAAGGACAAGGGCTTGTTAAAAAAAGAGATCAAACAACTAGATTTTACAAAAGTTTCAAAACAGGTGGAAATATTTTTTCCTGCTACAAAAAAAGGAATATTAATTTGCTTGGCAGAGCCGTGTATAGAGAGGTCCTTCTCTACACTTCGACGTGTCAAAACATGGCTGAGATAAACTATGTTGAAGAACCGTTCAAACGGTTTGTGTGATTCAGGCTACGACGTCCGTGGCAAAAACTAAATAAAAGTCATGATTTAGAAGCGAAATCACTAGTGGCATCTTCCCGTGGTATCCATTCCTTCAAATGATATTTCCATATAGTTGACTTCTCTGTGAACAAAGCTACTATGTAGTTCAAATACAATGCCCAAACTGAAATACCTAAATCTGCACCTATTTTATCATTTAGAGAAGGAAACTCTTTCCTGTATCGTTAACTGAACGGAAATATCAACACTATAGTGTAGATGGCGTTCCAAATCATTTTTATAGATGCAATAGCAAACTATTCGATCTATAAACGACGCTGATACCTATGTAAACTGGTTTCAGTAGTCTGTGCTCCTGGCCTAATACAACAGATTTCCTCAACACAAAACGACATCGGGACGATTCTTTTACAGACGACGCGAAATTTGAAGGAGTTGGCACAATTCATATTGCGGAATCTGGAGCTGCTTGGTGCGAGGCATAAAATGCATGCTCAGAATTGTCGCCGTTATTGTTATTCGTATTTTCCTCGACTCTTATTCCATTTTTGTGCAGCATTTCGGGATCGCGAAGAGCCATTTTCACGAGAATGTCGCCGCAGATTCATCGCTTCATTGTTCTCGATCTCTCGGGAAACGGCAAGAGAGACAGATACATTAACATTAGCACCGAGCTCATCAAAAATATATTAGGAAATGTAAGTGGGGGCTTTCGTCTGGAACTAAAGGGTGTCGTAACCTATGGAGGGTTGAGATGAAATACGTATAAATGATATACAAGTCAAGAGTCTAGATATACATGAATACAACAAGATGATATTTACTACGGTTAGGGAGGATAAAGGGAGGACTTTTCAATTCGAAAAATGAATTGAATAGAACATATCGATACAAATTTTTTAAGAAAGGTCCTTAATGTCTAGCCAAAATATGGAAAACTATGACGAAAAAACAGTATAAATGATATTCAACTCAACAGTCCAGATATGAATGAGAATCTGAAAAATGTCATTAACTGAAATACCGCTCTGCTGATATGGTGAGAGCTTTATACTTTGAGAACATGAGTACAAAGGAACCATATCGGAACATATTCTGCAAGAAAATTCCTAACTCATTTTATTCCATATGCTGGAATAATTAAAAAAGCAGCCCCCAACTGCCAAGAAATATCCTCAAGGACAAGAAAATAACCTTGTTCATCGGATATCAACGATACATTTTCGACATATTATTTTCCTCAATTAACCGAAACAGTTGAAGACTAGACAGCTTTCGCAGAGTTTAACAGCGGTTGATTCCTAAAATTATTTGATCTCACGTAATATTTTTTTTCTGGAATTCCAACATATATCCCTCCTATAACAAGAATGCGTGCACTTCAAGCAAACGCTTTTTCGAGGGATTTCATGAAATTTTATACTCTCAAGTCATCTGCTGAGCGAAATTTTGAAAATGAGATTGAATTTGATGCACATTCGAATTAACCTTAGGAATTACCACCCTTAACCTAATCAAAAAGTTAATATAGAGGAACAAATTAATTGCAGAGGCTTGAATATTTTTCAATGAAGTCAGCTTTCGGTTCTCCACTGATTTGTCAGGAACTTGGCTGGAAGAGGTCATAGAATTGGTATCGACAGAGTAGTGTTTTGACTGTCATTTTTTTTGTTACGGTAAATTGAAGTGGCAAATGAAAAATATCAGATGTTTATCGGGAGTAATTACACAAGTGCTTCAAAATTACCGGTAATTTTCCATGAAAGCATGTTGTCCAAAAATTGCATGAGTTTATTTTTTTCAGCAAAATATGTGTAAGGAGGGCCCCACTGGCTAGCCACAATATTAAACACTGCACTTCACACTTAACACAATATTTATTGATCCACTCCAGAGCAATGTCAGTTTAAGACTGATTCACCAAAGTATCTCACATTCCCATGACTCAACCCTTATCCCCATCTTACATAACTAACAGATAACTACCAGCGTCACATAGAAGTATACAGTGTGATACTATTCCCACATAAAGATCCTGACATTCGGCCCTCCTGCATTACCATTTGTCCTCAAATTGGTACCCGGATGTCAGTAGAAATTTAGTTTTTTTTTTGCCTCAGTTTATTCCCTGAGTTTACTTTTATTTTGGCCAACTTAGTTTAGTCCCTAAGTGTACCCTCGATGTATTTATTCATTTTTTGTTACCTCAGTTTATTCCCTGAGTTTATGTAGGTCGTTGGTATATTCCCCAACATAACTGAATTTCTGAACCATAATCTTAGTTTAACCCATAAGTTAGTCAGAATTTTACTCACTTAAAATATCCTCAACATGAAAGAAAGATGTGTATCATCCTTATGTAATGAAAGATAGTGTACAGGGCTGTACTGAGCACTGATTTTAATGTAAAGTCCCTAACATTCACTCCTAATCATAAATTCAGTTTAATTCCTAAATTATGATGGATTACTTTTCATAACTTAGTTTAATCCCTAAGTTATTCTTTTCGGTTGGTTTAATCCCCAACTTTCACTCCTAATCATAAATTCAGTTTAATCCCTGAATTATGACTGGATTTCCACTTACTAATTGTCGTCTCTCACTGTGAACGGTTTGAGATGTTCCACACCAATAACTTCCTCATAGAGGTTTGCGTTCTGGCACCTTCCAGACCCTAATTCTTCTCGTACCTTATATCTATCATTTCCCAGATTTTCCTCCATTTCGAAAGGTCCTTTGTATTTTTCGACTAATTTCTTACTGTTTCCGTCAGTTTTGAAAGTAGTTACTTTTACGAGCACCAAATCGCCTATTTTATAAATCGGAGCTACTCTTCGTCTCATACTGAAAGCTTTATTCTGCCTTTCTCGATTTTCCTCCAATCTTTTTGCAACATCCTGCCTCAGTTTGGCTACGTCAATCGTTGGGGGCTCACGGACATGAGCCACATATCGGTCACTCCCCAAGTTCAACTGAAATCCGATTAAAACTTCACCCAGAGCAGCTTGTACTGTCCTATCAAATGTACTATCGATTGCCAACTGAATTTTGGACACATCTTTGTCCCAATCTTCTTCCTTCAGACCTGAACCTACTGTTGCGGCAGCGTCCACAATAGTCCTGCTGTATCGTTCCACCTGACCATTTGCGCGAGGCACCGCTATAGAACCCTGATAATGGCGAATACCTTGTTCTTCGCATTTTTTTTCAATTTGTTGGATGAAAACGCTTTGCCTGCGTCCGATATCATACGCAGTGGCACTCCAAAAATAGCGACCAATTTACGCAATTCATTCAGAACCGGTGAAGTCTTGGTATTGGGAAGGGCACTCAAAATTGTGAATCTTGTGAACGAGTCAACCATAACAAATATGTATTTTTTTGCCGTTTCTACTCTCAATAAATAGACCAACATGATCAACATGAATAGTATGAAAAGGACGGGGGCATTTACGAATGGAAAATAAAAATCCCGGCTTTTTCCCTTCGGGCACTTTATGATATTGGCAATGTAGGCATGATTAAATATACCTTTTTACAAAATGCCGCATCCGAGGAAACCAATATCGTTCTTGCACTCTATGAAGAGTTTTTTTTTACCGAGAAATGTCCCAAATCATCGTGGTTGGCTTTTACTATCTGCCAACGACAGTTTTTCGGAACAAGCCAGCGCCGACCATACTCAGTGAGCTTAAAAAAAACTCGCTCTGTCCTTAAATCATAATTATAAATGATATCTCTACCCACATCACCTGATTTCAAATTTTCTTTAATTTTCACAATTTCAGGGTCTTTGGCTTTAACAGCCGTCAACCAATCACCTTCAGATATTTTCATAATGCTATCTGGTTGTATATTTCCACTGCTTACGCATGGGTTACCACTCAAAGCATCCACGTGACTCATTTGCTTTCCTGATTTGTGAATAATTTGAAAATTATATTCTTGTAATGAGGGGACCCATCTGCCAATGCGTGAATTTATTTTTTTTTTTCAATTGTTCCTCGAACTGAATTACAGTGAGTTCTAATAATAAATTCGATACCCAATGAATAATGTCGAAACTTTTGCAGTACAGACATTATTGCCAACAACTTTAACTCGAATGAATGGAATCTTTTCTCGTTCTCGCTTGTTTGTGCAAATTCATTGATGAATTTTTTTTTAAGTAACTCACCAAACCCAAGAACTGTCGTAACTGATGAATGTTTTGTGGAATAGGAAAATTTTGTACAGCTCTTATTTTATTGTTACCGGGACGAATCCCTGATTCACCAATCTCATAGCCTAGAAACAGTATACTGCTTTGTAGAAATGAACATTTGTCTGAATTTAACGTTAAACGATTTTCCCTTAAGATTTGGAAGACTTTTTGTAACGTTTCAATGTTTTCTGCCTTCTGAAAAATCGGCATTCTTTTAGTCTATTTATTGGATCTTCTACACAAGCAAGTGGAGATTTTTCTTTGACAGTGATTTTGTTAAGCTTTCTATAGTCGACACACAACGTTTTTCATTGTTTTTCTTATCAACTAATAGAATTGGGCTGGCAAATGAAGAACTGCTTTCGCGAATTATACCTGCTGCTAACAATTCAGACACCAATTTTCTGACTATTAGTTTTTCACTTTGTGCCAACCTGTACGGACTTCGTGCAATAATTTAAGGGTGGCATAGTTGAATTTTCATCAAGAAATTTTTGATACCTCAAGTGATTTGAGAGAAGAGGCTACACAGTCACTATCAAAATCAAGAAATGCCAGAAGAGAAGGGTCATTGATCTTAATGTTTTTATAGAATTTATCTTCAGTAGAGCTCTCAATGACATTAATTTTTTTGCGGTTTTTCTCTGAACTTCTCTAATTTTACCTCGGTCCATCTTTTTTGTGAGTAACAATCTGCTTCGATATGACCTTTTCTATGGCAATAATTGCATTTCTTATTATTATAACTTCTACACTCACTTCATTCGTGTCCCCGTTTATTGCAATAAAAACATTTAATTTGATTGTTTTGTATTTTTAAATACTTATCATGCTTCTCAGCAGGCTTTGAATGTTCCAGTTTGGTATTTGAAGTATTGTAACCTATTTGATTGTGACTGGGTCCTGCCTCAGCATATGTTCTGTCCCTCAAATAACTTGCTAGATGATTGAGATCCGTAATATCAGCTGCTCTCACAGCCGACGCAACCGTGTCATCTGCGATCGCGCCGAAGATGAGAGAAACTTTGTCAGCGTCGGAAAAATTCGCTTTTAATGCTTTTATTTTAGCTAAGTGATCAAAATGAAAACTGTACAATGATTCCCCCTCTAATGACTTGTGATTGGCAACTTCCATAAAAAAAAATTATGAGTATTCCTAACTGACTGAAATGTGGTAGAAAGAATTCTTTTCCATTTAACCCATGAATAATTCGCCCAACCGATTTCCGTTTGAATATACGTTTGAAACCATTGTGATGCAGTATTTCTAAGTTTACTCAAAGCAATAGTTTTTGTTGTATTATCGTCCCTTTTAAAACATGTTGCATGTTGATCCACAATGTTTAACCAATCTCTAACCGAATCAGACTTTCGGTCAAACTCCAGAATTGTAAAAACATTTTTCGACTCACCTCGTTCACAAAAATCAAAATAGGTGCTCCTTACCCTGGGCCTTCGACCTTTACGGTTGCCCAATTTCTTTTTATGTGCTCGTCGTTCAGGTTCACTGCTACTAGAAGGAACTTCAGAACTTGAAGAAGATTCTGAGGAACTCGACCTTCTACGGCGTTTTTTTGATCGCCGTCCTGCCATGTTCAAACGTTGAGTGTGGAGCGAAAGAGCCAAAAAAATATCCGATGTGTATCCCACTTCTGAGATGTTAGGAGGGCCCCACTGGCTAGCCACAATATTAAACACTGCACTTCACACTTAACACAATATTAATTGATCCACTCCAGAACAATGTCAGTTTAAGACTGATTCACCAAAGTATCTCACATTCCCATGACTCAACCCTTATCCCCATCTTACATAACTAACAGATAACTACCAGCGTCACATAGAAGTATACAGTGTGATACTATTCCCACATAAAGATCCTGACATATGGAAATAACCGAATGCAGTTTTTTTACTGACAACATGCTTGAATTGAAAATTATCAGGTTTATTTTGATGCACGAGTGTAATTCGGTAGAATATTTCCGGAGTTATAACAACGACGTTCAAAATTCAGTATTTATGCCTGTCAAGATGACAAATTTATATTTTCACAATCGTTTCTATAGATACACGGACCGAGCGGGTGTTTTTCGATACTACCGGGTATTTACCAGCCCAAAAATGTCTCGCTTCATATGGGATTTTTAACATACGATGGAAATACTCATTATTTGAGATTCATTTGATGTGACTTATACAAAGGCCATTAAAAATGATTGAAGGATACTTTTCTTTTCATTATAAATTATAGCAGAATTCTAATGAATTCCTCCATTTTTGAGTCATCCTGTGGAGTACAACCATACAAATATATATTCAAATATTCAAATGTCAGTATACTCTCCATTAACTTATTAGATTCACTTTTTCGCACTAGTGTAAAAAAGAGGACTTTTCCGTACGCTAGTAGAAAAAACATTTTCATCCACTAGAAGGCTAAAATGATATTGATCTTTTGTTGACATAAAATCTTCTAGGGTCGGATTTTTGATATTCCATGGTTGAAATTAGATCATACGTATAGAATTTTCCCGAGCACCACTTATGTTCAGTTCCTAGACCAAACTTTTACATTTAATTCATCCTCTACTTATAGTTTGAGGAAGTTGTCACAATGGTAGCGTTCATTCACGAAACTTTTGTGTATGAACGTTTCCATTGATTAACATTGTGAGAACTGAAGTAAAAGTAAGAGATAAATTGAAAGATTGGTATATGAATCAGGAATTGATATTACCTATTTGAAATTCATTCATTTTTCAATAATTTCTTTATCGAACAATCTCAGGAGTTCTTCCAGAAGTGGAGCTTTATTAGAGTGAGGACGGCTAACGCTCATAGTTCTTATACTACTCCACTGCGCCTCAATGACTCTTGATAATATCTAATTTGAAATACCAAAGAAAAAAGAAAAAACACAGAACTGTCACTTTTGAATAAAAATTCTCAATTGATAACTCACAAATTTCAAATTAAGTGTGGCAGCGCCGAGAGTGCTGCCAACCAAATAATAAAGAGTAACAGAGGAAAA
Organism: Zygogramma bicolorata; assembly: GCA_032362365.1. Taxonomy (NCBI): domain Eukaryota; kingdom Metazoa; phylum Arthropoda; class Insecta; order Coleoptera; family Chrysomelidae; genus Zygogramma; species Zygogramma bicolorata. Next base: position 208,072 of record JAVJAQ010002960.1, read on the forward strand.
ATATCAAATTCAATGTAATTGTTCGCATGCATCCATCAATAGATTGCTGAAATTGCAGGGTTGGGCTGATTAAAATTAAGTGATTGAAATCACGATTTGAATCGCTTGATTTTTAAAATTAAAATCATGATTTGAATCAATTTTTTTTCATTCAGAACCAGATAACGACATAATATAAAAGTTTTCTCGAAGATCAAAAAGGGGTATCTGCTTTTAGCACTAACAACAAAAAAGAATTACATAATTCCAAATTCTTAAACTGAACGTAACACCTAAATTTTATTACTGTATATTTTCAGTCTATTCATTTTCGTTACACGATTGAAACAAAAACACGAGTTTTGCTCTTTTTTCTATGCCTAATCTGTTTCTAATATCCGAGTGTACAACTAGCGAAATGCGTGAAATTGTTGGGCAACGTCAATTTATAGGTTGAGACATGAATATTCTTGCAAAAAGCACAACAAACGTGTTCGTGTTCATGCCTCACTCGGCACTGTATAGCGAGTGTATAGGACAGAAAGAAAACAAATCGCGACAAGAATTTTCTTGCAAGAAGCACGACAAATGCGTTGTCAGAAGTTTTTGAGCCGCAAATCGTATTAAAATTTTTAGACTTATACATTAAAATATTCAAAAATAATTTCAAAGAATCAAAATATTCGAATTTTATATTCAAATTCAAAAAATCAAAAAAATCAGATAAATCGTGATTTAAAAAAAAATAAATGATTTTTGATTTTTTTAATAAAAATCAAATGCTGCCCCACCCTGTGAAATTGTGTTGATTTTATTCAGTTATTGATGACGTGCAACAGTTTTTGAATTGTATATATACACTAAATTACTTTTGTCGCAGTTAATTCCCAAATTTAATTGGGCAATACGATCTTGAGGCTATCACCTGGAAAATTTACTCCTCGCCCGACTCTGATTCAATTCGACCTGAAATATGTGTAACGTCAGGAGCAGAATATTCATATTACGCTTTGGCAAGTCATTTCCTCATATTCTGTACAGGGTATTACGTGGGATTTACTTTCTCTAGACTCGAGATGGCTTGTCATATCCATACGGATTCCCCGAAAAATGACATCCAAGTTTCCATTTATACTAACGCAAGCTACAGGAATATGAATCGAAATCATTTTTAGCTTGGAGAGGGTCAAACTTTGAAAAAACGGTCGGCATATCACATAAGAATGGATTAGAGGCAAAGCGACAGATAACTTGAACAACCAAAGGAAAAGAGAGAACTGATAGGAAAAGAATCGATGGATTTTTGTACGATACAGCTCTCTTGAATACTTACGGCATCTGTTATTGATATGTGGTATATATGTATATATATATATATATATATATATATATATATATATATATATATATATATATATATATATATATATATATATATATATACTATATATACTATATATATATATATATATATTATAAAGTGGATTATTATAGCGACTGGAGAAATGTACACTGTAATGGATAGCGGGGTCTCTCAGTCAGTCCAAATGAAAAGTCCTGTTTTACTTTGCCAAGCTTTCGCTTCTATTGTCTATTGGCAAACTAGGTGAGTTTCGACCTCCGAACTCGACTGTCGAGGAGATGGCAAATGAGACTTTGCCGAAACTTTGTGACAATTATCCTTCAGAGGATCAGAACCGAAGTACACGGAATGAAACCCGAAAACACAATTCATCATACTTCGTCCGTGAGAATCTTCATGCTAACATATATATATATATATATATATATATATATATATATATATATATATATATATATCTTCATGCTAACATATATATATATATATATATATATATATATATATATATATATATATATATATATATATATATATATATATGCAAGATGAATTTTATGGTTTTTTTTATCCGTTTGGTATCTTCTGATTTGTTCGACGTTTCGACTTCCATTTGGGAGTCATTCTCAAGAACGGATAAAAAACCCAGAAAATTCATCTTGCATATCGAAGATCCGTGAAAACATCAATTTCTACATAATACCTGGATGGGCAGGATACAACCTTAGAGAGCGGTTGATGATATGATCATCAATAATATCGGAGCTAGTCGGATAATAACTGAGGAGAATCATTATAAATACCAGTTTCTATGGAGAACAGACAATTGAAGTCTTTTCTTTGTCTTCGTAAGGGGAGTGATTGACCAGGACGGTATGGACAGATATTCATCTCATTGTTCTTGAGAATGACTTCGAAATGGAAGTCGAAACGTTGAACAAATCAGAACAGATAAAAAAAACAGAAAATTCATCTTGCATATCGAAGATCCGTGAAAACATCAATTTCTACATAATACCTGGATGGGCAGGATACAACCTTAGAGAGCGGCTGACGATATAATCATCAATAATATCGGACCTAGTCGGATAATAACTGGAGAGAATCATTATAAATACCAGTTTTCATGGAGAACAGACAATTGAAGTCTTTGCTTAGTCTTGCTTGGTTACTTCGTAAGGGGAGTGATTGACCAGGACGGTATGGACAGATATTCGTCTCACAGTTCTTGAGAATGAATTCAAAATGGAATTCGAAACGTCGAACAAATCAGAAGATACCAAACTGATAGAAAAAAAACAGAAAATTCATCTTGGATATCGAAGATCCGTGAAAACATCAATTTATACATATATATATATATATATATATATATATATATATATATATATATATATATATATATATATATATATATATATATATGTCAGCCGACTTTCTAGTTATCAGGTGATATTTTCATCAGGGTCTCAGGCAACTATCTTCGATAGGTAAAATGTGCTTATCATTCTCGATACTCAATATACTGAAGAGTTATACACAGATTTCATTCGAGTTATCCAATGATATTCATGAGTTGTGAAAACTTTTCAGCTTTTTTTCTAATTTCATTTACAAAGGGAAAAACAATCTCAATACAAAATTTTGTGATGGAATAACGGTTTTAAAGGATGAATAAACATTTTTTAAATATCCATGAGTGCTTCAACAACTCTCTGGTTTTGTTTCAGTTCCAACACCTAGTGGAATCATCCAAGCTCGCGAACCTAACCCTATCCTACAAACAAGTGACAGTTTTTGCTCCGACTAACGCAGCTTTCCAGAAATTCGGAGAGGTCAACAGAGACGATTCAGAGTCCATGGTGCTGTATCACTTGAGTAAGTATGGAATTCAACATTCAAGTTTGATAGGTAGAATCAGTTTACCATACGAAAATATTTTCAACAACTGTCACAAAAAATTGCCATTTTTTTTTCGTTGCTATGGATGCATACGAGACACCTGTTTTTTCAAAATTAATCAATATCTGTCGAATTTAAACGATTTGCTGCGCTTCGACTCAGCTATTGTCACAGTCGTCCAGGTATGTTATACTTTTCCTACCCCGTGAACAATATACTTTTTTCCCCACCTGTGAAATAAAAATACATTCATATGCCCTCAATTGATTTCATAGTGATATTCACTATGAAACTGATTAAAAACCCTTATCGTCATAAAAAATCTGTATCGATATTGGACTCTATTGAGACTAGTAAAAATTAAGTACAAGTTATATTCCTTCCACTTCCAGATTAGTGGGACCCACAATAAATATATAAATATAATATTTATTGTTCTTCATCATTTATTGGGTGTAGAAAAAATGGCGTATACAACTCTCAAGTGATAATTATTAATACAGGATCGTTGCATACTATATATTATAGAAGCGGTTAAATTGAAATGAATACGGAGGTAGTAGTCCATACTCAAAGTGGAAGACCAATTTTAATGAAAAAGGATGACTTCGTGTTTCCTTTTTCAATTAAATTGAAATGAATTTTCATTTCAGAATTTCAAATAAAGATAGAGAAGTATAAAAATATTGTTTGTATTTGGTGCGTAAAGTTTTACCCAAAATGTTAGGCACTTTATACAAAAATAAAGATTTCAGCAACCTTCTGGGGGTAAATTGGTGTGGAAATACTTGTATGTACCAGAAACTATTGCGTCACTTTCCTGTAGAGTAATAATAATAATAATAATTCATTTCCAGGATGCACAATAGTTCAAATAGAAAAAGTCATGGTGTTACAAAATACAAAATTACAAATTGATTCATCTCACAATGAAAAGTATTCATGCAATGTATATACGTTTTCGTCGATTAAAAACATTTTTAAATAGTGTTTAAAACTGCTCAGTGTCGGAATGTTCTTTACTTCCGTAGGAAGTTTGTTATAAATTCTCAGGCCTAAATGGAGCCACGACTTGACACAAATGTCATAATTGAAGAAAAGAGCGTGGAAGTTCCTATTTTGTCTAATATAATAGTTGTGAATGGAAGAGTTCAAAATCAAGGCATTTTTATTAGTGTAAATATGTACACAAATTTCAAAAATGTATAACCTACAGAAACTCAAAATTTCGAAACTTTTGAAGATCTCTCTGCATGACTCTCTGTTAATAACATTGGCCATGATTCGAATAATCCTTCTTTGGATAATAAAAACATTCGGTGCCTGAACTGAAGCACCCCATAAACAGATTCCACATCTCAAACGTGATTGGACCTGAGCGTAATATACTTGTACCAATTGAGGTAGAGACAGTACAGTTCTCAGATTTCTGAATAGGTAGCATATAGAATTTAACTCACTGATGAGAAAGTTGCAATGGCGTTCCCAGTTAAGGTGCTCATCAATAAATACTCCTAAAAACTCCGTAGACTCAACATTCTCCAATAAGTTTGAGCTGATGTTTATTTCAATTTTTTTGCATATTCTTTGCCGGTTATGAAACCGTATCATATGAGTTTTGGAACTGTTGAAATACAGGGAATTTCTCTTACACCATGCTGACAGATTATCTAAATTCTCCTTACAGGACTCATACAATTTCTCATCGGTTTTTTCACTGACGATTATCGATGTGTCATCAGCATATCTTATCAAAGTTGCATTCTTTGCAATATAATTCAAATCATTGGTATAAAGTAAAAACAATATGGGCCCTTACACGGATCCTTGAGGCACTCCTATATTGATACGAGAATGTTCAGACTTTTTTTGCATAATACATGAGGTAATTCTTGTCGTTACACTAACGAATTGTTCTCTGTCAGAAATGAATGACTTCATCCAGTTGAATGCCACTCCTCGAATTCCATACGCATATAGTTTATCCAGAAGGACATCATTCTGGACGCAATCAAACGCCCTCCTCAGGTCACAGAACACCCCAACTGGACATTCATCATTGAGTAGACTCAAACTATGCAACAAAATTCGATGGATCAGAGAACTGTACAAATGAAAATTCAGAATTCTGTACTATCGACGAGTTGTGAGAATAGTTTCCATACCTGTATCTATCTGTTCAAACAAATCAATAATAATAATAATAATAATAATAATAATAATAATAATAATAATAAATAATAAAAACAATATTTTTTTTTAATGCATTATTGGACGAGCACGGAATGAGCATTCCGAGCGACTTGCATACTATACTTTCTCTACGATTATTGATGTACCATGGTGACGATGCAATAGATATTTTTATACTCATATGTGTCTGAAAATGGTTCTCCGGCTGGAGAATTATATTTGGATGAAGATATTGTCAATAACATATTCAAAATATCGTAATTGAGTACCTTTAAGGCACAAAAGAATTCATCATATGCCATAACTCAAGTTTCATTTTGAACGAAATGAGTGCGTTATGTAGATGCACTTCGAACACAGAATGTGGGTTGGAAATTTGGACCCAAAAGATTTTTTATAATTTGTTGATTTGATTCACCCAAGTATAAAAAACATCTGAGTTATTCTTGAAAAAATTGATGACTTTTCTGCGCTTTCTTAGGGAAAATATATGGTTCCTATCCACTATTAGAATGGAATACAGCTCATACCTCACAGAAAACGATTTCAGCGAAATAAGATCGATCTTTTGTTTTTTCTCAAAATTTTTTCAAACAAATGAACCTGGCAGACTGACACAAACCTTGTGATAATTGTTGCCTGCAGTATTTTGCTGGATAGATGATAAATTAACTCATTCGAACCCTTCTGAAATTATGGTCTGGCTGTAAATCTCTGTTCAACCGCCATTCAACGGAAATATCGGATTCAGCTCAGATTCTCTACAAATTTGGACACGAATTGATGTCAACCGCGGTTGGATTTCATGAACAACTCAATCTCCGTCCTACTGGATCTCCCTCATTCGACGACAGCAACCAGGGGATGATACTGATTAATGACTACACTTCGGGAAAACGTTGTCCCGACGTTTTCGGCGCTGTTCTGTAATTTACCTGATCTTCACACCCCACGACCGAGTCATGGGCGAACCAGGTTCCGATTGGATAATAACCAATAGACCCTCACTTTTATGGGGGTAGTTCAGTTAGAAACAGAATGAATAATAGCTTTATTGTTACTGAAATAAATCTGAAAATTGAATACCTATAGGGTTCAAACGCGAGTCTATCTTCCACCAAGTAACACCCATCGTAAAACAGATTGGTCCAATGAGAAGTATGCACCTAGCTTTTACCCTTCATTTGGAATTCCAAGCGAGCTGTGACTCGGGCACGTAAAATTTGCTCTAGTAAGTGTCATATATATTACACACATTTTTTAACATCTGCCTTCGAACCCCTAGCGAGGGGGTGTCACAACTGAAATTTCAAAGTGATATATCACGAGATCTGGTACCAAATTATCTTTTTCTAGGACTGTTACGAAATACCTTCATTGTATTGTCAATGATGATTTGATTCACCCTATGTAGTACATTTTAAAACTTCTTTTCATTGTGCACTAGTTGCTGGTCAACTATATTATATCCATCCAACAAATAGAGCAGTCCAAACAACGACAGATGCGTGATCAAAGCGTAATCACCACGCACATTCGCATATATTGGGTGAAATATAAAAGTCTGCTTGCGCTGGCCAATCAGATTCAACTGCGATCGACTGGCTGGATTCTCGCTACAGTGTCGGAGTGGTCAGTTGCGTTTAAACACTTGTGGTGTGTACATATACATGCGCATGTCTCTGACCAATTTCTAATCGGCCAAATGTGTTGTTGGAACAAACCTATTGTTTTGGAGCACTCTGTTGCTTGGATGGACAGATTATAGTGGCGTAGATAAAATAAAAAACGCCGTAACCAAGTAACATTGCCGTAACCATAGAGACAAAATAATCACAAACATAAGTGACAATTCAATATTTGATAGTGAAAGAAGTTTTACTGTGCCAAGTGTTATGCAGGTAGCAAATAACGCTTCATTGAATTTAGTGCCTGGAATATTCAAAGGAAAATACACAGTTTCTTATAGGTACCCTATCCATGAAGTGGTGCGAAGAATAGAAAACTAATTCTCGTGCAGAGAATGTTCTGATGGCTTACTTTGAAAATATATCAAATAAATTTTACTGTGGATTTATGCAGGCCAAAATAACAAATATCAAATAACAATTATCACGTTACAAATATCAAATATAAGCTGAAATTCTTATTTTCTCAATGATATTGTTTGTGCAGCCAATTGACAATTATCAAGTAACAAATATTATGTAAAAAGATGGTCAACAATTATCTTTCTATGTTATTCGAACAAGATTTTTCTATTGTAACAACTAATACGCAGATGACCATTCAGTGACTGACACGAAAATCAACTTAACTTCTGTCAAAACAAACTATATTTTATTCGCGTACAGTAATATTATTTTTAAAATGGAAATTGACGACCTAATACTATTGGACCTTTTTCTGCAATGTTCATATGATGAATGAACAATGAATTCAAAGAAAAAATTATAAAAGAGAATATGCTTGGGTTACATATCATCAACCAAAAACACTCATGATAACAATACGAAAAACGTCTTAACTCCCAACCTCTTCCATTTCACTGAACATTTTGAATGTTTTTGTTCATCGTGAGTTCATAAGAATTTTCAATGGCTCGAAACTGACCTATGCGCCTGCGCACCATCTATTTCTACTTGTTAATTTGGTCTGCATAAATGAAAACAGTTTCGCCACTTGTTGCGTGATTTTTGTTATTTTGGGCTGCGGAAATCCACACTTATCTTACGGTTACGGTACCTATTCGCTAAGGATTTGAATTCATATGTTAGAGAGCATGTTGAAAATAAGCCCAACCCATAATGAAACTCTACGTATCCGAGCATTTTTGCTTCAAATTACGAACAAAAGAGAAATGCTGCGTGCATACTTTCCATTGGACCACTCTGGATATTATACCAACATTGCTTCAATATCACGGAAACCTTGACTTGATATTGCTCAGATTATATTAGCCATAAAAAATGTGAACATTATGCCTATATTGGTACGATATTGTGAATTATATACGCGCTTGCTCTAAACGAATACTCACCTGAAAAAAAAAACACCGTCTACCACGGGGCTCGAACTCACTATCGCCGGCATTGTTTGTTCCTTAAGCTGAATGATGTCATAGAAACGTCTTCGGGAGTCACCTTGTTTTTTGATGATGAATGCAATTTGGACAGTGAAAAATGGTTCGAATGTATAAATGTCACCTATGACTTTTCAGTTATTACATAAAAATTACTGCATTTGAATCAGGGGAAAATGCATAAAAAGCTATAATCATCGCGAACGTAAGGCTCTACCGATCATAGATTATAAACGGAGTCGTTCTTACGATCCAAATTATTTTCTTCGATCAGAAAAATGTGCTTACCGTTATTGATGTATAATATACTATATCGATCGCTAGAATATGCTAACCGTTCTTGATACTCAAGGTTTGTTTTCCTTCCGAAGGAATCGTGTCCAGAATAGGTCAGAGTAGTAGCACAGGTATAAACTGGACAGTTTTAACCGAGTCAGCTATCACGACATGTCTGAGCAACTGCTTGGAACTGTGCTGAACACGATTCCCGTCGGAAGGAAAACAAGAATTTAATTTACTAAAGGGTATCAGTTTTCCTCTCCTGGAGATGCTACCATGTTAGCAAAAAGCGCTTCGAGTGCAAATAATATCAGTTTGGTGTTAGGGTAATTGATCTCTACGGAAATTTCAACGTTTTCACCAAAGCTGACAATCTCATCGTTTATATATTATTATGACAATTCAGTAAATGAGTATGGTGAGATATTTTCAGTAGATAGACCTAGTGATTCGGTTAACGCTCTAGTTTTGGTTGAAAAAGTAATTGTTTCTTTGAGGATTTGTCTGTATTCCAAAGACCTAAAATAAATCAATCAAGATAGAGTATTGTCCAATTCTGACTCTTGATGAACAATTGAAAAATTAACAGGTGCCAACATTTTTAGTATCTCAGACGCTGCTAGTGGTTTTCATCATATACAATCAGATGAAGAGAATTCGAAATTAGGTACTTTCGGCACGCATTTTGGTAGATATAACTTTCAGAGATTACCGTGTTTGGGGTCAAATCTGCACCAGAGGTAAATCATGAAAGATTGAAAACAATTTTCAGTCAGTGTGAGGGTTTTGATGTCTGCAAAGGGTATCGGAGGTTTCCAAAAGTAATAATATGAAGTTAAATCTGGGTACATGTGAATTTGGTCAGAAAAGTATTGAATATATGGATCACATATATACAGTGTCACACATAAAGTTCGCGACATATGGAAGTTTTTTTTATTAATAGATATAATGAAAATTTGGCTTGGCAGTTAGTTTGTGCTTGAAAAATTAGTAAAAAACAGCCTCTTTCCTTTTGTCATGTGATTAGAGTATCACCTGTCAAATTTGAAATTTTTTTCGAAAATCCTCAAAAAATCAGTTTTTTTTGGAAATTTCGAAAAATGCCAAAGAGAAAAAGTGCTCAGTTTCCAATTTCATACCTTTGCTCGAAATTTGGACTCTTTACTGTCACTTCGACTTTTTTCCAATTTTTTTAATTTTTCGAATCTTTCGCTCTATCGATTCGAACGAAACATGATTCATATTTCATAATTTTGATGAATACGAAACTTCAATGTCATATCTTGCCCAGAAAATACCCGCATTGGCCTGTTACCAGAAAAAGAAATGAATACACCTCCAGAAATTCGTCTTTGTTGTTGCAAAGTGGTCACTGTGAGTTTTTTGTGTTTTACGATTGATTAATGATTCTGATAATTAAATTCATCTCATTTCGGCCTCGATAAACAATATCTTTCTCTTTAGAAGAATGATGGACTTTCTACCTCGATACGAAATATACTATTACAACCCTTCACTCACCTGTCTTCTGGTGTACATCCGAAGCTTCCACTGTTCCCATTTTCATCAAGCATCCAATTTAGGCTGCATCTCAGCGCCCAGATAACAGTAATAAATAAGCGTGCTTATAAGGAGGGCGACACAGTTAATTTACAACGATCAGATATACTTGAGTGGGTACTTGTTCTATGCAAAATCCAAGGGACAAGAAACATATTTTCCTACATAAATTCTCACCATCAACAAATCGGGTTCAGTTGTTTCGCGGAGAAACAAGATATCTACGATGTGTTCTGGATGTTCTTCTTCCGAAAAAAACATTTCTTCTTCCATTCGAAGGTGTACGAAGCACGTCGTCGTAGGGGTAATAAAATCGACAGCAGCGCGCAATTTGGACAAGACCAACATTTTAAGGGAACTGCCATTTTCCACAATGCTTTGAACATAAAAGCTAGAGTGAATGCAGCCATATGCATCGTGAGGTTTTGACTTCACTACTTTTCTATCCCTGTTATTCCCATAAACAAAAATTTCAATTGGAAGATATTTGAGTTAATCCGCAACACGAGACATATTTGAGGATGATGCAGTTATTTCGGTTTGCTCGGAGTGTAGGTTTGAAAAAAAAACAGGCCTACTGCAGAATAAAACGTTTTTCACAATGAACCATTTTCTGATGATACCGCGTTTCATTCACTTTGGAGGCGTCGATCAACCATCAGTTATTATGAGGTTCCTATCACAATTGTATGTTGAACCTTGCCAAATTTCAAATGAACTAATTGAAAGAAAAGGTGAGAAAACTTGTAATTATAGATCAATTGCATTACTTTCTATCATTTCCGAAGTCATGGAAAAAGCAATCAATATGAAGCTCACCAAATATCTAGAGAAATCAGGAATAATTAATGATCGACAATACGCATTTGGCCATCAAAGATCAATCAGCGATTTATTGGCTTATGTTTCTCATATTTGGCAGCATTCAATCGAGAAATTCGGAGATACGATAGCTGTTGCACTCGATATTTCGAAAGCGTTTGATCGAGTTGGGCATCGGGGTCTCCTTTCTAAGTTGCCGTCTTATGGTTCATCTCCTCAGTTGTGTGCTTTGTTGGAGTTTCTTGTGTGATAGGTCTCTGTACGTGGTTGTTGATGGAGTATCATCTGATATTCTCCCAATGAATGCAGGTGTTCTACAGGGTTCAGTTCTGGCGGCTACTTTGTTTGTGCTTCATATCAATGATTTGCTCGAGAAAACATCTTGTTCAATAAATAGTTTTGCGGACGACAGTACTCCTCATACCAGTTTCTCTTCCAGAGTCCCTATACCAGCTCGAGAAACAAAAATTCAAAGAATTATTCACGTCAATAAAATTAACGACGACTTGGCAAAAATAATAGAATGGGGTGAGATGAACTTGATGGAATTCAATGCTACGAAAACCCAGGCATGTCTCTTCTCAAGACAAGCTGATCTATCATCATCAAATATCCAGATGTCAGGAGTAACTATTCCTACGAAATCAAATATCTCGATGTTAGGAATTACGACCAGTGATAATCTCTCATGGGAAACCATGTGAGATCGATCGCTAAAAGTGTTTCCCAGAAACTTGGATTTCTATTTCGTGCGAAGAAATACTTCACTTCTCGTCATCTTCTAATGATCTACAAGGCTCAAATACGACCTGTCATGGAATACAGTTCTCATGTGTGGAGTTCGGCACCAAAACATTCATTGAGGCTTCTCGATTCCTTTCAGAGAAAGGCAATTCGTCTTGTTGGTGATTCTTCGCTCACAGACTCGCTCACTTCATTGGAACATCGTAGAAGGGTCGGAGACTTGTTTCTCTTCTATAGATACTTTCACGGTCGATGCTCTTCCGAATTAATATCAATCGTTCCCCGCTTGGCAATATCTACACGGATGACTCGACGAGTATAGAATTCCCACCCCTTTCGCACTACACTACACTATTTTTAATAGAAGGTAATTTTTATAGAACATTCGTACATTCAATAGTAACACTCCCATGTGAATGTAAAATCGGAAAAAACAGACCAAAAAGTTGTTGAAATAGTATTATTCCAATAATTACACCAATAAGGTATATTTCCAAAAAATAATTACAATACTAATGAAATGACTAAGACTCGTTTCAATTAAAAAGCAGCTATCCGGATTTCTATGTTCTGCCCAGGCCATGAAAAATTGCCGTTGTATCGCAAAAAAACGGAGAAGAAGAATAAGAGTCCTCCTTCATCATCTGCTCTCGGATAACGTAATTCGTTTCCTGATAAATGTCCACACTGTCTGCGTATTTCAACGGCTAATCCGCTTATTCTATTAACCCCTCGCAATATAATTAATTTTTCTGTACTCGCTTTGTCCTATTTCAGCTCGAATTCCCGTGATCGCTCAAGACTTTCCGGATGGAATTGCTCCGAAAGTTTTTAATTGCCTTTGCAATTGTCTACTAATCAAGCTTCTGAATTATTTCTTTCGGATTGATGCCACTGCTGCAAGGCTATTTTGTTCTCGATTGTTAACGAGGTTCTATTGAAAACCTCCGAGAGGAAATTTATTACGAAATTTTCTTTATTATATATCGTCATCCATAAAAGACCTGTTACATTTCAGTACACTCCAATAGTTGAAGTCTGCTGAATTCCATGGAAAATAAAATAATTGTCATCGGTTATATTCAAAGATGTGAACAATAATGATAGGATTGATGTGGTTTCAGAGTAAGAATCAAAATATTCGTAGGAAGTATTTTCTTAGCTCTTTGTTCTCCGAATCAATCAAATGAAGGGTTGCAAACTTTCTGATTTATCGAATTTCAATAAAGTAAATATGAAAGTTGCATATGAAACTTTCTATGAATTCTAGCAGCTTCTTGATGAGACTAAAGGCGAATTATTAAAGTGAGAAGTCGGGAATTAACGGAATCAATTGCCAACAATGAATACATTGGCCAGAGCCGTCGAGCTATGAGAACCTGTTTCAAAGATCATTATGCAAATATAAGATACAGAAGGGTGGAAGAGTCCAGTGATGATGATGATGCGAATGATCGAAGACATGTTGGGAGCAATCTGAGACTGATTAAGGATGTACATGAGACAAGACTCCTCGATGCATTTGAGAGTCTAGAAGTGGAAAAATTCAAAAATGGTATGAAGTGCATATTCATTTTAGCCCGCTATCCAGTTTATTATCGAGAAATCAATCAGAAAAATCAGTGGTTGATAGACGAAGTGTATATCGGACCAAAAAACTTTGCAGGTACTTCCTGCACTACCTAACTCCAGATTCGGTATCAGTTTTCTTCTCCTGGATATGCAAATCTTTTCTAGCAAATCGCGCGTCGGGTGCAAATGATATCAGTTCGGTGTTAGGAAACCTGATTGATCTCTTCAAAACGTTTCGAATTTTTTACCAAAGGTTCCGATTTCATCGTGTTTTCGAAAAAACAAACTTATTTTGAATTGGAATCAGACTACAAAACATTCGGTCTCGATAGTGTAGTGGTCAGCATATCTGCCTATCAAGCGGGAGGCCGGAGTTCGAATCCTCGCCGGGCCACCGTGCTGGGTAATCGCACGTTGAAAGGTAGGGCCTCGTTGATCCATTGCTCGCACAAGTTTCGACTTCTGAGGGTTGACGTTCTTCAGCTGGTTAACGGAACGAGAAATTTTATAACAATTCATATGTATGTTTTCCTCAATCTGGTCCCGTGATCATGGTCGACAACCCGAGTTCGACCTCTGGAGGGTAGCAGAATTTTTCAAAAATTCGATATTTGCAGTCCAGCCACATAGTCAAAGTGGTTCGGATTCCACTTCATAAACTGTAGGTCCCAGATATCCATTCCTCGCACAAGCTCTAAAATGAGTTTCTGAGGGGTTTCCTAGAAATATATGAGGGCGCATTTTTTAATTTTGGCGAATGTAATGATTTGTAATTTTGGTGTATGTGCAAATTTGCAATCACGGTGTGCATACGAATTCAAAATTTTGGCGAATGCGCAGAATTTCAATTTTGGTGGGTGATTTGGTTGTTTTTATGCAAACTTCCAGAAACGAATGGTTTGCGAATAATACAAAAGATTTGATGGATGATAACGGATATTTGGGCATGAACGAAGAGCGAAAATCAGCAATAATAATTGAAATTCGAGACTTCTCAGTCTCTTCAAAGCAAACGTAAATATCTAACCCTGTTGATCAGATGACCTAATTGAAAAATATTGAAATTGCAGTATCAAATGATAATAGAATTTTCGTTCAGAAGGTAATTTTTAACTATTGGAATACACAGTAAAAAATACGTATCAGATGAATTTCAATAAACAAAGAAAATATATTTTGACTTCTTGCATACATATTTTTTTCACATGAAAAATACTCTCGCAGGTGAAGTTCTACTTTACACAGCTGTCAAACACATTTTTTCGCACGACGTCAATGACAACGTGTAACTCTATGTGACTATTCTGGTATCTAGTCTACGAAATGATGTCAAATTGTAATGATATTCAAATGAAATTTCTCAAAACAAAAAATTCTAGTTCAAATGGATTAATGGGAGAATGTGATTCTTGAAAAGGTTTGGCTTTGAGGTAGTGCCAAAATATGGCCGATGCATTCGGCATTCCTGCAGCATTAGGAATACACATTTTCTGTTTTTCTCATGCAAATAAACATGTGTACGATCACAGTCGTCGATACTGAGGAGAATAGTAAAGCATGTTTGAGCTGAAGATTGACAAGGTTTCACTTTTTGGGGTGCGATTCCTGGCACGGGTATTATAGTAGATTATACCACCAGTCAATAATGATAGCTATTATAATTTCACCAACTGAGCTGCGTCAGCGGCGAGGGAGTTATATTCCGAGAGAATAATGGTCTATTGCGAGTAGTATACTCTACTTTATCCAAGACTCATTTATTTATCATGAATAAGTGATTCTTCAGTTTCATTCATTTTAATACAAATACACAAACTCTACCTACGTGTTTGACACTGACACTTTGGAGTATGGTTCTATCGTTTCCATGGTAATATTCAATTCGAGAAATTTTGTGATAGGACTACGAGAGCGAATAAAGACTGTTACTATTGATTCCTCGTCATCATTCCCTGGGGGAATAATATATGGCATTATACTGTAAAAACCATAAAATCATACTTATATTATGGATTAGTCGTAAATAAAAGTCTGTTGATGTCACTTGGCCCAAGATACGTAACAGAAAACAAATTATTCCACTAGCCATCTCCATCTTATTGATATGAAGTTAGATACTGAAGTTAGAATTCCATCCTTGATGACTGATCAAGGATGCAGGCAGTAGATAAATATAGTCTATGCAAATTCAATTCGAATGGCATTAAAACGGAATAGGTATAAAAAACGTCAGTAGTTGTTTTGTATAGTATGCGCGGCATGGCATAATTGCCTTTCACAATTTTTATTTGTATGTTGGGGTTATACGGTATTAATAAAATAAATTTATCAGACCCTGTACACTAGTAATTACTTTACTGTTCAGATTGAGTTTGCATACACCACAAACCTTTCATGAAAATTAAATTCTTTGGAATTTTAATATTTTCCTGAAAGCTCGATGCCTGAAACAAAATTGTACTGAAAATGAAACCTTGTGCTTGGTTTCGCGAAAAATATTTATATAATATGTTTTATTGAATATGTACTGGCTGCAGCTTTGATCATTGGCCGAGGATGGAGGCCTCTGAACTTCGGCTGTTATACTTGATATACTAAGAATTATATTTAGTTGAAAATCATCATTTCTGATGAAGAGAATGGAGTTTTAACGAACTCTCTTTAGCTTTTTTCCTCTTAATCAATATGCAAGAAACAAAGCCATCAAATAAGTGAACACGCACAATTAACGAATGACAAAAATATATCAGAACTCGCTTCTTTCATGCTACTTCTACAATAGAAAATTCATTTCGATATTGATCGAAAGAAGAAAAAAGCACAAATATTTTTCCATTCCTTATCGATGAACTATGAAAGAAAGCTTCTTTCTTCCTTGAATTTATTGAGATCCAATAGGAGCGAAGCTGCAAGTTCAAGCTCCTGCCATATATTTTTCCCGATACCTTTCAAGTATCGCATTTCTCAGTTCTTTCCTGAAGAGCACAATGTATCGCTTCCAGTGAATCATATTCTTTTCAGAGAACGTTGACTGTATCCTGCAGACTCCTATACCGGCGAACTTTTATCAAAACAGTTTCCTTTGGGTAGGGACTTATTTATTCCGCAAATATATTTTCCAGGGAGCGAAAAAACAAACTTATAGGGAGAGGAAACGTGATTGAAATGAATTAATACCCTTCTGCTGTGAGATTTTGATGGAAAGTTCCAGATATTAATTTTCAGCCGAATATGGGGAGAATTCCAGATTACTTTTCCTCATGCGGATTTTTGTTAAGATATAACGCTGAAATGGAAAATTGACCCAATAACGGATCTTTCAACAATATCCTTTAATGAAAATTGAAAACTTGAGGGAAAATAAAACCACCTTTTTCACTTCACATTACTTGCATAAAGTTTCTAATATTCAGCAAGATTGGGTTCTTTGGTGTGAAAGAGAAAATATATATCAATTATTCTGATGAACGATAAGATTGGAATCTTTGGTGTGAAAGTTGAAACATTTCCTAGAGATCAATTACTCTAACACCAAACTGCACTCGACGCGCGTTTCGCTAACAAGGTTAGCATCTTCAGGAGAAGAAAATTTATACTCAATTGAACTATGACATGATTTCAACAACAGTCTTGTTTCACCTATCCGATGGAAATCGTTCATAAAGGAGGAAGCTTATGTCCTTTTTCACATACAAGGGCGCACAACTTTTTTTATTTATGTTCGATTCATTTATATCATTTCGGTGTATCGATTCTCCTCCAGCTTGAAAAATGAGGAGACACCAAATGTCTATGAAATAAGTAACATTAAAAAAAACACAAACTTTCTCTGTTGACGGGCGCTGAATTACACAGAAGTCAGTTTTTCATTCTATTGACTTGGTTTAAACAACTACTAGATGAATATACATGAAAGCCATTCATGTAACTAGTCAGAAAAAGTTACATTTGGTATAACGAACACGATTTCTGCGAGAAGGGCGTAGCGAGATCCCGTAAAGGATCGTGCGAGCTATACACAATTAAATATTCTTTTCCTTCATCATTGATATTAATATTCTTTACCAGAGTTAAAAAAAATCTCACACGATAGAAAATTTCATCAGAGGATATTATTTTATCATTTTCGAAGAGTGAATCCTTCACTCAACAAATGTTTGTTTATCAATTCGCTTGTCAGTTTGAGTCTACTGCAATTTTGTGAAGTTCGACTAGAAGTGAATTTTCGCTCAGAAAAAAAAAACAATGATCGCGGAGAGTCCAGGTTCACTGGATGTTACGAAGAAGAGGTCAGTTTACGCTCTACATTATATATTTTATTCGAAGAGTACATATCAAACTGTGATAAATGCTTATGGAAACTGTGAAATGCGAGGAGAATTCGATTTTCCTGTCTATTCAAGAAGAAAATCAAATAGAATTCCCAACGCTAGTGTATCATTATTCAGTGTTCAGAAAAGAAGTCATCTGAGATTGCAAACACTACAAATATTCCAACACTAACAACTTTTGGAGGCGTTCCGATGGATAACAAGTGACAAGGAAAATACTATGCAAGAAGTTTTTCTGTATCATTTTGACATTTCAATGAAACTCATCAAAACAGTCTAGGGAACAACAATTTAAATCCACGTAACTCTTCACGAACACCCGGTATTATACAGCTCATCCAATTCATCTTGGCACAAACCCAGATACTTTTCCAGTTGCACACTGGTAGTGTAGACCATGACGAAAGAAAAAACACCTTCCAGGAATGAATTCCAATACAATGAAGACATATTATAGGTCTTTTTTCATCCTAGTATACTTCACAGAGATTGCTGGGCATATACGTTATTACTTTTGTGCCAAGATGGATTGGATAAGCTGTACAGATATTCAGAAGAAAAAGAATATTTATTTGAGTAGGTTTCCCTAATATACAATACCTATCAAATATATCACAATACAAAAGAATAGGAATAACATTATTTCGCCAAAAATAGTCATATCAAAAAAAAAAAACATTATCTATCATCCCTGTGATGACGTCCCGAAAACCCCCCCTTCGCGGCCCCCTCCCCCCCCCCCCCCTTTTTTTTTTGGATTGAGGTGGCCTTTACTTGATGGAAATCCATAGTTATTACGCTATAAGGTAGACACGATTAAATTTCCACACAATATATTCTTGTATCCATAGATAAATACCTCACAATTCTTGAAAAAAAGTATAGTTTTTTCGAAATTTTCTTAGTAACATATAGAAAATGTGCATCAAAAGTAAGAAGATTATCCAGTTGAAAGCCCAGATACTTGACAGTTGTTACGATCTCAATTTGCTCGTTCTCAATCCTTATATCGATGTCATTAACATTTATTGCGGCGGGCCGCGGCCGGCTCCCCCCAGCTGCCTATATTTGTATTTAGTTGACATGATCATCGCCTTGGTTTTTGCAACATTGAGTTTCAACTTATTTATCTTTGAATATACATTTACACTTGTTAGAACATTATTCATCTTTTGTAAAGCGGTGTTAAGGCAGGAATCGCTACATGCTAATAGTGTGTCATCAGCAAATAAATTTATGAACTCACAATTCACAAAGAGATTAATATCATTCAGGTATAGTATGAAAAAGAGTGGTCCTAGGACACTTCCCTGGGGTACCCCAATGTCATTGCAAATTTCTCGTGAAGATGAATTTCTAACTCTGACTCTCTGTTTTCTACCTTGCAAGTAACCATTTTAGTACCTTGCCTCTAATTCCGTATTGGTACAATTTTTTCAATAGTATATTTCGGTCAATGGTCTCGAATGCTCTTTTCAGATCCAAAAAAACCGCTACAACATATTTACCATCATCTATGTCATTTTTGAATTCAGTTATAGAAAGCTGCAATGCTGTTTCACAGGAATGCTGTTTACGAAAACCGGATTGATTATCAATTAAAATATCATTACGATCAATGTGCTCTAGTAATTGCTTATAGACTACAGTTTCCAAAATTTTTCTGTAGGTGGTAATGTGTTGACAGGTCTAAATTCACTTGCAAGAGTTCTGTTAGAGATCTTGGCAATTGGAACAATAGTGCTAATTTTTTATAATTCTGGGATTTCAGATTTGTCAAGTGACGTATTAATGAGATTTAAAATGACATGTCCAATAGATTCACAAATGTTTTTCAAAATTCAGCATTGAGGATCTCATTCAAGCTGCATTTATTGTCTAGAGAAGAAACGACATTGTTCAATTTCCTGAGTGTTATAGTTTCGAACTCTGTAAATTCGAGATACATATTATGGTTGAGATTATACCATGATTGCTCCTCATTAAGTTCTTCTACGATTCTGGTAATACTGTACACAAAATATTCATTAAAATTGTTAGCCATTTCTAAATCATCGCGGATAATCATCATTTCATTCCCATTTTGAAACTGAATACATTTTGGAAACTCGCGTACATTCGTATCAATCAGTTTTTTAAGCGTTTTCCACATTTGTGTAGTATTGTTCTTATAGCTGTCTATTTTTTCATAGTAGTATTCGTTTTTCTTATTTTTCAATAACTGAACCACTTCATTCTTTACAATCGTTATCTATATGAGGTTGTTGCTCGCCTCATAAGAACCACGTGGCCCGTTCAGGACCGTTTTCTTCAGTTGCTGGCTAGCTTGTTCCTTAAGACTTTTTTGATGTATGTTTTGGAGTGCTTGAAGTAAGTCAAAAATAAATCTTGTCCATTTCTGAATATCATAGAAGAAGGAGGAAGCAAATACTATCAAATAAAGGCAGTAATATAATCATCACAATAATTGGGATGATGGTGGTTAGGTTATTTTTTCGTAAAAGTAATAAATTTATGACTGATAATGAATAGTAAGGTGTTTGACAATTTCATCAATTCTGAGGAGTCAAAATTCAAAAAACTAAATATCACATAGTCTTTAATTTCCTTCAATAAGGATGAGTCAGCTCTTTGGATGAAACTGTAACTTTTTGGACCAAAACTGTAAGACCGAAGAAGATTTTCGTTCGTGGCGTGCCATTTGTTACAGCTTTGCGGTACGATGTGCCCGCTGTAAGAGGTCTCCTCTACTTGGTGTAGTAGGAGTTTGAGTCTTTGTTCGTCATTCAGCAGATGGCGTTTCGTTTTAGATGACCGATCGAAAATTTCCCCTCGTAGAACGTAAAGCTTATTCGCTTTTCACAGGTGGTTTATCCTACTTCTGATAAAGCATTCTTTCCCTCCGTTCTTTATGCGACAGTTAATATCCACCATCTGCTCTCAATAGAAAAATACCGGCTTTTTTCGCGACAAAGAAACACGGCGGATTACTCCTCGAGCTCACAATACAAACCAGAATAGAATGTTTGGCTATAGGCGAGCACGAAACGGCTCGAAAAAACTTTGCGTCCTGATGAGTTCCTAATGGAGACTGTAATATCCCTCTAAAAGCTCACACGCCCGTTTGATATGGAAAGTTTCCCTCGACTGTTCAATAAACTAGGCGGCATGAGTAAAATAAATAAAATTGCGAGAGAGGGTTTCTAGAGCGAGTTTCGGTTTTTCTATCTGGAGGGGAATGCCGGAAAGTAGTATAGTAGTTTTTACAATAAATGGTATTGACTGAAGGATTATAATAAAACCAATTAGACCCTCAAGTTGTAAAATCCGAGATGCACATCATAAATGTAAAAGGACCGGATTCAGGTAATTTTGTTTCTCAGAGAGGGATTGTAGAGGATTACAGCTTACACTTCTTGTTCATTTCAGTCTTTGTATTTCATTGGAAGTGTTCACTTGTGTTACGGCGTGCAATAATTTTATAACATTTATTTGTTATTACAGACATTAATAGCAAAGATTTCATACTCCAACTTACAGAATAGGCAGTATGTGGCGTCCGTGAATAAAAAGTAATAGTGCTTCCTCCAGTGATTCGTTAAAGAAGAATCACTTATCTTGTGACGCGGAAATCATTTTAAAAAATGTGTATAGTTTCTTACTTCAGCAAGGATATAACGCGGGTGCTGCAGCAAAAGTAACCAGTAATTTGACGAAGGTGCCTCTTACTTCAGTTAGACGAATTGTTGAAAATTCCATGGAATCAAGAAAAAAGCGTGAAGATTCCGGTGTCACAAAAAGTCTAGACGACTGGGAAAAAGATTTGATGATTCGAAAAATCTACACTATGTACGATGAGCAGCGTGTCCCTACAATCAAAAGTCTGAAACAGCGGCTCATCAATGACGAAACTCACATCAACTGTGGCCTCACCACTCTTTGGCGAGCTCTGTCTGCAATAGGCTTCAAATATCGCAAAATTGACAAGAGACAAGTAATAATGGAATCCACACGTTTAATAAGCTGGCGCTCTGAATATATAACGTCAATAAGAAAATACCGGTCTGAAAATCGGCCAATACTCTACCTCGACGAGACGTGGTTTAACACGCATGACACCCCTTCCAAAAGATGGTCTGATTCCTCTGATAAGTGTAAAACAAAGGCACCATCAAATAAAGGGAAGAGAATCACAATATTACACGCAGGATCAGAAAATGGTTGGATCCCAAACGCTATGTGGCTTTCTGCCAAAAATATTAGGGACTCTTGTGTTGATTATCACGAAGATACGACAGCAGAGCTTTTTGAAGATTGATTTGAAAATTGTCTGTTACCCAACATTCCGCAAAACAGCGTCATAGTAATGGACAACGCAAGCTATCATAGTCGATAATTGCAAAAAATTCCTGGCTCAAAGAATACGAAATTGGAGATTCAAAACTTCATGGCTGCAAATGACATATATTTTGAGGAAAATAATGCAAAAAAAAACTTTTACAAGTGCTGCAGTCATTTTCTTTAAACAAAAGTATGTTTGTGATACAATTGCAGAAGAATTGGGACATACAGTGTTACCACTACTTCCCTACTACTGCGTGTTCAATCCCATAGAGCTTATATGGCACCAACTTAAATCGAGCGTGCGCGGAAAAAATACCTCTCCGACTTCAAGTGGTAGTGTGGTAGAATTAATTAGGAACAGTATGAATGACATTCCTACCGAGAGTTGGAAAAGTTCTGTTAGTCATGTTATAAATGTTGAAAACTCGTACCTTTCTGTTAAATCAATTGCGCCAATTATAATTAATTTAGATGAGGATAGCGATAGCGACACTGAACTAAATATAGAATAGAATTGTAACATTTAAATAAATTACTTGTATATCTCCTACATTATGCAAAATTCAAATTTCTTAAGTTCGACCCTGTAGCACATTTGCATCTTTTACCAGATGATTTTCTACACAATGGGATTAAATCGGGTAGTTTATTGCAGTTAATGAGCCAATACCATTTACTGTGAAAAATACTATAGTAGTGGTATGAGAGCGATCCTTTGAATGTAGAATGAATGAAACCTTACACATTTAATGCAGGATTCGGCAAACTGCATAACAGGGATCCAGAAATGCCGTCACGACGATGGAAAAGTTGATAAATGATGTTCTTCAAAATCCTCTGTGATTTGTGACGATTTTTCAACGGTTAACAAATTCATATATATTTTGTTGGTTAAAATGGCCACAATTACCCAAAAATTGATTAGTTTCCAAAGTATTTATGATATATATTCACCATTATTTTTTCTTTTATTCAAAAAAAAAATGACAAAACTTATTTGTCGATAGGGAAGCCTAAATCATTCAGATACGTTCGATTCCTTCATAAAGAGGAAGAAAGAGACAATCTAAAACACCTACTCTGCCTATAAGCGTAAGAAAACATTCTAGAAAATTATCAATAAAACGTTCATTTATTCAGGCACCTGAGAAATATGTCATATTTTGAGAAGATCAAAATTGCTTATTTTGCATTATTCCATTCTCTGGAACCTAGTTAACCTCTATTTGAGAAAAATGGTGTCTTTTCATCACCTCCACTTTATATTTATGGGTCACTCATTGCTGGGTAATCGCACGTTAAAAGGTAAGGCCTCGTTGATCCATTGCTCGCACAAGTTTCGACTTCTGAGGGTTGACGTTCGTCAGCTGGTTAACAGAAACGAACAATTTTAGAACAATTTTAGAACAATTCATTTGAACAAATCATATCATATGAGACATATGGACGTACATGTTCATAGATCTAGAAATACTGATCATCTCAATGATCTTCACTATCTAAGAGGCTACTTGCATGTTATTGAACGGGAATGAAGAGATCGCTACCCTTTTTTTGAGTATGGATAAATGTTGGAGTCCTCTTCTTGAAAGAGGAGGGGAAGGTTCAATTCGAAATGGTTTGTGTCGAAGTGATTTGTTTGGCTATTGATGAATGAGTCAATCAGCAATTAGTGTCACATTTCGACACTACTTACCAAAAATTCCAATATGAAATTTTCAAAAAGCTTGAAGAAGGAAGCAGACTAGCTTCCGAAACGTCGCCATAGGAAAGTATATGCTGGTGTGAACTTTTGTTCCCGAATATTTATTGAAGTGGACTGTATGGAAAAATCAGCATATATGTAGAAACCGAAAAGACTTACCAGAGTTTCCGAAGTGGAAATTTTCTTCTGCTGGTTTTCTCACCCTTATTTGAGGAAAGGATCAATTGTAGGTTCAAGGAAAGGATGATACTGTTCACACAACAGTTTGAAAAGTTCTTTGATTCACACAACACACTGATAATTCAGAATAATTAGTTTCACATAAAATTGTCACTAACGTGGTTTCTTTTGGAAGGTACTAAAAATGAATGGTTTCATCTAGTGTTTGCTTCTTCCGCGTAAAAAACCTATTTGAACGGTCGTGAATCCTTCGTCAAAAACGAAAAGTGACGATGCGAGGTTATTTGTCCCCTGATGCTTATACAACCCAAACTACTGACAATAAAAATAGTACAGTAAATTGCGACTATCTCCTATAACAACTAAAAATTAAGAAAATTAAATAATTCATAAATACGGCGTGAACATATGCATTTTTAAAATATCTCTTACCATTTTCTTCCCTGAATAAAATTGTTTTTCTGTTACTTTTTTCTGAGAAGATTTTCATTTCCCATTTGTTTGGAGGAGTAGAGTGGGGAGGAGTTCCTCAAACTTCTCTTCACAAAAATAGTCGTGATTCTTCAATGAAAATGCTTCGATTTCTTTCACGGACCACAAGAGGAACCGGCTATCCCTTGGATAGCCTCGTCGCCTTTTTGAATAGACCAATAATTCATAACCAAATTTCAAAAGAGTACGAAAACAATACCTGTTTTCGAAGTCGAGATCGAAAACCACGGCACAATCACCCTACCATCTCTATAGAAGGAAATTGAGGTGATTCCCCGGATTGAAAAGCCCCTCATCAAAATTCAATTACATGAACGTTGTTCAGCACCGGACAATTCCCAGCATGAATAAATCGGTAAGTTACAAGCATTGTAACTCCATATTGTTGTTGGGATCAAGCGGCCACTAGTTGAAGGAAATACATCGCAGATACAATGGGCCCATGAATCCACGCCGGAGGATATAATTAATGTACGGCAGTATTATGTGGAACCCGTGTAGACTTATTAAGGAGAATCGAAATTCTGATTAAACGAGGGTTATAGCTTCAAGAGTGAATGATTGGTGAGCACTTTGAAATGGAAGGAAAGTGACCATAAGTTCGTGATTGATGTTTTACAGGTAATAAATAGAGTAAAGGGTTATGAGTTAGTTGAATGAATTATTTGTTCACGAATTTGGAAAGCATCAAAAACTCTGTATCCTAGTAAATACAATGATTTCCAACGGTCTCAAAATCAATTTCATAGACCGGACAGCAGTGAAAGGTAATTTGAGACTGGCCTGAACAGATTGTTCGAAAGATGATTTGATTTAACGCCAGTCTTCAAGTATGCCAACTGACTATGTCAAATGTTTTTACATTTTCCTCGCAGGAGGAATGGGCGAATTCGGTTTGCTTTTGGAATACCTCGTCCATTGGTAGATGGCGCAATAACTTCGTTGTTCGCATCAGCTTTGGTCGGGGCTTGATACTCTTGAAGGATTGTGATTTTTAATTATGGGAGGTCATCGACTTTATGTTGATGATGGCACTGCCTTGCACTGACGAGTGGCCAAATAGCCCGAAGCCGGTCTGCAAGTGTGTCCGTCCCTATAATTGAAAATCAATTCCTTCATTCGTGTCGACGAAAGCAAATACAGGATTCACTTCTGTGAAGAAACCTGCACTGGCACCGGTCGGATATAATTCAATGCCCTTCGTGGTATTAGCCAGGGGAGTAGTTGTTTTCCGACAGGTCCCAGCCGAAACCTACTGTGTAGGTAATTTGAGACTGGCCTGAACAGATTGTTCGAAAGATGATTTGAGTGATAGATTTTTCTGACCAATTTTCCTCAGTCTGTCGTGGGAAAAAAAGAAACAGATACTGCAATGGCTTATTACAAAAATTCATATATTGTTCAACGAACGCGATTTCTGCGGTAGCATGAGACATTCAAAATGAAGTTTTCTATCTATTTGAGATTATATACTCCACAACCTTTATAAGTTTGTTCATCAATTCGCTGGCCATTTGGAAGGCCCCCGAAAGAAAATATACGAAACAGTGATCACAGATAGTCCAGGTTCATTCAATGAAACGGAAAATACGACTGAAAACACCTCATATTACATATTTCATCTAAACCTTTTTTACATTGAGATAGTATAGAGGAAGAATCATGGTCAAGGTGGGCAAGCGGTCTAAGACGCGGTTCTCATATTCAGTTTGGCTATTCCACTGCTGATTCGAACTGCGGTACGGCAGAATTTTTCTGATCGGCTCGGTGCGATAGGCAATTGTTACTTGCCCAGTTACGGTGCGATAGGCAATTGTTACTTGCCCAGTTACCAATTTTTTTTGTTTTGTTTTTTTGTGTTGTCCTACAGTCGAAATAGCAAATGCGCTTCCGTGAAAATCGGTAGGTCGCCCCAGAGCACTTCGGCCCCAAAATGATTAGCCGACCCTTGTCCACACAAGGCTCTGCCTTCTGGGTGCACTCGTGTGTGTATGTGAGTGTTCAGCAAAGGAAAATATGAGAAATCATTATTATCAGGATATTGCAGGATTAGGTTCTGAAGAGATCGTGAGATTTGTATCATACAAGAATTTTGATACTTGAGCGGCAAATAAATGTCCTGATGGATTATACTTCGCTTCAATAAGGAAATAAGAGATTGCATGTGTGATTTCATTTCGTGAATGGATGCATTTGCTTTACATTTTGTACCTGAGTGATATGAAAAAATTCATTTTATAAATGATAATGAAAAGTTAAGCGTACGCTGTACGCTTCTGAAAAACCATGAAATGTTGTTTCCTCTACCAATTTCTACAACATCAACGGAGGTCAAACATAGAATAGTAATTTGTTGTTCTTATATATTTTATATAATAATCGGTACTTTATTTTGCATGATTGTGGATGAAGAAGTTCAAAATCCGTGAAACATTTTCTAGAGATCAATTCTCTAACACCAAACTGATATTTATGCATACTCTATACTATATAGTATCAACTTTCTTCTCCTGAAGATGCTAACCATGTTAGCAATACGTGCGTCGAGTGCAAACATATCAGTTTGGTGTATGGAAAATTGATCTCTAGAAAAAGTGTTCAATCTCATGATCTATTTATTCAAAATCATTGCCAAATGTAACGTTATCTTCTCAGAAATTGAGCAATTCCTTCCTTAATGTGTGATATCTCTTTTCAACTTTGATCAGATGATAAATTACAGACCCATTTCGATACTTTCAGAATAATCGAAAAATCAATGCATTGCAGATTGCTCGAATATCTTGAGAAATCAAAATTATTGTATGAAGGACAGTACGGTTTTCGAAGATCCAGCGTTACAGAGTCTGCAACACTTGATGTTATTACCCAAATTCAAGTCGATATAGAATCAGGTAAAAAATGTGGTATTCTATCGCTTGATCTTCGAAAAGCATTTGATACAGTTGATCACCGAATTCTATTGAGTATCTTATAACAAATTGGTCTGAGGGGGTGTGCTCTTGAATGGTTCCAAAATTATCTTTTTTTCAGACAACAGCTTGTATTCATGGAAGACAGTAAAGGGTTGCCCAAAACCATTTCGTGTGGAGTTCCACAAGGATCAATCCTTGGACCTGTTCTATTTCTTATTTAGGTATATGAACTCATTATCGAATTTAGAGCTAGCTGGGAAAATAAAAATGTTTGCTGATGAAATCAAAACGAACATGTTAAAAGAGATTGAAAACATCTCATCTTTGCTTGTGAAACATAAGCTAACGTTAAATTCTGAAAAATCTTCCTTTATGTTCATAACAAAAAAAAAGTTCAATCAACTTGAAAGACCCATTAATTTCAGAAACTTGAATATCAAGTATTCTCCAATTTTGAAATTTCTTGGTTTGTATATCGATGAAAATTCATCGTGGTTTAAATACATTGAAATATTAAGAAAACAAATATCAACTATAATCGGTATTTTATTCAAAATTAGGAAATTTTTGCCGCTAAGATATCTGAAATTAATTTACTATTCTTTAGTGTTTTCCAAATTCCAGTATTTGGTTTCTGTTTGAGGATCGGCAAAAAAAATGTGATCAGATCTTTGAGAACACTACAAAACAAAATTGTCAAGTGTTTATTCAAATTAGACTACCAGGAACCTACAGTCAACTTATACAAACCGAAACGACTTCTAGATATTTCCTCCCTTCATGAACTCAAAATTTGTACTGTCATTCACCAGATGAAAAATAACTTCAAACACTCTAACTTGGTTTTCAAACCTGTTAGTAACCATCATAACCATTCTACAAGGCATTGGAACAATTTGTCAGTTATGAAAATGAAAACAAGTATGGGTCGAAAAATCAATTCATTTACAAGACATAAAATATTACAACGAATTTCCAAATTATTTGAAATCTTGTGGCAAACTGAAATTAAAGAACGATTTGAAAAAATATTTATTATCGTTAGACTTTTTTGTTTCACAGTAACATTTTTACTATTTGCACACTTGTGAATTCACATAAGTGATGTTTGGAAGTATTCCGATTTTATAACTTTATTTTGCTTTCCATTTTTCATTTATATTATTGTACTTTTTCTCCCTACTATAAACATAATGTATGTTTACATGCAGTATAATCGAAGCAACACCCTGTTCAATAATAGATCTTTCGACCGTCGTTATGTATACGAATTTCATGAGGGTGAACTACTCGACTATGGACCACATGATTCAAAGTTCCCCTGGCAGCACGATAGATGCTCGACCTGGGCCGGAGGAGTAGTAGTTCAGATTAAGCCTTCGCTTTGGAGGAAGTTGGATTTCGAACAAGGTTGGATTTCGGTAATTAGCAGTGGATGTGTTTTGCGCTTTGATGAACGGGAAATGGGAAAATGATGGTTGGGCAAATTTATCTGGTTCGTTGCTCCTCCGTGTTTGAATTTTCAAACATTGCTCTATTCGTTTTCCTCAGAAGCTTCAAGTATAAATTGAAAAAAATGCTACTTGAAAAAAATTGTTACACACTTGACGAATTCTAACCATTTTTTTATCCATGTATGTATGTATGCATATATGGTGGAATATTCTATTTTCTAATGTTAAAATGTTTTCTTCATTTACGAATAATTGTATGTGTATGTGTATTGTTCAACTATTTAATGTTTAGTATGTACTGTAAGGGAGTTCGCCCCCCTTTTTTAATGTGTTTTTTTACGTCTTTCTTGTTATTGTATGAAAATATTATTAAAAATAGTTTTATACTTTTGAATAGGAAAAATAAATACTACTACTACTACTATTCATCTCCAGAGAAAAGTATAGCTTACCAAGTCTTTTATACTATTTTATTCGCAATAATTCTTCGGGATAATTCAATACATTTTGTTTTTTAAGTGTGCATTGCCAATAGGTGATCTCCATAAAGCAACCAACAAGCAAACCAACACATTCGTAAAAGTTGAAAATATTATAATATCGGTACATTTACCTACATTTTCGTTTCGTTCTGATGATTGCTTTTGGCATAACATTAATATTTCACAAACCTCAGTTTTGTCACGAGGATTGCTGCATTTTGGCAGGATTACTCATCAAATATTAGCGGCATTTTCAAAAATGAACTGGCTCTGAATAGCGACAGATGCTGTATTTCTGAAAATTGCCGGTGAGAAGGATTTTGAATTGAAAACAGACCCCTGTGACACCACAGTTTCGTCTCGATCATTCTCAATATTAGTATATTTTTTACCCATTAGGAAAAGCCTTACATTTCTCCATGAATGTGGAGATTGCTTGTCCAGCCGGTGTAGGCCGAGACAAACAGCACTCTTCATTTGGTTCGTGGTAGTGGCAGGCGTGTTTCAATAATACAAATAGAAAAAACCCGGAAGATTGCTAACGAAACCGAATTGAAACGCAAAATCGGTTGCGCGGAGAGCGACTTTCAAAAGCTGCTGCCGCCATGTTGTCCACTGTTTGGAAAAGGCAGCAGTGGTGTTTCTTACACAAAAAATGAAGACCTTTCAGAAATACTTTGGTTCTTCGAGGAGTCCGATGATTATAGAAACCCGAGTACGGAGGGGTCACTAATCTCTCGGCAGCACCTGATAAGCCCCATCAGGGGGCTGGCAGCACTGCTTTTTCATATAGTCCTACCCCTTCTCTACCTTGAGGAACAATCACGGAACGGGAGACTTATCATGACAGAAACCCAAAAAAACATTTTTTTGGTTAATTTTTTTTATATAGCGTTGCCCCATTTTGGACATGGCAGCAGGGCCATTTTGTGTTCTCCTATTGATGAACTAACGAATTATATATATGACTTCTGGGAGCCCTATCATAATAGGTTCAGTGTCGTCGCCTCTTAGACTATTAGTTCAAGTCAACTGTAAAAATAGTATATTATGTTATTGGGAGAAAGAGTGATGCTTTGTTTGCCGAGCATGCAGATTGTCAGAAGACCCGTAGGAGAGTCTGCCAACCGTACGAGCCACACAAGGCACTTTTTTCCATAATTACACTTGCTATTTTTCTTTAAATGTAGGAAATATATATCTTAGAAAAATCAAGATCATGCGAATAATTTTATATCACATCGACAGTGATTCGAAGGGAGTAGGCTTTGTTCAAACTCTTCATGTCTCCAACAAATATCGACTTGACAATATATTCAATTTCGCGTTAATCAAAATGCCATAAGTATTAGCAATGCCGAGTACTCCGCCTGTAGTGGCCAAAACTGCTGAATATGCGGTTGACAATTTGCTCCCCTCGAAATAGAGGAGATTTTAAATCGGATTTCCAATAGTTCCAAACATGATTCGAGCAGAATAGTGTGGAGCAATATTTAGAAATTGCTAGCGTATTCTTCGGAAATGTCCCAAAAATTAAAGAGCTCTACTCTTTCGTCCTAATATTAGATACATTTGACATAGTCAGTGGGCATACTTGAAGACTGGCGTTAAATCAAATCATCTTTCAAACAATCTGTTCAGGCCAGTCTCAAATTACCTACACAGTAGGTTTCGGCTGGCACCTGTCAGAAAACAACTACTTCCCTGGCTAATACCACGAAGGGCATTGAATTATATCCGACCGGTGCCAGTGCAGGTTTCTTCACAGAAGTAAATCCTGCATTTGCTTTCGTCGATACATATGAAGGAATTGACTAAAATAGTTGAGGCTTTCGCGGCCGAGGTTATCAGTATCACTACTTTTTTTCGGGTTTGAAGGAACTGATTTTCAATTATAGGGACGGACACACTTGCAGACCGGTTTCGGGCTATTTGGCCACTCGTCAGTGCAAGGCAGTGCCATCATCAACATAAAGTCGATGACTTCCCATAATTAAAAATCAAAATCCTTCAGAGGATCAAGCCTCGACCAAAGCTGATGCAAACAACGAAGTTATTGCGCCATCTACCATTGGACGAGGTATTCCAAAAGCAAACCTAATTCGCCCATTCCTCCTGCGAGGAAAATGTAGAAACATTTGACATATTCAGTGGGCCCACTGACTATGTCAAATGTTCATGAATCAAATCGATTATCACTAACGGAGAACAATTTGTTACTATTTCGACAAGGATTAGCTCATGTACAATTCAAAAAAAAATATTCTTCTCGTATCAATATGGGAGTGCCCCAAGGATCCGTATTAGGGTCCATATTGTTTTTATTCTAAACCAATGATTTGAATGATATTGCAAATGATGCAACTTTCATAAGATATGCCGATGTCACAAGGATACTCTACATTGAAAAAACTGATGAGAAATCGTATGAGTCCTGTAACGAGAAGTTAGGTAATCTGTCAGCATGGTGTAACAGGAATTCCCTGTATTTAAACAGTTCTGAAACGCAAACGATACGGCTTCATAACAAACAGAGAATATGCAAAAATTGAAATAAACATCTACGAAATTTTTGGTCCTTATTGATAAGCACCTTCACTGGAAACACCATTGCAATTTCTATACCAGCAAGCAAGTTAAGTCTAAATTTGAATGTGTGATCGATTGAAATCATATAGTTCCACTAGGCCTAAAATATAGTTACTATGTGAATTTTTGAATATACTAATGTACGTACTCTAATTTCTACAAAAATTGTTTTTGGTTTTTTCCCATAACTCACTTAGTCTTTAAGCAATCAAATCCATCAAAAAAGTATTTTGTAGCTTTTTTCAAGAGCTGTAAGCTCAGTTGCATGATTTATTGTTTCAGATTATATTTTTGAAAAGGTTCATGCTGAAAGGGCTCAAAAAAGGTACTTTGCGCGAACCCTCACAATATTTATCTGGCCATATCTTACTCTATTTTTATCCTGCAGAAAAAAATGAAACGCCAAAATTTCCAGACGAGAATAACCTTCAATTTTTTACTCCAGAAAATTTTGGATGTGATCAATACTTTTCGAGTTATTTCGAAGAAATGGTGATTTTTCCCTGAATTACGTATATGATTTTTTCTCTTCAATCTCAATTTTTTCCAAAACTACGTACTTACAATTGATGGAAAACTCAGAACTCATTATTAGAACATAAATGAAGTGAATTATAGAGTAACAACGATTTATTCACAATTATTTTTCAATGAAAAAATAGGATTCAACATCATTTCCTTCATACCTCGGTCAGTTTCGATGCTAGAAAGTTTTATGAATTACAAAAATGAATGATTTTTGAAGGACTTCAAAAAAGGTCCAATGAGTTTTTCCCGAGAAATGCATTGGTTTTTGGTTATTGTACGTAGAAACTTTCCATTTTGGCGTTTGAATACCAATCAACTTTCAACAAGCAATTATTCAGTTTGTATACATAAAGAACAAATAAACGATCGCCTTTGTTTTTTCAGAAGCTATGATTTTGCTCTCCGTAGGTTTTTCGATTAGATGCATATTTTTCCAGTTATTCGCGAAAAAGGATCTGATAACGTGTTTTTTTTTTCTGAAAACCGACAATTTCACTCGAGAATAAGTCGAGAAGTATTGCTTTTCAGAAAAAACTTCATTGAACAAAAAGTGCTTAGAATTAGTCAACCTATTGATTTCCGCACTCATTTCCAATAAAAAAATGTTCACCCCCAAGAAGAAGTGGCATCCACCCCAGAGAGAAAGCAACCTTCGGCACAGGGTAGATTTTGAAAAAGAGGGTATGTAGATCCTGAATCCAAATTTTCATGCGAATCGGTGCTGTATGGGATAAATACACGGGAAAATGGTCATAGACTGGACTAGTATCAAACGATTGGAATATGGAGAATCCGTCGATAATACAGTATTCTGCATTTATAGTTTCTGCTGTTTTATTTTATCCATACGTGAGCTATTGCCTCTCTGAACTTGCTTCTGAAATCTGTAGTTGAACTCAACATATTATAAACACGTCGATAAATTGATTACCTAGCAACCAGTAAACAACAATTTCCGTAAGTGATCACGAAAGGTGGATCGTGCAAAAATGAACTTCTAACAGTCATTTCTCGTCAACATATAGTCTTTTTCCTTGTCAGAATAATAATGGGTTTGTAAAGAAATAAGCAATCCAGGAGAATGGAAAATTCGATTGGTTGGATTGGAATCTATGAAGGTTCTGAGCGTCAGCAATATACAAAATTTCAGAGACTTTCAATCCACTAGAGTCCATCCTTTTTTTGCGGAACATGCAGAAGCACTCGCAAGTACGAATCATCTTTTCACCGCTATAATCCAGCAAAGCGACCAATTATTCAGCGAAGACAGATGCCGCCGCTGATATGCCGAGGCATCCGCTTATGTTAATGCAAATTACATTCTGTTCCGGTACAGCGACTCGATATATAACTGTGGCAGCGCAGCTCCAAGATATATCCCTGCCTAGCTTAGTTTGCGCACTAGAGGGGGCGTTTGCTTTGCTTTCGAATCGAATGAATCAGATCTAGGTAATGTTAAGTTTATCGGGCACCAAGCGATAAAAAAAAAATGTTTGCGGGAACTTACGTATTTCGACCTCCTGAACAAAATCTTAGATAAAAATTTTGGCGCTCTCCAATAGTTTTCAAGATACAGGGCATTTTTTGGGTCAAAAATGGGATTTTTGAATACACGTTCCTGCATCAAAATTACTCTTGAAATTCATCCTTCTTTTTTATCAGCACGATGTACACATCCCTAATTATCCGTTCCACACTTTTTTTCATTCGGAAACACTAGTTTTATAACAAAAAATGCACTTTTCCTCAACAACAACAAAAACAGTGAAAATTCGGCGTGTCACTGCTAAATGTTTAGTGTATTTTTTCTATGAGGGGTTGATACCTTGGAAAACCAGAGCACACTATTCGAATTTAAAATATCGCGAATTAATTTTGGTTCGAAAACATCCACACTTACTTGGTTTGTATGCAGGTTCGTATGCTTTTTTTAATGTATTTTTGAGATCCATTTCAATTTCAACAATCAAGAATAATAAAACAATTGCTCATTGTCGATGTTGAAATGAAGAAAAATCAATTTGCGATATTTCAAATTTGAATATTGTGCTCTGGTTTTCCAAGGTATCAACCCCTCATAAAAAAATACACTAAACATTTAGCAGTGTCATAACGAATTTTCAATGTTTTTGTTGTTGTTGAGGAAAAGTTCATTTTTTTGTTATAAAACTAGTGTTTCCGAATGAAAAAAGTGTGGAACGGATAATCTGGGATGTGTACATTGTGCTGATAAAAAAGAAGGATGAATTTCAAGAGTAATTTTGATGCAGGAACGTGTATTCAAAAATCCCATTTTTTTTTGTTCAGGAGGTCGAAATACGTAAGTTCCCGCAAACATTTTTTTTTATCGCTTGGTGCCCGATAAACTTAACATTACCCAGATCTAGTACATTGACTTGTTACTAACGAAGAGAAGATTTGATTTATCTTCAGTGAGTACTTATTTTTAGATATCACAAATAGGTCTATGCCAAATGTACTGACTGATTTCAAACTGGTCAAATAAAGATATACTGTACGTGGACAAATTGATATTGTGAGATTTGTTGGTGCTGCATACACGTGACTGATTAATCAGGGAAAGTCGTATTTCGTGTAAATGAATTTATTTAAAAATCGCAGAGCGCTTTCGGCTATTAAGCCATCTTCAGTGCTATACCTGCAAGTAAGTAATAGTCGAAAATTGGATTAAAGGTTAGAATTGAATTATTTACTCGTCGTTGGTGGTCTCGGTAGTGTAGTGGTTAGCATTTCTGCCTATCAAGCGGAAGGCCGGGGTTCGAATCCTCGCCGGGCCACCGTGCTGGGTAATCGCACGTTAAAAGGTAAGGCCTCGTTGATCCATTGCTCGTACAAGTTTCGACTTCTGAGGGTTGACGTTCGTCAGCTGGTTAACGAAAACGAACAATTTTAGGTATTCACAGGAAGATCTTCACAATCACAAATAATCGTGAGACATTACATTGAATATTCAATGTAATGTCTCACGATTATTTGTGATTGTGAAGATCTTCCTGTAAATACCTAGACGAATAAATAATTCAATTCTAACCTTTAATCCAATTTCCGACTATTACTTACTTGCAGGTATAGCACTGAAGATGGCTTAATAGCCCAAAGCGCTCTGCGATTTTTAAATAAATTTATTTACACGAAATACGACTTTCCCTGATTCCAATTGATATTGAACTAATATGGACTGATGATAAAAAAGCGATATTTCATTAATTAATAATTAATTCAGACTGCATATTGTATAATGCAATATTGGCAATATATGGGTTTGATGATGACCAATATCAGAAATGATACAATAGGTTATATTTGATAATATCAGACTGATATTGTCAGTTGAAAAATATGAATATTCCATAATTTTTTTTTCGATGTATTATTTCCAATATCTATCCGATATTGTTTTGTTAGTAGCATGCCATATTGAATTATCAATGCAGGTAGCATTGGCATAATATTGCAATATACGCCAATCCTGATATTGCTTTAATATTGTATTAACACGGAAATAGGAATATTCAAATCGTTATTTTCGAAACAAAACCCATGAGTAGTGTTGTAATTCAAGCAACGATAACAACTTGTTTCTAAAATTGAATTTTTACCATGGAGATGGAAGAAAAAAGTGCAATTAACTATTTGGATTTGACTATTTCAAGAATAAATCACAAACATGATTTCTCGGTTTACCGTAAACCGTCCCACACGGACATTGTCATTCACAATACTTCGTGTCATCCATATCAGCATAAGGTGGCCGCATTCAATAGTGTGATTCACAGACTGTTGAATGTCCCTTCATCTGATGTGAATTATGTTAATGAACTTAATATAATAAAACAGATTGCGATTAACAATGGATATGAGGGTCAGTTAATAGACTCACTTGTGAGGAAGAAATTACATAGTCAAGCCCTCAAGTTGGTGTATCCAGTAGTCAATACTGAGCCGGATACTTACAGAACCTTCAACTTATTTAGGCCAACCAAGTGTAAAATATTTCTGGATTCTTGAAACATAATGATATCAATACAGCATTTTGTACTAATAATAAATTGGGTTTATATATCAAAAATAATAAATTGAATTGAACTGGCCGATACTTGATGAAAATCCATATTAACAAAAATATATTACAGTTTCCTGTATGATTTTCACTCACAATGGGTTTACAAAACCGCGACAAGATTTATCTTGCTTGAAGAAGCTATTGTAATAGCGAAACACGTGTCGCGGTTTTGTAAACCCATTGTGAGTGAAAATCATACAGGAAACTGTAATATATTTTTGTTAAAAATAATAAAGACAAAAATGAATCGTCACAAGATCAGGAGTTTATGAATTAACATGTGGGTCATGTCCGATGTACTACGTAGGCCAAACGGGAAGATCTTTCAACACACGCCTGAAAGAACACAAAACTAGTTTTTTGAATGGAAGAACAAATTCTAATTATACATCTCACCTCATTATAGAAGGTCATGAGTTCGACCATGAGTTCAAAATACGGCTTTAGAGAACAAAGGTTGGAAACTTAACCTTCTAGAAAGTTTGGAAATCAATGGAGGGAAAAATTCAGAATATTTATTGAATGATCAGGTTGAATCAAATAACTCACCGTTATTGAATATGTTTCCGGCCAATAATTAACATAGCCTATTTCTAGAAATAATCACTCAATGTAATAAATTAATATTTGGACAAATCAATTACGGGTTGAACATCGGATCTAAGTCGGACCTTTATTGTAAGAGACGTTCGACCTACACGTATATAAATAGCGTATTATAGAATAGATATTTACTTATCTTGCTTGGAGAAGGTATTGTAATAGCGAAACACGTGTGGCGGTTATGTGAACCCATTGTAAGTGGAAATCATACAGGAAACTGTAATATAGTTTTGTTAACTTGTTTCTAATCTGAAGCCTCAATATTGGTACTGCATTATCGATTAGGAATTTTTACTGATAAAATAGATATCAAAAAATAAAATATCAAAATGTGAAATCCCAGTAAATTAAGTCAAAAACTTTCCATCCACATCGATTCTCAGGATAAGCAAAGTTTTATTCAGCTATTCTCATTAAAGAGGTATGAAAGTATCACTGCTGTTAAGGTTTGAAGGCCGTCGTTTTTTTTTGGAATTTCTTCCTGGCACGCTGTGGCTAGCTTCTTTGAAGGCTCATAATTCTAGGGTTTGACTCCGTAAGCTCGAGTTTGATTCCGAAGTCATCGGAGTCAAACTGAAGATGTAAGAGCCTCTAAAGAAGCTAGCCAGCGAAACGTCAGGAAGAAATTCCAAAAAACAACGGCCTTCAAATCCAAACAGAAGTAGTGATACTGAAAACTTCGGCCGTGAAGGCCTTAACCACTTTGTCTAGGGTACAATAATTTTTTATTAACAATGTGATGTTGTTCCGAACATAACTAGAATTCAAATATAACGTTCAAGCAAACTAGATTTGATTTATCTCTGGGGGGGTACACATTTCTTTGTTTGTCTACAAATAGCTCTCTATTTTGCTTCGTGTAGATATTCCTATGTGTGCTATATGATTCGATTTGGTATACAAATTGAGCAAGAAAAAATTATTTCTATGTAACCCAGCGCCTGTCGTCGCCATATAGGCGAATGATTCCATTTGACATCTCAAGTGATTGCAATAATCGAACAACCGATTATTTTCAATATGAATCATCCCATCAATAGGTCAGAAACGTTTCAACGCCTGTGGTGTGTAAATATATGGTATTTTGAGATATAAAATTTTTTAAATGTCAAGTACCGATATGGCTGAAAAAACTGCGAATTTGTATACCTACACTCCACCTGAAAAAAGACTCATCAAAACTGCGGCAAGTATATTTCCTGAGGTGTAATTTGTCCCAATTTTATAACCACCCTATAAAACTATTTCTATCCCTTGGTTTGCACTGTAATGAAACTTCGCGAATTTCATCAGTATATATTTCAGTCTCCATTTCCACGGAAAAGGACTAGCCTTACTTTTCACGTGAATTTATTGAATTAATCATATTAAACAACTGTGTAATATAAAATGAACCTCATGATAGCCGTTCAGGAATTCATAATAACAATCGTTCTTCAGGCCGATGCCGCAGCTTCATACCCTTGGCAGACGACCTTTGTTGTATCTTATCAGTGGCAGGCCATTATTTTTCGGTTTGATCATATAAAAAAAAATCTCTATCAATTTCATCCTTGCGGACATAATTCTTTGTTGTTGAATTTTTGCTGCAGTTGTGACGCTACTGTAACGGGGGTGTGCTGGGAGACGTTCAGATTACATAAAATTACTTTACTTTATTACAATAACAAGATAACTTGTTATTGTTATGTGATGTTGATCATATTAAAAGGAACTCTTTTCCTGTTTCAACAGAAACAAAATAAATCCCTTCCCAGGAAAATGAAAAAAGTTGATATTATGTCACATAGTAGGCGAAACCGGTTTCGTCCCCGACGCCTTGTAGGCCTTCGAGTCGTAGAAAACGGGCGACTATCATGAGAAAATGGATGGCATATTTTTTAGAATTGGTTTAGGAACACAGTTTACCATTGAAGATTCAGTAGGAATATTTATTTTATTATTTTTCTTATTAATTTTAACTCATGGTACATGGTGAAAGCAGAACTTTTGAGGATACTGAATGATCATAAAACCAAATATAAATATATATATATATATATATATATATATATATATATATATATATATATATATATATATATATAATCAATACATATTCTGCCTTTCCAATAAAATCATAAATACCAAAACAATTACTCACCTTCACAGGAAAGTCAAGTTTCGGACAGTTATACATAACTCGAATATTAGGCGAAGGAGTTCACTAACATTGCCCCCCTTCAAAACAGAACTGATCAAACAATCATTTACATATCAAACTTATGACCTCTATAACCAGATACCGCAAAATATCAAAAACATCAACTTCAAGATGTTCAGAACTACCTATAAAAAATATCATTGAAATCCCAACCGTGAGATGGTTTTTTATTTCACGATGAATGACCCGGTTGCTTATGCAGGAGTGATATATTCAACCTATATTATATGCGCAGGTATTATTAGGGTTAAGTGGGAGAACATGTCTTGTGGTAGAAATACCACAAGAGTTGAAGCAAGGCCGTACCCAGAAAAAGTTTTCGGGGGGGGTTGAGGCACCAGGCGGGGCCGGAGGCACTCCCAAAAGAATGTTAAAACTAATTTTCAAATATCCCATTTTCACGTCATTGCATGCTCCACAAAAGTAAGGACGACACTAAATAATAAATATATAAATAATAACAACAGAATAATTTTCCCTGTTAATTTGGTGTATAGGAAAACAAAAAGATTGACAATGCAAATAAACTCAACACTGTTTAGTACAATATAGTATAAAATTATGTCTGTAGACAATAACAGTTACATTACAAAATGAAATCCATTCTTCTGTTCTTTTTTCTTGC
Source organism: Zygogramma bicolorata (assembly GCA_032362365.1). NCBI lineage: Eukaryota > Metazoa > Arthropoda > Insecta > Coleoptera > Chrysomelidae > Zygogramma > Zygogramma bicolorata. The sequence continues at coordinate 248,103 of JAVJAQ010002960.1, forward strand.
GAATTCATCGATCAATTTGTCTGTTGAAATTTTATGGCTTCTATGAACCGACATGAGAGCCAGTCCGCTGAGTCTGTCTTGTCCACACGGATTTCTCAAGTACGTCTTCAATCGCTTGAGAGTGGAGAAGGTCCTCTCAGCAGTTGCAGTGGTCACTGGCAAAAAAGCAAATATTTTCAGGAGGATGAATCAGGAAAAAGTTCCCTATTACATTGGCTTAATGCCTCAATGCCACAAGGAGGCTTGTCTAGTTCCATTTGTTATTCCCAAAACAATTTCCACAGTGAGTACTCACTAGGTACTAGTTGTAGATCAACCATCTTTTCATACAGTTTCAAAGATTCAACGTATATTTTCTCGTTCGTTGATGGTTCAGTTTCGGGGTAAGCCCCCAGTACTGTAATGCCAACATATAAAAACAAATTTTTTCCGAAAGTAGTCAGAGTCAGTGACTTGCGAAAGCGCATCGCGGTCTTTTTTTCGTGCTGCTACCTATCGTGATAGCGCCTAACTATATGCTTTACGGCAACTTACGTAATAAAACGCTTCGGTCTACGCCGTTAGCGGCGGATCACGTCTATCCACGAATTCCACGTAGGTGAATGGGTTAGTAAAATTATAATAAATTTGACAAATTATTTACGTTCATTTTCAACTAGATTTTGGTTTGAACTCTTCCCTATATAACTATGAAGAAGAAAAAGAAAAATGCGTTTGAAAAATCTTTATTTTTGGAAAATTTCGGGGGGAGGGGGTTCAACCCCTCTGACCCCCCCTGGGTACGGCCTTGAGTTGAAGTTCGCCCTTCATTTTGATGTTATTCTGAAACAAAACTTGTTATTGTACTCACTCAATGAAATAATGAAGACGATATAATGATTACATAAAGTAATCCATTATATTACTAATTACGAACAGTAAGGAGTTTTGAAAAGTGCCACTTTATATGTCAAAATTGAAAAAAGATATTTTGAATTCCTATGAAAATTTTTAAATAAATTTTTGATTTCAGCCAATGTACCCAAAACCACCGACCAATTGGGGAGTTCGTATACATCCCTATATTCGGAGCTATCTGGTAGTCCACCCCTTTGGATAACACACGTCTCGGGAACCTATCACGATGACATCTACGTGAACAATGCAAGGATTCTAGTGAGCCAATCAAATATACAGAGTAGTGAGAACAATCTACTGCAGGTAAGAAAAACTATTCGGAGGAAGTAGATTATATTCTAATTTATTGGTGACTACCAAAGCTGCTGTTGGTTTGGTAATCGTTTCGTGTGATGCTTTGTGAACAAAACAGGGGGTTCAGAGAAACTGAATAAATTCGAAAAAATATGTCTGCTCAGACTTTTCACAATATTACTCACAGAAAAATAGATGGCAATCGTAGCCTCGAAAAAATTCATGAATTTTTGGTGCAATAAATTGTAAGGTTGTGATACTGCTAAAGAAAATTCCTATAGTATCGGTTATGAAAAATCTCGAGTTGAAAATATACCTGAAGCCATGAGGATTATATATCATCTTGGCTTGAAGATAGCTGTAGGAAATCCACAATGTACTCAACTGGAAAGAGATCTTTTCCTACATGAGAAGCAAATATCAAGTAGAAAAACTAATCTTGATAACAAGAGGACAATTCACAATCAATGATCTAGTGTTTCTTGAAGTTACGATTGATATGAAGCGTAGTATCGATAATCACTATAGTTTGTTTCAGTACAGAAACATTCAAGCATCATTGGTCAGGTGGATTTCAGCGATAATTATATGCAGGGCCCTAGTGGCTACTTTAACGAAGGAGTTGTCACTTTTTTTTGACTCATGAATTAAACCGATACCATTCATAGGATAGTGCTACAGAAATAAAGTAATTCGCAAAGATACATCCATCGGAATAACAATTCACTGTCAAACCCAAATAAGCTTGTTTCGCCCAGGGAAAAATATCTATGGAGCTCCTAAGTGGGCATGTGTCCACTGTTTCGAATATTCCAGTAGGCACTTTTGTGAACACGTATCAAGAGAGGGTGTTTGCTAAATATTTGATGTTCCTCTTTTTTAAGAAGTTTTGTAGTCTTTTCTCATTGAATTAGGAGAATGCTAGAAATCACTTCATCAAAGCGAATATGATTTAATTTCAACATCAGTGCATACGACCTGAATCGCATTTCAAAGCTGCTAAGAGAATATAAATCGAAAGCTCCAACCTTACATGGTGACACTCTTCAAAAAAGACAGTGTGGTCACAAAATGACACTGATAATGTGTCGAATAGTATTTGCTTTCGAAAGCAAATGAAGGATTTTCTTCTGTGAAGAAACCTGCACTTGCACCGGTCGGATATAATTCAATGCCCTTCGTGGTATTAGCCAGGGGAGTAGTTGTTTTCTGACAGGTGCCAGCCAAAACCTACTGTGTAGGTAATTTGAGACTGGCCTGAACAGATTGTTCGAAAGATGATTTGATTTAACGCCAGTCTTCAAGTATGCCTACTGACTATGTTAAATGTTTTTACATTTTCCTCGCAGGAGGAATGGGCGAATTCTGTTTGCTTTTGGAATACCTCGTCCATTGGTAGATGGCGCAATAACTTCGTTGTTCGCATCAGCTTTGGTCGGGGCTTGATACTCTGAAGGATTTTCATTTTGATTATGGGAAGTCATCGACTTTATGTTGATGATGGCACTGCCTTGAACTGACGAGTGGCCGAATAACCCGAAACCGGTCTGCGAGTGTGTCCGTCCCTATAATTTAAAATCAATTCCTTCATTTGTATCGACGAAAGCAAATGCAGGATTTACTTCTGTAAAGAAACCTGCACTGGCACCGGTCGGATATAAATTCAATGCCCTTTGTGGTATTAGCCAGGGGAGTAGTTGTTTTCTGACAGGTGCCAGCCGAAACCTACTGTGTAGGTAATTTGAGACTGGCCTGAACAGATTGTTCGAAAGATGATTTGATTTAACGCCAGTCTTCAAGTATGCCCACTGACTATGTCAAATGTTTTTGTTTTCTTTCATTCGAAACATCATTATGATTTTATGAAGTGCTTAGATCTCCTTTAACACGCCAACGCAGTAATATTCCTGACACGATATTATTGTTATTACAAAATTTTCTCAATATCAAACATACAGAAATGATAAAGATACTCAGTTTCTTATTTCATTCTATACTGTACACAGGCAAATGACATTTACAAAGAATTACAACACTGATCACTTTTGTAGCGTCTTCGAATTTTCAACAATTGCAATTTGAAGTAGATTGTTTGAATCTGGTGCAAATTTAAAATATTAGAAAAAAATAAGTAACTTGCAGCCTTCTCTTCCTATTCGAAAGGGCCCTCCATCTCGCCCTTGAAGAATCATCGGATGAGAGCAGTACTAAAAAATGTTCACGAAAAACCATAGAGACATATGCATAAGATTGATAACTTGTACTGCTGGTCATCGCGAACAGTAGACATGCCGTATTGAAATAAATAGTGTGGGAAGTTGCGTGACCTTTAGGGCCAGTTTTATAGGTTCGGTTTAAACTGAGATTGAAGTTTGAACTGCGGATTTGACAGATTTGTGCGTTTTATAAGTTCCGATGAAATAAAATCTTTAGATTAAACTCTGACGACTGTTCGTTAACGTGATCGGTGGATTGAGCAGTAGTTAAACTTCAGATCGGGGTTGGACATGCGTATCAGCCGAAGCAGTGGCGGATCCACGGGGGGGTTTTCGGGTCCGGACCCCCCCCCCATTGGGAAAGTAAGAGATATTTTTTTCAATTTTTATCGGCTCCTAATTTCCAAATTCTGTTAGGGAACAAAAAAATGTCACATGAGCAAGACAAAAAAATTAAATAGAATAAATTGTTTTGCTTTGAAGTTGAAGAATTTTAATAATTATTATCACATTCCATTGAAAACTGAAGAGCAGGCTACATTTAAACATTAATAAATGTTAAAAAAATAATTCTCAAGAATTAAAAAGAGTACAAACAAGATCTGGATTGAATGTTACCCAAACAAACAAACAAACAAATTTCGCTTGAAATTTTCGGACTCACCGATTGTTCTTTTTTTTTTCTGGTTCAGTCGGTTCAGACGCTGGATCAAGCCGAGTAAAATATGAAAATAGAGTCCTTTCCATTTTGTAGGTTCAAAATAAAATGCTTTTTTTTTTAACTATCGAATTGCAATTTTTCTCGATGACACTTTAAAGAAAATTGACACTTGTCAGGCTTATCGAAGAAAAGTTCGAGAAATTCCTGATAGTAAGTGACAGTGCTGCCATTGGATCCTTTTTGGCGCAGTATTTTAAAAATTAGACTTGTTATATTTGTGATGAGTATTGTGTATGCCGGTAACGATTTGAATATACTATGTATGAGTAGAATATGCTGTTGATTAGGTTGAATCAACTCGATTCGATTTGAAAAAAGTAAAGTTTCGAACCTACTTTACCTCCTGGCTACACCTTCAAATTTTACTCATGTCAATATCTTTCATATTTTTTGGGGATCTTGACTAGTTGTTGCTATACGTTAGCTCATAATTTTCTGTTATATATATATATACATATATATGTAGAAATTTTTGTTTTCACGGATCTTCGTTATACAAGATGAAATTTTCTGGGTTTTTATCCGTTAGGTATTTTCTGATTTGTTCGACGTTTCGAATTCCATTTTGAATTCATTTTCAAGAACTGTGAGACGAATATCTGTCCATACCGTCCTGGTCAATCACTCCCCTTACGAAGCAACCAAGCAAGAGCTAGCAAAGACTTCAATTGTCTGTTCTCCACGGAAACTGGTATTTATAATGACTCTCCTCAGTCATTATCCGACTGCGTCCGATATTAAGGCTGCATCCTGCCCATCCAGGTATTATGTAGAAATTGTTGTTTTCACGGATCTTCGTTATACAAGATGAAATTTTCTGGGTTTTTATCCGTTAGGTATTTTCTGATTTGTTCGACGTTTCGAATTCCATTTTGAATTCATTTTCAAGAACTGTGAGACGAATATCTGTCCATACCGTCCTGGTCAATCACTCCCCTTACGAAGCAACCAAGCAAGAGCTAGCAAAGACTTCAATTGTCTGTTCTCCACGGAAACTGGTATTTATAATGACTCTCCTCAGTCATTATCCGACTGCGTCCGATATTAAGGCTGCATCCTGCCCATCCAGGTATTATGTAGAAATTGTTGTTTTCACGGATCTTCGTTATACAAGATGAAATTTTCTGGGTTTTTATCCGTTAGGTATTTTCTGATTTGTTCGACGTTTCGAATTCCATTTTGAATTCATTTTCAAGAACTGTGAGACGAATATCTGTCCATACCGTCCTGGTCAATCACTCCCCTTACGAAGCAACCAAGCAAGAGCTAGACCAGGACGGTATGGACAGATATTCGTCTCACAGTTCTTGAAAATGAATTCAAAATGGAATTCGAAACGTCGAACAAATCAGAAAATACCTAACGGATAAAAACCCAGAAAATTTCATCTTGTATATATATATATATATATATATATATATATATATATATATAATGTGAGAAGGTTAGACGACTGTCTAAGTTAAAGAAGAATCCTTTAAATATTCGGGTGTGCAGTCAACAAGGAATTGGAAAAAGTGAACTCTTTATTCTGTTCAAGCTTTCGAGTCTTTATTGATGAAGAGCCAATAAAGACTCGAAAGCTTGAACAGAATAAAGAGTTCACTTTTTCCAATTCCTTGTTGACTGCACACCCGAATATTTAAAGGATTCTTCTATATATATATATATATATATATATATATATACCCACACACATTGTGAGTTATAGACCCCCCCCTTGACCTGATCCTGGATCCGCCACTGAGCCGAAGAAATATGTTTGTAGAACTATGATAAGTATGATATAATAAAATTGACAAGTGATACGTAAAAATTGGTGGGAATTTGAAATGATCAAGCTTTTGTCAGTGTGTTGGTGTTTGAACTATATTGTAATTTTCATCATATAGATATTATGATTGATGATTTTGAAGAACTTCTGTCGGATAATGAAGAAGCCATCATAAATGTCGTTGAAGTTCCAAGAAGGCCCAGAGTATTCAGGGAGAGATTCGATCATGTTGCTCTTTGGGATGATACAGAATTCATTACACGTTTCATACATTTGGAACATTTTCTAATTCCTAAATACAAAAATTTCTTCTGAAATAAATACTTTGGAAAAAAACGTCTTTGAAAACAATCAATAATATTAAGGAACGTAAACTTTCACGGGCGGAGGTAGCTGGTACTGGGGTGTTATCCGGGTTTGTTTGCCGAAAACAAACCCGGATAACACCCCAGTACCAATAATATTGAGCCTTAATTAAATATATGAACACATCTTTGCAAATAAACGGTATCGTAATGGATATTGACGGACCGCCTCCAGGTTTATGAATTTAATTTTTTTCAGCAGGGAATTTCTCTTTTGTATTTTTGTTTAAATTATCCCACTTCCCTCTCAAATTTTCAGAGGTTCTTTGTGATTTCGGTGCACTCTTTTTGAACTCGACTGTTAACTGCTCCCAAGCTCTTTCTTTATCCCTCTACATGACATCATCACTTTTCTTACATTCTAAAATATTCTTATATTTTTTCACTAACCCAATCAGAAGAGTCGTTTCATCTTCTGTGAAATTTTCAGTTCTCTTGTCTTTCGACATGTTAAAAATATCACTCTGAACGTTATAACAAAGAAATTGCCTTTCACGTAGACTGGGAAATATAATGAAATTCAAAACTATAACACCCCGTTTCGACGATGCAATTTGTCGCTGCGAGAAATGTCACCTACTGTCAGTTTGCATTGCCAATATTACAAAATAGCACTGAATGTTACCAAGTTGAACGTTTACATTATCACAACTGATATATAATTTCATTCATTTCTAATAATTGATAATGTGATTAAATCACCTTATTACTCAACTTGATTCCTTAAGTATCGAAAAATAATTGAAATGTTCAAAATCAACATTCTTTACAATGATGCCACCCCATATTTGTAGTTTGCGGCAACTTATCGCACCAAAAAAGATTCATGAAACTCGAAAAACTTGCATGAACACATGCCATTTTCTGGGGTTGCAGCGACAACTTGCATCGTCGAAACAGGCAGTAAGGCAAATAAACATGACAGTCATGAGACCATACTGCCAAGTGCCAATTCTATCAACTCACTAATCATGAATTTCCTAGAAACTGTCAACTATAATCGGAACCTATAAAACACTCAACTGCTGCGCGAGGTTTAAACTGGGTTTAAATCAATGGATAACTGAAGTTTAACCTTCAGGTTTAACTCCAGTTTAAACCGAACCCCGAACCTATAAAACTGGCCCTTTTAGGAGAACAATCGCAGAGCTAGTTTAAGGCAACTGCATTCCTAAAGTCAAATGATTTTGTTTGTCGAAGGACGGCAAGCTGCCCGGAACAGTGCGCGGTGAATAGAACGGCTCCAATATTTTGTTGGTATGGGTCTCTTATGGCTCATCCCGAAGTGAAAACTCCATTCGAATCTCCTTTGCTAAATAGCGGTCAGAAGAGAGTTTATCTGGTGGAAAATCGTGAAATGTTGAAAAAGCTCGACGGAGGGTAGGTATATCGGTCGAGCAATCACATTCACCCACTCGAGTAAAGCGGGGATGGTTTGGCGTACTCGATGTAGCATGAAAACAAATTGTATGTTCAATCAGACATGGTTCTCGTCGCTGAAATCAGTGGGTTTTGAATAGGGCGATATTTTTTGCAAAGCTCCGTCCTTGCAAGGTGAATGAATAGAGGTTCTCTTCGAATATATCGAATGAACTGTACATAAAGTGGGATTGGTGGATATTTTTCCCTCCGTTATACCTTGTAATATACAGGGTGTCCAAACTCAATGGCCTATTAGACATTTCTAGACAACAGGACATAGGATTATTTTGAAAATTTGAATTCTTGGGTAATTAGTTCTGTTCTATCGATCTAAAATATTTTCAGCGCTGCGACGTTGCCGCTTATATTGAAAAGTAGCAACAACTTTGATAATTTAAATGGGACACCCTGTATATTATTACATTTCTCGCTCAGTTATTGCTTTCCGATTATTTCTGTATAATACTTCCCTATACCTATCTTTAGTGGTTTTCGAGAAATTCATTGATTTCCTTATTTTTTGTGCGAAACGTAGCTTTAATCAAGTGCTTATTATTGCGGTATTTGGATTCGAAGACAGCTGAAATTTCGAATGTAGTTTGACAATGCCCTGTATATTAGTTGTGCCTAAGGAAATTTTATCTCCATTATACAGGGTCGTTCAAAATTTGTGATTTTACCGATACATACAAAAGTGGTGAAAAGTGCATTTTTTCAAATGGAACATCCTGTATATTATCGAAAATTCTGAAAGACAATTGAAGTTCCTTTCAAATGATGTGTCATGTTCCTATACCTAAATAGTCAGGTTTCCGAAATAAATACAAGTTTATATAAATATTGTATTATTTCGACATAATTTGTATTAGGTGGCTATGAAATGTCATGGAACATGTTATTATGAAAATGCGACAATTGATGCATCAATAATAAAACGTTTGCGCTTTCAATCACGTAAATTTGATTAGAAAAGAATAAAAATGGAAATTGTTTATTCTTCATGGTCAATGTGATCAAATTATAGCAAGAACATGCAAAATGTTCTGTTTCATTCACTTCGTCTCCAGTTATCGGCATCATTTGATTTCTTGGTGCTTAAATATTCCCAAACACAGCATAATTCCGTTCAATTCTTCTGAATTTTCTTCTATTTATATGCGGTAAATTTGGAAGGAGTTCATTGAATTTTCTGATGCATGTTCTCGAAACAATTCTTTGGCACTCACCGTGAATATAAAACAAATTTGAAATATCTACATTTGAATATGCATTATAATCCATTTTCAATACTTCCTTCCATAGCTGGGCATTAACTCGTTAATCCGTTAATCGTTAATTAACGAAGTTAACATTTTGATTAACGGATTAACTTTTAAGTTAACTTTTGAAAAGGTTAACGGATACGTTAACTTTCGTTAATATGTCCGTTATGTCCGTTAATCGTTAATCCAATGCCGAATAGTTTCCGCACGGCATCGTCAAGTGACGGTTAACGCGTGGCAGCGAGTGAAACAATAACAAAACTAGATATATTTTGCAGAGGTGTGCGAGTGAGAAAGAAAACTGCGAGGAGATTTCTTTCCTTTGACGTTTGATCATTTCATTACTTAGCGCAGGTGCTTAGGGTATGGTCCGATAGTAACCACTACTCACCGCTACTCACCGATTTTTTGACAGCGGTTTCCTGAAAAACTTGTAATCAGTGCCCAATTTCAGGACATATGTTAGTTTCAAGTTCAAAGCAGACAGAGAACCACCTATGGTGTAAGGAACTACCATAACAGAGGAATGATGTTCAAAAGTATGAAAATAACTTTTGACATATGACAACAGTGGTTAGGTTTGCTGTGTTTCTCGGGGAACAGATATTCAAAAACCTATTCATTACATACAATAGTGCTATACCCTCAAGCGCTGCAGTTGAACGTCTTTTTTCCACGGGTAAAGACATTTCAACACCAAAACGAGCCTCGCTTTCAGACGACAACTTTAACTTGTTAATGTTCGTGAAGGGTAATATGCACTTTATGTCCGACGATTAAATTACACATCTGAATTATACAAGTATTTTGTTCTGTTCCTAACCTGTTAACATCCAAAACCAACAGGTTTTTGTTTCATAAGTTCACTAACGCAACGAAATAAAGATGCAATTTTAAACATATTAACGGATTAACGATTAACATTAACTTGCGTTAATTCTTCCGAAATATAACGCTTCAACGTTTAACGAAGCTAACTTTTTTTGTAGCGGATTAACGATTAACGAAGTTAATTAGTTGATTAACGGTGCCCAGATATGCTTTCTTCTGACAGAAACACTATGAAAATCACTGCTTGTCTAACTTAAAGTTTGTTTGGCCATGAAGAATAATCAATTTCATCAAAACTTCATTTGAATTGTTTTTGCTTTCCATTTCGATTCTTTTCTAATCAAATTTACGTTGATGACGTTTCATTATTGATTATTTTCATAATGACATGTTCCATGACATTTCATAGCTACCTAATACAAAATATGTCAAAATAATACAATTTTTATAGAAACTTGCATTTATGTCGGAAACCTGACTATTTAGGTATAGGAACATGACACATCATTTGAAAGGAACTTCAATTGTCTTTCAGAATTTTCGATAATAAACAGGATGTTCCATTTGAAAAAAAGCACTTTTCACCACTTCTGTATGTGTCGGTGAATTCACAAATTTTCAACGACAACTAATACACAGGGCATTGTCAAACTACATTCAAAATTTCAGCTGTCTTCGAATCCAAATACCGCAATAATAAGCATTTGATTAAAGCTACGTTTCGCACAAAAAATAAGGAAATCAATGAATTTCTCGAAAATCACCAAAGATAGGTATAGGGAAGTATTATACAAAAATAATCGGTAAGCAATAACACAGCGGGAAAGGCAATAATATATAGGGTGTCCCTTTTAAAATATCAAAGTTGTTGCTACTTTTTAATATAAGCGGCAACGTCGCAGCGCTGAAAATATTTTAGATCGATAGAACAGAACTAATTACCCAAGAATTCAAATTTTCAAAATAATCCTATGTCCTGTTGTCTAGAAATGTCTAATAGGCCATTGAGTTTGGGACACCCTGTATGTGGACTTGTGTGTGTGTGTCTCAAGATATTTTATCCTGAACTCTGTACCTAAATTTTTCTTCATTCGTTTGGCAGTTGGCTTTTTGAATTCATAAATGGCACAAATGGATGAATCGCGCTATTTCTTCAATCTTAAAACAAAAATTATTATCGCTCAAATAAAATACTCGACCGAGCGTCGTTTCCGTTCTAATTCGCTCGGTACGCGGCGTCGCGACTTTTCCCCAGAAGTCAACTCGCTTCCCTTCTCGAGAAAAACCTCGCCGATGACTAACTCTCCTAAGACGCGCTTCTCTGTCCGAAATTTTTGTCACCTTCCTCGATCAATTTTCGGGAGGCTATCTTTCCCTCGGGGTCAATTTCAATAGACGGCGGGTATGTGACGTCACATGACAACTGTCAATCAGCCTGCTGGACAAACAAACCGTACTTCCATAAGCAACAATGGTAATTTAATGAGATTATGATCGTAATTATGGAGAAATTACGGGTGTACCCTAATTTTGGGTATACCCTTAGTGTACCTGACATATATAAATGTCTATATATTGCAATATATATTCATTATTCTTCCTGCTTGCAATTGTATGTGAAATGGCTGATAAAGATGATTATTTCAACACCTTGTCTATGGATATCCAGAAGAGATATTTAAAGAAACTGAAGGAAAGTGATGGATGTGATCCTTATTTATTGGAATTTGGGGATTGTAGAAATGCTGTGAAATAATTTCTTGAAGTTTCATGACATGTTGCATGACAAACTATTTTGTATATGAGAGTGCATGCACAAAAGACTTCAAAGGCTATAAAAGTTTCGATTCATACAATATGTTTATATCTGAATGGATTAGAAGGATTGGAGTGAGGCTTGTGAAAAGAATACTGAAAATGTACTTTGATAAATGATAATTTTGAAAGAACAGATTTAGGGTATGTTATATAAGGCTCTACAAAATTATAAACCACAACCATCTCTTCATATGGCAATCCTGTATAAAAAACGCATTCAGATGAGTTATGCTTCAAACTTTCCAATGTGAATGATTAAGTCTGCAAAGTTTCCCGGAGATGATGGATTTCACGATAACAATTCTGCAACTCGAAATCAATATCGGGACATAGGTGTTCACCAGAGTTTTATGCATGTTCCACTTCTTCAACTGGTTAATTCATATCAGTCAGAGTTTGATTTTGCTCATCAATAATATTCAAGCTTTGAACAGCTGAATCATTCACACAAAGAATCATCATCAATTTTATCCATATCAACTGGAATATTTGCGATCTCATTTTTATCACGCTGCTGCCTACGATACAATCTCTGAATACTTTGAACTGCATTGATATTTGTTTTGTAGCCAAGTAATTGATTTGGTACCAACTCTATATTGTCAACATCTTTGAGTGCACTTGGCTTGCCCGAAATGAAAAAGATAAATAAAATTATGTTGCCTATGTTTCCTAGATTCTTTGAAAATATCTCCTACAAAATGTTTTGAAAAAACCGTTGCCCATTTCAACTTATAAGAAGTTAAATCTGCTCTTCTAGTTGCCTGAATCCACAATTCACATCTCTTTTCAGCATAAGGATTAATCTTTTTTTCTATTGTCGAAAATAGAAGGGAATCGATGGAATGAAACATTATGTCTGCCGCCATTACTTCCACATTTCACAATCGCACAAAATTGAGCCTTTATTGAGAAAAAAGATTTTAAAATATGACATAAACACACACTTAGCATAGGTAAATCAGGTTTGTTTGTCCAGCAGGCTGGATTGACAACTGTCATTTACTGTCGTCTGTCAGATATGCCCACGGTGTATTAGTCGAAATCATAATTAATTGGCCCATAACCCCACCTTTTTCAAGATGGGCTCTAAAACTGTTTTCAATTCTCGCGGCCCAGCTTTCCCACACGTTTCCTGACGTTCGCAAAACCTTTTCCCAAGTATTTTTTGGGTTATAGCGCCCTGGGTACAAGCTCAGTAACTTGATATATTTATTTTATCCGATAACTCTGTTTGAAGCAACAATGTAGCACCCACTTGAGACACAAGTGGTTTTTCATAAACATTTTCCTCTCTCCAGCTTAACCGATAATTTTAATCTGTTATTTTCTTCGTGACTGAAATCCATCGTTTCGAAGCTATAACTTTTCACGAGCTTTGCCGGTGAAATTCGTGGCTCCATGCATTGATTCTATCTTCTAAAAAACTAGCTAGATACCTGGCTTTGCTAGGTACTACATCCTGACCAGATGAAATAATCTTTCAATAGAACATCTTCTCTTAATGAAGGGCTTTATAGATTTTTGGCTATATAACAGAACAGAACAGCAGTTTGGTAGGGTAAACAGTCAAGGGCAGAAAACGAAAACTTTTTTTTCTGTTTAAGCTTTCGAAAACTTTTCTGTCTCTTCATCAGGAACTGAAATTGAAGTTGAAATGAAACTTTCTACAATACGTAAATCAAATCATCTTTTGAACAATTCTTTCAATCTCAAAGAAGAAATCTGCCTGGCACCGGTCGAATATAATGAAATGCCCTTCGTGGTATTAACCAGAGGAGTATTTGTTTTCTGACAGGTGCCAGTCAAAACCTACTTTGTAGGTAGTTTGAGACTGGTTTTTTTTTGGAATACCTCGTCCATGGATAGATGGCGCAATGGTTTTGTGTTGTTCGCATCAGCTTTGGTCGAGGCTTGATACTGTGATAGGTGTTTGATTTTTATGTATGGGAAGTCATCGACTTTATATTGATGATGGCACTACCTTGTACTGACGAGTGGCAAAATAACCCGAAACCGGTCTGCAAGTGTGTCTGTCCCTATAATTGAAAATCAATTCCTTCATTTGTATCGCCAAAAGCAAAAGTGGCAAGTAGTTGTTTTCTGACAGGTGCCAGCCAAAACCGGCCATGTCGGTTGTTAAATAAATAATTATATTTAAAATATTTTTTGTATACATCGAAAAACATATTTTCTATCTGAAAATTACCGAGTATAAGAATAAAAAATTGAGTTTTTTCTATAGTTTACCCCTCCACTTCCTCAAACTCCACACATGATTATCAGTTTCTCTATATCCTTTTGCGAAAACAGTTATTGGTAATCAGCTTATCAATTATTCGCTACACATCTACATAATTAATTATATCGACATGATTACTCATCCAAATATTAAACCTACTCGAATTCGTTATTCCAGAGTATTCATTCAATTAAATTCACAAACATCACATGGCAATTCGTGTTTCAGTCGGATTATTGAAAATTAATGAAATATCGATTGGAGCTGAACAAAAAAGCTGCACGAATGGATGAATTCCCGAAAATAATTACGCAAATCCAATCTAGATAACTTGGAAAAACTTGTATGTGCAATACCCGATTGAAAGGAAGGGGATAAAAAATAAGGTTTATTTTTTCTATTCCGGATGAAGGCTCTCGATGTGATATTATTCGTGTTCATATAGTTCAGGAAATGAAGCATTTTGGCTCGCAATTTTTCTGTCCACCATGGATTCACCTGAAATTTTCACACAAGGTAGGGAATAGCTCAGGGATCATTTTCTATATCAGACGCTGTACGCTAGAGCCTTGGGGATGGTTGCCACCCCACCACGGGGGTGGAAATTTTTCATTACATTTCAACTGGAGGAATCGACGGAAAAAGTAATTCTTAGAAGAAAATGTTCCATACGATTTTTTCGTGAATGTAATGTTTTTTGAGTTATTCGAAGTTGAAAGTAACAGTATTTTGACGAAAAATCGACGTTTTTAAATGTTTTTTTGCAAATAACTCTAAAACTATGCATTTTATCAAAAAAGTCTGGAAGGGCAAATTGTAGCTTCTGAAAAAACAAAAACAAAGCTCTCTTTATAATTTTCCTACGACACATACGAACTGAGATACAGCAAATTAATGCTTAGCTTTTTTCGTCAGATGTATAAATTGGAAGATTTAAAGCGAAACAACGAGGAAAATTTGCATTTTTCGAAGGAAGCTCATAGGTTCTTTTTTGAAGTATTCAATTAGAGCTTTCAAACAAATAAAAAAATGTCTTCCTTGCATGAAAATTGACCGACTTATGATCAAAATAAGATCGGTACCCGCTTTTTTCTACGAAAAAAATATGTGAAAACAACCTCCGAAGTACCCCCTAGCTAAAATTGATCGCCACCCTTCTTTGATTCTCTTTATATATGTACTATTAATACACCCACAAAGTTTAACCAATTCAAAATGCCCAATTTCAGAAAAATTGAAGTTTAAAGAGAAAACGATTTTTTTCAATTTCGTGTTTTCAACCCTTTCTTATCAATATCTCTCAAAATACTAAAGATACGAAAAAAACGATATTGTCCCGAATTGTAGCTATTCTAATGACAAAAATTTAACTGTGTGTAGATTTTTTGTGATGTGAATATTCGGCGAGATATAACCGTTTAGCACCTACATTTACGATCGAACATCACCTTAGTAAAGCGCTTCAACCTCTTCACATTTGAAAATCAAACGATCTTAAATAATTCTATTCACATCGTCTTATAGCTCTTGAAGAGCCCCACAAAATCGTCAGAGAAAAATTTTTTCTATCATCTAAAATGAAGGAGCTATGCTTGAAAAACTGATCAATTTTTTTGTGAAAAATTTGAATTACCCGCTTCGGAGCGTAGTAATCTACATAACCGGTATATTCGGCCGTTATAACGTTATATGTTCCACTTTTTACATTCATATTGGAAGGCAGAGAAGAGGAGAAATCCGCTCGCGTGTGCGAGTGTATATTTCGTTGATTTCTCACCAGTGTATTCTAGAGTTCGAAGACATATAAAAATTTCAATGTTTTCAAGGGTAGTTTATAACAAGGGAAGTTTGGCAGATTATGAAATTGTATCCTAAAGTATGAAACAATCATTATTTAACTATTTTCACCCATATTTAGGTTTTCAATGTTATTTTATAATTTTCGACAATTAGGGGTAGTTTTCACCCCTGAAAAACAAAAAGCGCATGACGGCACAATATAGAAAATGAACTAGAGGGTATAATAAGCCTAATCCCAAATTTTTGTACAAATCGCTGCTGGACGAAAAAATTGCGAGGTTTTACCATTTTTTCAGCTTCATTTTCTGAAGTAATAGTTTTATTTTGGAAGTAGGAGAGAAATTGTTGAAATCGATTTTTTTCAGTCAACAAAAATGGAATAAGATTAAACTATAGGAAGCAAACATAAAGTTGTTTTTTGTAGTTGACAAAATAGAAATCAAGAGTGAAACATGCACTCTTGCAGTGGAGATGACAGTCCGGTGTTGCCAAGTGGCCATGTCGTTGCGAATTCTGGTCCAGATCAGTAGAAACACAATGCAAATTTATTCCAACTGAGAAATTATTTTCAAACCACATGGAATAAATAACGCATAAAGTTAAACACAAATTTGGCGCGTTTTGGTATTTTCAATAACATCACATATCCAGTCCCGATAAATTCTCTATCCTTTCACAAAAACATCAGTATTGGCAACAGCGTGTTCCATGGATCGAGTGATCACGAAAATTAATAGAAATTTTTGATAACCAGCGCTCCCTCATGGCCACTGATGAACTACCACGCCTTTTCCACAGGTTTGTCTGAAACAATATCGCAACATTGGAAACACCAGTATATAGACATCTTAGCTTCCACCAACCTTTCACATTTCAAGTTGCAATTCATGATACGAATGCTACTCGAGGATCAGTTTTCCCAATCGAGCAGAGTTTCTCTAAGGAATATAATGATGAAAGAGAGCGATCAAGACTGAGGTTTCATCTCCATTCATTGGATAGGACAAAAAGATGTTTATCTGATGGCATGTCATAATGACGTTATGTCACTCAATTTTGATGACATAAGGAAGCTCATTATGGGACTAAGTACCATAATGAATTCATTATGGAACTAAGTACCATAATGAAATTCTATGAGGAAAACATGTAATGGTTTGATCAAAAAAGTTTATTCAAAATGCATAACTATGTACAAAACTATTTATTATAAATGGTAAAAGAACAATTACTACAATTTGTAATATTAATTCTAATGGATTCTACAGTTTTTACATCAGTAGTTGATGATTGTTGGCAAACTAGTAATCCTGTTTGGTTGTTGGCACCAAAAATTGCTTCTGATATTTTTTTCTTTTGCTCTTTCGAATTTTCGATGTAACCTTCAGCGACAGTATTGCTTTTCCATCCGCCATGGCGTTTCACGGTACACAGATCAGCTCCAGAATCAGCCAAAAATGAAGCAGACGATCGCCGAAAACAATGTCCGGTATATTCTTCAGGGCGAGGTAAATTCAAGAAAGTGGCAATAACTTTTGGCATTTTACCAAAGGTATGTATTCCAACGGGTTGTTTTGTGCATTTCTTATTTCTATAAGTGACAAAAAAACGTAGATGGTTTGTGTTGCAAGGTCGTATTTTCACATATTGTCTGACAAGTTCTACCATATTTAATCCTGGGATATTCCCCGAAGTTACAAAAAATTCTCGCATTACCTTTGTTTTTGTATTCGGTAATGTAATTCTAAAAACGGATCCTTCATCTATTACATTTTCAACAAGCATATTTGTCAATTCCTCTCTTCTGCATTCTCCACTTAGTCCAATTATCATGGCAACTTTATTAAATAAGTATGTATCATCTGATGCTTCCGTTAAAAACTTTGTAACATCTTGTTTAGTAAAAATTTTGGATTTTTTAGCTCTGTAATCTTCTGATTTACGTTTTAGTAATGCAACCAGCTGTAGGTACTTACTAATATCGACGTTTTTTCTTGTTGATAAAATACTTCTTATCATCGAATAATACGACCAAAGAGAAGATGGTTTTCTTTCCTTAGATAAGCATTCAAAGTAAGCCAACAATACTTTTTCATGAGTGATATTCTTGATTTTTTTAGCAGAACACCATTCTTCGTACCGATTAAACACCATTTCATATACACTCCGTGATTTTTCCGGCAAAAGGGAGTCCACGATATTTCTCGACATTTCTTCCAAATCAGAAGGTAAACTATCAGCTTCAGAATCACTCATTTTTTAAATTATATTAAATTCTACCTGACAATAATTATTGAGTTTGACAGCGATGAATAAATATTGCCGTTACAACCTGATGACGTTGTCAAGGAAATGGCAAAGCACAGCTCACTCACCTACTAATATTTGAAACTACACAATACTTACTCCTTTAAAAATAGTTGTCATTGTGACATGTCGAAAATGCAGTTTTTAATTTTTCGAAAATGTATTGATATGAATGCCATCAGATAAAATTTTGTATGTATTACGAATCATAAACAATCATTATGGCACACGCCGTGTTATCGGACTCGGCTACGCCTCGCCCGATAACATTCACGACTTGTACCATAATGATCGTCTTTATGATCCTTATTACATAAATAACTATTGAAGCCTTCGCAAAAAGGCAAAGAGCATACAAACGCGGACCATTTGGACATTCAAGATTGCTTTGACGCTTCGGTTGTATTATACCGTGTACCGATTCAAGGTAATTGTTACCATATTTGAAGGATCTAACCTTTTTTGTGTCATCATCCCGTAAAACTCCTCTGATATCTCATTCTGGGGTGGAAAATCCAGCAAAAGTGTCGGCAAAGATTATATTTCCAGTCTACGCTCTTCAGAAAACCCGGCGACTTAACAGGCTTTTCTTTCCCGATATATTCGCTTATTTTCCAATTACCCTCGGTTCTTCAGGTTCCGTTTTCTCAACCGCACGAAACAAAGCTCATAATATATTTCACTATTACGCCCCGTTCGATGGAGGAGGGGGTGGTTTCCTACTTTTACGACAAATATTTCTCGGTTCACTCCATCTTCTGAGGACTGGATTCTGGTAAGATACGTCACTGGCGTACTTGCACGAATCAGGTAGGGTCGGTGGAATAATAGTATATTATGCAACGATCGTGTAATGATGGTTATTAATACTTGAGCATAAACCGGGATACGAAACGAGCCGAAGGTGAGGTGAGGTGAGGTTTATGCGAGTGTATTAATAACCATTACATGAGAGTTGCATACGCTATTATGAAGCCATTCCATCCGGGAACTACTGGCGAAATCCCAGAATTCTTCCGATACAGCCAAGCGTTATCTACACCCAATAAATGATGAAGAACTAAAAATATTATATTATTAGGTATTTATATTGAACACAATAATAGTAGGAAATCAATGGTATTTCTTCGAGAAATTCTACAAAATTATAGTTAATGGTATAACCACGGAAAATACAACGATGAGAAATAAAATGAAAAAAAATCTCTGCCGAGGTCAGGATTTGAACCCGGACGTTTCTGATGACTGCCCTCGCCATTGACTACTCGGCCATGATAGATCATTCGATTTGGTCGAAAATAAAAACATATGTCTTGCATTTGTCAAATGAAAAATATAATCCTTTCGATTGAATTTTATTCTTGTCTGAGACATCTGTGGAGGAGTCGCTGGTAATTCTTCTATATCACTGCTAAAAGGCATTTTCATTCGATTATCGAAAATTGACCAAATTCTTCAAAAATTCAATACCTACTGATTTTGACTTGACAAACGTCAAAATGCAAAGCTTGCACATCATGCTTGATTGAAAAATAATGGGTTTTCATTGGTTGAAAATCTGTATCGTAATGAAAATCTGTATCGTAATGGATTTAATTATAGAAGGGGTTGTGGGCATATAAGTCTATTATTAGAGTACGGGTGTAGATGAAAAATCTCATGTATTCAAATCTCCACGTTCCTACGATCGTTCAGAGAAAACAATTTTCATAGTTTTCTTTGGTGAAGGAGGACAAAAATTTGATGGCGGACACTTGCCTCAGAAAAGTTATACCAGCTCCGTGGGACAAACAAAGTTATAAACCAAAACAAGATGTGCATTGTATTTGGTTACTCTCCATTTTGCTGGATTTGGAAGAGAGCGTAATAAAAAAAATAGTGGCTGATGCATCAAAGCTTCAATGAATAAATTGATAAATTCAGAAATAATCACGTATGAAATCTGTAATAGCGTAACCAGATGAAAACAGTTACATTTCGTATAATGACTGCGATTTCTACGGGACGAGCAAAGCGAGATCCCGAAAAGGAGCGTGAGCTATACAAAACTAGCGATCTGCCCTGGCTTCTCATGGATGAGAAATGGTAATTGCAAACGCCATCTGAACCGATTTTATGGAAGGGGCCATGATTATCAATCAGGGTGGGTCAAAATCTGATTTTTATTACAAAAATCAAAAACCATAGATATTTTTGAAAAAAATTACGATTGATTTGATTTTTTTATTCGAATATAAAATTTGAACATTTTGATTCTTCGAAATTATTGTTAATTATGTTAATGTATATGTCTGAGAATTATAATACAATTCCGGGCTCAAAAACTTGTGACAACGCATTTGTCGCGCTTCTTGCAAGAAAATTCTTGTCGCGATTTGTTCTCCTTCTGTCCTAGACACTCGCTATACAGTGCCGAGTGAGGTACGAACATGAACGCATTTGTTGTGCTTTTTGCAAGAATATTCCTGTCGAGGCTTGTTTTCCTTCTCAACCCATAAATTGACGTTGCCCAACAATTTCACACATTTCGCTAGTTAGGTTAGTTAAGTCAAGTGAAGTGAAAACATATAAATACAAATGAAGTGAAATGAGTGGAAGAAAAGAGGACCCAATATGGCAGAGAACAAATCCAAATGAATTGGGGTGTATATATATATATATATATATATATATATATATATATATATATATATATATATATGTATATACAGTTGCCAATAATAAAACAGTTAGTTGCTGTGTGCAACTGCTTCTTCAGCTTCAGTAGAACGCGTATTTAGCTCTCTTGGTCTTGTACACTCGGATATAAGAAACAGATTGTGCATAGAAAAAGAAGGAAAATTCGTGGTTTTGTTTAAATTGTATAACGAAAATGAATATACCGAAAATATACAGTTATAAAATTTAGGTGTTACGTTTAGTTGAAGAATTTGGAATCATGTAATTATTTTTTGTTGTTTTTGCTGAAAGCAGATACTTCTTTTGATCTTTGAGATAACTTTTATAATATGTTGTTATCTGGGGTTCTGAATAAAAAAGAAAGAAATTGATTTAAATCATGATTTCAATCGTGATTTTAATCACTTGATTTTAATTAGCCCAACCCTGTTATCAATGTCGCCAATTTCACCCCAAACTACTACAGCTATAAGTTCCAACATCAGGGTTTTAAGGCTCTTGGTCACGAAGATCACCTGGGATTGCAGACATTACACTTATTTCAACCGTATAATAATTTTTGAAGGCGTTTGGGAGGATATTGAGCTAGTGACAACGTGAAGATCATAGCGCAAGAGTCTTTTGTGCAACAATTTGAAATTGAAAATTTTTCGAATGCAATGATCATTTAAAATGATTGAAGGAAGACAGAAATAAACCTTCTTCACATCTAGATATTATAAAGGAAAAAACAGAGAGAGAGAGAGAGAGAGAGAGAGAGAGAGAGATTCCATGTGTGATTTCATTGTTCGAGTGAATCCATTACCAGACATCTGTTTCGACCCGCCATAGGTCTCCTCAGTGACACTCGCTTGGACTTACGAACACAAAACAATTCGAACGGTCTATTCCTCGAAAAACAAGTCCCAATTTGGAGCAAATGGTCTTAATGTTTTGGTAATTCCGACAATTTTGAAAAATGCATTTCATTTGTCAAAGTTAAACAAACAAAAATGACGAATTACGACTAACATAACCTCTATCCTATCGAGCACCATCTGCTCGAAACCTTCCAGAATACACGCCATTACATAACATGTTTTTTCCATTTTACGTGAGTATCCCTAAATTGTGTAACATTGATGTTTTCAAGAGAGATAAGGGAGGTACAATGTGAGCAACAAGGTGAAGGTTTTGTTTCTCGAAACTACTTATAAGTGATCATTGCTTATTGGAATTTCAATATTCGAAATTGAGCATGAGAAAGATATGCAAACAGTAATGTTGAACAAACTGATATTATGGAAAATAGCTTGATATAGTCATTCTGAGATTGGCAATGAAAAATCATTCATTGTCCAAACAGACCCAAGCCCAAGACACTGGAAACAATTATGTGTATCAAATAATGTTAAACCATTTGCAATAGATAGGAAATGTGTTTCACTTTCAAATCTATCTAGAGCTGTTGAGAATAGATCAAGGTCTTGACAGTTCCTTCAGTTTGGTGCACATTCCATATGGGGTGTTAAGGGTCCGTTTATCAATGCCAGAATGAATGAATATCTGATATAGAGAGAGACAGAAAGTGAGATGATGACTTTCGTTTGGAGAAGAGAAGTTGATTCAATCTCTGCATAGGTAAATGGACGACTAGACATCATGCCGGTTTTAGGGGTAGGTACTCGTAATTTGATTTATGATGATAATGTCGGAAAGTCGAGGAGATTGTTCACAAGCTTCTAGATGAAAAGATAGGAGTAGTACGTTCTCCTGTCAACTAATGACAGGAAAATCAATATATTACGAAAATGGCGCCTTACAATATGTAGTTGGAATTAATCATCAATATTGAATGATATTCAATGGATATTTACATCATCAATTTTTCCATAAACGCGTATTGAACCAATTTGAATACGAGTTTCAGCCAATATGATGTACTTGCACACTGAACACTTTTTCCGAAACATTTTCTGTATTACCCATAGGAAATATTGAGTAAACTCCATTCTATTATTCCACCATTCCTAAAGGCGCCGCGGAATATTCCAAAAAAGAAAAACATCGTTGTTTTTTTTACCGCGTCCGTTCTTCGAACACACACTCTCCAAAGCTAACAGTCCCTAGCAGCAACGTTTTCAGTGTGTTTTTGCAATTGTTTCAGGTTCTCCACAAAATCGACGAAGTTCTGGTCCCCACGAGATCGCCGGATTCCGCCACGAATCGCATTTACAACCCGACGGCTTGGGAATTCCTGGAAAGTTACGAATATCTGATACCGCAGACGCAGAATCCACACAGAGTCAGGTCAGTACGGAATTATAGAATATTGCATCCGCAGGGTTTTGCATATTTCAGAGATCAAAAATATTGTTGCTGTTTTGGGTTCGTAAAAATGAAATTCTGTTTTATTATTTCGAGGCTGATTTAGCCTTTGACATGGCGAAGACATACTGGGTGTATCTAGACTCTTGACCTCCTTCCAAACTTTCCTCGAACTGTTATCTTCAGCTTGCAATACTTGTTTGATCATTTATTTGGGTCAAATTTGACCCTTTTTGTGCTAGCAGATTCTTCCGATATTTGGTATATATGTTACCGGCAAAGTGTAAAATCAGGCATTGTATAGAATGCCTAGGCATTCTATACATTGCCAAAAGTAAGCAGGCAAAGTGTGAAATTTTAAACATTTCATACTTTGCCTAGGCATTCTATAGGATGCCTGCTGGAGTTCAGGCAGAGTTAAAAATCTGTCTGTTCCATTGTGAAATAAACTCATTTCTTAACAATTGTACAAACTTTACACAATGCCTAGGCATTATATAGAATGTCGAAAGTTTTGCAGGCAAAGTATAAAATGAACAACATTGTTAAAAATTGTTTATTGCAAATAACAAACATGAAATGTATTAAACATAGGATCTGAAAATCATCATATTTTACTAGAGTAAAATTTAAAAGTGAAACATTAATTTAGGGTATAACTTGTTACAGCAGGAAAGAGAACTATGGTTAGGTTAGGTTAGGTTAACCTCAACTCGAAAACAATGGAACAGACAGATTTTTAACCTAACCTAACCTAATCTAACCTAACCTAACCTAACCTAACATAATCTAACCTAACCTAACCTAACCTAACCTAACCTTACCTAACCTAACCTAACCTAACCATAGTTCTCTTTCCTGCTGTAACAAGTAATTTCTTAAATTAATGTTTCACTTTTAAATTTTACTCTAGTAAAATATGAGGATTTTCAGATCCTATGTTTAATACATTTCATGTTTGTTATTTGCAATAAACAATTTTTAACAATGTTGTTCATTTTATACTTTGCCTGCAAAACTTTCGACATTCTATATAATGCCTAGGCATTATACACAATGCCTAGGCAAAGTTTGTAAAATTGTTAAGAAATGAGTTTATTTCATACTTTGCCTGGATTCACTCGGCAATGTATGGAATGCCTAGGCATTCTATACAATGCCTGAATTATACACATTGCCGGTAACATATATATTCTGATTACAATACAATTCAATACATTCTGTATCATTGTGTACACAAGATGACCGCCTCTGCAAAATGGCGAACTACATACTCTTACACTACCTCAGAAAGAATAAAAAAACCTATATAACCGCCAACAAAATAGCTGGTTTTATATTTTTTCACATCTGCCGCAATAGGGCTATGAAAGGAAATCAAATAATTTATTATTCATGAGACTTGCAGTACAAGTATTGAGTTTGTCAACATATCTAAAACTATGCTAAACTAAACTAAGAATGTCATTTTGAACAATAGCTCAAACTACATACATTATACAAATGACAGTCACTACTCACACTACATAAATGAGAGACATATAATCAAAATTAATCAAAATTGATATGCCTTAATTTAAACAAACTGGATGGGATGGACATAAATTTGATCATCAAAGGATTCCCTAAGGGAGTAGTAGTTTTTGCCTTCCAGTGATTTCTTACACAGGATTTTTAAGAGCTTTCAGTGAGTCAGGTAAATGATTGTATATTTTGAGTGAAGTTATAATTGGCCCTTTTTTAATCTGATTCAGTGAGACAGGGAATGTATAATTTGTTTGAATTTGTTGAATATTTATTAATTTCACCAAAATTTTGAAATATATCCAAATTGTCGTGAATGAAACAGACAGCGGTTAGTATATATATTTCAAATATGGTTTGAATTTTATGGTCCTTGAAGAGAGGACGACATGAGTCTGTAGATCGCAGGCCAAATATGCTCCCGATTATGCGTTTCTGTCTATTGAAAACGAGCTATGCGCCTGGACTGTTACCCCAGCAATACATACACCCAGAAATTCGAAAAACTCATTCTGTCTGAGGGACTCATTGTCTTCACCAGACCTCACAAGTATACTGACATCTGATTTCGATGTCATAGGCGCAAATAAAACAAGATTCGTCTTCGATACATTCAGTATTAGTCCATTTACATCACACCATCGCTCCATCTCACTGATGCAGTGCTTGGATTTTTTTGCCAGATCTTCATAATTCTCACTATTTATAACCACTGCTGTGTCATCAGCGAATAGTGTCAATAATCCACCATGTATATTGTGAATGATGTCATTTATCATGATGACGAAAAATGTTGGTCCCAATGTGCTACCTTGGGACACGCCGCTGCTTACGTTTGAAGTTTCTGACATAAATGTTAACCCTCTTGATTTAATACAAACCTGTTGGTTCCTATCTAAAAGATATGATCTAATCCAAGAAAGGGCTGGCCCTCTTATACCATATCTTTCCATTTTATTAAGAAGATGGTGGTTAACAACGTCCAAAGCCTTTCGAAAGTGAAAAACATTGTCGAGGTCTTTAATTTCTTGTCAAAATTATTGAGAAGTTGTTCATAGAAATGACTCGACTAGTAGTATACCATACGCTAAATCTATATTCTGATGTATGACGGCACAAAATAAAAGATTTCATGGCTGTTTCAAATGAAAAGGTCGAACACTGCATGGCATATCGTAAAGTTTAGTTCAATAGTTAGTTCAATAGTTTGATAGTATCAATCAATCAATAATAGTATCAATTTTCTTCTCCTGAAGATGCTAACCTTCTTAGAGAAACGCGCGTCGAGTGCCAAAAATATCAGTTTGATGTAACTGTAATTGATCTCTAAGAAAAGTTTCAACTTTTACACCAAAGGTTCCAATCTCAACGTTTATTCATACTTATATAGTGGTATCAAGCAAAAAAAAAATATTCAACTCAAAACTTGAAAATCAATCAACAAAACAAACTCAAGTGAACAGTTCCATCGAAAATATGAAAGAATAGATGTAGATAATGTACTAATAGCTTAAGAATGATTCCAAAGGTCCTAGGTAGTAGTCATCAAACCGCTATCCTCACCAACCTAGGGCATTGGTCATAAGAAAAAATCAAATCGTTGGGAGTAGCGTAAACTGAGTGAATTTGTGAATCGCATTTATAACGATGAAGCTGTTGACTTGATAGAAAGTTCAAGCTCCCAATGATTTTATTTTTTCGTAAAGCTAGTGCCCTTGTACCTAGGCCTACCGATTTTTTTGTTGCAGTACATTATCTTTCCCATTATTATCTTCTTTTTCAATAAAACCGTTTAGCTTACTTTTTTCAATTTTTCTCTCCTAATATCAATGAGGAATTTAGGTATTTTTTTTTGCCACTACGATTCGAAATAATCGAAAAACTGTTAATTGGGCCTTCGAAGTTCCACAAAATTATGAATATCCTATTTTGCGAAAAAATGCTACCGTGAAAAATCTGGTGCTCATGCTACTCATTTCCATTATGATTATCGTGATTTCGTTTAAGTCAATTTTTTTTTCGAATAGATTATTTTGATGAAGAACATTTATTGTGTATCCCTGGAAAGTTTACAAAAATCCATTCAAGATTTGATTGCCGTATTCGATTTGTATTTTTTATTATTTTTTTTGACTTTTTCTGCTCAGTACCAGGATTCAATACAGTTAATAATATAGACAATGGAAGTCCGAAAGAGAACCACTTATACTTATACACTTATAACGTATGAAGCTATCGTGTAGTGAAACACGTAAACTGTCTATTGGAAATCACACAATGAAATGTTTTTAAAATCACGTTATCATATATTTTCATCAAGTATCAGTCGATTCCATCAATTGAATGACCTTGTTTTGTGTGAAAGGGTTTGAAGGCTTGTCAGAAAATGTTCTGTAAAATAATTAGGAGGAGTGATACCAGAAGATGGAATGTATTCATTAATCAAAATATATACCTTGTTCATTCACCAAAATAATTCGCCAAAATATGGAATATGCTCATCCGCCACAATATTGGATGAGCTCATTTTTGTTGTTCCAAAATTGTTCGTTCCGTTAACCAGCTGACGAACGTCAACCCTCAGAAGTCGAAACTTGTGCTAGCAATTGATCAACGAGGCCTTACCATTTAACGTGCGATCACCCGGCACGGTGGAGGTATAGAATAAACTTTTTCTCCAAACAGGATGATGGTACAGGTACATTCGCCAAATTATGGGGCGTGTTCATTCGCCATACTATAGCATGGTCTCATCCGCCAAAAAAAAAAGATCAGTTGCCAATGTACAATGGAAACAAATGAACCTTGGTTAGTTGAAACGTTGAAACAGAATATATATATATATATATATATATATATATATATATATATATATATATATATATATATATATATATAGATAATGGAATTATATCGGGTATTGCAGTCTGGGTTAATAAGTACACTCTTTATTTCTGTTCAAGCTTTCGAACTTTATTTATTTCTTCTTCAGGAACGCTATAATGAAGTATAATTTCAGATACAAAATGCGGAATACAGTGGATCTACTTACGAAATGTTGAGATTACATAGAAATGAAGCTGCTAAAACATTGTTTTTCCATCATAATGGTAAAAAAAGTAAAAACTTATATGTATATAATGAAAAGGTAAATGTTTTTCACGTTGAAATCAAATTCCTAATATCCAAATTTCACTCAGAAATACATTGACGATTAAAAAAATCTTCAGTCGTCTCAAAGACAAAGATCCAGTTTTATATAAAAACAATATAGTTCACTGTATTCCTTGTGGTAGTTGTAATAAAAATTATATTGGGCAGACCAGCAGACTACTAAAAGATAGAATTACAGCTCACAAAAGTGACATAAGATTGAATAAAAATTTTTGCACACTAGCGAAACATACTAATGGTTTTGATCATAAATTCAATTTCAATAATGTAACAATATTAGATTCTGTAAATAACACACAAAAGAGGATATTTTTAGAAATGATAAATATCTATAAAGATTCTAATTGCATCAACTCAAGGAAAGATATGGATAATCTAAACGTCATATATACCTACTTGCTACATTTAGATAAAAAAAAAAACACATTTCAAACCATCCAATGATTAGAGAAGAAAAAAATATGTACAAATTAATGATTTGACCTCAATTATAATTTCTTACTGTAGATAAACTAGTTTCTAATATTTAAATCAATATACATCAAATCAGTGTCAATCATAATTTTTTAATGTCACAAAAATATTTTTATCTATATTTATATTATTGATTTCAACGTGAAAAACATTTACCTTTTTATTATATACATATAAGTTTTTACTTTATTTGCCATTATGATGGAAAAACAATGTTTTAGCAGCTTCATTTCTATGTAATCTCAACATTTCGTAAGTAGATCCACTGTATTCCGCATTTTGTATCTGAAATTATACTTCATTATAGCGTTCCTGAAGAAGAACTAAATAAAGTTCGAAAGCTTGAGCAGAAATAAAGAGTGTTATATTAACCCAGACTGCAATACCCGATATAATTCCATTATCTCCGTATTCATTCAGTCGATATAATACCATACCTCCATATATATATATATATATATATATATATATATATATATATATATATATATATATATATATATATATATATTATATATATATATTTATATATGAATAGATTATCAAATTCTCTGGTCTCTCACAATTTGCATTCAATTCGAAATGCCCACCACAAGATAGCTATATATATTATATATATATATATATATATATATATATATATATATATATATATATATATAAATATATATATATAATATATCAAAAATTCAGAAAAAGAAAACTATGATTACCGCATGAAAATCAGTTTCTTTCGATACTGGACCACCTGGTTCCGTCCGCTACCCCAAGAAGTTTCTCATAGATCTCTCTCTTTCAGAAATTTCCGCCAGAGAGTTCAACATAATGCCAAAGAAGATATCTATAAAGTGGAAGGAGGCCATACTTTTTTCATCCCAATCGATGAAGGATTCGGGGTGAGTATCCTCAATAAAGCCAGCGTTCAGCAACTCAAGCAACTTTTCCGATAAACACGAAACGAGGAGAACGGTAGTGTAAATATTTGAAATCTTTGGTCTCCTTGCATGTGATAAGGGCACGAATCATGCTGTTTGGAGAGAAATTTTAGAGATCAGTGCGTGTGAAGATTGTTCTGAAGCATCACAAAGAATCACCTGTCTCGTTAACGAACCCTGTTGTGTTTGTTTTAATATAATTGTCGATATTCACGGTTTTGGTTATCCCGAGTACACCAAGTTAAAAAGGTCAAAATGTGTGTGCACATTTATCGACTGAGCTTGGTGTAGAAGGAATTGATGTTGTAAACTTTTCAATTGGTTATCCGCATTGAAATCAGAAAAAAAATTGAAGTCTCATGAAAAAATTCTGTAAAAAGTAATAGAAGTTTCAAAAATGAAGCTTTGATTCAAGTGTATTCAATTCAATTCGATGCATCTTTCTTTGAGAATACAAATGAGATCAGAAATTAAAAAAAATTAACTCTTCAAGTTTTTTTTCAGTTCCATTCTGTTCTGTTGTAAGTAAAATAATTCTATTCCATTTTACCATGTGTGTACCTTTAGTAGATGATACGTCTTCAGCTAATTTCTACTGATCTGTTCCCTGTCTTATCAAATTGTTTTTATGTTCAGCTGTTTTTATTATCAATGGCCTTGATGTTTCACCTGTATTAACACTACCACATACACATGGGATACTATAGACACATTTTTAAATCCTGTTCCTCATTTGAAGGTTCGTATCGACTCAGTATGGATCTAATCGTGCTATCTGTTTCGAATATTATAGCAAAAATCCACATTTATGTGGCATACCAAAAATTCCCACAACAAACATACCTCAGCCCCTAGTAAGAAATTCTATTGGATCACCATGTCAAAATTTGAATGAATATCTACAACAAATTGTTAACCCATATGCTGGACATAAAGAAAGTTCTATAAAGAACAAACACTCTTCATTTTCTTGAAGAAACAAATAATGTAATGATTAACAAAGATTATATTCTAGTTAGTTTTGATGTAGTTAATTTATTTCCGACTGTACCCATTGAGAAAACTATAGACATTCTGAAACAAAAATTGACAAAAAATGTCTATCTCACAGATAAAACCAATTTCAGTATAGACGAAATTATGGAAATGTTGGATGTTTCTTCAAAAATAATAATATTCACCCACAAACATTCGGAATGGAAATGGGGTCTTTACTATTCCATATTCTCGGTGACTTTTTCATGGAAAATCGTGAAAAAAATTATATTGATGAATATCATGATCACCCAAGCGTGGTGGAGATACGTTGAGGATATATTCATAATCTAGCAACATGGCGAATATAAACTTCATACCATGATTTTACTATGGAAATTGGGAAAAATATCGAACTCTCTTTTCTGAACGTTTTAGTTGAAAAAACGTTTGATGATTTCGAAACAAGTATTTTCAGGAAGAACACTCACACAAATATCTCCTTACATTTCAGTTCAAACCATCAAAAGTCTCTATGACAGAGCACATATATCATATCATCGAACCCAGAGATTCGAGACAGAGGAATAGAAACCATAAAGAGTGAATTTCAGAAAACATGTTCATTTAAATGAATTCGATAATGACCATCCAAAAGTTTGAAAAAGGTTCCTGTGGAGCAAACAGCAATATTCAACAAATTTCTCAGATAACAATGATAATTTCTTATATTAAAGGTTTATCGGGAAAAATCAAACGTATAGGTGATAGATTCAATTCAAGAACAACATTCAAAATATATAACGCAATAAGATCCCTATGAATTGAAAAAAAAATATCAAATGCGTAACAGAATTCAAATAATAATAATATATATTATACATATAATATCCCAAATTATTATGTATGTAGCAGTGTTTATATACTGGTGAAATGTCGACATAATAAAGGATAAGAACAGCTGAACGTAAAAACAACTTGAGAAGACGGGAAAAAGATAAGTCGAGATCAGTTGAAGACGTATTATCAAAAAAAGGTTCACACATGATAGAATGGAATGAAATTAATTTACGTACGACAAACCAAAATTGTACAAAAAAACTTGAAGAGGCAATTATTCTCCACATTTATTAAGAATTCGATACGTAACTGACAGAATAGTAAGTCAATTTTGAATTTCAGGAGGAATGGAAAAATTCGGGAATATGGACACCTCACCGATTTTGATGAAATTTTCACAGGTGCTATAAAACACCGAAAATTAAAAATTGCAATTCTGAAAACTGTATAAAATCTAATTATTTGTTGGAATTGGTTGTTTTGAAATGAACGGGTTTCCTGATAGGAACATATATATATATATATATATATATATATACCGTGTGTCACAGACTCATGGTACACCCCCGTTTTCTCCTTTGTTTTTCTAGCTATATTTTTGAGATTCGGAACATCGAATAAGCTCACTGAACAGCATTTCTCGACATATCTGAAAGAAAAAAACAACTTCCAATTTTTCCGGAAATGACATCAACTTTCAATTCTTGAATGGGACACCCTGTATATTGTTACATGATCGGCTAGGGATGATCATGAGGAATCCAACGATACCAGGTTTGATGATGTTATCTCCAATGACTGCGGAGATATCGCCATTTATATTATCCATAAGCACAACGAGTAGGAGAGAGAAACTTTACTGGCGGGTCAATCCAATTCTCTCTCCCACTCATTGAGCTTATGGATAATATAAATGGCGATATCTCCGCAGTCATTGGAGATAACATCATCAAACCTGGTATCGTTGGATTCCTCATGATCATCCCTAGCCGATCATGTAACAATATACAGGGTGTCCCATTCAAGAATCGAAAGTTGATGTCATTTCCGGAAAAATTGGAAGTTGTTTTTTTCTTTCAGATATGTCGAGAAATGCTGTTCAGTGAGCTTATTCGATGTTCCGAATCTCAAAAATATAGCTAGAAAAACAAAGGAGAAAACGGGGGTGTACCATGAGTCTGTGACACACGGTATATATATAGGAAAGTAATTCGTGACTGATTAATGAATATGTAATTAATTTTTTGGGGTTGACAAACATATAGAACACTCAACAGTCGTATCATCTCTCATAAAAGTGACTGTAGAAGAAATGTAAATTCTTGTGCTTTATCAGAACATGTCAATAACAGAGATCACCGTATGAATTACAGACAAGCTGAAATTTTGGATAGTGAAATAAATCTTTCTAAGCGTGTATTTTTAGAAATGATACATATAAATAATAATGACCATTCCATGAACAAGAAAACAGATTTAATTGGTCTTAGCAAAATTTACACCTTTTTGATTAAGTATGAGAAGGATAGGAAAAAATCACCCTCTATTTCGACTTTTCCGCCGTAATCTAGAAGTGAAATTATATCATATGTCTAAATTCATTTAAACGTCACCTTCATATTTTCATGTACAATTTTTGTCTCTTTCATATTATTCAATCTCACGTTAGTAAGTAACCATTCCTGATATATTATCATATGTTAAAGTGTTATGTATTATAGACGTCCTGAGGAAGGCAATAAAAATTGCCGAAAGCTTGACGAATAACAAAGAGTTCTCTTTGTGATATAGCCCAACACAACTGACTGCAACCCCAAAAAATTAATTACATATATATATATATATATATATATATATATATATATATATATATATATATATATATATATAAAGAGAAAGTTATTTGCTATGAAGCAAGATGAATCAGGAAACTGATAAATAGATTATCAAATTCTCTGGTCTATCACAATTTGCATTCAATTCGAAATGCCCACCACAAGATAGCTAGCTATTTCTGGCTTTGGCCTTCATCAGCTGTGGGTTGGCATGGTCCTCGTATCGAAGACAAACTGTGATAGATATCCAGAGGATTTGAAATGAATCGTGCCTTTACGGCAAGCGACACATAAGTGGAACCACCTAGGGTGTAACACTATAAGGAAATGCTGTCATAGTTTTCCGTCAGTGGTGAGTGACACTTCGCCACATCAACTTACAACTGCGTTTGCAGAAATAATGACAAGCACTCTCAGAGTGTTATCGAAAATCGAATCCACAAATGTATCTGAAATGATACAAAGAGAAAGTTATTTGCTATGAAGCAAGATGAATCAGGAAACTGATAAATAGATTATCAAATTCTCTGGTCTATCACAATTTGCATTCAATTCGAAATGCCCACCACAAGATAGCTAGCTATTTCTGGCTTTGGCCTTCATCAGCTGTGGGTTGGCATGGTCCTCGTATCGAAGACATATAATATATATATACATATATATACACAAGATAGATGTATTAGTGTCTGTATGATTAACAATGGATTGAAATTATAACGGCATTTAGACAAATCATAAGAATTTGAGAAAAATAAACTTCTTCGACCGGAATTCGAACCCACGACCTTCCGTTCTCTAGGCGAATGGAGCACTCAGGGTCTTCGATAGCTCAATGGTAGAGCATCCGCCTAGAGAACGGTCGTGGGTTCGAATCCCGCTCGAAGAAGTTTATTTTTCTCAAATTCTTATGATTGGTCTGAATGCCGTTATAATTTCATTCCATCCCTATATATATATATATATATATATATATATATATATATATATATATATATATATATATATATATTTATATATATATATATATATATATATATATATATATATATATATATATTGAACCTTCAATCCTCGATCTCCAGTGATGATAGCCAGCTAGTAAGACGACTCAGACCTAGACGCAACGTCAGTCAGTCTTGAAAATGGCTCCGAAATGGGAGCCGAAACGTAGACAAAGAAATCATTATATATATTTTTTTTTTTCCAAAATGTCGGCCGAGCGCGCGGATTTTCGAAAAGTCGTCGGAGCGTTCTTTAAACGTTACAACCTATTGTTAGAAAAGTAAAAAATATGATATGTGAAGGAGGGAAAATCATCTTACCCAACTTTGACCTTCTCAACAACGGAAGTTTCAAAATATCCGGTATCTTATTAGCGTTAACAATGTGAAGGAAAATAGTTGCCGTCTGCGTTTTTGAGTTTTGATCTGGCCCAACCTTTCTCAGATCTTCTAACACAACCGAACTAATGAAAAAAGCTATGAAATTCTTCATGGGCAAACGAATTCTTTTGAAATATACTATTGGTGGCCCTGAAAAGGGCCGATTGTTTCGAAAATGTGCTGCTGCTTGTATGGAGTCTTCGATATCTGATTTGTCTTCATCATCCGCCACGTGGACAGACTCTTCATTTCCATCAATCATATTTGACATCTTTTTGTTTATCGGTATATCAATGTAAAGAAAATCAAATGACATCATATATAGTGTTTTTTGTGCTTGCATAATATATAATAGACATCGAATTGAATAAACAGCAATTGTAGGGTTTTCAATTTCATCTATTTCCCAAGTAGGTTCCATAAATATAATGAAGTATACATTTTTCAAAGTATTGAATTGGCAACGTCGCACTTCATAGATCCGATTTATTATGCCTATAATGTACAAAATTCTGGGAAAGACTGTCATTTCAATCGTTCTCTGTCAAATATGTCAGTAAAGAATATTGAGATTAGAATTGGCAAAATTAGCATTCTTTCTCGATTTTTTGAATCTCAAGTTCATTCAGTTAATGAATTATCATTATAAGCTTAGACGTTAATAGTTGACTGTGAAGTATTCGGATTATAATATACGTGAAAAATAATAAATCGTGTTCTACTATGGAGCATTGGTGAAGTGATCATTATGAAACTTCTATGCCGATAAAACGATCTCAGAGACGTTTCCGCACAAAAATTTCGATTGGTATGGTCATTTTATTGTGTTTTACATAATCTGTGCAAATTTCATCAAAATCGGTGAGGTGTCCATATTCCCGAATTTTACCGAGAGTGAAGTTTCAGAAACTATTTTTTTGCCTCTTTCTTCTCCGAATCAAAATATATTAATAACAACCTCTATGAAAGGAACAAAATAAAAATTTTTGCACGAACACTCTGTTCCAGATGTTTCTTCTTTTCAGCGAATGAATCAAAAGTCTTTGAATGATATACACGTACCCATCAACAGAAAGTGTTCGTTTTTATTTTTTTCATGAAGAGTTCTTGTGAATCAGCAGCAATAGAAGTAAAAATAATAACCACAGCCTCTTTCACAAATATGTCTTTTCCCAGAAAGAACCGCAAATAAATGGAGAAATATTTTATTACTTCACACACAGCAAACACAGCTAGTGCCATTTTATGTCCAAAAACAACGTAAAACTAGCTCGAGCTCGTTCACTAATTATTCCATCATCATCATCAGGACTCCTGCCTCCATAAATCCTTCCAACCGCGAGGAACGCCATAGAACAAAGCGTCATCGGGGAATGGAAAGCTTTCAGCTTTTCTCGCAATGATGCGACGTCTTTCCATTGTGACAGCGAGAAGTCAGCATTCACAACATTATTGATGGACTCCAAGAGGCGCACAGATGTTTGGCCTATTTTCTTTCAGTATAACCGAAACATTGTATCAATGTTCGGAACAATAAACGAATATCATGCAATGATGTCTCAATGTTCGACGACGATATAAGGTTAACGGCTCTGGAGTCTACCAAAAAATTCCAGAGTGAATGGCAGTTTGTATTTTATGTTTGTCATAAAAAAAATTGGAAAAGTAATGATTCTCAACAAAAAAAAACCCTAAAAACATATCAACAGCAATTAAAAGATGAAATAATCCAAGTAAGTGGAAGACGAACATTTGTGGTGGTTCAACAAGGATAAAAGAAATCCAATTGGAAATTAAAACAGTGAAAAGAAGAGATACAACTGAGCGAAAAATGAAACAGAAAACATGAAGACGGCTATAGAGACTGTCATTCAAAAAGTAGTGAATACGTTCAACTCGAAATTGTGTTTCAGTATCTTTAAAATTATTGTTAACATTCATTTTTTGCAACTGATTATTGTTTCTTTCAAAGATTATTCGCTGAAATTGATTATTTTCGAAAATGTTTTCTTGAAAAATGTTGATAATTTGGTATACAGAGCAGAATTGTGACGTTTCTCCCTGGTAACCAAGTATTTTGTTCTCTCTGTGATTGGTGGAATTCATATCTCTCTAACATCTTTCTTCTCAACATTTAATATGTTTTCCAGTCACCAACACGCCTATTGGAAAAAGAAATCCATTGAGACAGCTCTTGTTAATTTCAGTAATGGAATTCTAGAAGCGATGGAAAAAGGGGGGATCTATCCTGTGGGATTTTCATGGACTCATCCAAAGCCTTTAATTGTATAGATCATGATCTTCTACTAGGCAAACTCTACAAATACGGAATTCGAGGAAACTCCTATGACTGGTTAAAGTCGTATCTACAGAAGAGAAAACAAATCGTAGAACTGAACTTGAAAGATACAACAGATTTTTTATATCCGATACATAAGAGATCCCTATATGAAAGAAGTAATGTCTACAGTGCGATCAAATTTTTTTTTCTCTCCCACAGGACATTAGAGACATTGGGAAGACCAGTAGTTTTCTGAAGTCTGTGAAAGAATTTTTATGCAACCTCGAGCCTCATTCTATAGATGAATATTTTAACAGTCTATTTTGAATTTTATTTTAATGACTCTATACTTATATGTGCATGTGAATTGTTTTATTCAAATTTGTATCATATCAGTCTTTTGTAGTTTTGTTCGCTGACGTATTTCTCGGACAAAGTATTTCTTTTACCTCTGTACAAGATTTACATATACTCTGATGAATATCTATCTATCTATCTATCTACCTATCTATCTATCCATCTACATCCAAACTTGTGTAGACATGAAATCATAACGATTCAGTTAAATGAAATCGCCTACTTATCCGTCTAGTAAATTATGAAGGAATTAGATTATTGACAAGTGGGAGTAGAAAAAAACTATGTCAAATTGAATTCAAATTTTTTGATCCACAGTATTCAAAACTCCAACATCTTATTGAATGTCAGACAGACGTC
This sequence comes from Zygogramma bicolorata, assembly GCA_032362365.1. NCBI lineage: Eukaryota > Metazoa > Arthropoda > Insecta > Coleoptera > Chrysomelidae > Zygogramma > Zygogramma bicolorata. The sequence goes on from JAVJAQ010002960.1 coordinate 285,175, forward strand.
AAAGTCAACTGACTCCATTATAGAAGTTTGCGTTTCAATATCTTCACTCTCAGTGGCAATAAAATAGCCCTAAGATTTCAAATCATACGGAAAAGCAGGCAGGTTACATTTCTAATTTAATTTGTGTATTCTGTGGCAGGCTTATATTGACAATGGGGTTCGAAACAGATTTACACTATACCTCGATATAATTGAAACGATATTGTTCAATATAATCAAATAAGGTGGTTCTGGTATTTGTGGATCAACTGTCATATCGAATTATATCGGTTGTACAGCTGATATCACACAGTGGAATGTGTTGAGCCAATATTGAAACAATAGTCATATGGAATTATTTCCTTTTGAATTTTGAAGTATATTCATTAGAAACATGTTTTCTATCCACAATACATTAAAGGGTTGTTGAAAAGTTGTCTCAAAATACTTTAGGGCATATTTTCAAGGTCAAAGTAGTACTGTTTTGTATTCCTTTTTATATGCGATTTTCGTCATGGGAATATGGTTTTTGCATACGTTTCTATATATCTATAAGAATTAAACGAAGATCCATAGTTAGAATAAATTGGTGAATCAAACAAAAGTACATTGTTATAAAACCAATCCTTGGAAATCACGAATGCTAGTTTTGTAGCACCCTGTATATCAACCCAACAAGAAATCAGCGTTCACTCAATACGATATTATACATGGTTCGTAATTTCTCATTTTCAGAACGATCGGGCTGCTTTAATCGACGAGAAAATCATTGACGGCCACGTCATCCCGAAACAAGTGCTGTTTACGACGCCGACCAAGAAGGACGTCGGCTACCAGACGCTGGCCAATAGCGACAACGACCTCAGGGTCGTCATCATCTTCACGCAGGAGCAGAGGGACAAGACGGTAGTCAGTGAGTATTCTCATTACGATTTGTCATTTTATTATTCCACTCCTCTCCTCGAATATAAAATCTAGAATTTTGCTACGTAGTCCAATCAAATGAACTTTTTTCGTAAAATTTTCGCCTACCCGAAAAGTAGCTGTGGATTCCGGCAGACACAGGGTGTCCTTATTATCCACTAAAGCTTGCGCCAGATTCTGTCTGTGCGTTTAGCAACAATTAGCGGTTGAATGCCGGAAATCATTAATTTTTTTTGTTTTTTGCTTATATAATGAAAACTATTGCTCGGATCGAAAGATAGAATTAAAAGTTTTAGATAATTGAAAAATATATCGATTAGTGTTGGCCCGATGTCGATATTCTAATTTGTTGCTCAACTATTGCGCTCGGAATTTAAAAGAAGATGTTTTTTCCATCATTCTTTAAAAAAATGTTGAAATGCATTTGGGGGTTGCAACTGTTAATTCGGGAAGCTTTCAACTAGTAGAAACCACAGTTTCAATTTGGTTGAAAAACAATTGATAGGTTAGCAACAATCTAATTTGTTACTGAAAAAAATGTCCCACTAGATTGTTATTTCTTGCCCTACAGCAAATTACAAATCAAAAAGAAATAAATAAAATCCGTCCAGTAGTTCCCGAGCTTACAGAGCGCGAGGTCATTTTGGGCTCTGATTAGTTTATTTTACGCGAACGGCACGTCGAACGGTCCCAGAAGAACCTCCACTGCCACCTCCATCAATAAATATGATAAATAATTGTGGAATACAAATTATGTTGGTTTATATGGATAATATGACTCTTGCTCTGTGCAGTCGTCAAGGACTCGTTGCTTCATATAAGTTAACAAAGGGAGAGGGATTAATAAATAAAAAGTGTTATCTCTGATTATCGTGGAAAAAAAGTCAGGTTGGCAAAATTCGTAGAAAAATCGCAGCTTTCCAATGCATTTTGTCGCATTTTGATACGACCATATTTTCCCCATTGTTTTTTTAGTTTGAATAACGTTGTTTTTTGACGCCATTTTTGAAGGTATCACATTGCAAAAATCGATTTTCCAAAAATGTTAGTTTATAGTTCAATTCTTTGACTATCCAAATCCGTTTCGTTCATTGCTCTACGATTATCCGTAGGGCAAGAAATAACGATTTAGTGGGACACGTTTTTTTAGTAACAAATTAGATTGTTGCTAACCTATCAATTGTTCTTCAACCAAATTGAAACTGTGGTTTCTACTAGTTGAAAGCTTCCCGAATTCACAGTTGCAACCTTCAAATGCATTTCAACATTTTTTGATAGAATAATGGAAAAAACGCATTTTTTTAAATTCCGAGCGCAGTAGTTAAGCAACAAATCAGAATATCGACATCGGGCCAAGGCTAATCGATAGATTTTTCAATTATCTACAACTTTCAATTGAACTTTTATTCAATCTGACCAATAGTTTTCATTATATAAGCAAAAACCAAAAAAAAAATAATGATTTCCGGCATTCAACCGCTAATTGTCGCTAAACGCACGGACAGAATCTGGCGCAAACTCTAGGGGATAATAAGGACACATGTGTCTGCCGGAATCCACAGCTACTTTTCGGGTAGGTGAAAATCGTCATTTAGGGCCCTTGAACAGGTAATTTGATTGGATTAACGAGCGACAACGGAATATCGGATATCTCGCCTCACAATAATGGGGTTTCCCAAGGTTCTGTTCTCGGGCCACTTCTCAATTCCAAGTTGTACCACCAATTATCATATTGTCAAAGTTAAACCTGTTGAATTGTTAGAAACTACACTGGATGCTGCTTTGAATTGATCATTTTACATCGAGATCTTTTGAAAGAGATGAATTATCCCAACAGCAAATTTAAACCACTTGCAAACGACGCACGTTGCGCTCAGATTTGTCAAATTTAAAATTTTGGCTTAGTTTCCGTTAGATGCCTTTTTAAGATTTTAATTTCATAAGGAAATGTATAGTTCATTTACGGGGAAAGGTTACGGGAGTTCAAATATTTTATAATTCAAGGAACATGAGAAAGAAGTTTCGGGGACGTTATTTTTGACTTTTTTTTCTTCTTCAAGTCTATGCATGAAGAATACAAGGCATCTCTGAAAGAAGTAACATCAAATATTTAATGTGTGATTATATGTGTCATCGAAACGTCAATTTATTCAGAGCAGCTCAGCGCAAAATCGACTTTTCCAATAAAGTTTGGTGTAACTAGTGAGGCAGTTCTATGATTTATCGATCCATATGCTTGCCCACTGATGAGTTCAAGAAATTTTTCTATGAGCGGAACAAGCTTATCTGGGTTCGAGAATGAAATGTGATCCCAATAAATGGCTTTCTTTGGATTCTTCTCTCTATTTGTGTGCTCTCCCCCTCTCTCTTTCCCTCCTTCTTGGTTTTTCTTTTTTCCGTGTCCCTCTTTTTTTTTTCTCTTCGGAAATATACCCTTTTTTTTTCTTTTCTCTGCGTCGTTGGGGGCATTGTTGTTGGGAGGGGGGGAATCCCTACGCAAACTCCCCCTTTTCCGGTTTTCTTTTGAGAATATCATGAATGGTATTGTTTGATCCAAGTTTAGAGTGATTGGTTTCCAAATTGAGCAAGAAAAAGTGCCTTATAGACTGCCTATCAAACTGCGATGAGTTGCGAGATCAATTCTTCATAATTCGCACGACAACGTATGAACGATCCAAACACATGGATCGGTAGTTCGTCAGTTTTCGTCCGACTCGGTGCGAAGTGCGAACCGATCCCGTTCTTCTGGGATTCAATTGCAATCGAGTGCGAATAGAAACACACAAGAATTGACTGTTGTAAATTATTTCATCTACACCCGTACTCCAATAATACAGATACAGATTTTCAACCAATAGAAACCCAATATTTTCCAACCAAGCACGATGTGCATGTTCTGCATTTGACGTTTGTCAAGTCAAAATCGGTATAGGTCTCGAATTTTTGAAGAATATAGCCAAACTTCGATAATCATAACAAAATGTCTGATACCAGCGATATGGGAAAATCACCTTCGAAACCTTCACCGGCAGAAATACAGTTAGAATGATTAAATTTTTCATTTGACAAATGCATGATTTATTTCTTTATTTTTTCAATCAAATTATCGGAGCTCTCCGTAGGCGAGTGGTCTAAAGCGCTGAGATTATTTTAGCGAATTGAAAGAGACATGGGTTCGATTCCGGCCTCGAGTAATCTTCTTTTTTTTCAATCTTTGATCTTCTCTTCATTTCTCATCGTTTTATTTCTCGAAATAATACCATTAATTACAATTTTGTAGAATTTTTCGAAGAAATGCGTTTAATTAGTATTATTGTGTGCAATACAAATATAAATATAATATTTGTAGTTCTTCACTATTTATCGGGTGAAGATAAAATAGCGTGTGCAACTCTCATGTATTGGTTATTAATACATAATCGTTGCATAATATACTATTGCTTGACCAAGAAAGGAAGTATCTACGGAGTTCGCACGAATTCGTTGTTTCGCAGTTCGCAACTTCCAGCTCCCAGTGGACGAGAATATTTGTTGTTACTTCTTTTACAGAATTTTTTTTCTTATTGACTCTGAGAAGAAAGAGACAAGAATCACTCCATTACAAAAAACTCATTGTATTGTGAAACGAAACTACCTTGTCTAATTCAATTACCGAGCTATAAATTGAATGAAACATTCAGTTAGATTCTTTGTTCCAGATCAGTTTTTGAAGGAAAACAGTACTCACCAGTTATTATCCTCTTGGCAAGGAAGCCTATTGTACACCATGTTTAGCGGTTTCTTGAACCTCTCTCAAATCAAAATCGCTCCAGAGTATTGAGTCGAACCATTTATCATTCTCTGATGCATCTGTTTTGTTTCTATTGAATATCAGCCAAGTGATACTTCCATTGCATTCATTCGGATCTCAAGAACGTTAATTTCGAGATAGAAGAGGATAATGAATCAATCAAGCTCCATCGCGAAGAACAAAACGCAATCGAAGCAATTCAACTCGAACAAAATGAGATCATTATAATTGTTCTCCATGCAGAGTCAATTCGAACGGCATAAAAACTAAATAAGAATGCAAACGTCGCGTCGGCAGTTTCTTTATGTATGTCATGAGCGGCGTGGTATAAATGTTTTTCACAATTATAATTTGTATGTGGGAGGTTTCACAATCATACCCGGTACATTAGTAGTCACTCTACTGTTCACATTGACTTTGCATAGACTATACGTTTCCTCCGCAGTACATAACCTGATGAAACGTATTGAGAAATCGAATGAGTATTATTGAACTTTTTGTAAAACAAAATCAATATTTGCAGTTCTTGCTATCTTAATTATGAAAAATTTGTTATTGTTTCTAAAAAACACGTCACTTGCCAAGCTGGCAACATTAGGCTACTAATTTCATAATCAACTCTAGTTAGGGACTCAATATTTTATGAAGGCTGCAAGAAAGGTAATCACTTACCTTGGCGCATCAGAGAAATTAGATCCCATACAATTTTCAGACGACAAAATTAAGGTGCTCTCGCTGGATGAACCCTATTTTACCTACAATATTTTTATGACGATGCATTTCAACCCAGGATTTGTTTCGAATATGTTGTATTGTGTCCTTGACCTAACATGTACTTTTATAATACACTTATCGGGATCATGCGAAGTACGTGGTAGGGGTGATAAAGTCGACTACAGCGCGCGATGTGAACAACACGAGTATCTTGACTCTCATTTTCCACACCCCTTCTGCTTCTCTGGATGTGTTATTCCATTTAATAAAAATTTCAAATGGAAATTTCTGAACTAAAGCCAGAAGATGAGACATGTTTGGAAGATGATGCCGTTATTTGGGTTTGATCGGAGTATTCGGTTGATGAAAGAAACAAGCCTTATTTTAAATGAAACTATTTCCCAAAATAAACAATTTGTCAATCATATTAGAATTTAGTGCATGCTTCAGGCACTGAATGAGTTTCCTAGATTTCTTTTGGATGCGTCAAACATCCGTCAGTTACCATAAAGCAACAACACAATTTCATGTTGAACTTCAAATTCTGAATAGATTCGTATAATGTTGCTTTCGAATTGAACAGAGAGGTTTCCTCTCTCTGAGAAAATGAGAGAGCAAGTGGAGTAACTCACTGAAGTAAGGTATCAATGTGGAAGAACATGCTCCAATTCATCCAATACAGTGGACGCCAAAGTCATTGTGAATCGGATGAGAATTTTGAAACATCAGAGTGGTTTTGTGAAAGTGTTTTTTTCATTATATAATTTTTTTCATCATAGAAAGGTCATTGCAAGCATTCGACTAAAATTGCTTCAACGTTTGGCTGAATATGTAGATGATTGGTGAATGAGATTCAATGTGAAATCATTCACCAATTGCAGAACAAGTTTTTTTTCTTCATCAATGATAGTATTTTGGGTTGATAGTTTTAATCTGTTCTTTTCAATTCGAATGTAATTACAACATTTTATCCTAATATTGGATATCTGTTGCCATAATTATCAGAAGATTTACAGTTTTTTCGAGGTTTCACATAAGTAAATGCGTTTTTTCATAAAATTTCCATGCGGCACAGTGCATCAATTGTCCCCCAAAGGTTCCAAAAGCGATAGCGCTGTCGTCGCGTAATGTCCCAAAGAGGTTTAATGAAGCATAATCAAAGGGACTTCAAACGTGAAGATATTACGTAACTCTTTCCACAGTTCATAACTCATTGAAATCGTATGAAAAATCGAAAAAAAGTATTTTTGAATACAGCGTACGCAGTGGTGCTTTACTTTTTTTGAGAAAAAATGGGCCTTTCCAGCGGCAAGCGTACAAAAGCTCACCCGTGCAGACATTCAGAGCGCCAAAGAGGCAGATGACAAATGAAACTAAACACATTTTTCAGACGGGAAAAACATATAAAAGCGAATGAATCGCTTGTCATTTTTTATCGAAATACGAGCACGCGGAGGCTCAAGAGTGAAATATAACGAGCACTTTGTTGACTCCGTTGACGGATCGGAAATTTGATATCGCAATATTTTTTGCGTTCGAACGTTCAAAGTGTACGTTTCACTTTGGAAGTTGCGGGAAGCGGAGCATTATTTAATTTGTCAATGCCAAGTTTTATTCCAAATAGTCCAGTAACTGAAGATCCGAAACTAGAGAAAGCTGTGAACAAGTCTATGCGTTCTTCACTTGTGGATCAATTCGTAGGTCGTCACAAATGTTTTCAAAGGACCAAAAATTCAACACCATTGCGTTCATGGCAATGGCCGAAAATGGCCCCCCAAACCCAGAAAAATGGGTTTCCCGCCAATATCTGGCTAAATATACGAATTAGAGAATTTTCGTTCAGACAAAAATTAAAGATCGTCTCATTATCTACAAAAATGACCTTACCTTTTTTTTCCGAAAACTCAACAGTATTCGAAATAAGGAGACCCAAAACTCTCCTCATTTCAGCTGCCGCTTTCTCTATAGGAATTCTGTTGTCTATGCATTCGCTTGGAGGCGGGCGGACGAATTGTTCCATAACTCAGGCAAAAACTGACATTTTTCAATGATTCAAAGTTCAAGATAATGAAGAAACCCGTAGCTATCATTCCATGTATTCCGAAATTCTTTCTTATTTGGCAAAAAGATTTGATAAGCTGTGAAAGTTTTTTCCGCACCATTTCGACACTGTTTCATTAATTTGTTTACTTTTTTTTCAAAAATAGTCTTTTATCGGAATTTTTTTTTTATAATGGGTCCTTTTTGGTTCTTGAATGATATCTGAATTTTTTTTTGTACTTTCCTCGCGTTCTAATAAATGATCCAGTTGTTTATTTACATTTTTCATGCGATTTCGGAGTTATGTAGAATATGCGGAACAACCGCGAATTAAAAAATTATTACATTTTGAATTATTTCTTTTAGTGAATTCATTTCACAAAATACGAATGAACTTTCAAATTAATATTCCATTTGTATTTGCCATAATTCTACATGCCATTATAGCAACCATTATTATACACCATTGAATGAGAAATGAAACGGTCTGTGAGTGGAACCAGAATGAACATGTTGGTGTAATTAGAAAAACAAAAGTTAAGGGTGATTTCTAAGCGGTTGTTTGCCAGGGGGTGGATTTTGCTATGCTGCATGAACGAGCTGTGCTTCGGCGTAGTATTTGAACTGAAGTTCATGACTGCCATTGTTGGTGCTTGTTCTCCATGTACTTCGAGAAATGATCTGACGAAATGGAACTCCTGGATGACGATGCCCTTCAAGAAACATACAGAAACGCCCAGAAAGTTTGCGACATTACCAAATTTATCATTGTTATCATAAAATCGATTCAGATCGACAGCAGATGATTTCATAGAGTATTATCAGATGTAACGGAAACGGATTCGAAGAAACATGTCAATTCTGCCGACTACTTTGTTTCTGATTCATATCAATGATTTGTTGTAGTGCATAGTTTTGCGGACGCCAGTACTCTCCATACTAGTTTATCTTCCACTGTGGACTGAGTATCAGCACGAGAAACGAAAATTCAAAGAGCGTCAATAACATTAACGGTTGTAACTTTATGCAGAGATCAAATATCCTAACACAAAGCTGATAAATGGTATCAATACTCAGTATGAATTTTCTTCTTCTGAAGATTCTATGCTTGTTAGCGAAATGCGCCACAAGTGCAAATAATATCAGTTGGGTAATGAAGGTAATTGCAGTCGAGTATCTCGATGCTAGGAATTACGATCAGTAATAATCTCTTAAGGAAAAGCCATGTGAGATCGATCGATCGTTCCCAGAAATTCGGATTTCTATTTCGTGCAAAGAAATACTTCACTTCCCATACATTAGGACCATATAGTCCTAATGTATGGAGCTCAGCATCAGAACATTTATTGAAACTTTTTGATCTTATTCAGAGATTTGTTTTGAGATTTCTGAGTGGAACATAAACTTTAGACTTTTAAGTAGACCATGTCATGATTATGACCCAATCTGAATAATATCGGATTTTATATATCAAAACTTTTCAAATTTTAATTGAGGCTGGTATTTATTATATGGGAAACAAAATAAATCATCTATATAATGCAACGTCACAATCGTAAAATAAAGGGAACGGATCGTCTGATTCCACTCAGGTTTGTTTTATTAGCATCATTTTTCCTGAGATTTTTCCTTATAAAATCAAGTTCTGAATCCGTTAGAATAAATGAGTATCGAAAAAATACAATTTGTCATTGAAAAAAAACACGGTATTTAATGGTCTATTGAGTAAGTTCTATTATTTCCAACCGCTAAATGATTACGGGATACTCAGTCTGTGGAGAAAATCCTTTCTGTACGTATTTGTCATCGCTTATAAAGCGAATATAAACTGTTTCTCAAAAACGTATATTCCATAATATCAAAAATTATTGATAATCCTTCAATATCACCTACTAAGAAAATAAAAAAATATTTTTCACTGGTGTGTTCACCCTGTATAAACTCAATGAGAACAGCTGACACTGAACCACAATATATCCGATCATCTTTTTATTACAAACCGATGAATTATATGAAACCGTTCAAATAACATGATGGAGCTGCAAATAAACTCCAGAAATCATACAAAGACTGCAGTCATTGACTATATAACTCAGATCGTATAACGCGAGCTATAACCGTCTTATTTCAACTTCGGTAACCCCTGGAAAAAATGTAGACAACCTGTGTTTTGTTTGCCAATTATTATGATCTATTCTTTCTTCCACAATCAAGGGTGTTCCTTCGTCTTGTAGAGTGAAATTTCAAAACTCGTCATTTTTGAAATATTGAGGAAAATAATGGCAGTCGCAGAGGTTGACCCAAAAACAAACACACAAACTACGACACTAAGTATTTTGGGTTGTTTCACATGCCTAATTCATATATTTGAATTAGAATGAGGTACTATTTCACTGAAAGAAGTTATTGACTCATTTGCAAAAACTTCCCCAACACACCCCTCCAGGGACATATCAGATGTCTATCAGATCATCAAGATTGTTGTCATCAGGCTTATTTGTCGCTTGTCGCTAACAAAATGTATTTCAAATTGGAAGTCCGCCACAAACTCTTTCGAAACAAAGGTCCTAACTTTCTTCGTCCAGTGGAAGTGGATTACTTCACACCGGAGTTTTGTTTTTGAATTATGATTTTATAAAAATATTGAAATTTCAGTGTATGCTTTTTTATTATTGCGCGAATAAATTGAAGGTACCTGATAATAATCCCTATAGTTTCTTTAGAAATTTTTCGGAATCCCTCCGGAATTCCTATCAATTGTACACCGGAATTCCCATGTGGTAAACCCTCGATCACGGATGACCCGACAAGGGCAGAATTCCCACCCCTTTGTTGTGAGTTTTGAGACCTGTCGAACCTCTCTTACTCAGGATTCTTTTTTCAATAGACCACCTGAACTTCGGAACTTCTTAGCGAATGAGGTTGTTCCTGAGGCTTAAAAGCTACAAAAAGTTAATGTGAATTCGTATTTCGTGTGAATCTGTAGTTCAAGAACAAACTTGAATACATAGGTAATGAAGAAAAAGTTTTTGTCACTAGTGGGTCTACCCCTTTTTTTCGGATCACAGCTGATAAAGAGGAATGAGAGACTTCCATTATCCTGCCCACCGCTGTACACGAAACTATAATCGAAATTCTGTCACCATATCGAACGGCACAACCCCTTCCGATCCACCCCTTCCCTGTATCCCTCTTTCCGCCAGCAGCGTCTAATGCAAATTTGCTATCGTCGAAAAAAGCTCTTCGCCGCCTTTTAAGGGAATTCCACCAGAAACATTCAATTCGGAGAAAAATGTTAAGTCTCGTTTAAGGATATGCCCGACTATATAACGCAGAAAAAAATCTGATGTCTATCCCCATTCAACGCTTATAAACGGTTCATTTACAATATTCACTAATTTTTCTGCTTTTCTGACCATATAACCAACAGATATTTCTCAACAGTTTCTTTCTGAAGAGATATTTGAAACATCACAATCATCCTGTCGTGACAATTCCACCACTTAAGAGTCACCAATTGGAAGTAAAATACACAACTAGTGCAAAAATTCAGTGTTCAATTCACACGATATATTGAATGCAATAAACACTTTTTGCAGGAATTGCATGCAATATTTTTTTCAGTTCCACGTAAAAAGAACACTTTTAATAGCGATTTTGCAATTTTTCCTTCAGAATGTAATCAGTTTATGAACTTGATAAAAGACCAGCCCCGAAGACAACACAAGTGAAGATAATAACCCATACTCTTTAATTATTCCGTAAGAAAATTTATCTCAACGAATCAATGCTAACAATATAATTTAGATGCGTGAAATGGTATTTTCAAATGATGGTTTAGTTGGGGAAGGGATCAAGATTTCGTAGATAAAAAATTCAGTTTTTCGCCAACGTTTTGGATTTTATAAAATCTATCATCAGTTTTCTACAATAAATAGAAAACAATAAGGAAACATACATGCAATTTGACTCGATTTTCATTTATATATTGACCTATTGGTAAAAAACTGATTGAAAAATATCAAAATTATAATCAAATGGGACTCACCGAGGTCGCTGTGAGCACCTTTTTTTGATTTTTTTTTTTTGTGGAACTTACGTAATTCAATTTCCTCTATAGAAAATCTGAATGAAATCATCGGCGGTCTCTTATATTTTCGGAGATACAGGGCCTTTTTGGTGTAAAACTTCACAATTTCCCACATGAAATTTCCGGTGTTTGAACTCACAAAATTCGTCCTCCTTCTGATCAAACACTACACACTCTCTTATTTACTCGTTTTTAACATTTTCAAGCAGAATAAACCATTGGTTTTTAAAAATGAATTCATTTTAAAACCATAACCAATTTGTTGTGATGTCATAGTGCAATGACAGTCGAAAGTGATGTACTCGTATTCGCAGTTTTGCCGCTCTCATTGTTATTGTTAAGAACTGAATACATTAATGTTGACTTCTGGAGAAAGTTGGATTTTTTTTTAAACTTATTGTTTTTTCTGCTTGAAAATGTTAAAAACGAGTAAATAAGAGACCGCCGATAATTTCACTTAGATTTTCTGTAGAGGAGACCGAATTACGTAAGTTCCACAAAAAAAATTAAAAAAAGGTGCTCATAGCGACCGAAGTATTACCTCCACCGGACATCAGTTTATTCATGTTGAAAAATGTAAAAGACATATAAACAGGAGACAAAATAGGTACGGAAATAAACAAAATAAGGCACCAACAACATAAAACTCGTACAACCATCGACATTAATAATGAATACCCGTTGTCGGGGAGACTTTGATTAGAATTGGACTTTTTTATTGGTTCATCATTTTTTTGCAAAGATATGGACGATAGAGAGATATCGTAGTACACAGGATGATGGATATTTCTCTAAGGAATCCGATTCAACAAATTGAAATGAGCACTATTCAATCCTTCTATGTCTCTTCTGGTGTTAACGCTTTCTTGTTCGAAAATATGGATCATTTCACTGAATAGCCTTTCACTTAGTAAAGGTTGGACTTCTAAAATACAGGGGTTGGCAAAGTCAAAACTGTGGTTATTTTCTCTTGTGTGTTCCACTGATTGTCTGAGCATGAAAGAGATGCAAAAAAGCGGAATATTGTTCCTATCCAACGGCCGCGATATTTTTCGTTTGGTTTCGTTGGCATACAACGAAATTTGATATCACTGACTTGATGTTTTGAAGAATCACTTTTTTTTGACACCTGGCACTGAATTCCCTCATACTACTTTGTTTGCGGGTTCCTTGAATTTTGGTTGGACATAATTGTGCTGCTGCCATCTGCCATTGCTATAAGCCCATCCATCATATGAGAAGGCAGCTCATTAACATATACTGCAAAGAGTAATGGTCCGAGAACTGAACCTTGAGGGCACTCTGAGTTTCAATCTCTATTGTACGATCCTCAATGATAACCGAATTGTTTCACAGATTACGTAAAGAGCCACACCATCTTCGGGGACGGAAAGCACTCCCAAGGGGTAGTGATCGCCGAGATCGTCAAGCCCAACATCCCCGTCAAGAACGGGGTTGTGCACCTCATCCAGAAGCCCCTCATGGTGGTGGACAGTACTGTTAAAAAGCTTTTGGAGGTAAGGTGGACTTTCGTGGATCTTTTTCTCGTTACACTACTTACTGTTCTCACTACATGCCACTTTGTACTGCATCTCACGAGATCACATGCGTTTTCGGTAGGGCTATACGAATAATTTTTCACTGAGTTTCGAGTTATTACAGTGTGTACCTCTGTAGAGAAGTAGATAGTTTTTCCGTTCTTCAAAGTGTATATTTCTCAGAGGAAAATGATAGTTTCAACTGCCACTATACCTCATAACTGATGAGTAGATTCAAAACGTTACCAGTGAACAAGACTTACCGTTTTGACAACGGATACCGTAAGTTATCAAAATAGTTGGCTCGTTCAAAAAGTTTTTTTCTATAACATTCATCCGCTCTCGAGATATAATGTAATATCTAGTGAGCAGTTTTTTTGCGCATCTCTCTGCGATTTTGCCATTGAAAAACTGACATTTCAAATTCTGAGTGACATCTCAGGATGTCATGAATGTCAACAATTGCACTTGTCAAAGTTAAGTTTATTTTGTGAATACCCTGTAACAATTTCGAAATAAAAATCATCAACATTCACCATTGTAGCCTGAATAGCCACCTCGAAAAAGTGAAAAATCCTTCGAAATATCCATTACTTATTCAACTATATATGTTTTGTTTTTCCTGTTCATGACTGAAAGGATGTGTTGTTGCAGTTTTTAGGAATATTCATCTAAGGCATTTAATGGGTTTAGAATAATCTATTTCGTTGAGTTCAGTCGTAAACTTCACTGATGATTACTGTTTGAAAATCATTATTTTTTGTGGATGATTTTTTCTTTGCCACTTTTTTGTTAATTAATTAATTGAGAAACAGTGTCCTTTTAATGGAATATGTCCAGTTAGACAGCAATTTGTGGTGTAACTCAAATTTGTCTATCAAAAAGATACAAGAACTAATAGTTAGCAGAATATTTATCTTTCTTAATTTTCTGGAAACCAAAACTGCTTCCGTTCTTAAAAGTAGTTCAAAAAAAAATTCCTTGCCTGTTATTGAAAATTTTGGAATCTCTAATCTTTAACCATGATAATGATTTGAATTTGAGAGACGGGCCTCTATTTTATGTTTAATGCCAATGCGTCACATGTTTTGACGTTGGAGGAAAAAGTGGATCATTAAAGTTTTCAAACTTCCGAATGAAATGTCAACATTTATAAAAAATAATACAATTGGCAGGGCATTAGGATTCAGATAATTCCGTCATATAGATATTCTCTTTCATCAGAAAATCTTGAAGTATTACGACTGAATTCAAAAGAATTCACCATGGGAACTGAATACATCCAGAGACGATTATCCTTTTTCTGAGAACATATACTTATTCCGTTCCTTCGTGAATATTCACTTTTCTTTCCATTAACTGTTTCGACGTGCAGGAACAGATGGACTATATTTGCAACGTCGGCAACGTTGCCAGACAGGAGAACTATAGGGAACCGGAATATTTCGGATATCCGGATGATCGGGTGATGCACAATGAAGTCACTGCTGTAGGTCACAAATACTTACTAATAATGTCGATGGCGCTAGCTGTACTACTACGTTGTTATATACGCCATATGCGGGGTGTTGTGCGATTATTGCTGACCAGTATTTCTAATGAGAGTCTTGTTATCAAAAATTGATTCATAAATGGATCGCCAAATGATTCAAAAGCATTTTAGGTTATTTGACACTAACTCATACAACAAAAATGTACTTCGTAATTCACATGGTTTCCGTTCGTGAAGAAGAAGGAGCGTAATATGAAATAATGCTAAATGAATTGTCTGCAGTATATGGAAAACTTCGAGAATGATATGTATTGTCATGTAAGCAACTCACAAAATCATGTGGGAGACGTTGTACCAAAAATATTACCCAATACCCTCGCAGTATAAGAGTTTCATTGACAGATGGTCCAATCATACTGAAAAAAGGAATAAAGGTCTAATACTATTAGTTCTTCAGATGGAATCTCCATTTTGTGTTTGAATCAACAGTGTGTAAATGATAAACACATATCAATGGAATGTGCTTGCTAATATTTCGATGTTTCTTTCTTTCTTTCTGAGAGTTGTTTCCTGTTCATGTTGAATTAGATGAAAGAAGGTCAAAATGAGTTCTTCAGAACTTCATACTCTTCACAAAAATAGAAAATTGTCTAGAGTCTTGAACTCATCCAATATAATTTCAAACACGATCACAACATCTGATATTAGTAAACATTTTCCATGGTTTTCTGGGTGGATAAAAAAATCAGGATGATTTTTATTATCATTGAATGATCATCCTCACAATTATTCGATAGCACAACTCTCTAACAATAACTGGTTGACGAAAATCATGACAAAACCCCTTATTTATAAGTACAAGGTATGCCATATCCAACATAATTGAATTTATGAAATGGAATAAAAACAAAAATAATGTTTTCAGTCCCACCCATGTATTATAGAACATAGGTCGCCAACGGTTTTTAACAGGCGGACCCCTCCAATGATAGACGAGAGGGTTCCGAGAAGTCAATCATTTCTAGTAATTGACGGTCGAGTCATTCAATTAATACATAATTATTATTATTAGTTGAACCACATCCACATTTAATCAAAGCCTAACAGGAGAAAAGGACACCTCGAACAATGCCACAACACCTTTGAAAATGACTGCTGCAGATACAGAAGAAACGTCAGGCTCAAAAATCTGCCGAACACGTCTCAGAAATCCGATAATACCTTATAATTTATTGAAAAATGATTGAAATAGACAAAACACATTCGTGGGATATAAGATTTCTCAGTGACGATTATAGTACTGACTCATTGTTTATTGAGTAACTGATCCCAAGAAGTTAATGTTTATACAGGGATATACATATAGGAAAACATTAACAAGATACAAACACAGAATGAATTGATCTGTTAGATCATAACATCAAAATGACGAAAAAGGAATTTTATATGGGGAATTCTTTTCTATTGTCTCAAGAAATATTTTTTTAATTTCGATTTGAATTTATTTTTAGTTTTTATTTCTTTCAAGTTTTTTGGCAAATAAGTAAGAACTCCTGAGTAAAGCAGAGATTTTCTACCAAAATTGCTTCTGATTTTAATCAAATCGAAATCATTCAACTGTCTTGTATTTTAGTTATGAATACTCGAATTTGAAGTAAATCTTAAAGTCGAATGTTCATTGTTGGTTGATGTCAAATGAATAAATAAATAGGTCTTCAATTTATACAGCTTTTCTGAATTGAGTAGATTTTTTGGTGTTCACAAATTCACAGTGGGTTCACGATAATGCAATTTGTAAATACACTCAATTGCTTTATTCTGTAGTATTTTTGAAGGTTGCAATAAAGAACTAGATGCTGTTCCCCTAACTGTGATCAAATACTGTAATTTTGAATATATCAAACTGAAATAGATCATTGTCAAGTATTTTCTTGGAATATAATTTCTTATTTTTTATAGAATATCGATTACTGGAGATATAATTTTCCTCAGTATTTGGGTACGAATCGACCACGAAAGAGTAGGATCGATATATAGCCCCAAAAACTTGATTGAATCAGTATATTTTATCACATCTTCCTTAAGCTTCATTTCTTTCAATGATTTTGTCATAGCTGATCGTTTAGTAATGAATATGAAAGAACATTTTGGGATATTCAAACTCAGTTTGTGAGCTATTAGCCAGGAATTAATTTTTTGAAGATCATTTTCAACCCTAATTTTGATGTCATCAATTCTTTTTGAAGAATATACAAGTGTGATGTCGTCTGCAAATGATTTGATTCTTACTTCTGATTCTGAATTAGATATTGACTTCATGTATATAAGGAACAGAACAGGTCCGATAACTTTGGTACTATATAACCCACCTGAAGAAGCTGTTCTATAGAGGAACACTTGTGTAAGTTTTGTAAATTCCAAATAGAATACAATTTTCCGAGAGAGTATGTTCCATCACGATGCTCCATGGTAGTATTGTGAAATTCACACACCTCTATGCTTATATCCTAAATACCCCTTCAGCCAAAGAGCCACTCAAATAATGTATTGGTCTTATCGCCCTTTCGACGATCCTCCTCAAGAAGACAAATTTCCTCATTTTGGCCTCCTATCTCTTCATTTTATACAACAATGAAATAAATGATGATGTAGATCCGAAAAAATGATTCCCAACCAGCCATCCTGCTACTACAACATATAACCAATTATTCCCTCCTTCCACACAAAAGAGATTTCCAATATTCCCATACTTTTTTCGACGCAGCAGAATCGGGAATAATTGCCAATCAACTGAATTCACAATCCACTCATAACGTCATGTCTTCCGACATTGACGGGAATTTTCTTTCAATGGCGTCATTAAAAAACTCCGGATTGCGGGTAGCACTCGAGGGCTCTTTCTTATTTTTCATTAGATAAGTTTCTTGCGTTCGTTTCAATAGGAATTCGAGGAAAGTCATTTGTGCAAACGTACCTCAACGCTATCTGAACGAACAGGACTCGGTTCTCCTTTCTCTCGCTACAAAAGAAACGATTTTTATTCGAGAAAATGGCATACCTTGTACGATGAGTCGGCTTCCCGCTAGCAGATACATAATGCTTGCTTTAAAATGCGCCTAATTTAATGAATATATGCAGGATTTGATGTACGCATCATTTCGCTGACAGTGCGGTAAAAGTAGAGAATAATATTTTTTATAGTACAGTGTGTTACCTTACGACTGTCATCAATTTTATGTTGGGATTTTTTATTGGATAAAAAAGGTCCTATGAAAACATGTTCTGAACTCATTTGTTTCGAAGATACGTGGTGTTTTTTGAAAACGGTCACTTGAAACAACAAGAGCATTTTTTTCTCTATAAATACAGGCTTTTTGACGGATTCGAAACATCATGCAAAAAGTCGATCCTGATTTAATAGAACTGGTGGCAGTAAAATATTTTTCAGGAGATCAATTTGTCACAGTCTGCCTCTGAAAGGGTATGTAACTGAAGTTGAAACAAATCGTGATCTGCAAAAAAATACTCTGCCAAGCCCTAAATTTAGGTTCGTTGAGTCCAACAGTAATTTGTATGGAAGCCCTTCCAGAGGATGAGAGCTGTTTCAGAGGATGGAGGGTAACGTTGCCCGAACGTATTGAACTTTTTGAAGTATGTTTATGTTCATCACAATTAGATCTCATTCTAAAGTATGATTTGCGAAATCAAAATCAATCAAATCAATTTATTTTCCTTTAAACGACAAAAGTACATTTTGTATAGGAATAGTCAGTCTAGGAGAATATATATTACAAAGTAATAAGTCATATTTAAAATAAAAATCTATCCAGTCACCTGTACAGACCTGAATGAATAAAATTCGTCTATGGAATAAAAACAATGTTTCAACAGAAATGATTTCAAATTATATTTGAATTGTTTAACATTACAAGATGTTTTAATATCATGTGGTAAATGATTATAGATTCTGGGACCGATATAGTTGGGAGAATTTTGTGTAATTCTATACCTGGCAACAAGGGTATGAATTTCATTCTTTCTTCGAGTATTCATATTGTGCAAATCTTTGTTTGTTTTAAAATCATTTCTGTTACTGAAAATATAAACTGCCAATTCATAGATGTATAAACTAACAAGAGTTAAAATTCCATAAGTGGTAAAAATTGGTCTACATGAAGACATTCTAGAAGTACTAGAAATGCAACGTATAATATATTTTTGTTTGATAAAAACATTTTTGGCCATGGTTGAGTTGCCCCACAAGCAGATGCCATATCTCAGTCTCGATTCGACTTCTGCATAGTATATGCTACAAAGTTGGTCTCTGTCCAGTACAGTTTTTAAGTTCCTAAACATGTACTGAATAGAATTCAATTTAGAGATCAAATTTTCACAATGTGTATGCCAATTGAGATATTCGTCTACATGCAAGCCTAAAAATTTTACTATGGTTTGGTTTGATAAGTTTGTATCATTTATATTTATTGAAAATGAATTAGTTTTATTCTGATAATTGTGAAAACGAATAATTTTAGTTTTCTGTGGATTCAAAAATAGGTTGTGATCACTGAAATAATTGGAGGCATTTATTAGGGCAACTTCACATTCATTTTTTAAAGATTCGGTGTTCTTTGCCGACACTAGTAGCGATATGTCATCTGCATACGCGATAAATTTGTATCGGGCATACTCCGAAATATACAGTGTTTTCCAACAAACACGAATTCTGGATCAAACATGATTGGTTTTAGCTTCCTCAATCGTTACCTCGTCGTTCAAAGGAATACTGTGAAAAATTGGTAATGAAAAGAAGTATGTTTTCACCCCCACTCCCCCCCCATATCTTCGATACTAAGCTGAGTTTTGGACCTATGTTCAGATGAACTCATCTTCATCAATATCTCAAAATCAATCTGCATATGAAATTGATGACAGTACTAATTGATAACCTGCTTTTCATATTCAACAGAAAATCCGTACAAGTAAAATCAGGTTATCATTTACATCAAACTCAGAAAAATATACCTGAAACTGGTAGTCCACTTCATCATTGTCATTATTTTTCCTGCTGACTAGTTGTTAATTTTCAATCTGAAAAAGGATCAACGGTTATGAATACATTTTTCTATATATACCTTTTAACAATAAAACATTGATTGACTGACATAGGTATATTCATGATTCTGATTCATTTTTTATCGACACTTGAGGTTTTTAAATAGTTTTTTTTATTCGAATTAGGTATCACTAATATTGATGTAAACAACTCATTTATCATATTTAGTATAGGTATACAATTCGATGAAACACTGTCACATACTTTGAAGGTTGATATCAATGAAAATGTAAAAATGTAGAATGCTGTCGCTGTATTTTCCATGTATTGTAATTCGTGCTGCCATCTGTTTGTAGTAGAAAGTAACCGCTTTCGTTCAGTGATTCTATGCAAATGAGAAATACGTGGCATTCTGCACATCAGAGTCGATTAAAATGAAATATATTATTTAGATAAGATTAGATTTGTTCCAAAACAGAATATCCCACTAATCATAAATCATATAGGTATATCAAAATGTTCCTTAGATAAATACTTGTGTTTCAGATGAAAAATATTTCAATTCTCAAATAGATCACCTAGTGCCCTTGAAATGGGTGTTTTTGATAGTTGCTCGTTGATTTCATCATATGAGAAATATAACTGTTCCTTTAGTCATTGTATCATTTTAATTATATGTGCCTTCTTGAAAATGTCTCAGAGCGATATTCATACCGTTTGGGTATTTCTCAACTAACATCTTACAGTCACCAGAAAAGTTTCATGTCTGCGAATGAACTTGTGGGTTATACAACTCAACTTCGTTTGGCACATCACTATATTCTGTATGGAGAGTAAATATTCCCTAGGCGGTAATTTTAGTTCTTGTTCCAGCAAAGTAAACAAAACCGAAAACTTCATCCCTGAGTTTCGTAGATATTAATTCAAACAATGACAGTTTGGTGGTACAGCTTATCCAATCCATCTTGGCACAGAACTAATAACGTATATGTCCATCAATCTCTGTGAATTATACTGAGATAAAAAACACTCATTTTATGTGTTCACTGAGTTGATATCTATACCTAGTAGGTGTTTTTCCTTTCGTCATGGTCTATACTACCGAGGTGCTACTGGAAAAGTATCTGAGTTTGTGCCAAGATGGATTAGATAAGCTGTACTTCACAACATTAGTATCAAAGAGAAATTATAGCCTTATTTCAATGGGGAAATCAGTGAAGATGGATAGCTGCTGAGAATTGAATTCATACAGGAAATTGAAACCTTTGATGAATTGAATGTTATGGAATCAATTTATAAGGAAAGTTTTTTAATTTGCTCTGAATACTCGAAAGACGTTATTTCGTCAACGATATTTTCAGTAATTTTATATTATTCCATCTATTCAAATTGGTAGTCCGATCGTTGATGTTAGTTGGAACATTATTCAAAGTCAAAATATAGATACTTTTTCAAAAATGACGAAATGTTTTGTAGATCCTTTCTTTATTCCAGCCTTTTTTTTTCAATATGGACCATTGAATAATGATGTCTGAAGGCACGTTGTGGTGAGATTTTAATAACAGTTGCCTATATACTATTGATCAAGTTTGCTCATCGATCATACAAGTGGTTTTGTCGAACGCGTGCCAATTGTTATTTAATTTGAGTTTGATTTTGGCTCATTGATTTTCATATACTGATAATTCGATTCTCATTTTTTATTCGACGGTTCATTTGAGTTTTCTTCTTTCGATTCTATTGCTATCATTCGACCTGACACCTAAAGTTCTTCAACAGGTTTCAGTACAGTGAATGATACCGACAATGGGAGTTGAAACCAATTCCACCACTGAACAAGGAACATTTTGAACCACATCAAAATTAACTTCAATGTTGTCATTATATCATACTGCAGAATGCCATATATTGAATCATCCTTATTATTTTTCCATCCATATATTACACACACAAAAAACACCAACATTATATACAAATAATTTTCGAACCACTCATGTTAAACTGAATTCGTTGCTTTTCTGCTTATCTCTTGGAAACTGCAGCAATATAAGGTAACTCAATGTTTATTGAATACTCTTTTTCGTGCCAGAAAAACACATTACATTCCATTATACCATCATGAATACTCTTTGAATGCATGTTTGTTCAAGCTGAACACCACCCTGAAACTGTCGATTTACATTTCTTGTCTATATTACTCTCACACTTCTTGAAAACACCCCGTAAATAAGTTGCGGTAAGCTCAATTATATGGACGATTAATAACGAATGTGTAAACATCCTAAGTATTGATACAGGTGGTTGCGAAATACTCTTCGAGTTCGGTTATAACAGAAATACATTCCACTACTATGAGTATAAAATGAAAATCTGAACAATGTTTTTCCCTTGGCATCATTCGAAATTTCCAATGAAAATCCAATAAATATAGAACCTGTCAAATTTGGCAGGTTGAACATAACACGTGGCAACGGAGTCTTGGGGCTCATTTGCACTAAGTTTTTGAACTGAAACTGAGTGAAAGTCAATAAGGTGTGTCAAACACAACACTTCTGCTGCATGTGATAGAGATAACACCCATAATCTTTATATTACTGGCAGAAATTGTGCGATGAAATTGCTGGCATCATGTGAGAATATAAACTTTCAACCGAATTCATATAGGGATTACCGTGTGCATATTTCAGGAGCAGCTGTGTATTTTTTTCAGAAAACTGCCGAATTAGTTTTTAATGAACGAAAAGTCCGTGCTTTACTAGGGCCATATTTTTTAATTCTTGAAGCGCTCCCTAGCATTATTTATGCATATTTAAATCCACCCATGCGGTGTTATTGGACGAAAAGCGGTGCGAAAGCGGAATATAAAAATGTTGAATTATACACCACGGCGCAACGGGTTTGATGCTTTATCAGGAATTAAAAACTAGCGTTCGAAAAATACGTTACGGGTATGATAGTTGATTAGGCCAGCGGGAAATTTGGTACGCTTTCATTTTCACAATGAATCATTTTCGAAATGGTTAGACTAATTTTCACAAACAATAGTGAAACCAATGTAGGTTTTGCTTCATATTTCACGTTGTATAATTGGGGTAAATAGATTTTCAAATTGTTTTTTTATACACATGCATTGAATGCTCACAATGCAGCTAGTACTGTAGAAGACTCAATTTTTCCTTCTCAGTTTTTTCGGCTACTTAAAATCTGAAAAAAAAAAGACACATATCATATTCAGGAAATGAAGCATTTTGGCTCGTAATTTTTTCGTCCACCATGGATCTACCTGAAATTCTCACAAAAGGTAGGGAATAGCTCAAGGATCATTTTCTATATCATGACGCTGTACGCTAGAGCCTTGGGGGTGGTTGCCACCCCATTACGGGGGTGGAAAGTTTTTATTACATTTCAACTGTAGGAATCGACGGAAGAAGTAATTCTAAGAAAAAATGTTCCATACGTTTTTTTCGTAAAAGTAATATTTTTTGAGTTATTCGAAGTTAAAGTAACACTTTTTTGACGAAAGAATCGACGTTTTCAATTGTTTTTTCGCAAATAACTCTAAAACTATGCATTTTATCAAAAAAAGTGTGGAGTGGTAAATTGTAGCTTTTGGAAAAACAAAAACAATGCTTTCTTTTTAATTTTCTTACGACACATACGAACTGAGATACAGCAAATTATTGCTCGGCTTTTTTCGATAAATCTATAAATTGAAAGATTTAAAGCGAAATAACTAGAAAAATTTGCATTTTCCGAGTTTTTGAAGTATTCCATCAGAGCTTTCAAACAAGTGAGAAAATGTCTTCCTAACATGAAAATTGACCGACTTATGATCAAAATGAGATCAGTATCCGCTTTTTTCTACGAAAAAAATCTGTGAAAACGAGCTCCAAAGTACCCCCTAACCCAAATTGATCGCCACCCTTCTGTGATTTTTTTTATGTATGTACTATCAATACATCCACGAAGCTTGACAAATTTAAAATACCTAATTTTAGAAAAATTGGAGTTTAAAGAGAAAAAGATTTTTTTCAATTTCGTGTTTTCAACCCTGTTCTTATAAATATCTCTCAAAATACTAAAGATACGAAAAAAACGATAAAGTACTAAATTGAAGCTTTTTCGATGACAAAAATTTCCCTGTGTGTAGATTTTTTGTAAAGTGAACTCTCCCCATTTAAAAATTGAGGGATCTTAAGTAATTGTTTCAACATAGTCTTATATCTCCTATCACCTGAAATGAAGGAGCTATGCTTAAAAAAACGACCAACTTTTTTTTTGAAACATTTGAATTCCCCTCTTCGGAGCGTAGTAATCTACATAACCGGTATACTTGGCCGTTACGTTATATGTACCAATTTTTTCATTCATATTGGAAGACAGAGAAGAAGAAAAATCTGCTCGCTTGTGTGAGTGTATATTTCGTTGATTTCACACCAGTGTATTATAAAGTTCGAAGACAAATTATAAAAATTCCAATGTTTTCAAGGGTAGTTCATAACGAGGGTAGGTTGAGAGATTATGAAATTGTATCCCAAAGCATGAAACAATCATTATTTAACTGTTTTTACCCATATTCAGGTTTTTAATGTTATTTTATTATTTTTGACAATGAGGGGTAGTTTTCACCCCTAAAAAACATAAAGCGTACAACGGCACAGTATAGAAAATGAACTAGAGGGTGTAATAAGCCTATTCTCAAATTTTTGTACAAGTCGGTGCTGGACGAAAAAATTGCGAGGTTTTACCAGTTTTTTAGCTTCATTTTCTGAACTAATCGGAATGGAGTGTAGAACGGCAGATTTCTAATCTACCCCTAAAAGTTGATGCTTCGATCAAAAAACATTTCGTTCTGAGTATAACACGTTCTATTAGTCAGCAACTTCTCGTATAACTCAAAGACTCAAAAAAACAAGAACTAATAATTTATCAAATACTTATCGGGAGTGTTTCAAAATTACCGATAATTTTCCATGAAAGCATGTTGTCTAAAAACTGCATGAGTTTATTTTCATATTTTGTCGAAAGAGCCCGACTCCGAAGGATATTTTTCCTCCAGGTGATTTTTGGAAATCTGTCAAAGATTTGAAATTTGACATATGATTTCGTCTTTTGAAAGAGGTAGCCATGTCCGACATTTACCACCAGAACTAACTGTTTGAGATGCAAGTATCCTCGTATTGAAATTCTGCCCTTCTACACTTGTATAAATTTCAATATTGATTCTAATTTTTCCAGATCGTGTTAGGTTAAGAACCCAAAAAAAACTAGGAAGAAAGAATTTATCCCCCCCAAAAAAAGTGACTTGCAAACAGTACTCAGACTCAATTTATATTGCGCTCTGCTCTTAATTTGGTTATCAAAACTTAATAATTTTGGTATTTCCGCATAGATCTTAAAATGTGAATCATTAATATACATCACTTTTTGCTTTGGATTAGACCAATAATGTAACGTAGCACAAAAAAATGTAGAAATAGCATTCAACAATCAAATTTCTAGAAAAATAATATAAAAAGTTTGCATGGTTTGTAATTTCATGAACATATGCCAAATTTTATCAAGCTGGAATTGAGCTTATTTTTTATCATTTTGACCATATTTGATATTTTTACGAGAATTCGCTCATCTGATTAAACCTTTTTCATTAGCCTCATTATAACGATACAACCACTGCACTCGAGACTCGAGAAATAATTTTTCTTCTTCCACTATTTTGAAACGTTCATTACGGGTGTATTCTGGATTAATGGCGGCCGCTTCCGGAATTGTTTCTTCAAAATGATGGGATATGTAACATTTGATTTCATGACTACTATCACTTGCCTAATTATATCCTTGAATCTACAATCAATTTTTTACCTACTTGCTGCAATTCAGTATCTTGTTGATCATTGATCATTGATGATGAAACGAATTAACAAACAATTTTATAGACCGGATGAGACTACTTACTATCGTGAGTTTGAGAGAAGCTAGTTTCTTCATAACAGTCAAAGCTTATCGGTCATCATATGCAGATAAAAAACAGTGTAAAAACATTTAAAAATTGAGTAATATCTTTAAAAACTTAATTGTATCAACCGGCATGGTTGAATTATGAGGACTATTTATAGGTTAGTCACGTGAAGCGTGGTGAAGTTGATGTATGACAAGTGACAGTTGACAATTTATTCAAGGATTTATATTGACCCATGGAATCGATAGATCTATCGCTCGCTTTCTCTGCCATGGAATTCATGGAATTGCAAAAGCTTGTTCGACAGAACAAACGTGGCATCAGTGGTTTTCAAAGGAAGCGCCAAGTGTATTGATGGAGATATATCATTATTTGCAGACCCGTGGTGACCATGTATAAGCCCGTTACATCAAGATAAAATCGATCAGATTTCGTGCCCCTGTTACACACTGAAGTCTTTTACCGAACAAAGTTTCCAATATTATGGTTCATTCATGAGAGGTGATCCGCTTATTTCTTCAGAATGTTCCCATCATCGAATGAAAGTTCAAAAATACAATACATGTTGATTATTTCTTCTGAAAATAAAGGTTTGACCCTGTAAGGCCACTGTACATTTTAACACCAACCACCCATCAATACTCAGGATGTTCACCTTCCCCTCCAGATAGCTTACCCTCTACGCTACAAGCTTTCATCAGCATTTACGTCCCAATTCACCACACGCTCCTAACAGCACCCTCCATTTCTTCCCCAGGAACAGGACGGCAAGATCCTCAGCAACTTCTTCAGCGCTATCAAAGACGCCGGAGCAGGGGGAGAGGAGTTTTTGAGGACGTTGGAGAGGTCGCACGACATAACCCTCTTTGCGCCCTGCAACAAAGCCCTCGAGGGCGACCTCACCCTTAACAGTATTCTGAGCGACAGCAAAAGGTTCTTGGAGATCCTCAAGCTGCATTTGGTCGTCGACGATCGGCTCTACGTGGACAAGATTGCCAAAGAAAGCAACAATAAGGTGAGAACTTCCGTATAGTGATTTGGCAGTTCAACGTTTGTTTTCTCTTTAATTAGGTGGGTACAGTTACGCAATAACTATTTGTTATAAGTGTTTCTAAATTTCTTGTTAATATTTGATGGATGGTTCTGAGTGGGCAACCCTCATCATATCATTGATAATCGATCAATTTTCTTCTCCTAAAGATGATAACCTTCTAGCGAAACACCAACCAAATAATCTATTCTCAAGAGAAAGAATCCACTCTTCAGAGTTTTTTCTATTGAATGTATTCTGCACTGATGAGTTGGATAGTGAAGTTGCAGTCTCTACCATAGCAATACTTGTCAAAGAACAATCGACATCTATAGTTCGGCTAGGGAACTTGTAGGACCATCCTCGTACGATATCTGATTAATTATTCAGTTGGACTTGATACACAGGGTTTAATTCTCAATAGACTTGGCACGTAATTAACAAATGCCACTGTCACCCCACACGCAACGCTTATTAGTCGACCCCTGTATGTATACAGGGCAGTTAATCCAATGACAAAGGCTCAGTGACAGTAGCCACGATTATCTGATTAGAAGCGGACCGTGAAGAGACGCTAGATTACATTATACGGCGATATTTGGCCGCGGAAACCAGATCAGCTCAAATGACACGTAGTGATCACCTGAGATGTGACTAATAAGTTGCTATGGAGAGGTCAGGATACCCGGAATTGATTTAAATTTTTGGAAATGGGTTTCAAAGCCTGGCTGTTTTGTTGGGAAACGATCCTCAGAAAGCCTGGTTCACAATGGAAGCGTAGGGAAACTCTACTCGTCTGGTCAACCTCGATGGAACTAACAAATCTGAAACGACTGATATAATTTCCAGAAAGTGAAGGCCAAAAAACTGTCTATTCGTCACCAAATAAAATTTCGTAAAATATTTTTATTATGTCCATTCCAGAACTTCATAAACTTCAGCTAGAATAAGAGGTGTCTAAAATTGTCATTACACTTATTGTTCAATTTCACCTGAATAATTTGTTAAAAATTCCCTTTTTTCTCTCCTTTCAAGTGGATACACGGGAAATTTTTGTCGAAAAAAATACTTCAGATGGTTTCAATACCACAATGTCCAATTACTTTCATCTGAATATGATTCATTCCAATGAAAAAAATTCCATTTCGAAATCATAAGAAACACTCAATGAATTGCCTGGAATAATAAAATCGCCTCACATTTTTCTCGAAAGAACCAAAAGAATATCTGCTTGCATAAAATTATTTTTTCTAGGTAATTAAATATTCCTTTTGGATAGAACAAGTCCAATCAGTCAGCAACATCTCGTATAACTACATTTTGACTATCATTAAAATTACAAGGACTTATATTCGTCATTTACGAATGTCAAAACATATTTGTTCTTGAATTTTTTTGAAAGGAAAAATTTAGTTATACGAGAGATTACTGACTAACTGGACTTGTTCTATCTGAAATGAACAGTTTTTAATTTACACAGTTTTTTTTTTATTAGATAAAAGTCTACTCTTCTGAAAAAAAATCATAATGTTCCTTGAATATATTTTGGCAGTCAAAACTTGGCGTGTTGCTGTTACTTTTGTGTTAGTAATCATTTATTTGCTTTCTTCTCAATTGTACAAATTTTTACGAAAGGAGTCCAAAATAATCAAAAATAGAAATCAACCATTCAAGACCTCCAGATATAATTTCAAGTAATTTCAATGATTTTCGAGGACGTTACAGCTAGGATGTCTGACAACTCTAGTGTTGAGACTTAAACCTGTTAAAGTTTGTGGTAAAATTGGCAACACCTGCCTAATATGATCATAGGCTTCATGCATGTTTCCATTATATCAGTTCAGATGACGCTTGCAATGGAAAAGCAATGAAGTGCCATGAAAGTACAAATTTCCCAAGACATGTATAGTCAGCCAACCAGTTTGCTGTCCGATCGGTAGACTTTATTATTTGTTTAGAATGCCGGTCAACTTCCCAATATTTGCATTCCTTCTCTTATTTGACTTCATTAATATGGCGTTCATTAATATGACGTTCATTAATATGACATTGCATTCTGCTTATTTTATTGACTGCTCAAATAAAAAGGTATAATTTGTAGATTGGTCGGTTAACTACAAACTTCCGATTACTTACAAACTGAAGCGTCAAAGTATTTCAAAAATGTTTTTTTCCATATCAGAAACGTCGATTTCAAAATTCAAATTTTGGTATTGATGAAAACACTTCTACTATACAGGGTGATACATATCAGAGTAATGACTGTTGTGACAAGGCACTATATCTTTAGGTTTTCCAACTCCACCATGAATGTATCACCCATGTATCGAATCCATATATAGTGGGGAAAATAACCAAGAACGAATTGAAGCTTCAATTGCCAGTCCATCTGAATCAGAATGATGATAATATGAAAAAATCTTTTATATCAACCTCAAACCCTTTTATTAAACACTAACGAGTACTAGTTCAGGAAATGAACCATTTTCGCTCGCAATTTTTTCCACCATGGATTTACCTGAAATTTTCACAGAAGGTAGGGAATAGCTCAAGGATCATTTTCTATATCATGGCGCTGTACGCTAGCGCCTTGAGGGTGGTTGCCACCCCATGACGGGGGTGGGAATTTTTTATTACAATTCAACTGTGGGAATCGACGGTAAAGGTAATTCTAAGAGAAAAATATTCCATACGTTTTTTTTTTCGTGAAAGTATCATTTTTTGAGTTATTCGAAGTTGAAAGTAACAGTTCTTTGACGAAAAATTCGACTTTTTAAATGTTTTTTTGCAAATAACTCTAAAACTATGCATTTTATCAAGAAAAGTGTGGAGAGGCAAATTGTAGCTTTCAAAAAAACAAAAACATTGCTTGCATTATGATTTTCCTTCGACACATACGAACTGAGATAGAGCAAATTAATGCTTAGGTGTTTTCGTCAAATGTATAAATTGGAAGATTTAAAGCAAAATAACGAGAAAAAATTCGCATTTTTTGAAGAAAGCTCATAGAATCTTCTTTGAAGTATTTAATTAGAGCTTTCAAACGAATAAAAAAATTTCTTCCTAGCATGAAAATTGACCGACTCATGATCAGAATAAGATCGGTACCCGCTTTTTTCTACGAAAAATATCTGTGAAAACAACCCCCAAAGTACCCCCTGACTATAATTGATCTCCACTCTTCTGTGATTCTCTTTATATATGTACTATTAGAACACCCCCCGAGTTTAACTAATTTAAAATGCCTAATTTTAGAAAAATTGGAGTTTAAAGAGAAAACGATTTTTTTCAATTTCGTGTTTTTAACCCTTTTTTTTAAATATCTTTCAAAATACCAAAGATACGAAAAAACGATATGATACAAAATTGTAGCTTTTTTGATGACGAAAATTTCCCTGTGTGTAGATTTTTTGTAAAGTGAATATTCGGCGAGATATAGCCGTTCGACACCTACATTTACGATCGAACATCACCTTAGTCAAGCGCTTTAAACTCTCCTCATATAAATATTAAGGGATTTCAAGTAATTTTATTCAAATAGTCTTATAGCTCTTGGAAAGCTCTAAAGAATCGTAGAAAAAATTTTTTTTCGCCCAAAATTAAGGAGCTTTGCTTTAAAAACCGATAAATTTTTTTTGAAAAATTTGAATTACCCGCTTCGGAGCGTAGTAATCTACATACCCGGTATATTCGGCCGTTATACGTTATATGTTCCACTTTTTCCATTCATATTGGAAGACAGAGAAGAAGAAAAATCTGCTCGCGTGTGTCGGTGTATATTTCGTTGATTTCTCAGTGTATTCTAAAGTTCGAAGACATATAATAAAAATTTCAATGTGTTCAAGGGTAGTTTATAACAAGGCCCAAACGAACTGACCTACGCCTAGAATTCGTCTTATATGGTTCACTCTTATTTTTATCTCAATATTTCCCGTATCATTGACAAATCATGTCAACTTTTTTTTAAACTATCATTGGATACCAATGGTTTGAATACATCGATTATATGCCGTCACTTTTCAATTTTTATCTCAATTTTCCTCGTACTATTGAGAAATCAACTCAACTTTTTTTAAACTATCATTGGATACCAATGGTTTGAATACATCGATTATATGCCGTCACTTTTCAATTTTTATCTCAATATTTCCCGTACTATTGAGAAATCAACTCAACTTTTTTTAAACTATCATTGGATACCAATGGTTTGAATACATCGATTATATGCCGTCACTTTTCAATTTTTTTCTCAATTTTCCCCGTACTATTGAGAAATCAACAAAACTTTTTTTAAACTATCATTGGAAACCAATGGTTTGAATACATCGATTGTTTGCCGTCACTTTTCAATTTTTGTCTCAATTTTTCTCGTACTATAGAGAAATCAACTCAACTTTTTTTAAAACTATCATTGGATACCAATGGTTTGAATACATCGATTATATGCCGTCACTTTTCAATTTCTGTCTCAATTCTTCTCGTACTATAGAGAAATCAACTCAATTTTTTTTAAACTATCATTGAATACCAATGGTTTGAATACATCGATTATAGGCCGTCAATTGTATGGAATTTTTTATTTTTCTTATAGTTTTCCTGAGTATTATTTATCTGTCACCTATCAATACAAATTCAACTCATCTTCTCCGAAATCGTCTCAAATCCATCATTGGATATCAATGGTGTGAATGCAGCGATTCTATGTCATTAGTTGTTCGAAATCCCTAATTCCTACATAACACAACTTTTGCATATTTCATCGCTATCAACGATGCCCACTGAACATTACATGCATTTTCTGTTGACGAAACTTAATTCATTTTCTGATTTTATGACGTTGGAGTAGTTTTCTCTGCTGAAATTTCGTGGTTGTGACGGACGGGAGACTAGACTGTTACGTCATCCTATGATTTTTCATACTTGTCGTTTTTGAATCGATTGAATTTTACAGCTTTTCGTCGATATTTCGTAAACTATTGATTTTAGAGGAAAAATAACTCGAAGTTTTTTATAGCATTCGACGAGATCTACAATTTCACTCCCATGACAAATTTTGATAAAGTGAGCGGTTTCGGAGATATATAGTTTGTTTTCTTAAAAAAAATCAAATTTTCCGTAATGTTGATTTTAGAAAAAAAGTGTAACGAAGTTTTTGATAGGATTCGACAAGATCTACAATTCAACTCTCCTGACAAATTTTGATTTGATTAGTGGTTTCGGAGATATATATGGTTTTCTATATTTTTATACTTTGAAAAAATTCGAGTGGATTGAATTTTACAGTTTTCGTCGATATTTCCTAAACTATTGATTTTAGGAAAAATATATTCGGGGTTTTTATAGTATTCGACGAGATCTACAATTTCACTTCCATGACAAATTTTGATAAAGTGAGTGGTTTCGGAGATGTAGTTGATTTTCTAAAAAAAAATCATATTTCCCGTACTGTTGATTTTAGAGAAAAAAATATTTGGGGTTTCCATAGTATATACCAAGATGATCATTTTTTTACTCTTGGTGATTTTTGATTTTCTCATCCGTTTCCGAGATATTTACAGAAAAAACTCCAGAAAAAAATTAATTTCAGAAATTTCCCGATTTTTCCATTTTCCGATCGGTTTAGAAAAAAATGTTTCAAATGAAAAGTGTAGAGTATCACGAGGCGTATGCGACTGTTTTCTCGTTTTTCGATTACGAGCAACGGTATGGTCTACAGAGTGTCCGAAAAAAACCGACATGTTACACAATAAACACCCGTAGAATCTAAAGTAATTTTTTTTAATTTTTCCCCAACAATAGGTCTTTGTAGGAAAGAATAAGGACTCCTTTGATGGCAATTAAAAATTTTTCCAGTCAAAACTGCGATCTGAAACGTGTTACAACCGAAAGGCAAAATTTTGTCGAAAAAATACCGAAAAAACCACTTTCCAATTTTCCGATTTCTTTCAAAATCAATAGGTCTCTGCACCCCAACGAGGGTTAAAAATGACCCGAGTTTCAACTCGATATCTCGTTCCGTTCGACCGCTATCGTGTTACAAAAAAACATCCGGACAGACACACACAGACAGAAAAAAAATCAAGTTTGGCTCAATCGGCCTATTTTTCGACGCTGATCATTTTTTCCAAATGAAATTTTTCGATATCTCTTCAAATAAAAAAGTTTTGCCCGCTGCCCTGTCCGGTATACTCTGCGAAACGCAACCGTAGAATACACCGATTAATACTTAATCGATGTAAACAAGGCACGAACGACTGACCTACGCCTAGAATTCGTCTTATATGGTTCACTCTTATTTTTATCTCACTATTTCCCGCACTATTAGGAAGTACTCCAGTCTGCTTTTCCATTCCAAAATATCACAGGAAACCTATGTTTAAATACATCGATTATATGCCGTCCCTTTTCAATTTTTTCTCAATTTTTCTCGTACTATTGAAATATCAACTCAACTTTTTTTTCTATCATTGGATACCAATGGTTTGAATACATCGATTATATGCCGCAACTTTTCAAATTTTTTCTCAATTTTTCTCGTACTATAGAGAAATCAACTCAACTTTTTTTAAAACTATCATTGGAAACCAATGGTTTGAATACATCGATTATATGCCGTCACTTTTCAAATATTTTCTCAATTGTTCCCGTACTATTGAGAAATCAACTCAACTTTTTTTTAAACTATCATTGGAAACCAATGGTTTGAATACATCGATTATATGCTGCAACTTTTCGAATTTTTTCTCAATTTTTCTCGTACTATAGAGAAATCAACTCAACTTTTTTTTAAACTATCATTGGAAACCAATGGTTTGAATACATCGATTATATGCCGTCACTTGTCAAATTTTTTCTCAATATTTCTCGTACTATAGAGAAATCAACTCAACTTTTTATTAAACTATCATTGGAAACCAATGGTATAAATACATCGATTATGTGCCGTCACTTTTAAATTTTTTTGTCAATTTTTCTCGTACTATAGGGAAATCAACTCAACTTTTTTTTAAACTATCATTGGATACCAATGGTTTGAATACATCGATTATATGCCGTCAATTGTTTGGATTTTTCAATATTTTCTCATAGTTCCCCTCTGTATTTTTTTTTCTATCACCTATCAATACAAATTCAACTCATTCCCTCTGGAAATCATGTTAAAACTATCATCGGATACCTATTGTGTAAATACAGTGATTCTATGCAGTCACTCGTTTCAACTTTTCATTTGTTTTAAATAGTTCCCGTGAGTATTTCTATTTACCACCAATCAATTAATATTCAACCTAACTTCTCTGAAATTCGTCTCGAAACTATTATTGGAAACCAATGGTGTGAATACAGCGATTCTATGCCATCGGTTGTTTAAAATCTTCAATTTCTCCATTACACGACTCTTAAATATTTCATCGCTATCAACGATGCTCACTGAACTTTACATGAATTTTCTGTTTGACGAAATTCCATTCATTTTCTGATTTTACGTCCTTTGAGTAATTTGCTATTATGAAATTTGGTGGTTGCGACGGACGGGAGACTAGACGGTTACGTCATGCTACGATTTTTCGTACTTGTCGTTTTCGAGTCAATTGAATTTTGCTTTTCGTCGATATTTCCTAAACTATCAATCTTAGAGGAAAGATGAATTCAGGTTTCATAGTATTCGACGAGATATACAATTTCACTCCATGACAAATTTTGATAAAGTGAATGGTTTCGGAGATATATAGTTTTTCTTAAAAAAAATCATATTTCCCGTACTGTTGATTTTAGAAAAAAAATATCGCGGTTTTTCATAGTATACACTGAGATGATCATTTTTTTACTCTCGGTAATTTTTGATTTTCTCATCCGTTTCCGAGATATTCACACAAAAAAATCCAGAAAAACCTGAATTTCAGAAATTTCCCGATTTTTCCATTTTCCGATCGGTTTAGAAAAAAATGTTTCAAATGAAAAGTGTAGAGTATCACGAGGCGTATGCGACAGTTTTCTCGTTTTTCGATTACGAGCAACGGTACGGTCTACAGAGTGTCCGAAAAAAACCGACATGTTACACAATAAACACCCGTAGAATCTAAAGTAATTTTTTTTAATTTTTCCCCAACAATAGGTCTTTGTAGGAAAGAATGAGGACTCCTTAAATGGCAAGTAAAAATTTTTCCAGTCAAAACTGCGATCTGAAACGTGTTTCAACCGAAAGGCCAAATTTTGTCGAAAAAATGCCGGAAAAACCACTTTCCAATTTTCCGATTTTTCTCAAAATCAATAGGTCTCTGCACCTCTACGAGGGTTAAAAATGACCCAAGTTTCAAATCGATATCTCTTTCCGTTCGAGAGATATCGTGTTTCATAAATTCCAACGACAGACAGACAGACCGACAGACAGACATACAGAGAAAAAATCAAGTTGGGCTCAATCGACGTATTTTTCGACGCTGATCATTTTCTCCAAAGGAACCATGCCTCTATCTCTTCAAATAAAAAAGTTTTGCCCGCTGCCCGGTCCGGTGCTCTGCGAAACGCAACCGTAGAAATACACCGATTAATACTAATCGATGTATAACAAGGCACGAACGACTGACCTACGCCTAGAATTCGTCTTATATGGTTCACTCTATTTTTTCAATATTTCCCGCACTATTAAGAAGTACTTCAGTTCATTCTAAAATATCACGGAAAACCTATGTTTAAATACATCGATTATATGCCGTCACTCATCAATTTTATTTCAATTTTTCTACGTACTCATTGAGAAATCATAGTCAACTTTTTTTTAAACTATCATTGGATACCAATGGTTTGAATACATCGATTATATGCCGTCACTTTTCAATTTTTGTCTCAATTCTTCTCGTACTATAGAGAAATCAACTCAACTTTTTTTAAACTATCATTGGATACCAATGGTTTGAATACATCGATTAGTATATGCCGTCACTTTTCAATTTTTTCTCAATTTTTCTCGTACTATGGAGAAATCAACTCAACTTTTTTTTAAACTATCATTGGATACCAATGGTTTGAATACATCGATTATATGCCGTTACTTTTCAATTTTCTTCTCACTTTTTCTCGTACTATTGAGAAATCAACTCAACTTTTTTTTTAAACTATCATTGGATACCAATGGTTTGAATACATCGATTATATGCCGTCACTTTTCAAATTTTTTCTCAATTTTTCTCGTACTATAGAGAAATCAACTCAACTTTTTTTTAAACTATCATTGGAAACCAATGGTTTGAATACATCGATTATATGCCGTCACTTTTCAAATTTTTTCTCAATTTTTCTCGTACTATAGAGAAATCAACTCAACTTTTTTTTAAACTATCATTGGATACCAATGGTTTGAATACATCGATTATATGCCGTCACTTTTCAATTTTTTTCTCAATTTTTCTCGTACTATTGAGAAATCAACTCAACTTTTTTTTAAACTATCATTGGATACCAATGGTTTGAATACATCGATTATATGCCGTCAATTGTTTGGATTTTTCAATATTTTCTCATAGTTCCACAAAGTATTTTTTTTCTATCACCTATCAATACAAATTCAACTCCTCCCCTCTGGAAATCATGTTAAAACTATCATCGGATACCTATTGTGTAAATACAGTGATTCTATGCAGTCACTCGTTTCAACTTTTCATTTGTTTCAAATAGTTCCTGTGAGTATTTCTATTTACCACCAATCAATTAATATTTAACCTAACTTCTCTGAAATTCGTCTCGAAACTATTATTGGAAACCAATGGTGTGAATACAGCGATTCTATGCCATCGGTTGTTTAAAATCCTCAATTTCTCCATTACACGACTCTTGAATATTTCATCGCTATCAACGATGCTCACTGAACTTTACATGAATTTTCTGTTTGACGAAATTCCATTCATTTTCTGATTTTACGTCCTTTGAGTAATTTTCTATTATGAAATTTGGTGGTTGCGACGAACGGGAGACTAGACGGTTACGTCATGCTTGGATTTTTCATACTTAGTCGTTTTCGGGTGGATTGAATTTAACAGCTTTTCGTCGATATTTCCTAAACTATCAATCTTAGAGGAAAAATGACTCGAAGTTTTTTATAGTATTCGACGAGATCTACAATTTCACTCTCTTGACAAATTTTAATAAAGTGAGTGGTTTCGGAGATATATAGTTTGTTTTCTTAAAAAAAATCATATTTCCCGTACTGTTGATTTTAGAAGAAAAATGTATCGGAGGTTTTCGATAGCATTCGATCAAGATCTACAATTTAACTCTCTTGACAAATTTTGATTTGATGAGTGGTTTCGGAGATATAAACGTTTTTTAAATTTTTATACTTTGAAAGAATTCGAGTGGATTGAATTTACAGCTTCTCGTCGATATTTCCTAAACTATTGATTTAAGAGGAAAAATGAGAAGGAGTTTTTTGAAGTATACGACGAGATCTACAATTTCACTCCTATGAAAAATTTTGATAAAGTGAGTGGTTTCGGAGATATATAGTTTGTTTTCTTAACAAAAATCATATTTTCCGTAATATTGATTTTAGAAAAAACATGTATCGAAGGTTTTGATAGCATTCGATAAGATCTACAATTTAACTCTCTTGACAAATTTTGATTTGATGAGTGGTTTCGGAGATATAAATCGTTTTTTAAATTTTTATACTTTGAAAGAATTCGAGTGGATTGAATATACAGCTTTTCGTCGATATTTCCTAAACTATTAATTTTAGGAAAACTGAATTCGGGGTTTTTATAGTATTCGACGAGATCTACAATTTCACTCCCATGACAAATTTTGATAAAGTGACTGGTTTCGGAGATATAGTTGATTTTCTTAAAAAAATCATATTTCCCGTACTGTTGATTTTAGAAAAAAAATATGCGGGGTTTCCATAGTATACACTGAGTTGATCATTTTTTTACTCTTGGTGATTTTTGATTTTCTCATCCGTTTCCGAGATATTTACAAAAAAAACTCCAGAAAAAAATGATTTTCAGAAATTTCCCGATTTTTCCATTTTCCGATCGGTCTAGAAAAAAATGTTTCGACTAAAATTTGTAGAGTATCAAACGATCTACACGACAGTTTTTTTGTTTTTCGATTACGAGCAACGGTATGGTCTACAGAGCGTTCCAAAAAAACAGACATGTTACACAAAAAACACCCGTAAAATCTGAAATAATTTTTTTAAATTTTTTTTCTTCAGATAAAAGTTGTAGCAGATGGTTTGAGGATTTCTTCAAAAGTAAGCAAAAATTTCTGCGATCGAAACTGTAATAGCCACGGCATTTCTAGCAAAACTCGAAAAAACGTCATTCGAATGTCAAAAAAACACCTTTCTCATTTTCCGATTTTCTTCAAAATCAATAGGGTTCTGAACCTCTATGAGATCTAAAAATGACCCGAGTTTCGAAGCGATAACTCTTCGCTTTCGAGAGTTATCGTGTTTCAAAAAAAAGTGTGACAGACACAGACACACGGACAGACAAAAAAATCAAGTTGGGCTCAATCGGCCTATTTTTCGACGCTGATCATTTTATCCAAATGAAATTTTTCGATATCTCTTCAAATAAAAAAGTTTTGCCCGCTGCCCTGTCCGGTGCACTGCGAAAAGCAACCGTAGAAATACACCGATTAATACTAATCGATGTATAACAAGGCCCAAACGAACTGACCTACGCCTAGAATTCGTCTTATATGGTTCACTCTTATTTTTATCTCAATATTTCCCGTATCATTGACAAATCATGTCAACTTTTTTTTAAACTATCATTGGATACCAATGGTTTGAATACATCGATTATATGCCGTCACTTTTCAATTTTTATCTCAATTTTCCTCGTACTATTGAGAAATCAACTCAACTTTTTTTAAACTATCATTGGATACCAATGGTTTGAATACATCGATTATATGCCGTCACTTTTCAATTTTTATCTCAATATTTCCCGTACTATTGAGAAATCAACTCAACTTTTTTTTAAACTATCATTGGATACCAATGGTTTGAATACATCGATTATATGCCGTCACTTTTCAATTTTTTTCTCAATTTTCCCCGTACTATTGAGAAATCAACAAAACTTTTTTTAAACTATCATTGGAAACCAATGGTTTGAATACATCGATTGTTTGCCGTCACTTTTCAATTTTTGTCTCAATTTTTCTCGTACTATAGAGAAATCAACTCAACTTTTTTTAAAACTATCATTGGATACCAATGGTTTGAATACATCGATTATATGCCGTCACTTTTCAATTTCTGTCTCAATTCTTCTCGTACTATAGAGAAATCAACTCAATTTTTTTTAAACTATCATTGAATACCAATGGTTTGAATACATCGATTATAGGCCGTCAATTGTATGGAATTTTTTATTTTTCTTATAGTTTTCCTGAGTATTATTTATCTGTCACCTATCAATACAAATTCAACTCATCTTCTCCGAAATCGTCTCAAATCCATCATTGGATATCAATGGTGTGAATGCAGCGATTCTATGTCATTAGTTGTTCGAAATCCCTAATTCCTACATAACACAACTTTTGCATATTTCATCGCTATCAACGATGCCCACTGAACATTACATGCATTTTCTGTTGACGAAACTTAATTCATTTTCTGATTTTATGACGTTGGAGTAGTTTTCTCTGCTGAAATTTCGTGGTTGTGACGGACGGGAGACTAGACGGTTACGTCATCCTATGATTTTTCATACTTGTCGTTTTTGAATCGATTGAATTTTACAGCTTTTCGTCGATATTTCGTAAACTATTGATTTTAGAGGAAAAATAACTCGAAGTTTTTTATAGCATTCGACGAGATCTACAATTTCACTCCCATGACAAATTTTGATAAAGTGAGCGGTTTCGGAGATATATAGTTTGTTTTCTTAAAAAAAATCAAATTTTCCGTAATGTTGATTTTAGAAAAAAAGTGTAATGAAGTTTTTGATAGGATTCGACAAGATCTACAATTCAACTCTCCTGACAAATTTTGATTTGATTAGTGGTTTCGGAGATATATATGGTTTTCTATATTTTTATACTTTGAAAAAATTCGAGTGGATTGAATTTTACAGTTTTCGTCGATATTTCCTAAACTATTGATTTTAGGAAAAATATATTCGGGGTTTTTATAGTATTCGACGAGATCTACAATTTCACTTCCATGACAAATTTTGATAAAGTGAGTGGTTTCGGAGATGTAGTTGATTTTCTAAAAAAAAATCATATTTCCCGTACTGTTGATTTTAGAGAAAAAAATATTTGGGGTTTCCATAGTATATACCAAGATGATCATTTTTTTACTCTTGGTGATTTTTGATTTTCTCATCCGTTTCCGAGATATTTACAGAAAAAACTCCAGAAAAAAATTAATTTCAGAAATTTCCCGATTTTTCCATTTTCCGATCGGTTTAGAAAAAAATGTTTCAAATGAAAAGTGTAGAGTATCACGAGGCGTATGCGACTGTTTTCTCGTTTTTCGATTACGAGCAACGGTATGGTCTACAGAGTGTCCGAAAAAAACCGACATGTTACACAATAAACACCCGTAGAATCTAAAGTAATTTTTTTTAATTTTTCATCAACAATAGGTCTTTGTAGGAAAGTATAAGGACTCCTTTGATGGCAATTAAAAATTTTTCCAGTCAAAACTGCGATCTGAAACGTGTTACAACCGAAAGGCAAAATTTTGTCGAAAAAATACCGAAAAAACCACTTTCCAATTTTCCGATTTCTTTCAAAATCAATAGGTCTCTGCACCCCAACGAGGGTTAAAAATGACCCGAGTTTCAACTCGATATCTCGTTCCGTTCGACCGCTATCGTGTTACAAAAAAACATCCGGACAGACACACACAGACAGAAAAAAAATCAAGTTTGGCTCAATCGGCCTATTTTTCGACGCTGATCATTTTTTCCAAATGAAATTTTTCGATATCTCTTCAAATAAAAAAGTTTTGCCCGCTGCCCTGTCCGGTATACTCTGCGAAACGCAACCGTAGAATACACCGATTAATACTTAATCGATGTAAACAAGGGTAGGTTGAAAGATTATGAAATTGTATCCTAAAGCATGGAACAATCATTATTTAACTATTTTCACCCATATTGAGATTTTTAATGTTATTTTTTAAGTTTTGATAATCAGGGGTAGTTTTCACCCCTGTAAAACAAAAAGCGTACAACGGCACAATATAGAAAATTAACTAGAGGGTGTAATAAGCCTAATCCCAAATTTTTGTACAAATCGGTGCATGACGAAAAAATTGCGAGGTTTTACCATTTTTTCAGCTTCACTTTCTGAACTATACGCCCAGAGCGGAGGTAGAGCGAGGGTTGGCCAATTATTTCAGATGCCGAAGCGCCCTGGGGCGTCGAACTGATTTTAACAGTGCAGCATTTGCTGTTTCTACGGTGGAGAAACCCAGAAAAACCCACAGTGCTACCGAGTATCCGGAAATATGTTAATTTTTGAGGACTATTATGAAAGAAGTAACATGAAATGTTTAGCAAACATTCTCTGTTGATATGTGAGAATCATTCATAGAAAGCCAAGAAGCACTTCCTGAAACCTTCCTTATCTCCACAACAATAATCATGTTCAGTAATATCATTACCAAATATTAATAAATTCATTTCTAGCGTTATTATGTACTATTTGAAAAAAACTGAAACAGGTCGATTTTTATTCTTGAATTGACGATTTACAGTATGAAAATATCATCCCCCTCCAGCACCCCTTCTGAATTATAAGCACCCCCTCGAAAATTTTAAATAGCAAAGGGGTCGTGTTGCACCTTGTTGAAAAGAGATTTTAGTCCTCTGTTCAGCAATATGAAGTTTTTTGAGTTTGGTGCAATCATAACTAGGAAAATTAATTTTCACAATTGAATTAAATGTTCGAAATGACCACCATTATTCACTTCTTGACAATAACCTGATCTATTAAACAGACCATCCCTGTAACCTGGAAAAAATCTTTGAAGATACTAAAATATTAGAGAAAAAGCCAAGGAAACAATTGATATGAATCTAGTAGGCTGCTGTCATTTAGGTATTTTAAGTTACTAAAAGAAGTCAGTATAATATTTGTGGGGTATTGAATTTAATTCTGGCTCATTTGTCTGAGACTCGAAGAATAGACATTTTCATTATGAGTGGTTGTGGTAATAAAACGAGAACTCAAAAGGAGGTTTGTGAAATGTTTAATAATAAATCCCTGGTCAACACGTGTCCCAGTCTACAGTTAGAAATTGATAAGAAGTTTCGTGAAACTGGACATGTAAAAAATATTGGAAAACCAGGTTCAATTTACTGATGAAAAAAGGTAGATGTACTTCTAGAGATTGAGGAAAATCCGCATAAGACAACTCGAGAACTTGCTGCCGACAATGATATAAGTAAATCATCTATTTTGAGAGTTTTGCATAAATAAAAATACCACCCTTACAAAGTTCAGTTGGTTCAGGAGTTGAATGAAGATGATCCTGATAGAAGGCAGGAATTCTGTGAATTGATGATGGACAGAATGAACGCAGATTTCCAGTTCATAAACAAAATAATGTTTTTTGATGAAGC
The DNA here is from genome assembly GCA_032362365.1 of Zygogramma bicolorata. NCBI lineage: Eukaryota > Metazoa > Arthropoda > Insecta > Coleoptera > Chrysomelidae > Zygogramma > Zygogramma bicolorata. Next base: position 327,374 of record JAVJAQ010002960.1, read on the forward strand.
GACGTTTCATTCAAACGGAATAGTTAACAGACAAAAATGTAGATATAGGAGGAGAGAAAATCCTCACTGGATGTGTGCGACTCACACTAAATATCCCCAGAAAGTTAACGTTTGGGCCGGTATCATATACAATCAAATTATTGGCCCTTATTTCTTTGAGGGCACTGTTAATGGTGAAGTTCATCTAGATTTTTTGATTACCTTTTTAGTGCCTACATTACAAATACATTTTCCTGATGTTGATCATCCAAATGAGATAGATCGAACTATTTACTACCAACAAAACGGAGCTCCACCGCATTCTGCACGTGCAGTAGGAAATTATTTAAACGAGGTTTTTCCCAATAGGTGGATTGGAAGACGTGGAACGATGGAATGGCCGGCTAGTTCCCCCGATTTGACTCCTCTCGATTACTCCTTATGGGGTTATTTAAAATCTAAAGTATATTTTAATAGACCTAACATTTTTGCTGATTTCAAAGTTAGGATAACGGAAGAAATTAACAAAATAACCCCCAAGGTTATACGAGAATACAAGAAGTTAATGGTGGTCATTTTGAACATTTAATTTAATTGTGAAGTACATTGAAATATACATTCTAAATATAATGTGGCATTATTATCTTCATTTTACGTGAAGTTTTGTGATACCTAGAGACATTATCAAAATTTTACATCCTAAAAATCAATTCTCTCAGTTATGATTGCACCAAACTTAAAAAACTTTATATTGGGGAGCAACAGAGGACTGAAATTAATTTCCACAAGGTGCCACACGACCCCCTTTGCTATTTAAAATTTTCGAGGGGGTGCTTATAATTCAGAAGGGGTGCTGGAGGGGGATGATATTTTCATACTGTGAATTGTCAATTCGAGAATGAAAATCGACCTATTTCAGTTTTTTTTCACATAGTACATAATAACCCTAAAAATGAATTTATGTGAATGTATGTGTCATTGAAATTTTTTAATTTATTCAGAGCATATTAGCTCGAAATCGAATTTTTTGATAACGTTTGGTGTATCTGGTGAGAATGTTCTATGAGCTTTCCATATGCCCACCGATGAGCTCAAGGGCTCTGAGCGAAATAAGTTTATCTGGGTCTGAGAATTAAATTTCATTCCGATGAATGAATGTTTTTTACGAACTACTCTCTATTTGTGTGAAAATGTCTTGTGAATGGTACCTATTTGATTCAAGCTTTGGGTGATTGATATACAAATTAAGCAAGAAAATGTAACTTTTATGATATCCAGTGCACCCTACTCCATATAGGCAGGGGAGCAGCAGCTTTAGATTAGACTCTTTCTTCCTTCTTGCAAATGACTCTTGAGAATGACTTCTAAATACTACCTGATGTTATTTCTTTCATACAAGTTTTTTATTCCTTCGCATCGACTTGTAGAAGAAAAATCTAAAAATCAATTCCTCATCAAAATATCCATATTTAATTTTTTGTGCCTACTATCTCAAAATCACCGCTTCGTATTCACCCCAGAATCACTCATTCAAAACCGTTCGTGACACCAAAAAATGAAATTCTTTCAGGACGGACCCTATAATTAGCATCCCTTTGATCGTGAATAACATTCAGCCAACCCTCAGCGGCGGTTTTTTTGTGGAGAGTCAAACTTTTGGGCTTTCGCTGTTTATTTATAGTCCCTTAGATGGTTTCGGCTGATGGAATTTCTTGAATTAGGCATTATCTTGTCATGGGAGACGCCATAATTCTTCGGTTTTTGTTGGCAGCTCGCACAAAAGGGATTGCAGTCACATTAGAGCTTATCTATACGGTGCGGAGGTTTAATTTAGACGTTAATCACCGTCAATCGTTATGAAAGTCGTTATTTTTACGAGGCACACCTATATATGGGGATATTCGATTTTTCTTTCCTGTCTTCACTGAATTTCCTTCTCACGTCAAATACGAGGACTACTGTTTTTTTACTTTGAAATATTAAAACATTTCAAAAACCTTGAAATCTCCAAAAATCACATAATGCGATATCGAACTCGTAATCACCCAATGGGCACACGTACGTTGAAAACACGTTGAGAAGATGCTACATAACCAACCGTTGAAAAACAGTAAAAATGTCGCGGGAAGTAACGTTTTCTTGCATCGAGAATTATAGTATTGAAAAACGTTGTGTTTCAACGTATTATTATAATTTATTTCATGCGCGATCTGAACGTTCATTTACATCGTGTTGCTATATAATATTACTATACGAATTTATATATATAATAAATAATGTATAAATAATTTTCATTTCCACCATAATTTATACCTTTGATAAACGTTGTCCATCAACTTTATATAATAATATATCTTGACCCAAACACTAATGTTGATTCAGAACATAAATGTCTATTATATCACCTCACAAGTTTATTTACTCACTTAATCACATATAAAATAATGTTTATTTCCACCATAAACTATATATTTAAAGTACGTGGTCTTTCAATAATATATCACGAGTATAATCATTCAATAACATTGTTCCATAACGTTGACGTATATTATATCACTATACAAACTTTATGTCCATAGTGACATATTCAAAAATAAATGTAAGATGGAATATAACCCCTCCAGTATCAATTTTCCTTTCCCGATCCAGCAAAAACTCCTTTGTTTTGGATTAATCAAAAGGAATCTTATCTCTTCTTTCCCAAGCATTGTTCTGGTCAAGTCCTCCGTCTCTTATCACCTCAGACGCTCTGACAAAATCAAAATGGTGGAGAATCTCCTGAAAAATAGAGATAGTAGGCATAAAGTAATGGTGATTAAACTGTGTGTGTGATTGGTTTTTTTGGCTTTGGAGTAAACCAATTAGCCAGTGATTAAACTGAAATTACAGAATATTTGAATTATATGTGCTTGAAATGCTAAAGTATTACTCACCAACTCAAAAATGATTGTACAACACTATTATATCACAAACTAAGAGGGTATAACTCAACCGTCAACATGACCTGTTGTCGTTCGCGATAACCGCTACGAGCTCGAGCTACGAGATACATCGATGAGCGCCATGAACAGAGTCTGCGCGGAAGCAATTCGTTCAACGTGAACGTTGATACCATGTTTTACACTTACGTATATGTTACCGAATTATTCAATAGAGAGTATAAATGATATGTAATTCGAATTTGAATTGGGAGTTGATGATATTGTTTTAATGAAACGTTTAATCAACGTGTTTCATCAAGCAGTGGTTTTCGAATGTATGTAAATAACTTGTTTCGATGTCGTTCCGTAGTAACGAATGAATAAAACACACGAACAAGGAATTTATCAATACAGTGGGATAATAAGATTAAATGGTTGTTTGATAGCTGATTAAATACGTATCTTCATAAATCTCCAACAACAATAAGGTAATAAACTAATCGATAGGTTCGTTGAAGAATGCACTCAAAGTAGAAGTTGATAAAATGTTCAACATTAACGTGTTTCTTACGTAATTCATCAACTGGGAGCATGAATACTATGAGATATAAAGGTTTAATGAGAACATGACAAAATCATTCATGTATGACGTATTATCAATGGGGCCTATTAATTAGTAGTTGTTGAAAGCATTTGATACAATGTTGAAATAACGTTGGTTGGTAATGTAAAAATCACTTCGGAGAATAGTGCATATTATTGAAATCATTTAGTAACAAGAATATAACGTAGATTCATAATGGATTTGAAATATATATTTTACTATAACTATCAACCAGATGAGTCGAAGAAAGTTGATTAATCGTTTGAAAAATACGTTTGATGTGAACGTTGATACCATGTTTTACACAAACGTATATGTTATGGAATTGATCAACAGAGAGTATGAATTATATGTTACTTTAACGTCAAATGGAGAGATATAGATATCGTTATCATAAAACGTCTAATTAACGTGTTGTACCAATTACTGGTTACTGAATGTTTTCAATACAATGTTAAAATAACGTTTAATATCATAGCATTTGAATCACACTCACAAACAACGTATTCTCACCAGTTTTCAATAATAACTATTACATTAATACGTTGAATTCAATGTTATTGACACGTAACTTAAACACGTTACAAGTAATAACCAAAATGACAACGTTGACCATTCAACTGGTAACGTATATTTCAACGATACAACGTTAAAAAAACGTTGAATCAACGTACGTGTGCCCATTGGGCAGCTCAGCAAAACACATCTTATCTGGAAATACCCAAACAGTGAAAAAAAGTGCTCCTGAAATTAGCACCGATGCAGAAGAATGGAATCAAGAATCTCATGGAAAACGCAAATCGCCGAAAACAATAGTAGGCAGAGACATGAAGTCAATAGAAACATTATAGCGGTCCCTAAGATGTTGGACTTGCACGTCTATCGACTTTATCCCAACACAACTGCTCCACAAATGCATCTTTCGAGATAAATATTCAACAAAAGAATTTTCAAAAAGCGATGGACGCTACATCATGACCCGAAAACACCTGCATGAGACGTTTTTTATACAGGCAGAACAGAAATCAGTCAAGTCTTCCGGAAACACACTAAGTTTCAATGCATCTTTTTTATTCTTGAATATTCAGACGATCAATAACTCTTAATTGAAAGAATCAGAAATATTTCTTGACGAATTCAAAAACATTAATCTCTCATGTATAAACGAAACGTGTGTGACGATTAAGAACCTTGGACAATTTGTAATACCTGGTTTTTACCTAGCAAGCTGGTACTGCTGTGCGGGAAGAAAAGGCGGAGGCTTTGGAATATGGGCTAGACAAGAATTCGAAGTTAATGAACTGGATCTGAGTTAGTTTTGTATACAAGGCATTAGTGAAATGTGTGCTGTAACATTTATAAACAAAAACAATGACCCATTCATCATTATATGTTGTTACGGACCCCTTAGTGGAAACTTTGAAATTCTAGAGTCACAGCTAGTCGAAGTTGTGACAAATTATACAAACCAAATATAAAATTCGTACTCTGCGACGACTCCAATCTGAATTACCTGAAACAATATAGTAAATACCTGTAATTATCAAATACAATCCAATTCAATTTGAAAAATACTGTATTCTGGCCAACACGTTTAACAGACACTACAATATCATCAATTCATCATATACCGTGTGTCACAGACTCATGGTACACCCCCGTTTTCTCCTTTGTTTTTCTAGCTATATTTTTGAGATTCGGAACATCGAATGAGCTCACTGAACAGCATTTCTCGACATATCTGAAAGAAAAAAAACAACTTCCAATTTTTCCGGAAATGACATCAACTTTCGATTCTTGAATAGGACACCCTGTATATTATTACATGATCGGCTAGGGATGATCATGAGGAATCCAACGATACCAGGTTTGATGATGTTATCTCCAATGACTGCGGAGATATCGCCATTTGTAACAACGTGGTGAGGGTATTTTGTAAACTAATCTCAAAAATGAAAGGCTCAATGCCCTACTCTGGTATGAATAAGAAGATAATCATTTCGAATGGAAAATTGTCAACTGACCCAGTTGATTATATCCAATGAATCCAACTCATACTTCAAGAATGACCTGCTTGAATTAGTGAATGAAATGAAGGGGGTAACAGGTCACAAATCATCTCACCAAAATACTTGATTTCAGTTTCATCCAATCGATGGTTGGAATTTACTTATCTGATGAACAAAAAACTAAACAATAAAAGGTCTGCTGGTCTCGACGATGTGCCTGCTTTCGAAGTACAAGCACCATATACATCTGTCGATATAACCTTTTGTGTATTTGTTAAATTTGAGCTTTTACTCGGGTCGATTTCCTGATCGCTTAAAGGTCGGTAAAGTATCTCCTATCCATAGAAAAAAATAACAAACTCCTTATGAGTAATTATAGACCAGTCACTCCGTTTTTCCGAAACATTCGAACATTGCTGTTTGAGAGGATTTTTAGTGCACTTAGATACGAGTGATATCATGTCAGATACTCAGTAGGACTTATGCAAAGGAAAATCGACAACTACGGCTATGCCTGCTGTCTATGAGGCACTAGCAGATAATAAAGACGCTGGTGAGTGTCCTGTTGGGATATTCTCAGCAGGAAATTCGAGTTTGTTGACTTCGACAACCTCCTGCATGAAATCGGTTCTTCGAGAGTGTGGAGCAATTGGATTGAATCTTTCATAACTGGAAGAGAACAGTATCTTTCACTATCAAGATAAAGGGTCAAAAACGCACAAGTAATTCCGAACGATCATCTATAACAATAGGAGTGCCTCAGGGAACAATTTCAGCTCCAGTGTTGTTTCGGGTGTACATCGACAATGCAGTGCGTGGTGGGCAATAAAGCAACTATGCAGATGTTGTTGGTTGTGATTAGAGAAAAAAAAAAACAAGAAGACATTACAGATAATAGTAAAAATGCCTTATTCAGTTTGGATCAATGGTTCTCCCAAAGTGTATTGTCATTCAACACTGATAAAACAGCCATCATCCAGTTTCACGATTACCGAAAAAAGATAGAACCTCTGGATTTATACGTAAATGATCATATGCTAGCTCAATCCAAAGATGTTAGAGTCTTAGGCATATATTATGTCGATGAAAACTTGAACTTCAAAAAACACTGTGACAATCTAATACCAAAGTTACATACTCTTGCCTACAAACTGAAAAATCTACGTTATGTTCTTAACACAGGACAACGGAAAATGGTTTAGAGGTAGAATCCCGAATTCCGTGTTTGTTTCACAAAAAACTGTTATTCGCAGTATGCTAGGAATCAATAATACGGATTCACTAGGCCTTACTTTCAAAAGCTTGAAATTCTTACTCTGCCTTGTCTGTATATCTTCGAGATCTGTGTCTATGTATACGAAAACAAGAAATCATTTTTAAAGGTACACGATTACCACAATATCAACATCCGACAAAAAAAATAAGCATTCAGCATTCAGCCAAACACTCACAAAAAAACTGAAACTGTAGGAACACGTTTTCAAAATGTATCACCTGCGTCAATAAAGAACTGTACCTCATTGAATACCTTTAAGGGAGAACCTAATGCCGAGTTGCTCCCATAACCTACAGGAAATTTTCAACATGAACGTTGTTTGTAAAAACCGATAGACTTTTTGCTTTTTATTTACATTACAATAGATTCAAGATTTAGATATAAGACTTCTGACTATTCCTAATGCAGTTCATTGTCTAAATAAGGAAAATGAAGATATCCAGCTATCTATCCTTCTTCTCGATTGCAGGTGTTCCAGGCGCAGACGCTGAGCAAGGGCAAGAAGTTGTACTTCAACGTGCTGACGTCGGGCCCGAACCGTACCATGTCGGTGGAGGGGGGCGGAGTGAACGCGACGGTCATCCAGGCCGACTTGGCCGCCACCAACGGCGTCGTGCACGTCATCGACCGAGTGCTGGGCGTCCCCTATTCCACCGTGCTCGACAAGCTCAGGAACGACCCGATGCTAAAGTGAGTACTGATGATGGCGCCTCGGGAAAATCCGAAACGTCGTGCGCTAGTTTTTTACACAAAAGTCTTAATTCGCGAGTATCAACAAATAACTCGACAGAATTATTGGAAAGCCCAGCAATATTGATGTTTCAACGATATTCGTGGAATCAGGGTAGGGAAGCAGTTGTTCCTTGGTTAATATCATTCACAGTTGGCTAAATCTTCCACAAAAAGGAAGGAAGAGTCCATCTTGAATAAAAAATCCCCCACTTTCATGGCGCGACTGGCAATGCATCATATAAAAGTCAATTTTACTTGCTCAATTTGTACCTATATCAAACACACGAACCTTGAATCAAACAAGCAACATTTAAGCTAATATTTCTACATTACAAGGAGAAAATTTGCGTAGAGTGCTATTCGATTTGAAGTTCTACCCACCTGCTATTCTTCAATTCACTTTCGTCCGAAGAAAAGGTATAGTAACGTAAATGTGTTCCATAATCAGTGATAACTACTCACGGATGGTTTCGAATGTTTACTGAGAACAAGAGAAAGTAGGAAATATTTTCTCGACCTCTTTTGAAACTTTTCAACCTCTTCGTCTTTTATTCGAAACGTCATTCGAAGTACGAAGTGGTTATATCCCTGCTAACTCAAACACGACAACGTATTTTAACAAACCACAATGTTATAGCTACCACAGACTATCTCAGAAATGAAACGTTACCACTTCATCAGCCATTTTCCGTACCCCATCTATCGCATTGTCGCTAATCAGGGCCAGTCAGTTCACATTATTCGAAATCACTGTTTCGGTGAGCAATCGACAACACTGCCCATTTGCAGCAATCCCTCGTTACAAAAGTGAAATTGGTGAAATATTATTGTTTTGCCAAAAGCATTAAAATGAAACCTAAGTGCTCATACATGTATTTTATCATATTTTTAACATCTGCGTATAGTACAAGTAATAGGGAGCCAGCTACTCGTGCCCATAATGCATAATAAGGCAGGAGTTATTTTATTGCATGGATAGTTGCAGTTTGACGTACTTAACCTAAGAACACAAAATACTTAAAAAAGTGGCGAACGGAAGTGCCGCCATTTTGTGAAAAACCGTTTGGGCCTGTATCTCCGTAACCGTGCACTTTAGGCCCACAATTATTAGGACCTTTTTTATAGATAATTAAATTTCCTATCTTTTTTACCCGATATTTTTTTTCGTTGCACTTACCGTTCACGACTTATATTATTATTACTTTTTGTTTATTCACTTTTTTACCGATATCTCTTTAAATAATTGTTTAAACAATAAATCGTTCATAATAAAACAATTTTTAATCGATAAATTTTCTATAACTTTCATTCGAAACTTTTTTCTCTAAAGTTAATATTTTCGAAGTGCATTTCATGCAAATGCAGAACTGGCTGTGGCAGAGCCTGTGGGTGCCGAAAAGCAGGATTGGACTGTACGGTAATCTGTGAGAACTGCACAGAGGAAACGTGCACTAATCAGCTGAAAGTGATCGTCAACAACACAGAATTGTGCGACATCGATGAAGATATTGGTGATGATTCTAACGACAAATTAATAGAGGCGTTACAATCTTTATATGCCACTGACGAAGATAATGAAGAGGAAGAGGAGAATGTAACCAACATCGAAAATTCACCACCCTCGAAACGCCAAAGAGTCAGAGAAGACATATGATTCATTTTGGTGAACATTTGTAAAAAAAAATTTCACATATATTCTTCAATAAATATTTCATTTTTTTATTTGCGTGTTTAATTATGGCAGTAGTTTTTAAATTAATTATAGTAATATTTAATTGTATAAAAGAAAATACAAAGAAAAAATTTTAATGGGTATTCGCTATTTCTTGCAGGTAAGAACTTGAATCATTAATTATTTATTGAATCAAAAAATTTATATTTTTTTTATTATGTATCGGATTCGCTACATCATTACGCTATGCATACTTCGTTCTTAATAACCTTGTACTCGGTAGTACAACATTGAACGCGTTGTAACTTCAAAAATAGGTATTAACTTTAGAGAAAAAAGTTTTGAATAAAAGTTGTAGAAAATTAATCGATTTGAAAGTTTTATGATTAACAATTTATTGTTTAAACAATAATTTGAAGAGATATCGGTAAAAAAGTGAAGAAACAAAAAGTAATAATAATATAAGTCGTGAACGGTAAGTGCTACGAAAAAAATTATTGGATAAAAAAGATAGAAAATTCAATTATCTATAAAAAAGGTCCTGATAATTGTGGGCCTAAAGTGCACGGTTACGGAGATACAGGCCCACTTCCGTTCGTATTTTGTAAGTATTTTGTGTTCTTAGGTTAAGTACGTCAGACTGCAACTATCCATGCAATGAAATAACTCCTGCCTAATTTTGCAAAACAAAATCCTCTATTACCTGTATTAGTGGGTCAATGGCATTTACCAAAACAATATCATTCGATGGGAGCTTCATGAAACTTGTCTATTTGCAATACCTAATTGAAACACAAAATGTATTGAAAATGCAGTTATGACATTATTTCGAATGATTGGGATTAAGATAGTAACAAACAAACCTCGGCAAAGATTTCTCTCTCGAGAAATAGCTCCCCTCGATTTTCATCTTCGCTAATCTATGTTTTTCTCTCGAATGAAATGATCCACTTTCCGCCTCGATATGTGATATACTATTTCGTGACATCTAAAATACAACCGTCCTTCCTAGAGCAACATACACCTTGGGCAACTTGCAAGGATTCAATAAACAACTGGACAACACCTCCAAGAAATTCACGTATTTCGTGCCAAGAGACAAGGCCTGGTTCGACGCAAAAGTTGCTTTGCCCACTGCCATCAAGACTCTATTCATGAAGGAATATTCCTATCACGTGAGTACTTCTGAAGTTATGTAAATGATCATCATATTGACATGTTCACCTTTGGGAAGTTATATTGCATTACAGGTTTGATTTGAGACTGAATAAAATTGGTCGTTTGCTATCATGCTATTACTCAGTCAGTCATTCAGTCAGCAATTTTATTCGAAACGTTTGCAAATGGCCCAACCACGATACACATACACACGGTATGCTACTATTTGGTGCCAAATGCGTCCGCCACGCGCAATGACGTCACATTCGAGAAACGAAACTCGCCATTTGGATTTCTGATACATTGTTAACATGTTATTTTCATTCGCGGAGAGAATATTTTGAGTGTACTTCGACATCTACGTATGTTATTTATATTTTAATTTTTGGTTTTATGTGGGTGTATGGTTAATAACAATTTACAATGCCGAATTATGCCGTAGCAAAGTGTAGAAACTGTAATCAAAGTACCAAAGGTGTCAGTATAAAAAACTTTACGTTTCCAAAAAAAAAAGATTTGGCAAAACAATGCGTAATCGCTTGCCGGAGAGAAGATAAAATAAATTTGAAAAATGGTAAGTTAGTGCGTTCACTCCCCTCAACTGCGATCAGTTGATTTTGTTCTTGGGTAAAACAGTAAACAAATCAAACAAGATATTGCAGATTTTTGATTTGGTTTAACTATCGGTTTCTCGTACAATCGTGCGGAAATTTGTTAAAATATTGCAATGAGAAAATTCCATTGGAATTAAGTAACCATATTACACATAACATGATAAAGGTACTTATAATCCGATTATTTCTTGCAATTTCTGGAAAGTCACTAACCAACTTCTGGTTTGAATTTCAACTTTCTCTACCTGATTTCAGTTGGGTTTTGAATTAGTTTGTTCAAGAACAAATACTCACTAGGGAAACCCACATCAAGTATGGATATGAATAAGGCCCCTGACTGGATACAAGCTGTTTCTAGAGGTTCTCTTTCACATCCAAATGATGAATTGTGGAAAGTTGCTTTGAAACTCGAGTCCGAGTTCCATAAAATGCATGGTAACTCTTTGTCTAAAGAGGAGAAAATTTTCAAGAAATTAGCCGATAGAACTATGTCACAAATAAAAACCTTACGAAGTTGTCCTGTACTTTGCAAGAACTCGAACATATATTAGACTGCGAGACTTGTACAGGAAAAGCAGTTTCAAGAATGCTCAGAGGAACCTAGAGAAAAAGATGTCTAAATTTACCAACTCTGAGAAATAGTTGTATTACTTTTTACTCTGGATTTTGTATTGTGTAATATAATATTTAAAATTTTTTTAGCATTTTTTCACTTTTTTTTTAACACTGCGGTTTTCCGTTTTTCATCTTTTGAAATACTTGAGAACCTGAACATAATTAATTGAAAAAAAATCTGTTATTTATTCTTCTCAAATAATAATCACAACAAAAACAAGATGAATATTTGTTGACACTGATGTGCCTTGCATATAATTTAAAAAAAACATTTCACTGACTTATGTATAACGTACAAATCTAAAGAGAGACTACCTTATACAACTACTTCTTTTTCAATCAGTTTTAATTGGAAAAAAGTATTCACCATAATTTTGAATTCAATAAATTTCCAGAGCGTACCGCAAAATTAGATTGGAACCTATGTACAACTTCTCGTAGTTCCTCGAGAGTGACGTTACAGCGGCGAGAGAGAGAACGCTATCATGCGCAATAGCATACCGTGTGTAAGTGTATCGTGGGCCCAACTTCATCTGATGTCTTATCTGCTACCAATCATTACGAATGAATTCCAATCATTTTCCTCGACTTTCCGTATCATCCATATTATCTCTAGAGTTACCTGAGAATGATTACAGTTCACTGAAGGTTTCTCTATCGGTCAAGTTGGCAAGCTATTGAATCTGGACTTCTATTTTCGAAACGATCGCGTTCACAAATCCAATGCCAGACAGCTGTTTCGACCTACCAGGTCTCATCAGTGCCACTTGGCTGGACTGTGAACATAAACATTTCGAAATCTACGCCTTACGAAGTAAATCTCTGAAACTGGTGCAGATGGTGTAAACCTCCAAGAGGCAACGCCATCTGCTGGGAGGTTTACACCATCTTCACCAGTTTTAAGCTATTGAATCTCGTTTCAAAAAATATTTATGTGAGAAATATTGGAGAAATCCAGCATTGCTTGGAAAACCCCTGTTGGAGATCACAGGGCTAGTAAAAGTAATTTCATGAATTCATATGACAAGAGTATATGTGAATGAGAGGTTCAATACGGATATAGCTAGGTTCACTAACGGGCTCAATGTTTTTTTCCCACAAATAAATAAATATAACAAATTATTATGTTCTGTGGGATGGAATTACCGTGATTGTATTGATTGTCTCAGAATTACTTTATTTGTTAGTTTTGGTGAATTCATTGAATATTTCATCTGTATAGGCCTTATAACCAGTAGGTAAATAATAGTTATTCATGCAGCAAGGGCATGGAGTAGATGTTAATACCCTGAGGGCGAATATCTCAGAAAGCTTAAGGCCTCTGTCATAATAAATATATTCAGAAAAATCTGCGTTGTTCGATTTCAAATGGATACCTAATATGGTTGTAAAAGAAACACACTAGAAATTGAAAAGTTAACACGCAGAAAAGTTATCTCAAGAGCCCGTACGGGCCATAAAGTGAACTTTATCTCCGCACGGGCATAAAGTACACTGTTGTGTGAGTTGGTTACCAAGCAATGAAGCACATTGATGAACAAGTATGGCAAAAATAAAATTATGCCATTAGACATGCAATAAGCAAAGAGGCTGAAATGACAGAGAAAGGCGAAGTCAGGCGTCTTCCACGAAAAACTGAAATAATGCCTTTTAAATGCATTCGAAAGTCTGAAAGGAAAGTAGCATGAGTACTATTATCACTTTACGGGATCGATACAATGATTTTACTAATAGTAATGAGTAATAACCTCCTCTTCAATCTCGAACTTTCGATCCCTATATTCAGAAAAATCAGCGCATCCCGACATTCTCACGTATTCTTATTGAGGTGCTGCTTTGGAGTAGGCTGTTGCAAGTCTCTCCTTTTCAAGATGAATATGGCAGAAGATTCCGTATGCCACTGCGACGAGACATCTCAAGACGACCTGAACCATTTCTTGTTTTCATGTCAAATTAACGCCACGGCCATTAACTATTTATATTCAGTACTCGGTGATATGCGACTCTTGCCAGCAAACAGTACTACAATAGCCAATTTACTTCATTCAAACATGGAGTTTTTGCATAAGTTCTTAACATTTGTTAAAATGTCTAAGAGATCACTATGATTTGATTCATCTGCAGTATAGTCTCGTTCCTCTGTGTGACCCTATACATTCACCTACCAATTCCCCAGATCCCTTACCGAGGGCCTCTCTTGTGCTAAAGAAGTCGCCTTGATAGCCCCCTATGCGTGAAAAGTCTCCTCCTCTGACGTACTAATAAGTTGTCGTTAGGTTCATAATTATAGTGATCCAATTAAGTTCTAACTGGCCGAATGGGTAACTACCCAAGGCCAATATAAAAAAAAAAAAAGTCTCGAACTTGCATAATTTAATCTCCCGATGATGTCAACTTTGATGACGAAACGCATCTCGATTTGCGTTCAATTTTCCAAAATCCCTGTGTGAATCTGAATGACGAAACGTATCCCTCCATCTTCAGGCGACTTCTACACTGGAACGTCACCTCGTCATCTCGGACGAACCGTACACGATGGAGAGAATAAAGCGGATGACGAATGAAACGAACACTTTCGGGACGTTTGGCCAGCGGAGGGAAGTGGAGCTGCCCACGGTGAGGGGATCCCTGAAGCTGTTCGTCGAGGAACGTCAGGATAACAGTGAGTATTTTCGAAAATTGAATTCAACTGACCGATACTTGTTGAAAATCCATATTGACAAAAATTTCACAATTTCCTGTACGAATCTCGATCTGACAAAACAAGTTACTTGATCAAAAGAATTCAAATAATCACTCGTGAATGTACGAAACGAATCAGAATAAAAAATAAAGAGAGAAAAAAAAGAGTGGATGACTTCAGCATTACTAATATCTGTAGGTAGAAAAAATTCATTGTATAAACAACTAGAAGAGAATCCTGATAACGCATTATTGAAATTAGATTATAATACTTATAAAAATCGACTAACCTGTATTATTAGAGAGGCTAAAAGACAGTATTATCAAAAACAGATAACAGACAACAGTGATTCACTTGGTAATTTATGGAAATGTGTCAAAAATATCTGCCATGAACATAAAACTACTGAAGAAATAAAATCTATGAAATTGAGTGATGATATAATAACAGACAACATAAAGATTATTTCAGACCATCTCATCAATTATTACTCGGGAGTAGCACAAAAAATTATTGAAAATATTCGATCTAAAAATATCCCCACATTTGAAACACCCCGAACATTAGAAACATTTTATCTAGAAGACACGAACCCGACTGAAATAGGACAAATAATAAAATCGTTGAAATTGATAAAAAATCTCCTGGTATTGACAAAATCACTTCAGAAGTTTTAATATCCTTATCAAAAACAATATCAGAACCATTGACTCATCTGATGAATTTCATCATGAATTCAGGAGAAATTCCAAAATCTTTCAAAGTTGGCATTATCAGACCCATATATAAATGTGGTGATAAATTAGAAGCTAAAAATTACAGGCCTATTTCATTAATATCAAGTTTAGCTAAAGTTGTTGAGAAAATTTTGAAATATAGAATGGAACTTTTTTTGAAAAAGAATCATCTGATTTCAGAAAAACAACTTGGATTTAGAAAAAAAATTTCCACTCAGGATGCCATTTGTCATTTAACTAATAATATCTATCAACATCTTGATAATCAATATTCAGTTTTGGCTATTTTTTTTGGACCTAGCTAAAGCTTTTGATACGGTTGAGCATAACCGACTATTAGTAAAATTGGCAAATATTGGATTTCGTGGCAAGGTTCATAAACTCCTCAAGAATTATTTAGAAAATAGAATTCAATATGTTGGAATTGATGAAGCTAGAAGTGAAGAGAAAATCTTTCAATTCGGTGTACCGCAGGGAACCGTTTTAGGGCCACTTCTATTCAATATTTATCTCAACGACCTTTTTAATATTGACACTGTAGGTGAAATTCATAGTTTCGCAGATGATAATGTCATATTATATGGGGAAAAAAACTGGAATGAATTACAAACCAAAACTACATTAGATTTCGAGAAGATTAAAAATTGGTTTGATTATAACTTGCTCACAGTAAATTTTGAGAAAACAAAATATGTCCCATTCTCATTTTATAATATTTTCCCACCGGACTTAGGACCACTAATACCTCATGATAATACTAGCATTGAAAAAACTGATAGTATCAAGTACTTAGGAGTTATAATTGACAAACATCTGAAATGGGACAAACACATAGCTTTCCTTTTGAAGAAATTACGAAGTTTATTATCAAAATTCAAGTATCTCAAAATATTTATGAGCGTAAAAACCCTTAACATTCTTTATTTTTCATTAATGCAGTCCCAATTGAATTATGGGATTCTGGCTTGGGGAGGGGTCATGAAATCCCACATTAGAAATCTTGAAGTTCTTCAGAAACGGTTTTTGAAAATAATATATAATAAGTCTTATTTGTATCCAAGTGAAAATCTGTACATAGAAACACATAAAATGGACATAAGACAATTATTCGGATATAACATCATGATTTATATCCATAAACACAAATTTAATATAAATTTCAATAATCATATTTATAATACAAGGAATGAAAATAATATCATATTGAAAAATAGAGTTGAAACAACAACGTCTCAGAAAATTTTTAAATATTTATTGCCATTCTGCTATGATTTGATTCCAAATCATATAAAAATGATCAAGTCATTAGTATCTTTCAAACTACAGATTAAAAAATGGATTCAAGAATCACGTCGAAATTTATTTCATGAAATCTCTCACTTCAATTGAGAAAATTAGTTAATTTTTCAATATTATTTTGTTGAATTCTACAAATTCATCAAATATTATACATAAATGTAATTTGTATCTCCCGCAACAAGTTTTTAACTTCGCGGGTATAACTGAACTGTTTATTCACCTATTTACAAATTGATGTATATGCTCTTTTTTTATGAATTTTGAATAAACTTCATTAGTATTATTATTAGTTTAATGAAGCCATTTTTAGTGAGAAAACTGATATTTTTCTTGAGTATTTTCTTTGGCGAGGGGTTGATCGAACAAAGAAGTAGGGGGTGGTGTCAATGCTGTTTTGAGCAAATAGAGAAATTTTAACAACCGTTCGAAAATAGTAAGGGTCTCCGAAGTGAAATAATTCATTCAATAATCGTGAGATACACACACAAGTCAATGTAGAAAATTTCACCTTGTTGTTTAGTCCTTCATAAATATACATATAATTGAAAGTCAAAAATCATACATACATGATCCGTAGTTTTTTGGGTTTGTAACCTACCATAATCTGAAAAAATAAGAATTAATATTGGAATCTATACAAGTGTAGAAGGACAGATTTTCAATCTACCCCGAAAAGTTGCTGCGTCTATTGAAAAACAGTTCTTTCTGGATAGAACAAGTCCAATTAGTCAGCAATTTCTCGTATAACTCAAATTTTGCCTATCAAAAAAATAATAACAAGTGATATATATGAAAATACTTATCTGTTAACGTTTCGGAAACTAAGTCAGTATTGAAAGAAAATGAATATCCAGAAAAATTCATAGAAAAAACTTTGACAGAAATTGAAAATACGAAAACAGTCCACAATGAAGACATACAATCTACACAAAATAAACAACCTGTATCAAACATTATACCTTATGTCCCTCGTTTGTCTGAAAAGATAAAACGGATCGGCAACAGGTATAATATTAGAACAACATTCAAAACAACAAATACTTCAAGATCAATACTCACACATACCAAACCGAATAACCCAACAGAAAACACAAAAAATTATATTTATCAAATTCCTTGTTCGTGCGGTCAAAAATATATCGGTGAAACGACCATTAAAAGTGCGAAAGAGTGAACACAAGATGTACATCAGGAACAGACAGATAGGGGGTTTTGAATTATCAGAACAAATTCTTACTGCCGATGGAGACCACACAGTAGAATGGAACGACACCAAAATTATAACGAAAGAAAGCAATGGCAAGAAACGAAAATTAAAGGAATCTGCTTTCATCAAGCTGTCTGGTGAAGAATGCTTATCTATGAATTTGCTTGATATGGATCGCGGATGGCTGCCCCTCTTGAAGGACAAAATGTTATGTCAAATTTGAAATAATTTGACAAATGTCAATAACGAAAATAGTCTTTACCAGGCATTTGCATTGTAAAAGGAATTTGCCTAGAAGTTTTGAGAACGGAAGCAGATTTAGTTTCCAAAACGTTACGGGATAAGTATCTTTATATATATATATATATATATATATATATATATATATATATATGTTCTTAATTTTTTTTTGATAGGCAAATTTTGAGTTATACGAGAAGTTGCTGACTAATCGGACTTGTTCTATCCAGAAAGAACTGTTTTTCAATAGACGTAGCAACTTTTCGGGTTAGATTGAAAATCTGCCCTTCTTCACTTGTATAGATTCCAATATTGATTCTTAGTTTTTCAGATTGTGGTAGGTTACAAACCCACAAAACCACGAAACAAATATTGATCCACCACAAAAAAATGACGTTCAAATAATACATACATACATGTTTCTAACAGAGGATAACTGTTCATCTTCAGTGTTGCAATACAAGTGAAAACATTTCAAATCATGGCCAATGGTAGAAAACATTGAGAAACAAGAACCAGTCTCCAAACAAATTTGTAACAAGTACCATATTTCCTTGTTGAAAGGCGAACTTTTTCTCATCGGACGGGACTTTGGACTCGGGCACTTTTGCCAAAATATGAAAATAAATTCTTGCAATTTTTAGATATCACGCTTTCTTGCAGAATTATCGGTAATTTTCACGCACTCGTGCAATTATAACCGAATATTTCCCTCATATATAAAATGTCCCATAAGAGCAATGCAATTATCGAAAACCTACAGCGGTAATTGCATTGTATCAAGTCAACATAACAACACATTTGAAACCGTATCGCTAGACGTCAGTAAACACTACAAATAAATGTCAGATAGACTTCAAAAATAGAAAAACATTTCGCGCTTAGGTGAGTACTCCATAATATATTTTGAGGAAAGTATAAATGAACAAAAAATAACATTTCCTTGAAAATTTCTTTATTCGTGAAATATTCCAATGAATTACATTCGTGCATAAAAATGACCAGATAATTTTGCATTCAAGCGTGATATCTTATACAAATTGCATTCGGTTTTCATATTTTTTAAAAGAGCCCTCGTCATTCGGACTCGGGCACTTTCGCCAAAATATGAAAAAAAATTGTTGCGATTTTTAGATATCACGCGTTCTTGCAAAATTATCGCTAATTTTTATGCACTCGTGCAATTATAACCGAAAATCGTACTCTGCACCATAACCTAACCTAATTTCCTTTGAAAAGAATGAATATCTTTTGGGAAAAAATTCGCCTTTCAACCTGAAAATATCATATTCCTCACACATATACGTTTTGAGACTGGTTCTTGTTTTTAACATGTTTTTTACCTTTGGCCATGATTTTGAATTTCTTTCACTTATATTTTAACACTGGAGATGAACAATTTTCCTCAATTTGAAACATATATCTATGATTTTTGACTTCCAAATGTATGTCATTTGTGGAGACGACTTGGACCTATTTTTTCCCCAGTTGAAGGACAACATTGCCATGAATTTAGTGGTGATGGGGCAACAAGGAATAACTGTTAGGAAATAAAAATATCACAGTTTTCTGTAGCATCCTCACTATCAGTGAAGATCGTAAGACAAACTGTTTTTTGTTAATATGGATTTTCATCAAGTACTTATCTGCCTCAAGCAGATACAAACCGAATGTAAAAAGGCGTCAAACTCACAATGGCAGCGGGACTCGAGTCCTCGAAAACAACCGGTAAAATCAATGCATCACCATCAAAAGATGGTGGAAACGATGTTTCGCATCAGTTCTCCTTGAACAATCAACATTTCAATCGGATCAGTCAGATAGTTTTCTGTGCACAGCAATTTTGTGCACGCTCAAAATTTTGAAGCCCGCACGGCAAAGTATCATTTTCTCCCCGATTCGTTTTGATTTTTGCGTTTATTAACCAATTTTTCGATTTATTCCCACCATTAGATTACCCCGATTCCGAAAACACAAGTAAGTCGTACGCAGCAAATGGAGTAAAATTCGCCAGTGTAACAGATTCCTACTCAAATATTCACTTTAAATTCGACTGTATGATTGAATTGCCAAAACGGCACAAATTAAATCTTCATTACGTTTGAATACGCCAGATTATCTCAGATTTCATTATATTCTCTACTCCGCAGAGTGAAATTCGATAGACTTTGTATAGTCAAATAATGGAATTGAGTACAAAGAACAGAAATAATAATAATAATCAGATTAGGCTCATTAATGAATCAAAACTGGATGAATAGAAAGCCTTCGAAACAGAGAAAATAATTAGTCAACGAAATGATCGACAGTTGGCCCTTTGAAAATGCAAGATTTTTACATTACTCTAGGGAATTGGTACTCCTGTGACGAGTACTATATCAGCTAGTAGGTTAATGGTACTAGTCAAAAAGTGTCGTTCAATTTTCAACCATTTTATGGAAAAAAGCATTCGAAATCGAATGGACAGTGATTACAATTTTTGCCTAGGAATATAATCATCATCAAATCGAAATGTTGGATGTCAGTGACATCTAATGCTACTTAGTAATCGAAAAATATTTATGGCATACCAAAAAGTTTCATCAAAATAAACTGAATTGAAAATTGCCAATCGTTTTTTGGGACAGCAAAATATTTTTTTTCTATAATCAAGACCCAGAACAACTAAAATGTTTTCAATATTCCAGTCGAACTTAAAGGTTTTTATTCCAACTGCACTACTCAAAACACGCTTTCGTATTTTTTCGCACAACCACGTGTAAAAATCTCCTATATTTGATCCAGTAAATGTAGAGTAGGCTAGATCGAATAATATAGGCCTAGTTGAAATGATACAAGTTACTTATTTTGTATGAATGTATTGGCCACTTTTTTCATTGGAATCAACTTTTTTACGGGAATGCCATTTCAACTATAGTATTATATTATGTAATAACCATTACATAAGAATTGCACATAAATAATGAAGAACTATAATTATAATATTCATCTACCCCCGTAATATTACGATACACTTATATGCTCATAACTCGTTTTATAATGAAATCCATTACTATACAGATTTTCAACCAATAGAAACCCATTATTTTTCAATCAAGCTTTGCATTTTGACTTTTGTCAAGTCAAAATCAGTAGGTATTAAATTTTTGAAGAATTTAGTCAATTTTCGATAATCGTTTGAAAATGTCTTATAGGCAATGATATAAAAGAATTACCAACGACTCCACCACAGATGTCACAGACAAGAAAAAAATAAAATCGAAGAGATTATATTTTTCATTTGACAAATGCAACATATATGTTTGTATTTTCGACCAAACCAAATGAGCTCTCATGGCCGAGTGGTCAATGGCGCCGGCGGTGATCAGAAACGTCCGGGTTCAATTCTTGACCTCGGCAGAGATTTTTTTCCATTTCTTCTTCTTCTCTTCATTTCTCATTGTTGTATTTTACGTGGTTATACCATTAATTATAATTTTGTAGAATTTTTCAAAGAGATACGATTGATTAATTACTATTATTGTGTTCAATATGAATACCTAATAATATGATATTTAAAGTTCTTCATTATTTATTGGGTGTAGATAAAATAGCGTATGCAACTCTCATGTAATGGTTATTAATACACTCGCATAAACCTTCGGCTCGTTTCGTATCCCGGTTTATGCTCATGTATTAATAACCATCATTACACGATCGTTGCATAATATACTATTATATTTGTGTTGAACACGATAACAGTCATTACTCGCAATACTTTAAAAAATTCTACAAAACTGTTATGAATGCTATGGCCTACCATGGGTATCATCATGGATATAGGAAAACTATAAACATTCCATTCATATTTAGATTGATACCATAATGATGGTAATTAATACAATTTCTTCGAAAAATATTAAGATCATTTTCTGCAAATTGCTAGGAAATTTTGATATTCCTGTCAAAATTTCTCAAAAGAAGAATTCAAGATTTCCTTACTGTTGTTAAAGTGTTCTACAGATATATGATTGAAAACAGTTTCCATAGTAACCCAAATAACTTTATTTCGAATATTTCCATCGTATGTTAAAGATCCCAAATGAAGCGGGACATTTTCGATCAATTACAGCGATAAATTCCCGGCGGGACATTTTCGGGCTGGTAAATACCCGGTAGGTATCAAAAAATACCCGCTCGGTCCGTGTATCTATAGTAACGATTGTTAAAATTTACATTTGTCATCTTGACAGGCATAAATACTGGATTTTAAACGTCGTTGTTTTAACTCCGGAAATATTCTACCGAATTACACTCGTGCGTTAAAATAAACCTGATAATTTTCCATTCAAGCATGTTGTCAGTAAAAAAACTGCATTCGGTTATTTTCATATTTTGCTAAAAGAGCCCTTCTCCTTCGGAGTCGGGCTCTTTCGACAAAATATGAAAATGAACTCATGCAGTTTTCAGACAACATGCTTTCATGGAAAATTATCGGTAAATTTGAAGCACTTTTGTAATTACTCCCGAATATCAAAGCACCATTCGTTTGTGAAAAAAATTATCGCGATTTTTTCAAAACGGATATAGAAAAATAGTTTTATCATGAGAGTGACAAAAATTTGTGGTGTATACTGTTTCTAAGTGTGCAAGTGGTTACGACGAACGTAAATTCTGGGTTTAATCAACGTATAGTGCATAATTCATAACTGAAATAACGGAAAATAACATCTCTCCGTTGGAAACACTTCTGTCACTGAAATTGTTTTTATTGAACGTAATGGGCAATATGATGAAAGTATCAGAGGTGTAGTTCTCAGCTGATAGATGTGATTTTCCCCAATTTGAATTATGCATTAAGTACTATTCTTTCACCGAATCTGCCTTCATCTTATAATAGGGGAGCCCAATCGGGGATTTCGGGATTCACCAAAGCGCGGCAGATTAATATAAAGGGGGGTACCTTGTACCCGGTTAAGTACTTCCACCATATATGAGCCCTATATGTATGGCCGCCCTTCAAGGATAAATGATCAAATTAGTAAAAAAAAATGATCATCTGAAATTATCGAGCGCGTCAGATTAAGGTAGGGTGAGTTAGTTACATCCTGAAACGTGTATATTCCTCTAATCTGACAATTCGAGAATGACCTAAAGAAGGAGGATGGCTACAAAGATGTAAAAAAAACGTCATCTCGACATTCTCGAGTGTGGCTAATTTTATTTTTATTTTGAAGGAAATAATTGAAGAATTGCAAAAAATATATAATCTGACGATTTCCACAAGCCGAAATAATAAAAATTCATCGATAAAGTTTAATGCGTGCAGTTACGTGATGCCTGTATTACCCTCTCCACGTTTCTATTTCTCTATCACTCTTTCTCTATCTATTGCTCGCTCACTCCGTCCCCACTCTGGTTTTTGTTGGCATGATGCGATGCCATGACAATTGATCACACAGACTCGTTGGTGGCATGATATTGTTTACAACGAATATCCAACGTTTTAAAATTTTAAAAATCAATTGCTTATAATTATTCTCTTATGAATAGAAGTATTTTACTGAAAAAAGCATACACTTCTTTTATTTGCGTGCTTTTTCCTTATATTTTCAATTGAGTTCAATGATTTAAAAAAATTGGCAGAATAGGCGAATCCCTCCAGATAATGGTCAGATTATGAGACTGCAACGTCTAGGGCGTTAAGAAGAACCATATATATCTCAATCTGACGCGCTTGTGTATTTCAAAATGACGAATTTTTTTTCCACATTCTAATAACGACCGCGAGTTTGCGTCACATCCAAACACATTTCAACCCTTACGTACGACCACCCCCATCATGGAAACAATCAGATCAACATACGTACATTTTTTTAAATATGTAGGACATAGACTATTAGCTTCGAGTATTTCTTTTTTCAAAGGCAATCTGTAATGAATTGATCTAACAAGTTTGTTACAATCGTCCATTCTGGAAGCGAATTCTCTTTTTAACTTGGAATCTGTTATTTTCATTACATAACATCCGAAGGGACCACAACTCAACTGAATTCCTAAAAAAATGTTATGAAATTGCGAGAACCGAAAAATTCGATCATTGAGATAAAAAAGAGAAGAGATACTTCAATTCTACGGGAGCCAGTTGATGTAGTAAAGGTCCGTAATATTGTCGAACTCAAATCCAAAAATTAGTTAAAAATCATTAGTTTCCGAAACTGGAGTAATTTTGTGAAGAAAATTAAGATTGGGGAATTATTTTTTAGTTTTTTCTTCCCTCGAAATTGAAAAAAAATTAAATTTTCCAAACGGCTCAATATATACATGAACTCCTAGTAACTTTTCTGGATCCCCTGGATGGTTCAAGGTCCTTTCATCATAATAAAAAATATAAAATTACTTCATTGCAATGTCAATTTTTATTTCTAAAATTAACTTCTCTGGCTTTCACGCGAATGCACAAGAAGATATTACTGCCGGAAGTGAAATTTGTTTAAAATTCTTGTCCGCATAAATGCTGATTTGAAAAAAATTGTAAAAATCTCCAATTTATTCTAGCGTTCATCATCAACTGGAAGGGTGAGAAGATACCAGTGTTCAGACCTAACGTGGAGTGTACCAACGGAATCATTCACGTCATAGATGCCCCCTTCCTCAAAGAAGGAGACATCCAAGTGAGCAGTGCCCCCATTTTGGTAGTAACACCGCAGATCGTGATGATACTCATCGCCAAATTCCTCCTCTAAATACAATCGCCGTTAATAATTGCGGCATAATCATCCAAACTGATCAAATACAGGGTTTTTGTAAAGAGTTGTTTGAACAAGACTCTGGGGGTTTGAAACGAATTTTTGGATGACCATGTAGTCAAATCGATTATCGAGTATATTCTTTAATTTTTAGCAAGGATTTTCCACGACTCTTTATATCAACTTTCTGTTACGTTTCTCTCTCGACTATGCAATACTTTTTTCGGAAATTGAGAGTTATATCTCTAAATTTCACAATCACACTTTTTTATATTGGTTTTTCCCAAATGCTATTTGCAACGATAATATACTCACTCAAGCTGATACGATATTTTCGGGAAAAAACTCATTATTTTTCAACTTAGTTCGATAAGACCGTCTATTTTGTAAATAAGTATGCAAACGACTCTCTAAGATAACAAAATATGCCAATAAGGAATATGTTCAACAGAAAATGTCTCCCAATGATTTCAAAACCATATTGAAAAAAAATTCAAGCCAATAATTTCAATTGTGAACTGTAGAAAAATTACCTATTGGCATATTTAATGGAAGACAAATAATAACTAGGTTTTTGTATTTATGATAGAACAGAGTAAACCAAAAATTGAAGCATTTCAGATGTATATAATGCAAATCCTAATTAATAAATTTCTATTGATGTTAATATCAAATTTCAGATGTTTAATGAAAAAATCCAATTATTTGCGAAATATTATGAATTTTAATATTCCATTACCTAGTGTCCTTACATTCCAATATGCTTCTTAAGGTTCGAAGTTATGTTGTTAATATACGGGTTGGGTCATAATGACATTGACAAACTACGGTTTTTGGATGAAGTCGTATTTAAAGATTTGCGGTTCAAATATTCACTGCTGATAATATCGAAAATTACCAATTCAAAACTCATGAGTACTATTCCAAAATATTTCACTGTGAAGAGGATTTTGGTAATTTCATATGCCTTGCATCTAAACCACTATCAGAATCGTTTCATCTTGATAACATCATTGAAGAAACCTCCTGATATCAATTTTTTGTGTTTTTCCTTCCTTGGAAATGAAAAAACTTCAAATTCTTTTGGAACGAATTGGTACATTTGCTAACGAACTATTTTGTCAGACCCGTATATCGTATTTTTTATGAATATTTCATATATATATACAGTGTGCCCAAGATAAGGATGAACAGCATAGGGACGTGCCATATAAAAAAAACAAAGTTGATGATGATTTCTTCCAAACGAAACGTTGTACGGAGATTTTGTGAGCGCCATTTTGTAGAGGTAAAAAAGTGGCAATGAGAAAGTGCCTTTGGTTTTTTCGAAACTTTTCAAATAACTTCGGAAAAAAATAAAAACCAAATCGCCAAATTTCGGTTTTTCCCGAATATCTCCGGAAGTAAACAACATTTTTGGGATTTCTCAACATCTATTTATTGACCCCTTAATTGCGCAACTTTTTGTCCATTTGACCTACCGTGTAACTCTTACGGTTACCGAGATCCCCATGTTGTTCATCCTTATCTTGGGCACACTGTATATATATATATATATATATATATATATATATATATATATATATATATATATATATATATATATATATATATATATATGTTGTTGTTGAGTTCGGGTTGAACCGCGTCTGGAGTTTTGTTCTCGACGTTTCGGCTCCGATTTTGGAGCCATTTTCAAGAGGTGAATGTGACTTCACGCTGAGGTCTCAATCTGCCTACTCCTCAGGTGTTGTCACAGGGGGCAAGGGTTTGTGATTTGACGCCGGGGCCTCAATCTGCCTACTCCCCAGGTCTCGTCACGAGTTCTTTCTAAGGTCTCAATCTGCCTACTCCTTAGATCGAACTGTTCGATCTAAGGAGTAGGCAGATTGAGACCTTAGAAAGAACTCGTGACGAGACCTGGGGAGTAGGCAGATTGAGGCCCCGGCGTCAAATCACAAACCCTTGCCCCCTGTGACAACACCTGAGGAGTAGGCAGATTGAGACCTCAGCGTGAAGTCACATTCACCTCTTGAAAATGGCTCCAAAATCGGAGCCGAAACGTCGAGAACAAAACTCCAGACGCGGTTCAACCCGAACTCAACAACAACACACAACTGACCGCGGAAACCTATCCGAACATATATATATATATATATATATATATATATATATATATATATATATATATATATATATATATATAAATTGAGTTTTTTTCATTTTCAGAGTTTCAGAACATTTCTACTTTCTTAAAAAACATTCAACAATATTTGAATCATCAACGTTTATTGATTCAAGAAACTTAATGTTTAAAGAGGAACACTTAAAAGAAAAACAAATATCAATTTTGTCAATGAAATATTGACTCACCCTATATATAATTCATCTTTATTATATTTGAACCATTGCTTTCCATAGGTATCACACAAAATGACACGTGGCTCTTATTGAATCAATGTATCTGAATTCATGAAATCAAAAAAAAACCCTATCAAATTTACTCAGTACTCCAAAATAATATAAAAATAATAAGCTCTGAGAATCAACCAACGTCCGTGTTCAATGATGCAGTGTGGTGTTTATAATGAAATCTACTTTAGTAAGCAATTCTGCTTGTATTCTTAAGATGTACATATATATGTGTGGATGTGTATAAATGTTGATATAATTGATATATTTATAGTAGAGTTTAGAATATATCCGATTCACCAATTTGAAGTTTTAGTGACTAAGAATAATGCTTTCACACGAAGAGTTTGTGAGCACTGAAATGCTTCATATTTATAAGGAATATACAAAGGAAATACCACATGTGAGATATACAGATGGGGAAAACAGCACGGAAGTTTCGATTAAAAGCTGAACCAGCCAGCAATCACATTCGGACAGTTTAATTTTATAGATTTGGTCGTGACGGACTATCAATTACGGGATTGATCTCTATTTTCAATCATCCAAGTCCACAGGCGACTGCCGGCTTCCTTCCTATAAGTTGTAAGGATGACACGGTGGTTCGGTTGAATAGTTGATAATCCGTAGCGACCAAACCATCCAACTGTTACCTGGTCGAGTATTGACTCATTCACACTGAATGGTTATTTTCCACTTCCATATATAACCTTTGTATATTCCGATGTGTGGTAATCAACAAAATTTCGAAGAATAATACTGCACCAACTCTGTCTGAAATACTCGCTGGTGTTTATTATGGATAAATAAATAAATGTTCGTGCGACCCACGAAAAACATTCTAAAATTTGTTGTAGTAGTGAATAAAGTTATATGTATTTTTTGGATTGACTGACTGACTATTTGATTACTTATATGAAAAAACTTGATATCATTGCTGATTTACCTGATTTTATTGAAGTAAATGTTTATGAGATTTAATTATATAAATGTTGCAATATGGATAAAGAAATAGGTAATTAATTCGTGCGATTCTATGGGGAACAAAAAGTGATGAATTTTGTTAGGTTATGAAACGAATATAAAGTACCAACTGATAGATATATAACAATAAAAAAACTGATAATAAAAGAGTTGTGGAGAAAAATAATTTTTTTCTTATTTTTCCTAGCAAATAGCACTTTCCTTGTGGAATCGCACGTTTTTGTGTATAAATACAGACCGTACCGCTATCATGACAAAAACTATAATCGATGTTTTGAGCTTGAAATTTAGAGAAAATAGACCTAATTGTGTGTTATAAATATGCACTGCCAATGTTACACCTGATTTTCTCCACCTGTTTCTATACAGCCCATATATACCCACTACATTCTGAACTTTTCTGACTCGAATGATAAGCTGAAATCAAGCATGAAAAATATTGTCTGTCCACAAATCACAACGAATATTTCACTCAATTTTTAAGGAGAAAAATTGACTTCTCACAGGGAAAAACTGAACTTCTCCCAATGAGCAGTCACGCCAAGTTTTTCATATACTGCTTTCTTCCTGATGATGAATCCTGCAAAATTAATCGGGGGTTATATTCCGAATGCACCAAATTTTGATTTTCTGTTTATATTTACTAATCCATTCGGAATTTTAATACAGCCATCGTCTATTTTCTGACAGCCTGGTCGATTTTCGTTATAGTTTGTTTGGCAACTTGTAACTTTGGATGGACTTAACTTATATTTGGGTGGAGAATTAAGTTTTTTTCTGCATACAGGGTGTTTCATAATAAATGCGCAGGACTTCAGGATGTGATAGTTCTTTCAAGAATATGGGAAAAAGTTTCTATTAACTTACCCTCTGAAATGCACCATTTTCGACATACAGGGTTAACAGGGTGTTGAATAAAAAAAAATCGTTTTTTGCGAATATCTCTGGAACCGGAAGCTATGTTCTGAGCTGATTTTCAGTTTTTTCAAATCCATAATTGGTGAAGATTTTGAAGGGGTAGTGGGTGTTTTTTCCTCCAACTTCTACGCCACTGGAAAAAGTACAGTTTTGAGCCACCTTATTTAAACCGCCAATGTTTTCTACACAAGAAAGTTACTCTTGTTCGTAATCTCTAAAGTTAGCCGTTTTCAAGAAAAATCAACTTCCATGTTGAAAAACATGGTCAATTTTTTTAAATAGTTTTTTTCATAATCATAAAAAATTTATTTTTTGACGTTAGAACAAGTAACAAAACCAAAAGTTGACTTCATATTTGCAAAATGAAGAAAAAAACAAATCATACTCAGTTGAATTAAGAGTTGGAAATGTCAAAGTTAACGTTTGGTTTTGTTACTTGTTCTAACATTTAAATAAATTTTGTATGATTATGAAAAAAATTATTTAAAAAAATTTACCATGTTTTTCAACATGAAAGTTGATTTTTCTTCAAAACGGTCAACTTTTGAGCTCACGAACAGAAGTACCTTTTTTTTGTAGAAAACATTAGCGGTTTAAATAAGGTGGATCAAAACTGTACTTTTTCCAGTGGCGTAGAAGTTGGAGGAAAAAACACCCACTACCCCTTCAAAATCTTCACCAATTATGGATTCAAAAATAAAAAATCGGCACAAAACATAGCTTATTATGAGTAGAAAATGCCTACGAAATCTGTTTTCTGTGCGATAGACGGTTCCAGAGATATTCGCAAAAACGATTTTTTTTTTCAATTCAACACCCTGTATGTCGAAAATGGTGCATTTTAGAGGGTGAGTTAATAGGAACTTTTTTTCATATTCTTGAAAGAGCTATCATATCCCGAAGTCCTGCGCATTTATTATGAAACACCCTGTATAGGTGATTGTACCGCTGAATTTCAAACATGATTCATGTTGAATAAATCGACCCCCTAAAAAATTTTAAACATAGTACATAAGTCAAACAGCAATGAAAAGAAATATTTCCAAAATATGTACTTCCTGCACAAATTAGCATTAACACATAACGAATATTTATATCTGCATTTTTTATTCTGGAAAGTTTGATATCATTTCAAAAAGTGTTTGTCAAGATTTCCAAATATACTTAGAAAAAATATTTCGAAGGCATTTGCTAAGTTAAAATGAATTGAAAAATTGCAATGATGATTTTTATTGAGGGAAAATAAGTGAAAACTAGCCAGTTACATCAAAATTCATTGTGACACTGGTTTAAAAGTATCTACTTCTGAAAAAAAATTGGTACCAACTAGTGGGTTTTAAGACGCTGACACTAAACCGAAATTAAAATTTTGCACTTCTCTTCCATTCAGATGTTATTGCCCTACAAAAGTCAGGAAAATGCTTTTTTTCACTTTCCTTTTCTAATAATCAAACAATATGAACACTTTGTGCGTTTCATTGGTATTATTGTGCAAAAAAGGCGGAATCACTCTCCGACTTTTGTAGGGATATAAAATTCGATTGAAAGGAGAGCACAACATTTTGAATTTTGATTCGTGTTCAACGTTCCATAAAACGTAAATTGGTCGAACACAGTCTTGTTGCTAGTTCAAACGATCCTTCACCATAAAGTTAATAGAAAAACACTTCCTTTCCACGATGATATTCAAGTCAGTTATAATAAGCACCTGACATTTCATGTGAATCTTGGCCGACTTGACTTATTGTATTACTGGACAAACAAAAAGCTTTGAATTCAAGTTCATCGTGGAACAAGTTTGTTTTGATATCCTAGCAACAGAAATGAAACAAATGCAGAACAGATGAATATTTCGAGTGATCCATGGTTTGAATGTAAGTATTCATTAACAGGAAAATTGAACACAAACATTCTAGCATGAACTCGTTCAAGGCTACTGAGATCTTGGGGCTCTTCCAAGATGAATAAAAACCCTGGTGCGTTGACCGATATGCTTTTGTTTAGCCAATTCCTCTCGACCTGAGAAATCGAAGAGTAAATTTACATTTTTTGACGGTAGGTGGTGTTGAGATGATGATACAAATGCGAGTGATTTTCGATACTGGCGATCTCATTGGATTAACTCTTGCGGGATCTTTCGTTCACCAATAGAATTATCAGTATACAAAATACGTAAGATCAAGATCGTCTAATAAAAAGCTATTAATTTTTTTGTTCGACAGTTCGATTTGAATTTGAATGCATTTGAAAGTTCCTTCAATATCCAAAATCTTGTACCTAGTTCTTATTTCTTTTCACGTTTTTTCTTCTTTATATTCTTTTTAAGTGTTTATCGTTGCTGTTCTCGTATTTTTTTGATTTCATAGTGATAATTAGATTTATTATGAACCGATTTACAAAGCTCAAAATAAAACGCTCGTGCAACGTGTAGGTATTACTTATCCCTCATATCATCGGCACGTAATCACATTGAAATTGCATATTTTTTCTAAAACTATGAAGAAAAAAGTACTTACCTATCTTCGGTTCCTCAGCAAGTAGAAAGATATCAATACTTTCCAGTTTCACTCGCAACCATTGTTTCGGAAGATTTAAAATCACATCACAATCACTGAGTTTTTGATTTATTTTTCATCAAATTGAAAGCAAAAAGAATACCAAATAATCAGTCAAAATGTGATGACCACATAATTTCTAGCATTTGGCGGGAAATCAAGAAATTGCTCGCAAAACATGAGAACATGAAGTAAACATAACCTATAAATCTATAAATAATCGAATGGCCGTCGAGCAGACGGATATCATGGCATCACAGATTAAATTAAAATCTCGTAAGGTGCGCCTCTGCTGGCAAACTCTAGAAGGCATCTCTTCAGTTAAAATTGATCAAAATCAAGATAGCGAAATGTCGAGAAAATTTGCTTACAATCTATTGGGTATAAGTCAACACACCAGGGTTTTTATTCATCTTGGGCTCTTCACTCTTTTGTTATTTTCATCCACTACTACAAAATAATTGATATTCAACATCGTGAAGAATATAATGACTATAGGGTTATCGAGTGAAAACGTGGAACATTATTTCTATCAGTATTCTGGGATTTTCGTAATTATTTTCTTTCTCGTTGAAATTGAAAATTCATGTCTACATTTTTCAAAACAGTATTGATATTTAGTTCACTTCCAGACTGAAACTTCCCTCTTAAGTGTGGATAGACAATGCTTTCATGATCTTTGTATTTCTGGAATGGAATGCTTTCATGATCTTTGTATTTCTGGAATGGAAACAGACAGGAATTCAATATCCGAAAATTGAATTAAGGTTCTAAAATACACAAATGTAAAAACCTGAGGTTAATAGCCCTTCTTCTATTTCACACGGAGTTCAACGGAATTTATAAGATTTGGTCAATATACCATTTCAACTTTTGAAATCAGTTGTTGAACAACAATAAGACTGTTTTTTTTTTCATACGAAAATAACTGTTTCCATTCATTGTGTTTGATAAAACAAAAGAATCAGTCAATAGAAATATTAGTTTCTGATCAAATCAATTGAATATTAAAATAAACTGACTAGTTTTTATAATCAATCAATATGAGTGAAACTTCCACATTTCCAATGTTCCCCCCATTTTCCGAATCATTACTTGGAAAGGGCTATATTGATTCTCTGGAATTATAATTCGTAGGAGATGATTTTGTTGTAAATATTTCTATTTTCAATAAAGCATTCAGTGCTCATCGATTTTACATTATTTTTTCACCTCTATTCCCCCAAACATCAGAACCCCCACCATATACCAATATTCTTAAATCACAAACATTCATAACATGCAAGAAGCTGAGATATTTCGGTTTTTGTGAAAACGCAGTAGCTCTTATGGATAGTTACTTACGGAATAGATCACAAAATGTAATACTTGATGGAAAACAATCGTCCTCCCTCATTAAAAAATTCGGTGTAGCGCAAGGCTCTGTTCTTGGTCCTATTCTGTTTGCCTTGTATATCTGTGATTTCCATAAGTATATCAAATTCGATAAGATACGCCATTACGCTGACGACACTCAATTGTACAGTTCGTTCAGTCATAATGACTCACAATCATCCGAAGAAAATATCAACAGGAACCTCCAGTTGTTATTCGACGTGGCATGTGCCCATAACCTAAATCTCAACTCCAAAAAGTCAATAGCCATGCTCTTTGGGCCTAGAAACAAAACAAATGGTGTGTGTAATTCTCTCTCCATACGAATCAACGACAACAACGTTTCCCTTGTAAACGAGAGTAAAAACTTGGGATGGTTGTTGGACATCAACATGCGGTTCACGAAGCACGTTGGTCAACTTTACAAAACATCTTTCAATGTATTGCGACAGTTATATCTGAGCAGACACATACTTTACAAGAAAGTTTAATTAAATCTGTGCGAATCCCTCATAGTTTCCAGATTGTGGATGTACGACCATATAAGTTCATGCTTCAATGACTCTGGTTGGCTGAAACTTGAATCTATGAGCAATGCACCTTCTCATCTTCACCCATAAAATTCTGTCCTCTGGTTCTCCCCCGTATCTACGTGAAAAACTTGTTTCACTATCTATATCTGATATCTCTCGCAGTAAAAACATCCTTCTTATCCCAAGACATACTACGGCACTTTATACACAGTTTGTCTTATAATGCCGCTAAATTATATAATAGTATTTCCAATGTATTAAAAGAGTTAACACTGATTATTTTTTTCACTTGTCAAAAAGTGACGTTTTTGGCATTTCAACCAATAGTAGCGGGTTATTCTATGGTTATTCTAGCCAATCATTGGGTATTATACTGATAAAACTGCCTGGTCCTTTCGATAAAACGTTGTTTTTCTTTGAACTGTCAAAACTATACGGTTTACCGCGTCGATTCTACTGAACTGGCTCATATTTATATAAATTATCATGAATGAACAGTTACCTTATTATTAATAGTCATTCACTTTTCACTTTTTTAGCATAATAATAACATAAACAACACATTTCAATGAACACTCAAACACGTAAATAGCTCATAACCCCAACTTTATGACAAATATAGCGAACGACCGATTCAAATATTTAAGATTTCCTTAACTCGAATGAAGATGGCGTACAATTAGTTTTCATTAAATACAATTCATTTTTTGTGTTATGAGAAGAAACCGTTGTATGAAGATTTTGATACAACGACATAACGAATGATTTTATGTTCCTTCTGGCGCGATTGTCATTTCATAAGAAACTTTCAATTATCAACCTTGTACAATGAGAGGTGTGACGCCATCTCTTGGTATCGTCGGCAAGCATTATCATATGCACTGCGTAAGCATCATATCTCTTCTGGATCATAGATGGCATACATCGTTGTTTGACATTTCAAATTTGTAAAATTTTCACCTATTCTCCTTTCCTTCTTATGTAAATGAAATACTGATCAATTAAATTGTTCTTCCTTCTATTTGTTCAAAAAATTCGAAATTTCAAAAATTTCGACTAGGTTTTTCTCTGGCATATTGAAAATCATGAGTGGAACTATATACTGATTTTTCACAACTTATCCTATAACTTATATGTACTATTATATTGTCGGAATTTATCTATTGAGTTAAGGTCGGGTTTAAAAGCAGCTCTCGAACTGAACCTCGCCTATTCACCATTCACTGACTAACTTTGAGCATTAATGTATTTATATCTGATGATGAATAAAGACATATTATTATTACAAAAAAATGTATACCAATATGGAGTGAATGCAACAATTTTTTTTCGAAAAAGGGCAACTATTTTCGGGCTGATACCCCAACGGATTTTGAACAAGGTACCAGAAAACTGTTTCCCACTTTACCTTCCTATAAAACAACTTGATATAAAAAAACGTGGATTTATTTGTCAATTTCTTCAAAATATAATACTCTTCAATAAATAAGTTATAATGATAATGTTGATTCAAGGTACGTAAGTAGTTAGAAGTCCAACAAACTCTTTTTGGTATTTCCACCACACCCCAAGAAAGGAACGCTTTGCCTCCTACTTTCCCCCTCATCCTGTATGTCTGAAAAGGAAAAGAAACGTTCACAAAAAATGAAAAAATCATCGAATGCCACTATTTTTCACGAGCCCCACTTCCCACAACAGAACCTGGAATAGTAAGAATTGACCAACGTGTGAAGTGGCACTAGTGAGAAGTGGCACTAGCAAAAAGCAACACTAGGGAGAAGTAGTACAGGCGGAAAATATTTTTTTCACTGCCAAGAATAGGAATTGTGGTGAATATTTCCATCGTATGTTGAAAATCCCATATGAAGCGGGACATTTTCGATCAATTATAGCGATAAATTCCCGGCGGGACATTTTCGGGCTGATAAATACCCGGTAGGTATCGAAAAATACCCGCTCGGTCCGTGTATCTATAGTAACGATTGTTAAAATGTGCATTTGTCATCTTGACAGGAATAAATACTGAATTTCAAACGTCGTTGTTTCAACTCCGGAAATATTCTACCGAATTACACTCGTGCATCAAAATAAACCTGATAATTTTCCATTCAAGCATGTTGTCAGTAAAAAAACTGCATTCGGTTATTTTCATATTCTGCTAAAAGAGCCCTCCTCCTTCGGGGTCGGGCTCTTTCGACAAAATATGAAAATAAACTCATGCAGTTTTTAGACAACATGCTTCCATGGAAAATTATCGCTAGTTTTGAAGCACTTGTGTAATTACTCCCGATAATTTACAGATGTGGGGAGTGGAAAGTGACCCCAGTGGAAAATCACACTGGAGGGAATAGTACAATATTGCACTAGTAGTATCGACAGATGTGGGGAGTGATAAGGTGACACTAATGGGACGTTGGCAGCACAAGTATGAGGTGGTTCCAGTAAAAAGAGCCTAAAAGAGCCCTTCTTCGGAGTCGGGCTCTTTCGACAAAATATGAAAATAAACTCATGCAATTTTTAGACAACATGCTTCCATAGAAAATTATCGGTAATTTTGAAGCACTTGTGTATCACTCCCGATAATTTACAGATGTGGGGAGTGGAAAGTGACCCCAGTGGAAAATCACACTGGAGGGAAGTGATACTAGCAGGAAAAGACAATAGTACAATATTGCACTAGTAGTTTTGACAGATGTGGGGGGTGATAAGGTGACACTAATGGGACGTTGGCAACACAAGTATGTGTACAATCATAAATCAAAGTTCTTCTCATTTTCGAAAACAAAACCTGTAATCAAAAGAATTTGCACATCTGGAGGTAAAAAAAGTTGGTTCCAGTGACACTAGTGAGAGACAAAAGTATCTCAATATCTATAAGAAAGCAGTAATGGTTATAACTACTAGTCGAAGAAAAGCCTAATAAACATAGGTGTTGATGTTCATTACCAACACCAAAAACCGATCATTCTTCTTTCAATCGGCACTGTAATTGTCACAATCAGAATGTGAGGTATGCCAATACTCAAAAGTGACACTTGTGGGATTTGATCTAGTGAGAAGTGGCTAAAATAAAACAACACTTGTGGGAAGTGGCACTAATAAAAAATGAAAGTTATGGGTAGTGGTACCATAGAAATTAAACTACTATACAGAAGCGGATCCAATGACATATTCGTTAAATCCACTCCTTCCCAAAGTGCACCAATGAGAGCGTACTTAAATATTCTACTGCTTCAGTGAGTCAGATCTGAAGGACGGTAATTTATTTGACGCACGTTACTTCAATTTTCTCAGTGTATTTTCCTGTTGTTGGTATATATTGTCAGATTCATCCAGTATCAATGAAAGTGCCAAAGTTCAATCAAGGTCAAATATTTTTGGGGCAATTGCCAATTCGCTTCTGTATAGAAGTTTAATTATTCTGCGGTAGTACTGAAACGACACTTGTGGTAACGACACTTGTGGGTAGTGGCACTGAAAGATAATGACACTTGTGGAAGATATTCAATTGATAAAAAATCTCTTGTTTGCCTCACGACTCACCTGGCGGAAGATGCAGCACCTCTATCGAGAGTTTTTTCCTCCTCAACTTGAAGGCGTATTCCACGGAGCCCGGGTGCTTGGACGATAACGAGTTGATGGCCGCCAATTTGGTCAGGTAGAAGAAACCGTGATAATCCGACAGGCTTTGGTTGTGTTCTAGGTCGGTGCCGCTAAAAGCTTGCAACCTCATGGCTATGTCGCTGGAGTGGATACATCGATCTAAAGATATCTGAAAGAAAAAAGGTCACCTTTCACGTACGTGACTGCAAAAAAACAACCTTTCCCGCACTGATTAATACGTCTTTTGAATCTGGAGATTTTCTGGAATGCCTAAAAACAGCACTACTCATACCTATTCATAAGATGTAGGGACTAATGATCCAGGAAATTTTCGTCCAATATCATTACTATCTTCTATTTCGAAAGTTATAGGAAGATTAGTGAAAAGGATACTGAGGTCTTTTTTAAGTTCCAAGCAAAACGAGGTTCACAGGATGCAATCTTCTACTTCTTGAAAAGAATATACCAAAGCTTAAATGTGGGAGACCTGGCAGGAGCCGTGTTCTGCGACTCCGCCAAGGCCTTCATGGCATCTTTTTGCAAAAGCTCTATTGTTATGGCATTAGAGGTGTTACTCAAAATTGGTTCTGCTCTTACCTAGCAAATCATGAAAAAAGGTAATCAGTATTCAAATCATGAAAACGGGTGTACCCCAAGGCTTGGTTTTAGGGCCAGTATTATTTCTCTTCTACATAAATGATATCACCCTCCTACCGTTTAATGGCATTACTGACTAGTCGAACAGGGACTGTGACAACCTGCATTTTAATATCTCCAAAGATCTTGCAGTAGTTACAGAATGATGTTCAGCTAATAAAGCCACATTCAACTTTAACAAAGCACATAGTTTGTTTTTCAAGGGGGGGCCAGCCATTATTGTGAAGGAGCTTAGCATTGAATACAAATAGTGTATCAGACTCTTGGCCATACAAATTGACAGTAGACTAAATTGGGAAGACCATGTTGTCGCCCTGGAAAAAAATCAAGTAGTGTCTGTGCAATGGGAATCATTGTGAGTGAGCTAGGTACAGTAGCAGCTCGACCCGTGTATTTTCCACTGGTGGGAGCTCACCTAGTATACGGAAAACCATTTTGGGAAGCATGAAGTCGATATCAATTCAATGCAATATTTGTTTCACAAAAGTGAGCTGTCAGATACCTTTGCAAGGCTGGCTATAGAGAATTATGTAGACCTCTCTTCGTCAAAAACAAAATCTCAACGCATCCGGCACTTTTTGTTTTGGAAACTGTCTGCATCATCCATAAACACGAGAGTTCTTTTCCACCAGGACTCATGTTTATAACATCTAGCAGGATACTAATATCAGACAGCCAAACCCAGCATCAACGCTTATTGAAACCTCTTCTCTTTAATATTGTTTGAAAATGTATAACCACTTGCCAGAACCGATCAAAAATATTGGAGTTTATTGTAAGTTGAAGAGGGCAGTAAAAGATATACTATTCGAACGCCCATTTCATTCCGCTGAAGAGTTTTTTGTCTCTTCTCTTTGATACTTGTTCTTCATGTATTTCATCATTATTTGTTTACTAAGGGGCTTTAGCTTTTATATAGTAAAGTTGTACTATAGATTGTTGTACTCTATTTTATATAATTACATACTTGTTTACATACTGCATGTCTGTATATGCACACCAAGTTTATTATCTATTAGGTATAGGTTTCATTTTGATTAATTTAATATATTTTTGTTACAGTAATTCACATTTTTTAAGATTGAAGCTATTCATTTACGACTAACACATAATGTAAGTATTATACTGATGGTTTCTGAAGTATAATGCCATATATTATTCTCTTAAGGAATAGTGGCGAGGCATTGATAGTAATGGTCTTCATTCTCTCTTGTAGTCCTTTTACGATTTCTCTCGAATTGAATATTACCATGGAAACGATATAAGCAAACTCCATAATGTCAGTGTCGAATGCGTAGGTAGTGTTTGTGTATTTGTATTGGGATGAAAGAAAGTGAAGAATCATTTATTCATGATGAATAAATCTGTCGTAAATAGAGTATACTACTCGCAATAATCACTATTATCCTCTCGGAATATTAGTCTCTCGCCTTTGCGCGGCTCGGTTCGTAAAAATTCTGCGAGAATATTACCTAGCATTATTGACTTGTGGTATAACTACTATTCCGACTCTGACGCACCTCGTGGTACAGATGCTATCATTATTACTACTTTTCTTCGGGTTTGAAGGCCGTCGTTCTTTGGAATTTCTTCCTGACGTTTCGCTAGCGTGAGTGGCTAGCTCCTTCAGAAGCTCACTCATCTGGACTATTATTCCGATGACTAGAGTTATCGGCAGTCATCAGAATAATAGTCAAGATGAATGAGCCTCTGAAGGAGCTAGCCACTCACGCTAGCGAAACATCGGGAAGAAATTTCAAAGAACGACGGCCTTCAAACCCGAAGAAAAGTAGTGATATTGAAAACCTCGGCTGCGAAAGCCTTAACCATTTTGTCAGATGCTATCATTACTGACTCATGGCATGATCTGCTATTCTGACTGACTCACCTCGTGGTGCAGATGCTATCATTTTTGACTCGTAGTATAATCTACTATTCTGACACTGACTCAACTCATAAAGTAACTATCATTATTGACTCGTGGAATAATCTACTATTTTGACTCTGACTCATCTCGTGGTGCAGATGCTACCATTGTTGACTAGTGGTATAATCTACTATTCTGACACTGACTCAACTCGTGGTAAAGATGGTATCATTATTGACTCATGGTATAATCTACTATTCTGAAACTGACTCAACTCGTGGTACAGAAGCTATCATTATTGACTCGTGTTATAATCTACTATTCTGGCACTGACTCAACTCGTGGTACAGATTCTATCATTATTGACTGGTGGTATAATATACTATACTGACTCTGACTCAACTCGTGGTACAGATGTTATCATTATTGATTCGTGGTATAATCTACTATTCTAACACTGACTCAACTCAAGGTATCATTATAGACTCATGGTATAATCTGCTATGCTGATTCTGTCTCACCTCGTGCTGCAGATGCTATCATTATCGACTAGTTGTATAATCTACTATTCTAAAACTGACTCAACTCGTGGTAAAGATGGTATCATTATTGACTCATGGTATAATCTACTATTCTGAAACTGACTCAACTCGTGGTACAGAAGCTATCATTATTGACTCGTGGTATAATCTACTATTCTGGCACTGACTCAACTCGTGGTACAGATGCTATCATTATTGACTGGTGGTATAATATACTATACTGACTCTGACTCAACTCGTGGTACAGATGTTATCATTATTGATTCGTGGTATAATCTACTATTCTAACACTGACTCAACTCAAGGTATCATTATAGACTCATGGTATAATCTGCTATGCTGATTCTGTCTCACATCGTGCTGCAGATGCTATCATTATCGACTAGTGGTATAATCTACTATTCTAAAACTGACTCAACTCGTGGTAAAGATGGTATCATTATTGACTCATGGTATAATCTACTATTCTGAAACTGACTCAACTCGTGGTACAGATGCTATCATTATTGACTGGTAGTATAATATACTATACTGACTCTGACTCAACTCGTGGTACAGATGTTATCATTATTGATTTGTGGTATAATCTACTATTCTAACACTGACTCAACTCAAGGTATCATTATAGACTCATTGTATAATCTGCTATGCTGATTCTGTCTCACCTCGTGCTGCAGATGCTTTCATTATTGACTCGTGGTATAATCTACTTATCTGACTCTGTCTCACCTCGTGCTGCAGATGCTTTCATTATTGACTCGTGGTATAATCTACTTATCTGACTCACCTCGTGGTACAGATGCTATCATTATTGACTCGTGGTATAATCTACTATTTTGACTTTGACTCACCTCGTGGTACAGATGCGTGGGCACGGTGACGACGGCCACGGCGTACGCGGAGCGCACGAGCGCTCGCAGACAAAAGATGAACATGTCGAGGTCGCGCGTGCTCTCTATCGCGTGCAGCGCTTTCCGGTGCGGCAGCCACATCGGCGAGCCGAGCGAGTGCACGCCTATCCGCAAAACGGACCTCTCCTCGGGGCCGTCCTTCAGGAAGAACTTGCCCTCCTTGATGCGGTTCTTGATCGACTTGAGGAGGTCGTTGTACGCGGGGTTTGAGTACGTCTTCGTGCCTGGAAGATGGAAAGAAAGCGATAATATAACGCGACGAAATCATAGACATCATCAAACACTTGGACTGGGAGAATCGAACTTCAGACTGAAAAAAGATACAATGCCGTGGTTGGCAATATGACTAATACACCGGTAACGTCTCATCGCTCGAAAACGTATAGTCGACGAATTCGAATATATTCTTGAAGAAGAAATGCTGTACCTTTTCGGTTTATTCATATCTGATAACTGAATTTATCTAATATCGGATTCAAGAACCTCTCTTCGAGTGGTACTCTTTTAGAATCTTCGACGTTAGCGGAAGCCTGAACAATTCCCAATTGGGATTTCAAGCTAAGTGATAAGCTTTCTGGTGGCAACTGACAAACTAAAGTTGTCTATTGACAGTTGTCTGTCAAGGTCGAACATGCAGGAGCTCCTTTGGAGGGGCCAGAGGGGCCCAGGCTGTTCAACTATTACCATGACCCATTTGGGGTCAACCATGGCAGAAGAGCGTTTGAATGGTTTAACCTTATTCAACTTTCATGAAGTTGATATTGATATCGAAAATGTACTAAATAGATTTGCTGCAAGTAAACCTAGACAAATGAACCTCAAAGACTGGTAAGGGTCACATGATTGAATGGAAAACATCAAAAAGAAACATCAAAAAGACTAGTCATCGTTTTTTCGTTTTTCGTTTTTTTTTTTTTTTTTTTTTGGCGATGTGAACCAAGAACACAATTTTTGGCAATATTTTTCATTTATGCTTGGCCCCCCTCCAAAACAGAATTCTTAACACGCCACTGATGACAATCAATTCAGAAACAGAAGTATATTTTCATAACAATGTCGTAGGTCATGTTTC
This sequence comes from Zygogramma bicolorata, assembly GCA_032362365.1. NCBI lineage: Eukaryota > Metazoa > Arthropoda > Insecta > Coleoptera > Chrysomelidae > Zygogramma > Zygogramma bicolorata. The sequence continues at coordinate 369,276 of JAVJAQ010002960.1, forward strand.
GAGGATTAATTTAGTGCCTGAGCTTTCATTTCCTTCATAACTTCTATCGTCAATTCCATTTTGAAGTTTCATTATCTTTCTTCCAACATTTCACTCGAACTGACAGACAGAACTCTGCACCAATTTTTCCCTTTGGAGAAATATCGACATAATAGGATAGATGGCAAAACAAAACGCTCAGAAATCCTTTTTACACAAACATTTGCTATACTATTACTCACCGTTTTCTATCCTCTGCCCCGTCCAATAACTAATATCCGAGTTCTCAATATCACTCAACGACATGTTTTTCGACAGGTCGTAGTTGTGCCCTAAATGTTTGCTATTCCTATTCGAACTGTCCGTCGGTAAATTCTGATATCTGAACGCTATCTGCATTCTATCACTGGCACCAGCGGTTTTTGAAACCTTGTCTGGTTCAAGATCACTTTCAATCACAGCAGGTAATTCTTTGATCTGAAAATGATACGGATCAATCGTAACAAATGCGAATCGAGTGGTAATACATATATTACAGATGTGCGATTTCTATCACTACCTCCAGTACTAATGAGGAGGATAAGTGACCTATTAGGCATGAGCGAAAAATTGTGAGAATGAGGGAGAATTATGATAATTGACATTATCCGCGAGTTGCCTACTATACTATACACTGGTAGTGTAGCACACATTTCTTCGTTTTCACTCATTTTCAATGATCGACTGAATGACAGCAAGTATGTAAAACAATTGCTTTTCGATTCATGGCTATCACTAGATTCAATACCAATCCGCAAACTGTCGAACAATAAATTCCACAAATATATGATTTTTAATTCAATTTTACGAAGAATTTGTAGCAAAAATTCGCTGAATTTGGTTTTTGAACAATTGAATATAGTCATGAGATCAAATTCATAAGGTCATATGTTACATATCCCACCATTTAAACCTAACAGCTGGCAAATACGTAATGAATGGTTTTGACAGTTTGTCAAAAATATAATTCAATAAAAATTACCTTACAATTTTCTACTGAAGACTTCATATACAAAACGTATAATTTGAAAATAGAGACTTATAATATTTCACGATAATTTTTTTTAAACGCTGATCTGTGTGCTTAGTAGTTTTTAAATGTTGTTAGAGAAAATTACTCAAAAAGTAATCGATATATGGCATTTTCCACTAATAACCTGAGAAATCACCATTAAAAAGCATTACCTCTCATGAGAAGTAACACTTTTTAGACCTAGGTGAATAATGAAAAACTGTGATTTAGATGGCAACATAAACGATGATATTGAAACCTTTGATGTAAAAGTTGAAACTTTTCCTAGAGATCAATTACCCTAACAACAAACTGATATTTTTGCAAAAATATCAGTTGAACTTTAGTTTTTATACCTATACGTTAATATACCGTTGGCCAAGATGATAATACACCACAAGAATTTGACATAATGAAAATTTGAATTCAAATTCATTTGTTTAGTGAATGTCGACGACAACTTGAAGTCTTGTAACAGAATATTCAGAATATTTACGAATTCAGTGAAAAATGGATACTGATAGTGATTATTCCTCCTACGCAATCAATAATTGTACACATCTGCTGGCATAGAACTGCTACCTACCTTGATTTCAGTGTCAAATTAATTTTTCTAGGAATCTCAAAAATCAGCGGTTGAGGAAAAAATATTGGGTTCAACTGAACCGAAAACATGCATTTTTTGTACTGATTAAACAAATAACTATCAAATCACAAGAAAAGTTCTTTTTAACAAAGTCTATGAGATGCGTCAATAGACAGTGCGGCAGTGACATATTTTTCCGGTCAATATTTAACAGAATTTTGACAAAAAAATCGTGTTACACTTCTCTCAATATAGATGAAAAAAAATTCACTACAAAATATTGAACCTGATTAATTGGTTTTCTCAAACGATGCTCAGAATAGATAGGTCAGCAAGAGCACATTCTAAGCACCAGTGGAGCAAACAAGCTATTAAGGTTGTCATTATCAGAGAATAATAAAAATTGGCCATACTTTTTGTGTATGGTATGAGTAGTCTATAGAAACCGTGTACTTTCCTGGAATGTAAATCAAAACACTTAAAAAAAATCAAAATCAACACGAGCAAAGTTTCATTGAATGTACTTACGATATTGGAAGGATTCACATCTTGACTAGCTATAAAAGTAGAGTGCTTTGAAACGATACCCTCGGCAAGAAAATATTTCAGCACAACTTTCGAGTAAGATCCATGAAAGTCTTCTTCTAAAAAACAAATTCCAACATTAAAACCGTCGTAGTTGAAAGTTTATCGATTGATTTGCAGGAGGTAGTCCATATGAAAGCGTATCAATCTTTCCAAACTTTCTATACATGGCCGACGGAGAGGTTGATGTTGTTCTTGACAAAATGGGTGTTAAACCGGTAACGTTTTATTTTCGAAACTATAGTTAATAGGGAGGTTGGAGGTTGAAGGTTTTCGGGGAAAAAACTAAGTGCCTTCATCTTTTTTGTCCATTGGGTACTGAAATGGAGGGAAATGTCGGGACAAGATTAGTTTGTTTTGCATAACTAGCTTGGCGTGTACACGTCAGCGAAGATATAAACACTTCTATATTCTGATGAACAGAATGGAGTTACAAATAAGATAATATAATAAGCGATGGGCAAAGGGCCAGCAAAGTACCAACTTTCCCGACCTTTCCTTCTTTTCGACTACCAATAATAGGGGAGCCCAGGCGGAGATTTCGGGATTTACTCAAGCGCGGCAGATTAATATACAGGGGGACACCTTGTACCCGGTTAAGTACTTCCACCATATATGAGCCCTATATATATGGCCTCACTTCAAGGATGAAGGATCAGATTAGTAAAAAAATTGATCATCTATAATTCTCGAGCGCGTCAGATTGAGGTAGGGTGAAATAGTTACATCCTGAAACGTGTATATTCCACTAATCTGACAATTCGAGAGTGGCCTAAAGAAAGAGGAGGGACAAAGTTGTAAAAAAAACGTCATCTCGACATTCTCGAGCGTGGCTGATTTTATTTTTATTTTGAATAATTCAAGAATTGCAAAAAATATATAATCTGACGATTTCCACAAGCCGAAATAATACAAATTCATCGATAAAGTTTAATGCGTGCAACTACGTGATGCCTGTATTCCCCCTCTCCACGATTATATTTCTCTCTCATTCTCTATTGCTCATCTCTCTATTGCTCTCTCACTCCGTCCCCACTCTGGTTTCTGTTGCCATGACAGTTGATCCAAAGACTCGTTGGTGGCATGATATTGTTTACAACGAATATCCAACGTTTTAAAATTTCAAAAATTCGATTGCTTTTAATTATTCTCTTATAAATACAAGTATTCTACTGAAAAAAAGCATACAATTTCTTCATTTACATGCTTTTTCCTGAGATTTTCAATTAATTAAGTTCAATATTTTGAAAAAAATAAAAAAAACAGAAATATCAAAAGGGCAGAATAGGCGAATCCCTCCAGATAATCGTCAGATCATGAGACTGCAACGTCTAGGGCGTAAAGATGAACCATACATCTTAATGTGTATGCTTGTGTATTTCAAAATGACGATTTTTTTTTCACATTTTAATAACGACCGCGAGTCTGCATCACATCCAAACCGTCAGATTATTATATAAGAGCTTTTTTGGGTTCACTTAACATCCCCTCAGAAAATCTGACGCGCTCGAGAAATTTCTTTTTTCTTCATTTTCAACCCTTTCGTACGACCACCCCCATCATGGAAACAATCAGATTAACATACGTACATTTTTAAAAATATGTAGGACATAGATGATATCAATATCTGACGCGCTCGAGTATGTTTGTTTGTTTGTATGAGATTTTTCATCTCGACAATAGAAAAATCTCGACAGTTGACAGTTCTGTCAGCTGACTCTCCTCCATTTCCTACTCAATTCAATCTGTGAACGGTAGTGTTTTTCCAAAGTTTCCTTTAATGTGAATTTTTCTAATATTGCATATTGGGCATAAGGGCTCTAAGCCTCCCAATCTTTAACGTATTTATTGTGTTAGGGATGTCCCAAATTCCCCTAACCACAATTTCACTACAATATTTTTTCAATGTCTTTTTGAACTTCACCATGTGAATTTCCTATTTTTTCATCTCCATGTAAGTGAATTTCATACTTCATTTATCAACTAATATTGTATTACTCTTCCTTTATTGTAGAATTAAATGTAAATTCAGCTGATGATGAACCTATGTAGGCTCGAAACATGTACTGAATTACCGTACTGAGATCTTTCAAATATTAAATTGTGGAGACGACTTTCGAGTTTTTCTGCATCGTAGAGCTACATAATGGTAGATTACATAACGAGGAGGTTAAGTTATCATTCTCAAACATCAGAGAGCCACTGGATAACAGTAAGTAGGTGAAACAATTCCTTGCTACATGGATATAACTGGATACAAGACCAAACCACAAACTGTAAACACAAACAATAAATTTCCTAAAAATGTCAATCTCAATTCATTTTACAAAAAATCTGAAACGAAAATTCGTCGAATTTGGTTTTCAGGACATGAAATGTAGCCATGGGATCATAATTATCTGGTCAGATATTACATATTCTACCGTTTCAAAAGATCACTTCCGGAAGCGGCTGTCATTAATTTAGAATACAGGTGTATTCTAAATAAGCTATTACCTAACAGCTGTCAAATAATGCTGCAGCTGTAATGAATAGAATAAAATAGTGGGAGTAGAAAAACCATTTTCCCGACTTTCACTTAGTATTTTGTATTCACACATGAAAATGAGAGGGTCGAATGCAACTCTTCGTAAAATGTAAGTTTTTATACAGGGTGTTTATTAGGCACTGTCATTATTGTCAAGAAGCGGTTCCTTCTAATATTTAATGAAGATGAATTTTAAAGGAAGTATGTTCAAAATTCCTTTCGGAGATAGGAGGAATTCAAAGCTTGAAAATGTTTTTTTTTGCGATTTCGATCTGAAGCTGTTCAAGCAAATTGAATGCTGAATTGAATTTGAGGGATGAGCTGGTGGGCAGAGGGTTAAAGATAAGTCAAAACTTTAACAATTCAACCCGATTTTTCGTTTTGTATTGAACCATAATCATAGGCGCATTATTGGATGTGGCTATTGTAAAAAAATGTGTTGGACATAGCCAGCAAGAAAATTGTTGCCCTAAAGTCATAAGGAAAGTGGTTTATTGATGGAGAATTATTCAAATCTATTTGGTCCATTTAGCGACTTCCTGACTCAAGGATTCCAAAGGATTGAGTTCAGTTGAAAGATGATTTGCAAATGTTGATTCGTCTTTCAATAAAAAAAACTATTCTTGCGTTCCTTCATTCTTTTGATAAAAGATCTTCCTGTTTAACCAGTATACCATTTGGGACAGGAACCATACGTTAACTTGTATACTCCTGATCTTTCCGACACTGAAGTTTTTTCCCTATTTTCGTTAATGTATTTACTCAACCTATTATCAGTTCTATAAGATATACCTAATTATTAATTTAAAAAAACCGAGCAATATTCTTGGTGGGTTCGCCCGCGTAGTTCAACATCTTATGACGTTTGCTATTATTTCTTATGATTGTGTGATTACTCAAACAGCAAGGAATCAACAATGTTGACATCAATCTGCTGAAATTTTTTTTTGAAAATTGTTTTCTGAAAGTATTATTTGATAATCCGTAGAGCATACAATTGAAGGCATGCTACTTTGTGCTGGTATTTATACAGGCCATTTTTTCAGCTGATCCTATTATTGCTGAACGGAGAGACCTACAAAGTCGGTCGAATTGGACAAAAGTTCTCTGTTTTATAATAATAATAATAATAATAATGTTTATTTGGCAGAATACGACATGTACATGGTTATTACAATTTCCTTAGCATATAAGGTAGTACATATAGTAATTGTGTTGTAATAGCATATTACATTCCGGTTCAAATAAACAAAGGTTCCTGCAAAGGCGGTGCCTGAGCGCAGGTGCTTTGATTATTAGTACTGTTTCAACATGTTAGGACAATAATTATCTGTGCTATTCCATATCAAATGGTTTCTCTTATTGAGCATACATAAAAATTCAAAGTGAGACAATTAGCAATAATACAAATAGTCAATTAAATAATATTACGTGTACAAAGTAAAATGTGAACTATAAAATTTACTGTAAAAAAAAATAAATGAGAATGTAACATGTAAAGTGTAAAATGTATAATGGAAAATGTAAAATGTATAATGAATAAAATGTACAATGAATGATAAGTGCTGAATATACGTTTAAACAGATTAAAAATGTATATCTTTAGGGTTAGTTGAGTAAATGAATGAATGAATTAGTGACAGAGTTCAATATTAAAATTGCAACGAGAACAATCAGTTTTAGGGCATAGTTCGATTGCTTATTTTCAATGGGTCGATCAGTAGATGAATGTCAATCCTTGGTGTATTAAGTAAGAATTGTTTCGTTGCTTTTTTAAATGAATATATATTTCTTTTATTTTTTATTTCATCTGGAAGTTTGTTGAAGAGTACTGAAGATACATAGCAAAAACTTCTTTGGCCTATGGTTTTTGTCTGTAAAGTTATCTTCACTTTTTTTTCCATTTTGGATCTTGTATCGTATTTATGGTCAATAAAGGGTAAGGAACTTCTGTTTTTATATTTTTCAGTTACTGCTTTGAGAAAATAGTTTTGTCGGATATCCAGGATTTTTGATTCTACAAAAAGTAAATCTGACGGATAGCGTTGTGGTCTACCGTAGATAATTTTCAGAAATTTTTTTTGGATGACTTCGAGTTGTTTAATATTATTTGCAGAAGCAGTGCCCCAAGCAATGATACCATATGTTATTCGTGATTCTACCAGCGCGTGATACATCATTTTCAAGTGGATTTCATCTAGGATACCTTTGAAATATTTGAACTTGAACAAAATCGATCTCAGTGACTGTATCGTTTGATGAATGTGAATATTCCACCTCATATGTTTGTCGATATATAATCCAAGGTATTTTACTTCATCTGCTCTTTTTATTTCTATTTCTTCTCTGTCATTCGGGATGGCAAGCGATTCAAACTCTGGGAGTTTATTAGCATTACAAGTAAAAGGTAGAAACCATGTTTTGGAAAAGTTAATGGTGAGTATTTTGTGACTGAACGCGTCTATAATCATTTTCATATCTTCTTCAACTTTTTTCTTCAATTGTTCCCATGTTTCTTCTTCGTATAAGACGACCGTGTCGTCCGCAAAGCTTATTATTGTTCCAGTGCTATTTATGGTAAGTATTTCATTAATATATATCAGAAAGAGAATGGGTCCTAGAACTGTACCCTGTGGAACACCATACTCAATAGTTTCTGCATTACTCAGTTTGTCGTTTATTTCGACATGTTGTACTCTATCCTTCAGGTAGCTCTTCATCAAATCAAGTGCTGTGCCTCTGAATCCCGCGTCATAAAGTGTGTCTAACAATTTCGAATGTTGAACTGTATCGAATGCTTTCACAAGATCCAGAAACACAGCCAATGCAGGTTTGCCACCCTCCAGGCTTCTATATATTCCTGATGTGAGTAGGCAAATTGCATCTTGTGTTGAATGTCCCGCTCTAAATCCAAACTGGTTTGCAGATAAAATTTCATTTTGTGATAAAAAACTCTCCATTCTCGATTTTATGACCTTTTCGAAAATTTTTGATAAATTTGAAATTAATGTTATTGGCCGATAGTTCAGAATTTTGGTTGTATCCCCATTTTTATAGAGAGGTTTGATGACTCCCACTTTGAAGGCTGTGGGACATTTACCTGTTTGAATAATTATATTAATAAGCCAAGTGAGGGGACCTGCTATTTGGTCAGAAGTATTTTGAATGGTTTCGACTGTTATTTTATCTATGCCAGGGGATTTCTTTTTTTTCAGGTTTCTGATAATCGTCTTTATTTCACTTTCATCGACTGGGCTGAGAAAAATTGAAGGTGTGGTACGTTTTCTTTTAGGTAGTGGAGTTTGTGGGGGTTCAATTTTTTCAGCGTACTTTTTTCCCAGAGAGGCATAATGACTATTAAAGACATTTGCCATTTCAACATCTTCATGAATAAAATCTTCATTTTCATCGGTGATTTTTTTTATTTTAGTATCTTTTTTCTTGCCGCTATGTTCTTTCACTAGCCTCCACATTACCCGACTGTCTTGTTTATTATCGTGTATTATTTTTTTGAAGTATTCTTGTTTGACATTTTTGAGCAAGCGATTTAAAGTATTTCGATATGATATATATTCTATTTTGGCATTCTGATCATTTGGATTCTTTCTGGTGTTACGGTGTAGTTTGTCCCTTTTATTTACTGCCCTTACTAGGCTTTGAGTGATCCATGGTTTTCTTTGTATTTCCTTATGTGGATATTTCAGACTGGTTGTATTTTTATTTATATTATTTTTCAAGGTATTGATCAGTAAGTTTGCACTGTCATCTGGGTCACTCAAAGAATAGAAGTGCTGCCAATCATGGTTTTCGAGGTCCTTTCTGAGTTTTCCATAATTTATGATTTTTTTTGAATTCAGTTCCGGAGTAGTTTCGTTTTCATATTTTTTATCTACTTCTAAGTGTATTGTAGTTGCACAATGGTCTGTTATGTTCAGTTCAAGGACTGGAGAAAATGTATTATTGTCATTTTTATTATTTAGGAATATATGATCCAGGCAAGAATTACTTTGTGGTCGAGTGACACAGTTAATCATTGACTTAAAATTGTGTTCATACAAGGAGTTCAAATATTCTGTGGTTTCGTCATTATTATCTGTTAGTAAGTTGAAATTGATATCACCTAGAAAAATAAAGTAGTCAGTATTATATCTAGATATTTTTTGTAAGTATTCGGCGAGTTTTTCATTGAACTTTTTTTTGTCAGTGTTTGGAGACCTATAGCAAGCTGTTAGGTATAGTGTTTTGTTAGCTTTGGTGATTTTTACTTCCACAATTTTCCATATGTCTAATTCAAGAACTTTGTATGAATAATCTAGCATTTCATCGACATAGACCAAAACACCATCCGTTATATTTATGTTGCTTTCATTGTATATTATGTCAAAGCCATTCATTTTGAATAAAGATATGTCATCAATTTTCCTTGTTTCTGTCAAGACAATAATTTGGAATTTTTTTTTAAGTTGTGAAAGGTAAATTTGAAGTTCATCTAAGTTTTTTGTTACACTTCTAATATTTTGATGAAATATTCCGAAGTCACATGTTTTAATACTATCTTTTTTTAAGATCGAATTGTACTCTTCAACACTCCCAATTTGTGTTGTTTTTGTTGGGTGATATTCGGAGTCTCTGATGTATTGATTCATATGTAAAATTTGTGATAAATGATAGATAGAGAAAAATAGCGTTGATTTGAATGAAGTTCAGAGTATAGTAGTTGGAAATGCCGGTAAATACCTCCTCAATCTTTTTTACTTGTAGTGGAACGGGTGACACTTCCTTTTCTTGGTGTACTCCTGGATGCAGATCCTTGGCGGTTCTCCACTTCCTTTCCAACTGTTTTTTTCTTATCAGGAACCCTTTTTTTTCCCGCGACAACCTCTTTGAATCCTTGGACGCTTGTTTATTGGTTTTTCTGGCTTCTTTCATGTATTGTACCAAAATTTTTCTTTCCTCCAAATCTTTTCCAATCAGGTCTTCACTTATGAAGATATTTGTTCCCCTCAGTTTGGAGCAATTTTTCAGTATTTCTCTCTTTATTATTTGAGAGTTTACAGTGACCAGAATTGGTCTTTTGCTCCTTATGGCTTTTCCAATTCTATAAGCGTTTGTTATATTGTAGCTGTTCAAACTCAGATCCAGTTTTTCCTTTATTATTTCCTCGATTTCAGCAACCAGACTCACCGTTGTTTCTTTTACATCTTCTTTTATACCATAAATTATGAGATTGTTCGATTTAAGCTTTCTTTCTGTTTCTTCTATGTTTTGGAAAACAATTTTGTTTTAAATCGTAAATATCAAGAGTTGTTAGTGGGATATTCGCCAAAAACTAGAATTTTCGAATTTCGTTTTCTGGCTTCACCGCCTCCATTTCAAATGATGTAAGAGAAAGTCACGGGAACCTTCAATACTGTTTGATATTTATTGAAAAAATGGAAACACATTCACATAAGTAAATAAGATGACTTTGTGTTTCCATTGTTTCAATAAACTGGGTCTTCCACTTTGAGAATGGACTATTTTCGTATGTTTAATATTTGTTACAATCCGATATGAACCAATTTTCAATGTGACGTTTCGTTCATTAGATTCCATCCTCACCTTTATATCTTTGAATACGGTCGTCTAGTTTTTTTCATAGATTCATGTAGTCACTTGCATGAAAAATTCGGCTATGTATTACAATACATGTGTTCCTCTCAAAAAAAAAAACATTATCAATATTTGGTCACACAATTCATGTCAGTGTAGTCTCAGAAAAATGTCAGAGGAACTTTCAATACTATTTCATTTTTTATAATCTTATATGAACCAATTTTCAATTTATTGTTAATTCCATCGTCAACGTATTTTTTCAAAATATTGTCCAATTCTTTTTTCCTTCAATTTTAGTGGGTACTGTTTCAATAAATTCAGCTATTAATTATAATAGGTAATGTTGTTACAACATGTTACAACATAAAATGTTTACATTTGTTGGAATATGTTGTGTTGCGTTGCATAAAGTTGGTGTTGCGATGCAACATAAGTTGTAGTATGTTGCATAAATCCGTATTTAGCGGTAAAGATCAAAAGATAATATGAAACAAAGTGAAACATTTGTCAACATTGCTTTGATGTGGACGGATTGTTGCGAGTTGAGACCTGTTGCAAATTGAGTGACTAGATAGTGAACAAACCGCCGCGTCTAAGTGTTCTGTTTAGTATTTTATTAGAAAAAGTGCCTGTGCGTGAATTTTTAGCTTTCAGTGATGGCGTTTAAGTGGACTTCGGAGAATTGTTTAAATTTAATTGACAATTATAGACAAAATCCATGTATTTGGAATCCTGGACATGTTAAATATAAATGCAGAGAATCAAAAAATGATGCATAGAATGCAGTTTGTTTAGCTGTAGGGTGCTTATCTCAGGAAGAGGCAAAAAGAAAAATCCGTACAAAATTAGAAAGCACGCGGTAGCAGTTAATAAGTCTTCCTCCATCATGTCACAAAACTACAGCAGCGTGGACAGAATGTTGTACTCAACTGAATTTGAGATTCGACAAGTGCAAACATTCATTAACATTGTTGTTCTAGTGAGGACAGTTTGTTTTTATGTCAAAGTTTAATGAATTAAACATTTATCAACTCGTTGCAACATAAAATTGCTACCAGTTGCCAAATGTTGCTCCAGTGTGGACGTACCTTAATATAACAAGTAAAACAACGAAGAAACTGTCGAAATACTCCTAACCATCAACGTCGTTCACTATATCTCATTGAATGTTCGAATTGCCGTCCATCGTTTACAAATTTTCAAAAGAATTGTGGACTTGTTTTTTCTTTGGGTTATGAGATTTTGGTTGGTGCCTTTTCAGACTACACAAACTGAAATTGTTCGACCAAATATTGATGATGTTTTTCCGGAGAAAAACGTCGTGACACAAAACATAGCTGAATTTGTAATGAAATTTGCTGCATAAATCGATGAAAAAACTAGAGGTCCGTATTCGAGAAAAAAACTCTGATGAAGGAATTTAATGAACAGAACGTCACACGGAAAATTTTTTTATATCAGATTATAACAAATGTGAAATGGCATTGAAAGTTCCCCTGACTCAATGGGATCAGCCTAAAAAACAGCCTGTATAGAAGTAACACAGTTTCGGGTAACAATACTAGCTCGCCCGAAGACGCTTACTCCAGTGAAGGAAGCAAATTTTTTAGAAAAATGAAGGAGTAATTCGAGACCACTCAGATAAACTTAATTTTTTTTGAAATTTGTCAAAAAGGTGTCAAGTATCCGAGTAAACAAGTTTGGTTACTGGGCAAAGCTCCAAAACGCTGTAAAACTTGGCCAAACTTTTTTTTTGGCCGAAAATTAATAAATATTCAATATCTCGGGCAATATTGAATGAATTTTAGTGATAATAGGTACCGGGGGTTTTTTTGGGTCACTGATTACGATTTTGATGTCATAAATTTCTGAAACACCCTGTAAACCGTAAAAACTACCCTTTTTAGGGTTTTTAAAAAAATATTCTGATTTGAAATTTGACAGCAGAATTTAATTGGCTTATCATCTAAACATACAGTACTGCACGAAAAATGTTCATAAAACTTATAAATAGAGGGTTCCAATGGATTAACTAGAAAAAAATTATGTGATTGATGGAAAAAAAAAGGTTTTTTGGCCATAACTTTTTTTTGGCTAATGATAACGAGATGTACCAGGAACCATTTTGAAGCTAAGGTTATCGCCGGAATTTTATGTCATATGCAACATTTAAATTGGATGGGCCAATTTTTTTTTATTTCGCCCGACAAAAAAGAGCATTTACCGTTATAAACATAAAATAGGCAATTTTAAACGGACAAATTTGCTTACAGATGAAAAATTATAGAAAGAAATTGAAATACAACTATCCTGGAATAAATGCTGAAAAATTTGTCTGCTCAAAGTAAATAATGTTCACGCTGATGGCCAAAAACTGAAAATGTTTTGAAAAATACACGATTTTACCCAACTTTAGCAGGCCAAAACATAAACAATAATTACCCGATAGGGCCAAAAATGGCTGGACATAGTAAGGACGAAGTGTTCTGACTTTTCACCAAAGGATTTTTTTTTCAAGCACCTTAGCCCATATGGCGCTAAAAAATTTGAAAATTTTTGAAAAAAAATTATTTTGCCATAACTTTTTTTCTTCTTATTTAAAACGGTTCTGGTTAGTCTCAAAATTTTTCCGATTTTGTCATCTTGCAAAATGATGGGAATCATTTTTTTTGTAAAACTTATATTTTTCGAGATATTTACGCCAGAACGATCCGGTTTCTTCATTTTTCGTTGAGCAACCATTTTTGCCATGTCATATCTCCTTTAATATTAATCGTACAAAAATAAAACAAAAACCACTTCATTTGTCAACTAAAATACTTCATATAAGTAATATATAATTTTTTTTGTAATACTAACAGATTTCCAGTAAATTTAAAAAACTGTAAAAACTTTTGAATTTTTTTGCAAAAATCACACTTTTCCTTGCGCTCTTACTCGAAAGGGGTGCATTTTTATGAAAAATTGAAATCAATGTTTTTATGTTAAGAAATGATAATTTATCGATGGTTTTCATTATTTATTTTTAACGCCCCCTCCCCCCAATGAGTTCCACGCCCTCTGCCCCCCGCGCTTTTTCCCAGTAACGGAAGTTGTTTACTCGGATACTGGGCACCTTTCTTGACCAAATTCAAGTTACTCCAAGTATGTGCAATTGGTCTCGAATTAGTCCAGCCAGTTTTTACTTCCTTTACTGGAGTAGCTATTGTTTAGTGAAACATATGCAGCGATTTTGTGTCTAGTAAAAATCATACAATAGTGTTTTTTAATACATTTACAGCTTGTTATTAGGAAAATGGTGTTTTAGGTGAGGTTAATTGTTAATCTCATCAAGTTTATCAGTATAACAAAAATAAATCCCGAAACTTAATGACATAGAAACACATTTCAACAATGATTAATAGGAAAACAATTACACACTGAGGTAGACTCAATGGAGTTTTCAGAAAGTGTTTTTCTATGTAGAGCCACTGATTGATAAAAATAGGAATCTTGATTATTAATTAAACTGTAACAGAGATAATAAAACCTGACGAGCATGTTATGGTATAGTTATCGGCGGTAGTTGGTAGGTTCTAGTGTGAGTCACTGATTTCAAGGTTACTGAATGATAACAAGTATCACATTACACTAACTCCTGCAATAATTTGCAACAATTGCATTGAATGTTCGATCGAAAAACATGGGAATCTCTCAGTGATTCTGATACGAAAATGCTCGTCACTGACCCAAAGAGTTCAAAACATATATTTTCCTAGAATAATCAGTTGGAGATCGAATTTCACATACAGGGTGTTCTGAAATTCCGTTGATTGGCACCAAAACAGGAAAATCAAGTAAGAAATTACTCACTTAGGAGGGGATATTCCGAGATAAACCCTCTTAGGACTTTTTTAGAGGTCAATTACCCTACACCAAACTGATAATACTTGACGCACGTTTTGCTGAAAAGGTCAGCATCTTCAGAAGAAGAAAATTGATACTTAATCTGAAGAATGTAGTTAGTTATTTATATATCTTCAAATCTTAGGTAATATAGGTAAGCACTATCTGCAGATATTTTTCTCTGAAAGACCAGGATTTCCCAACATCAGACTAAACAGCAGGGAACAGGGAATAGGCCCCTTTTTCATCATTCATACCATTTATACATTTTGCTATTTCTAGTTAATTTGAATACATCAAGCAACAAATCCTTGATCATTCTCAAATTGTTTTCGAATGAATGAAAAAAGGTATCGAGATTGTAACAATAAGTACATTGGCCAGAGTCGACGAGCGATCAAAGCCTGCTTCAAGGAACACCATGCACATATGAAATACGGAAGGATAGGGAAATCCAATGTTGCACAGCTGGACAATGATCATAGAATTAGGGAAAGCAATCTGAGACTGCTCAATTATGTGCCTGATACGAGGCTGCTCGATGTATTCAAGTACCAAAGGAAAATTTTTCAGCCCGCTTTTCAGTTTTAGATCATCTCAATTTCAGTCGTTTTTTTTTCACATTTCATTGGGAAGTTATTTTATAATTTTTGATATTGTTACGAATTCGACGATAAAGAATAATTTTGCGAAACAATGAAACCCGTTCTCTACGTCCACGACTTCCTCTACTCCTATGCCTATGTGATTCGGAGAAGATCACGCCCATCGACCGTTATCGAGAATGTTCGAGAGAGATACCAACCGCATTGAGATGTCCGTTACAATGCGGAATATTCCAAGATAATATAACTGACGGGCAGCCGTTAGTTGATTACAGACAGGGATCAAGTGAATGAATGGGTGAAACAGTAATAGTTATTTGAGTTGTGAATTAGTTGTTTAGTGATTTGTTGAGTTCATTACAATAAAGTTATTTGATTTTACTTTTGAAATCAATTAATCAAAAAAAGTGAACCGATATAATAAGTACTCAATTATCATTTGAAAAGTGAAAAATTCATATTTTCTTCTTGAGATAATGAAATGTATGGATCTAAGCACATTCAATTCTTACTTAAAAACCTAACCAAAAAAACTACCACTCTGGCTAGACCGCGCAACGGGCATTTAATCGATTATTATAAACAATTGAACGATAAGATGAAGTATTCAGAAGAACCAAACTCTCCTGGCTATGTAGCGCGACGGGTATTGGAAAACTCAAAAATAAATTTCTTCTTAATCAATTTGTACTTACACCACATATTGGCAGAGAAAAAGAATAAGTAGTATCGTGTAAACTTGAGAGTCCTAGTTCTTTGGACAACAAATTCATCAAGACAAATGATTTATAATTCAATATTCGTCGAGTACATACTTCGGAGTAGTTGTTATGGAGACTCTGTCTTCCTTTTATTGTATATATTTTTATAGTTGTCGTCAACAAGAATAATACTTAAGAACTTCAATCAATTTGGATATTAGAAACAACGAAAACATCTCCGAAAACGATATTTTTTTGAAAAATAATAATGTTGAGATTCAAACAGATGAGTAACCCCTTGTATTTTCTGCACAACGTGATAATGGTATTCTACCTCATTTGGGTAGAATTGATGAATATGGGACTTTGTGGTCAAAACCAATTGAAGGGAAATCTGTTATCGGTAATCTAGAGGCTGATGTAATCTTTACTTGAAAAGTGTGAGACTGAATGAGTAATTGAAATATTTTAGGGATCCACTATGATTATAAAATTCCTACTCCACCCAAATTCACCTTGAAGCATGCTGAGAAATTTAATTCTTTCTGTGATAACACAATAATTTGGTCATTTGGTGTCTCACGGTAAAATTGCAAGGGTAGTCTGTTACAGGGGGTATATTCAACAAATCAATATGAAATTATGTCAATTATGAAAAAAACTCACAAAGTAACCAAATAGTTTCACTCACCTATTAAAACTACTGTCCCCACTGGTATTCCACCTCCTAGAAAATAAAATAGAAATAAATATAACTGACCTGTATTAATCAATTTTTTTATTGAAGTTTGATCTGGCAATTTTCACCAATTTTTAGTAGGTAGCTAGAGCTGGATAAACAATTAATATTCATTCCTACATAGTATCACTCGATGTACACAAACATTGAGCCGATTTTGTTTATTTTCACTGAATAAATGAACAAAAAAGAACAAAGAAGAGCCCCATAACCTCAGAAATCTTACCCAAAAGAGAATCCAGCGATTGTATTCCGGATGAAACCAATAAATGTCCATTTTGGGTACTGAATGAAGCCCCAGATATGTTTTTCTGTGATTTTCTCTCCATGTTTAAGATTGCTGCAGTTAATCGAGTTATTGAAATTGCCGGAATTTAATTAGAGCAACTCTCTTTTTCCCTTGTCACCAACGTTTCCTGTTTTTCATTAATCGTTTCGCACATCGCCAGCTGGTTGATTCGATTCTGTTCGGCATTGATCGTTTCTCGAATCCCTCGACTAAAGCTAAGGACACACTTTGCGCGTTCAGCATAAAGACATACTTTGAATAAAAAAAGATGAAACTGAAAATTGACCAATGACATATTGATATACTCATAAGATTAAACGAACTTACCTGAGAAGTTCAGTCGTAATCAAATGAAGCAGCTTATCCGAATATATCACCAGAGGTAATAATACAGTTATTCTGTACTGGATGACTACAGTCCACAGTTTGAAACACAAAGTTAAAGAAACCCTGCCACTAACCGGAGGCATGGCAACCCTGCGTGCGTCGTCCATCCGTCATTTGTTTGAAGCATCCTGAACCTAGAAAGTTATGCCACAGGTTATAACCTTCAACTGTAATAAATGCTCATCTTCATTTCGGACTCATACTCGCTGTACTCTCTAGCTGTTCTGTTCTTGTACTTCAGTTCGAAATTGAAACTCCAATTGAGCGGGACCCTGAAAGGGTTGTGATATATTCGGACGAGCTGCTTTATATAATTGCGATTGAACTTCACAGGTAAGTTCGCTTGGTTGTATAATTACATTTCAGTAGCTCGTCCTCTATATGTTGCAATTTACTTCCGTCCGGAGAATAAAACTTTGCCCAAGTCTAATACGAATCCTGCAAAAGTTTATTAGCCAAACAAGAAATTTTGGGATAATCCAACCTTTCTAGGACCTGCTGAAATATAGCACCGTTTCCATTGTGATTTCTAGTGTGGGTACATACCTAGTTTCAGTATCAATTCCTGTTTCTGCTTGGGTACTAATACAATCGGATCCAACAAGTTCTTGCGTAGATGATGCTATTTTGATGAGTTTATTCCCACCAAGTGATTCTCATGCCTCGTTTATAATGACTGAGCTTCGTTCCATATATAGGGGGTATATAAATGTGCTTCAAATGTTCGTCTCATTTATGTGCATATATTTTAACTAT
Organism: Zygogramma bicolorata; assembly: GCA_032362365.1. Taxonomy (NCBI): domain Eukaryota; kingdom Metazoa; phylum Arthropoda; class Insecta; order Coleoptera; family Chrysomelidae; genus Zygogramma; species Zygogramma bicolorata. The sequence continues at coordinate 386,961 of JAVJAQ010002960.1, forward strand.
ATGATGATTGTTCATTGTATTTCTTAATTTCAATATTCTCAATACTTCAACACTTTGACTCTTTAAAGCTTTGTCAATGAGGATTCCTTGGGCTATAAAACTCATTTGATTTATTGCCATCAAAGCTATGAGGCCCCACAAAGCTGGGGTGAAATATCCCTGTAAAAAATGTATTATTTCCATCATTATCAGGACCAGAGTGTGAATACACATACAGAGAACCGACTGCGCTCTAATAGAAGTTATAAAATAGGTAACCGATGTTTTTTTAATAAACTTCCACTGGGTATGTAACATTCCATAGCCAGGCCCACTGTTCCGACAGTCTGTAGTTATCATACTTACCTTTGGGCTCTCAGTAAAATTGTAATTTTCCCATGGGGATATCCAGATATGAAACTAACTTCAAAGAGTCTAGAAATTTGTGGTTGATAAAACTAGCATTGATGCAATTGCAGATCTGAAATGAAACAGCTCCATTATACAAAAATATGTGTGATGAATTTTGGAATAACATTGCTCCTATAGGAAACCCATAACCCATGCAGGTAATCCTCGAATCTAAAATCGAAACACCTTTTCTTCCAAATACGGTTTTTTCACAGCTACCAGGACAATATAATGGATGGTACATATGCCCTGCATAGTGACACCAGTTATTTGATCACCTAATAGTCTATATATGATTACTGAGCCTAAATCAAGATGTTAGGATACATACTTGAATGATAGGTCCTGGCACTTCTTATGAACCTAAGAAACCAATCAATATATATTTTCACCTTTTCCAATTCTCCAAACATTTCTAAAACTAACGTCCTGTTTGATAATCATGTGGCATATTGCCCACTCTCAAAGGAATATATTGAATAACCTACGATTTTTAGTAGTTTATTATTTGTAAAACACTCAAGTTCAAGATGATGTAAGTTTCCTTCTTCGTACCGTAATCATTAGCCTTCTTGCTTCCGGCACTCATGTTCATATTTGACGAATTCCATCAAGTTATAAAAATGTGTCGGATAGACGGATAGTCACTATAGCCTGTACGCATACTTCCTCCACGACTTCTTCGGAAAGCTACAAGTGGGAATGATAATTCTGAAAAAACATTTAAATTTACACCACTTATATGATGCTGGAGAAGATATGCCACTATGTGTCATTGAATGCTGGTAAAAATCTCACTTTATCAGAGCATCCCATAGTCTTTTAGCCTTGCAGTTTGCTGTAAGAACAAAATTTCTTGTTTTAGGAAACATATAAGTGAGGTATACCTATATCATATTTTAGTTAATTACATAGGGTTAACAAGAATCTCATCAGAAATTATCTTTTATCCAATGAATCTCAACCTGGTGAATTTTCCGAGTTGGATGCCATCAAGTCTGTTTTCTTCCTGTTTAATATATGGCTCTCAAACCTAAAATGAGTAGCCATTACGAAGGAATCGATTGTTCAAGTTGAGTTTAAATCACAGATACCAGCAATAATTCTTTTCTGCACTTTGTGGCCCAACACTTTTTTGTCCATTCATTAGTGGAATTAGTTGAATATGAATTTGCCCTTCTGTGGCTACAATTCATCAATTCCTGAATGAGCTGTTCGCCAACACAGGAAGGTATTTCAGAATGGCCTTGGTAGTTGGTAACAAGGCCTACTTGTTGAGAATAGCCTGTCGAAGTCAATAAGATCTGATATAGAATACCAAAATACTTACCCTTACTACCTATCTAACCTACCGGAAAATGAGTCCCCATGGAGTCCATTTGACGTTTCTTGTCCATTCACTTTTCTTATAGAGAAGTAACAATTCTCTTTATCCTACCCAGCAGCCCTATCATTAGAGATAGTAAGTTGAGGAACATGATTGTTTTTATGAAGGAAGCTTTTTTAGACTGCCCATAAGCCTTGATTTTTCATACACAGATTGGGCTCTCCTGTTTAAGCGACAGCAGGGCATGTCTGCTGTTCCTGAGTTCATCGAAAAATTCCCACTAGAAATCCAGTGATTTCATCGATACCTGCCACTATCTTTCTGTGCTGCCTTATTGAGATCTGCATAATCAAGGAACTTCTGAATACAAGGGCTTCTCTGGCAGGGTTATCTGCTGAGTCATTCTTAAAGAATTGCGATTAGAGCTTGTTCTAAGCACCACACTGACCCTGAATTATTTGTCTCTCTTCGGAGGCACCATCTATTTAACAGTCCCTGCAGAATGAAAGTCAAAACATATTACCTGGCTTCTGGGGTGGGTTCTTCTCTTGACCTCAGGAGGATTCTATTATCTATATAAGGAAAATGTTTATCGATCAGACTACAAAATATTTGTAACAAATGGTGCATTTGCGATCTATAGATTTCCTAGATCATAACTCATAAAATAAACTAACATCATTATTATATACTAGAATAGAGACCTACTCATGCCAAACATATATTATTGCAGCTAGCAAATTGTTGTTCATAAAATAAACTAACAATATTTCTATAAGCTGCAATAGGATAAAATATTGCAACAATTGCCGCGGCTGATAGACCAAATGCCGTGACTTCATTTTTGGTAGTAATAAGTTAACGATACTGGAACTTGTATTATCGAAGTCGACGATGCTACAGATTCTCGCCAAACATGATTTCCGGGGCAGAGTTAGGGTAGGGGGCTTACCGATCTGTATAAAAGAATGAGCAGAATTTTTCTTAAGTTTACGACTGGGAGTATTGGGAAAGCAAAGAATTCAGGAAAATGAGTCGACGATCGCTGATTGTCAGTAGCGTACATCGTGGCTTTCCCATAGATATCTGAGTACATACATATATATATATATATATATATATATATATATATATATATATATATATATATATATATAATATGATTTCTATGGGCTTTCCCCCGCTGCAACCTTCGAAATTTCGCAGGCCAGACTTTTTCAATGGGGCGGAAGAGCGCTGGGCCCACCTGCTTCGGAAAAATGTTTTTTTTATGGTAAGCATATATCTCAAAATTTTGGAACAAGTTAATAAAGCGTTGATCGAGAATCTTATAGTCAGTCACATATTACGTGGCAAAAAGTTACTGGAATATTCAGGTTTACTTCAATATTATAAAATTCACACAACGTTAGTTGAAGCCCCAATATATAGAAAAATTCTCCTTGATTTGAAATCTCCGAAACGGTGTTTGACAGAAAAATCACATTCCGAAAGTTGATTGAACTCAGATGTCGGCAACAGGGTCGTACTGGAGTTCCAATTTGGTTTGAAAAAAAAAAGGATAATGAACTGAAAACCTATATTCATTCATAAAATATAATAAAAAATCACAGCTAGGAGGGATATGTCTTCAACCAACAACTATTATAAGTATTCGAAAATTACATGTATACTATATATACATGATTACATGTTCAAATTCTTTGGCGATAAACGGCTTCTTTTCAAATTGGTCAGTTGACCTGCTTTTAGGAAGACTCTCTTAGAAGACACAGATGTTCCTGGCATGCAGAAATACTGCTTGGAAAACAATATTCAAGTATGATTTCATTTACCCAAAATATCATCACCATAACATAAATTCAAACATTATAATGTTTTCATTAGCAGCATACTGCTAATGCTGCTAACATATTCCTGTCGCACAGGGATGCAGTATTGCCGGCGGGCAAAATTCAAAATCACCAGATCTATGAAACAAAAATCAGCAGATTTGACCAAATATTACCAGATTTCAGAAATTCTTCCTATTGAACGAAAAATGTATAGGAAATTGTGAACTGTAACTAAATACAGAAATTGGAACAAAAAAAATAATGAAATATACTCATGCTTACACAATAAATAAAAGAAATAAACAGAACTATGGCACGCCGTTTTACTTTTTATTCGACATGACCGTAAACTCCAATTTAAATGTCACTTCTATTTTATGCCACTTCACTCAATATAAATGAAATAGATATTATTATCGTTGGCGGTAATTTCATTGCTAATAGCAATGTGAACTCTTATTTTCATGTCACATGAGCCTATCGATCTAATTTAAATTTCAATTGTATACTTTTCTTCCTATGGGATATTGTTTTTTTTGTACATGATATTTTGGTGTCTGATTTTCTAACATCACATCTCCTATCATCGACAAATCCAATGGCACACAATACTTCCATTTCCATTTCACATGTATTGTTATCATTTCATACTATTGCAATATAATAAGTCTTCATGCGCAATAAATATACGTGTGATAAGAGAACTCGTTTGATGTCACATCTACTCATATGACTTGGAAATTCAAGTGCTATTTGAATCCTTCTTGAATTTAATTGTGACTTTGATGTGCATGACAGTAGACTGCACGTGATATTCCATTAACAAAAAAATTAAACAACATTTATATTAGATTTCCATACCTGCGATATCATGTTATAAAGCCGAATAGAAAAGAAACGGCATTCAACTCATTCACTGCGAAGTCATCATTAACTGTATATAACAACCGCAGGCCTCCAAGTGCCATTCAAATGCAACTTGCATTTTATTGTCACATTGATGTAGGCGACATCGAAATGTAATGGAAACGCAAGTAACAAAAAAATGGAATATCATTTAAATTCGACTTCAATACCTACGACATCAACGTGGACCATACAATCATGTTGAATAGAAAAGGTATTCAAATTGCTATTACCAATGGAAATGCACAAGACACCATAAGTCCAAGTCGAATAAAAATGCATGTTCCATTTGAGTCGAAGACACCATAAGTCCAAGTCACATAAAAATGCATGTCCCATTTAAATTGGCATCCCAAAGGCGTGCGTAACATTTTACGTTGGGGTTCAAAAATAAATGGATGGAGTAAATAATTCTTCTTCTTCTTCTTCATGTATTGGCCTTAGCTGCTAAGACTATCCGGCCAATGGGCAGAGTAATGAATTAAATTTGTTTTTCTAACCTATGACAGTTATGACTGTCATTATTATTGTCATTTTAGACAAGTAAACTATCAAATAACACATGTTCGCTCATGTTACGCTGGGGATGGCGCTGATATGATATCATTGTCAACTGTCAAAATGGACTTGGGGGTGACAAGTCATAAACAGTCGGAATTCTTCTAAAGTTATCCTGCGTTCTGTTCTTCATTTGTAATCGGTTTCATTTTATTGTTTGAATACTTTATAAATTTGAATTATGATTTTTCTGAACCTCAATCATGAGAAATAAATGATGTGTGACGAGCTGCAGTCAATATAAAAAACATCGATTTCCCAAGGATAATCCGGAAATATTTGCGGCATGGATAGCAAAAAGACAGTCTTCTTGTTTGAATAATATGCCATATGATGAAACATACGACAGGTTTCGTGTTTGTGGGAAACATTTTAGAAATGAGGACAAAGTTGATGGAAGAAGAGTTCTTAAACGCCCGTATGCACCGCTTCTACTCGATAGAGGTTTAACTAAGCTTGGCTCCATCACTAAGGAACAAGGCATATGATTGGCAAATCCATAGCAACAAAACCTAGCTTACTTAAACCATCATTAAATAGGAGCGGTGCATACGATCAAAAAGACCACCAATTCCGTCATTATATCTTTCTGGTGAGAATTCAAAGACGAGAGGTAATATCACTTGATTTATTTATCAATTTTATTTCAGGTAATCATAATGTTAGTGATGCCGAATTATCTAGGAAACCACCTGAAAAAATTATGAAAAATTCTCTACTTTGAATACAAGTGAACCATCTATGTCCATGGTGGGTCTTGAACAAATTTCGAATAGCCCCAACAATCATGACACCAATTCAGAATATTCGGAGGAAGATGCTGTTTGTCCATTGGATTCAAGCACAAACACATGCATTTCGCCCATGAAGAGAAAGATGATTGCACTACCTAGAGGTAAAATGCAATAATAATTAATGAATTGTTCATTGTCTGTTTCTCAATTTTGAATCAACGACGAAAAGTTTAGTGGAGGGCTCGCTAGTTTTTGAATAATACTAATGTGAGCTAATCTTTGAAACTTTTGACATTTAATTTGATATAAATTTTGATAATTATACGGTTTTCATTGTTTTTAAATACTTTCCTATAATGTATTCTATTTAATACTATCGTTAGATATAACAAAATAATAAAAAGGTGAAGATGTAGATCAACCCCTTTTTGATTTAATATTTACAGTTTTCTACAGTTTGTTTCAAGCATATCTACAGTTTTGCTCTATGAAGGGGTTGACAACAGTGGTGTCAATGTCAATACTATACATCACACATCAAATCAAGTGATAAGTGGTTTATAACGGAAATTTGAATCGTCTATTGTGTGTGTGGGACTATGAGTTTGTTTGAAGTTGAGGTTGTTCAGGAAACTGTGGCAATTGACTTTATTAAGTGACGCGACCCCATGGTATCTTTCTGAGTTCCAGCAAAAATAAGCACACAGAAAGCACATCTACAACGCTACAAGGACATAATACAAGACCAAAAATGAAAATGCAGATGGAACTCGGGAAGAGAGGTTATATATTCATTAGCAAATGTAAAAATTCTACCAGTTGGCAATCATGGGGTCGCATAACTTTTGCAGTTGACAACCATGGGGTCGCATCACTTAATAAGGTCAATTGATGCCACAGTTTCCTGAACAACCTCAACTTCAAACAAACTCATAGTCCCACACACACAATAGACGATTCAAATTTCCGTTATAAACCACTTATCACTTGATTTAATATGTGATGTATAGTATTGACATTGACACCAGTGTTGCCAACCCCCTCATAGAGCAAAACTGCAGATATGCTGGAAACAAACTGTAGAAAACTGTAAATATTAAATCAAAAAGGGGTTGATCTACATCTTCACCTTTTTATTATTTTGTAATGTCTAACGGTAGTATTAAATAGAATACATTATAGAAAAGTATTTAAAAACAATGAAAACCGTATAATTATCAAAATTTTCATCAAATTAAATGTCAAAAGTCTCAAAGATTAGCTCAAATTAGTATTATTCAAAAACTAGAGAGCCCTCCACTAAACTTTTCGTCGTTGATTCAAAATTGAGAAACAGACAATGAACAATTCATTAAGTATAATTGCATTTTACCTCTAGGTAGTGCAATCATCTTTCTCTTCATGGGCGAAATGCATGTGTTTGTGCTTGTATCCAATGGACAAACAGCATCTTCCTCCGAATATTCTGAATTGGTCTCATGATTGTTGGGTCTATTTGAAATTTGTTCAAGACCCTCCAAGGACGTAGATGGTTCACTTGTATTCAAAGTAGAGAATTTTTCATAATTTTCTCAGGCGGTTCCCTAGATAATTCGGCATCACTTACATTATGATTACCTGAAATGAAACTGATAAATAAATCAAGTAATATTATCTCTTGTCTTTGAATTCTCAACAGAAAGATATAACGACGGAATTGGTGTTCTTTTTGCTCGTATGCACCGCTCCTATTTAATGATGATTTAAGTAAGCTAGGTTTTATTGCTATGGATTTTTCATTCAGATGCCTTATGTTCCTTAGTGATGGAGCCAAGCTCAGTTAAACCTATATCAAGTAGAAGCGGTGCATACGGGCGTTTAAGAAGTCTTCTTCCATCAACTTTGTCCTCATTTCTAAAATATTTTCCACAAACACGAACCCTGTCTTATGTTTCTTTATATGGTATATTATTCAAACTAGGAGTCTGAATTTTTGCTATCCATGCCGCAAATATTTCCGGATTATCCTTGGGAAATCGATGTTTTTTATATTGATTGCAGCTCGTCGCACATCATTTATCTCTCATGATTGAGGTTCTGTTCTACAACATATGAGGGGATATGACCTTACATGAGTTTTCTTGACACTTTCATTTTTATGGCACATCAAGGATTATTGCTGATGGTATGCAACGAAATTCATGCACAGTAATAATGCATGTAGAATAGAAATAGAGATTATGATATTTTTTGAGGCATATTACCCTCAAGTGCCATGTTTGAACATTGCATAAAAATGTAATATAATAAGAGGAAAACCGGCGCCTTCAATATTCATTCGACCTAGCTATCTAAGAGCCATTTTAATTTGTTTTCATTAAAATGGCTCTTAAGATAATTTCAGTGAGTCTCGTTTTCCTTGTAATTTCCAATATAAACCTTTTTTCCATTCTGAATTGAAGGATCTGTCATGTATTCTGCCAATTGCTGCGAATGACATAATTTCATTTATTTTGGATATTATACATAACACGAAAAGATACCATAACACTACATGAGCTATCGAAAACATTCCAAACTTTTTTGGTGCACAAACAAAATCAATTACAATTGTTATTTATAATTGAAATACCGATTGACATAATAAAAATGAATTTTTGAAAATTGAATGGAAATAAATTCCCTTGCAAATTGATAGACCGAATGTTTAAATTTTGCTATTTCCAATAGGAAAATCCATTTGAATTGCTATTAGAAATGAAATTACCGCTTACGATAATAATATCTATTCCATTCATATTAAGTGAAGTGGCATAAAATATAAGTGACATTTAAATTGGAGTTTACGGTCATGTCGAATAAAAAGTAAAACGGCGTGCCATACAGAACTCTCTTGCAAATAAATATTTGAACAAAAACAAACAGAAAATTAATGGACAAGTATATTTTGATCATCAACTACCTACTACTATCATTTTGAATCATACATTTTATGATCATATATCTTCAGCATAGTATCAGAAATTTCAAAGTTGTTACAGTAATTCTCATTGTATGATATATAACACTTTCAAAGTGAAGAATTTTACTTAGGGTATCAGAATTCAGTTGATTTCTGATGTGTGTATTAATTATATTCACCTGTTTTGTGATAGTCGTAGAAAAAGCATGGAGTAACTTACCCGGAATGCCCACTTCTCATAGGAATTGCGACAGTATGAATTGATTATAATTCCATGTACTTTGAACAATATACTATATAATGTGTGGCATGCGTCCTATTTTAGCCATTGACAGGGCTTCATCCATACTAGGAACTTTGTATATAGACTATCTAGGAACAACAGAGATGTATTTTCATATCCACATGCTTACGCTGTAACTACATTTATGATTGTCAATAAGCTGTTAGACGCGGCTAATGGCTGCGTCTGTCAAAATTAAGCGATTGAAGCCGCTTCACAATATTTGACATTTCACCATGGAAAACTGCCAAATTTTGTGCAGCGGCTTCAAGCGCTGTGAGCTGTTAGACGCAACTATTGTCTGCGAATGATCGTGATCGTAGAATGAGAATGAACTCCAGAAAACCGATTCTAGTAATTTTTCGCAAGCGAATCATACGCAGAACAACGTATTCGCAGAACTCCGAGTGATTCAAGAATAGCACCCCTGTACTGAACCTGTTTTTTCTGGTGTTTTGTTGTGACATTTGAAAGTACTAAGTACTGAAACAACGAACATACCATTTCAATACAGCTGATGGAAAATATAAATAAAAAAATATACATGTTTTTCCTCCCATCTAATACTAAATTGTGATTCATTACAGTAAATAATTCCAGTCCCATCGAAAAGTGGTCCTCACAATCCAATATTTTCTTTTTAGGTGGTACATAATATATATGTTGGGAGGGGTTATAATTAATAGCAGCATTTATCTCTAGTTAGGGTGAGTTTCTCAATGTCTTTCTCATATTCACAAAAATTCACCCAGATATCCAGTGTCTTTTTCATACTCATGAGGGTGGCGTGCCTAGTGATCTTTCAACTTTGACATAACCTCACTTTCATCAATCGAATGTGACCCGAAAAACCTTTCTTTTCAATTCACTCTTTTTGCTTTCAGTCTCGACATCCTGAAAGAAGAACATAGGCGGTGAATTTTGCAATGCCTCGTAGTAAACGTAGGTCAACAGATATGAGTTCAAATGATGAGGATAGGTACACTTCGAAGAGGTTGAGAAACCCGAACAGGTAATTCTTGGTGTGAAAGATAATTGATTATTTCGGAAACCGCTATAATCAATAATTCAAACAGGAGATTATGTCACATGTAATATGAAAGCTTTGGCCAAATATATATTTAGGTTGTAAGAATCACATCTGAACCAAAGAACTGATTTGTTCCATGATTAGGATTCTCATCCACACTTGTGCGTTGGCTATTCCCTGATGAACTATAAACATTCACAGTTTTGTTTAACTCCATACTCTTAGTATAAAAGGACTTGAAAAAATGCAGAGTACAACCATTTAGAAATGGACATATGCCTGGTTCATAGACCAAACATTTGAACTGAGAAAGTTCTCACAATGCTAATCATACACGGCACTCTTACTTATTTTGTGTATGAATGCCTCAATTGATTAGTATTGGGAGAACTTGAAGTAAAAGTTTGGTCTATGAACCAGAAAATAGCTGTGAAATACAGTTGTTTTATTACTGAAAAATCATGAATCATGAATTTTATCTTTGAATGAAACTGAAAATGTCCCAGTTCAAGGTCAGGTCATTCTATTATCATTTGATGTACAAAAGTACACACCAAAATTGACCTTAGAATATTGAGGGTCATGTGTGTATATTCTATATTATAAGTTGAACTTGCACACACATTTTTTTTACTGTCACATTCTGTTTTAAGTGAATGTTTACTGCAAACACTATTTGAATAAATCATTTAGAATTGAGTCATGCCAAATTTAATTCGATTTGTAACTTTTATTTTTGAAAGATGATCATCAGAAGTCCAACTCTTTGATTGTGAACAAAAATGGTTTTGAAAGATGTTCATTCTGAATATGGGAATATTTGCTGGAAATGTGTAATAAAAATCTGGTGTCTTCATGAAAAAAATCGATAATTCATTTGGACTGAATATTTCCTCCTGAAGTGGTTTTCATTAGAGTGTAAGACAGCAGGAACTTGAAAATACTCTTGCAAACTAGTATTAATTGAGAAAGAAATATAAACATCCTTGCTTATTTATGAAACAACAAAAACTATTATCAATAGAAAAACACAAAGAAAGCCTTCATCTCAAGTGCAGTACACAAAACTGATGGTTTTTCACCATACCATAATCGAGTTCGATGAAATACTCGTTCACATACTATGGTATGAAAATGTATATAGTATATATAGTAAATCACCATCAGCTATAATAGATACTGAACCCCTCATATCTTATGAAATATTGAAAGTTCTGTCAACAGCAAAGGCATATAATAATTCAGGTGAGTTTTATAGTGAAACCATTTTTTTTCTTGTCCTTCACTCCCAGGTCTCCGGAAAGCACTTTAGCCTCTAGGGCTTATTGAGCTTTGCTTCCCTATACCTACTTTATGGCAGCCATTCCAACAACCCTGTCCCCTGCACAAGGTTGTGCAGGTTGATTGCTGGGTGTTTGTCACATTTTCTGGATCCAAAATTGGTTTTCCATATATTTGTTGCATTTTATGATCCAGAGCCTCACATTCGCAGCGTGTGTGTTGACCTGTCTATTTATTTATTTGGTATAAACGGCAAAACCCTCAGTTACAATGTTATAAACATACATGTATAAAAGTACTTGAAACTAAAACAGTAAAAATCGAGACAGTAAAAATTCGTAAGAATTGTAAAATATATAAAACACTAAATGCTAAATGAGACAGTTGAAAATAAAACTTAATACTTGAAACTATCAAACTAACAGGGTATAAGTCAAGAGATGAAATACATAATCCACTGCAGACCTTCTGAAGGACTCCAAAGAATTAGTAAAGAAATCAAGTTCTGATGCATTAGCTTCCCTCAGCAGTCTTGACATCGGACTGTTAAATCCATAATTTGTAGAATGTGAGTTCTCCACAAAAACAGCTCTATCGTCTCTCGTTACTCGTTGCTTAACTTTCAAGCTAACCAAAGAGAGAAGCCTGGACAATTAAATTGGCCTGACTTTAATTTAAATAGAAATATTATAGGCCAGTAGACTAATACATGAGTTCTATTCAACAGCCGTGCCAAATCGCCAATTTTTTTGTAGGTAGTTTGGACCTCAAGGAATATAGTGTGAAATTTGTGGAATCGAGAAATGACGATTTCTGTCAAAAAAAAAATAATTTAAAAAAACAAAAGACATATTTTGATGTTATTATCTTTGGAATAAGATTTATCGAAAAATGTTTCGTACAAAAAATGTGCGCCGTGATGAGATATACAAAATAAGTCCTATGCAAAAATCACGTAGAATCATTAGTTTGGCGGTAAATCACTGTTAAACAAAAATTAAAAAAAAAAATTGTTATTGTATTCACGAGGTTTATCTATGAAGTACTGTCCTCAAACTCATCCACCATCTGGAAGAAACTCTCCTGAAGAGATACCGGTAAAGTTTATCCAGCCATGTTATATAGTTTAGCAACAATGACCGATTTTCGTAAATCTGGCGTGTCGCTATAGCATTTGTTCCACAAGGCCGAGAAGGTGCAAAAAAATCATGGTGATTCTTTTCAGCATGTACATTTAGGATTTGAGTGAAAGAAATATTTTTATTTTTTTTTCAACATGTTTTTCGAATATGTAAGATTTTAGCTTATAAACAAATAGAAGGTACGCCTTATATATTCAAGTTATTCGAAATGTTCCTTAAGATTCCCGTAGGTCTTAGCGAGACGCGTAATTCAAAAAAGAAAAAGTTCCAATATCTTTATTCTAGGCCGAGATACAATACCTTTTACGTTTGTTTAATTTGTTATTTTTTAAATAAACATTTTCGCGAAATTCAAGTTTTCAGGCATTCGTAATAGTGTTAGGCATAATATTTGATATTATAGAAACCGTTTCGAGCATTGATCTCATGGCAGATCATGATTGCATTCGTTCACTCGCACGCGAAATATACTGACGGCGGCCTCGGTCCAGCCGGGTGACGCGTGCTGGCCTGCTAGCCTCGCTCCAAGGCTCCTCTCGCGCAGCTTACATAAGAATTTCCATATCTCCCTTATAAATTGTCGTAAACAAATGAGTTTTTTTTTGATTCAACGTATTTTTTTCTCGTGAATTCAAAAATGTTCGTGAAAATCATTTTTTTTCAATACGTACCCCAAAAAATTGTTTTCAAATTCAATGTTGATGTTGGGTGGCCTATAAATAATCTTATATTTGAAAGGTGAGGAGAAAAAAAGTAAATTTGAATTCGTCCGTGATTTTTTTACTACAATTATCATCTACATACGAACTTTTCAACGCATTTGGATCATTGAAAATACTAGCTTCTCTCTTGAGATAATTACGGTCACTCCTCAAAAGTTTAATCAGTTTGGCTTTTCCCTGCTTGTACAGCGAAGACGTTGTGTCACAGCCTGTAAAAGCGTGGATAAGGTGTCGTATATCAGGAGAAGTTCGATACAGGCAGCCGGACAGAACATCGTTATGACGCTATATGGCGCACGAAAAAATGATAACTTCTCTTTTGATGAATTTCGGTACTTATGTTTTACGAAGTCAACCCTTAAAAGTACGTTCAATTTAAGCTGTCTTCCCCCAACCGCTGAGGCATGTGATGAACATTCGCTTCGCACTTATTTACGAGTGTGCCAATGGCAAGGCGGTTGTTCAAAGGATTCAATGCAATGGGGGTGGAAAAGAAGCAACAGTATAGTATGTTGGTGCCGATCACTTGTAAAAAATACCCAATTCCGGCCAATTTATTGGAAATCATTTCTTGCGATTGCGATACAAGTAAATGTCAAACTAATTGTGCGTGTCGAAAAGAAGGGGAGAAATGCACAATATTGTGCAAAAAATGTTGCGGACAAAATTGTTCGAATGTCATCGAACCTGAAATAGTTCTAAGCGATGACGAAATCGACGAACAATTTTCCGGAATTCCAGACGATATAGATGATACGGAGAATGTAACGTTTGCATTGAGTGACGATGAAAATATTGTAGGAAATAACGATGATAACGCTAGCTATGAACCGGAGAGAAAAGTATTTCATGAGGTACTTGTAAGAATGTATGTAGATGATAATTGTAACAAAAAAATTACGGACGATTTCAAATTTACTTTTTTTCTCGTCACCTTTCAAATATAAGATTATTTATAGGCCACCCAACATCAACATTGAATTTGAAAACAATTTTTTGGGGTACGTATTGAAAAACATTGATTTTCACGAACATTTTTGAATTCACGAGAAAAAATACGTTGAATCAAAAAAAAATTCATTTGTTAACGACAATTTGTAAGGGAGATATGGAAATTCTTAAGTAAGCCGCGCGAGAGGAACTTGGAGCGAGGCTAGCAGGCCAGCACGCATCACCCGGCTGGACCGAGGCCGCCGTCAGTATATTTCGCGTGCGAGTGACCGAATGCAATCATGATCTGCCATGAGATCAATGCTCGAAACGGTTTCTATAATATCAAATATTATGCCTAACACTATTACGAATGCCTGAAAACTTGAATTTCGCGAAAATGTTTATTTAAACAATAACAAATGAAACAAAGGTGAAAGTTATTGTATCTCGGCCTAGAATAAAGATATTGGAACTTTTTCTTTTTTGAATTACACGTCTCGCTAAGACCTACGGGAATCTTAAGGAACATTTCAAATAACTTGAATATATAAGGCGTACCTTCTATTTGTTTATAAGCTAAAATCTTACATATTCGAAAAACATGTTGAAAAAGAAATAAAAATATTTTTTTCACTCAAATCCTAAATGTACATGCTGAAAAGAATCACCATGATTTTTTTGCACCTTCTCGGCCTTGTGGAACAAATGCTATAGCGACACGCCAGATTTACGAAAATCGGTCATTGTTGCTAAACTATATAACATGGCTGGATAAACTTTACCGGTATCTCTTCAGGAGAGTTTCTTCCAGATGGTGGATGAGTTTGAGGACAGTACTTCATAGATAAACCTCGTGAATACAATAACAATTTTTTTAAAAATTTTTGTTTAACAGTGATTTACCGCCAAACTAATGATTCTACGTGATTTTTGCATAGGACTTATTTTGTATATCTCATCACGGCGCACATTTTTTGTACGAAACATTTTTCGATAAAGTTTATTCCAAAGATAATAACATCAAAATATGTCTTTTGTTTTTTTCAATAATTTTTTTTTGACAGAAATCGTCATTTCTCGATTCCACAAATTTCACACTATATTCCTTGAGGTCCAAACTACCTACAAAAAAATTAGCGATTTGGCACGGCTGTTGAATAGAAGTCGTCCAAATTCATGTACATTCCGTCTGGACTATTAGGTCAGCTTGAGTTCGCCTGTTTTCCAATGTGGTTAGTTGCAGTGTAGAAAGTATATCAGTGTAGTTATGTCGCTGGTCCATTTGAAAGCCCATTTTGTGGGCAGCACTACGCAAAAATTTATTTTGATCCCTTTCCAGAGACCTCTTGTACACTATGTAGGATGCATATTCTAAGTGTGATCTGATCAAAGAACAATACAGAATCTTCATTGTGTTACCTGAAAAATCTATAGCGATCCCTTTGTTACATTGTCTGCAGCTAAGGTCGCCGTTGTACAGCCCTATCTCATTCAGGGGTCCTTTGGGTGGACAGTGTCCAGTCAACAGCCCTATTATAACCCTTATCTGATTCCTGTTACACTGAAGCAGGTCTTCAGTCTCTTTCCTCGACGCTTCTTTTATGGAAGTTCTCCCGTGAGCGCTACTGGGTAGATTTTCCAGTAATCTCTATGTTCTGTTCTCACCCAATTCCTTATGTGACTCCGTACCGTTGTTTTGGGTACCCCCACTGCTGGCTCGGGTCCAGTGTATGGTGTTGACGATCCTCAGCTCATCGGCTTTTTCATTGCCTACGATACCTGAGTGACCTGGAGCCATTTGGGAATTAATTAGATTTTTTCCATGTGTCTGTCACGAATGTTCATCCAATATCAACCACTTTCAACTTCAAATATATATTTTATTCTGTTTCACAAGAACTTTGTTCTTATATACAATAAACATATACAACAACAACCATGATAACTTGGCAAAAGCTACACTCAGCAAATCAGGCGCGTATACAGCTCAAGTTTATAGGGGGGGTAATCACTGAGAAAATTATGCGTTTCCACTATTTTATCAAAACACATACGCATATTGGCCTTTTTACAAACCTAGCCACCTTTCACAATGACTTAAATTATTATAGTCCAGTCTATGACCATTTTCCCGTGTATTTATCCCATACAGCACCGATTCGCATGAAAATTTGAATTCAGGATCTACATGCTGCTCCCTCCCTGGGGGTGGATGCCACCCCTTCTTGGGGGTGAAAAATTTTTTATTGGTAATGAGTGCGGAAATCAATAGATTGACTAATTCTAAGCACTTTTTGTTCAATGGAGTTTTTTCTGAAAAGCAATACTTTCCGACTTATTCGCGAGTGAAATTGTCGGATTTCAGGAAAAAAAAACACGTTTTCAGATCGTTTTTCGCGAATAACTGGAAGATAATGCATCTAATCGAAAAACCTGCGGAGAGCAAAATTAAAGCTTTTGAAAAAACAAAGGCGATTGTTTATTTGTGATGTATGCAAACACACTACAAACTGAATGAATGTTTGTTGAAATTGTGAATAACTCATCCTCTCTTCCCCCCCTTTGGAAAAAATCGTTGCCTAGTGGAACTATATGTATATATACATATATAATATACATATAGTTCCACTAGGCCTGAAATATAGTTACCATGTGTATTCTTCAATATACTAATGTACATACTCTAATTTCTACAAAAATTGTGTTTGGTTTTTTCCCATAACTTGCTTAGTCTTCAAGCAATCAAATCAACCAAAGGAGTATTTTGTAGCTTTTTTCAAGAGCTATAAGCTCATTCACATCATTTTTTGTTTCAGATTATATTTTTGAAAAGTTTGATGCTAAAAGGACTTAAAAAAGGTACTTTGCACGAAACCTCACAATATTTAACTGGCCATATACCTACTACTCTATTTTCATCCTGCAGAAAATAATGAAACACTGAAATTTTCAGAGAAGACTAGCCTTCAATTTTGTACTCTATTTATCATACTACATATCAATATGAGTAGAATGAAAAGTATATACTCATTGAACACAAGATAATGCAACAGAAAAATCAAATAATAAATTTTAATTTAGGTTTTTCAATTTCTCCCGAAATACCAGAGACTATATAATCTTCTAAGATATTCTATGATTTTGATAATAATTTTGAATTTGACTACTGGATTCTGCGATCTTACAGGGTTACAGATAGTAAAGGTGAAATAAAATTGTGATCGATTTTTCATTCATTTATTATATTTTTTGATAGCTCCCTATATTTTAAATATATATTGTAATATGTTATGTGACTGACTGATCATGGGGGAGGGGGGTAATTACCCCCCCCCTTGTAAACTCGCCTGCAGCAAATTGTGGAAAAAGTTCCGTAATTTAGGAATATTGTAACTGCGGCTTTTGGAAATCTATCTAGTATACAACTGAATATTTCAATTTTCTGGAATCCAAATCCATTCATTCTGGAAACTGTTTTTGAAAATTTCTAGGAAACTTATCTGAATTTTCTTGGGCGAGACATTGAGGTTTCAAATGTAATTTAAAACTTTATGAAAACACGAGGGGTGTTGCACTTCCGTGACAGTTGTACACCAAATCAGGATTGACCAATATTAAAATTGGACCAAGCACCATACATAAACTTGAACATACTAGGACATGATGCGTAGAAGCAAAAAATCCCAGACAGTCCAGGACAGTCTTGAACACTTGGTTGAACCAGAACGCTCTTTTTGAGTGACCACTGCGCCATCTTTCGTATACAGGGAGCTTTTATTTGACAAGTGGGCAGCTTAGAAATCAATGGTTTCAACACAGTAGGTTTGAGTTTTGAAGTTTTGAGTTCGCTGCCATTAAAAAGTATTTCGGGATTTTGGGCATATATATTTGGGAGTTCACTCACTTCACTGTTTGTTCGTCATTCGTAATCGCAGTTTGAAACGTTCTTTAGTATATTTTCATTATTTTTCTTTAACATTTTTGGTACCATGTCAGGTAAACATTGAGTGAAAAAGTGCATGGTCCCGATATAACTAAAAAATAAATAGTTTTCAGAAGAATATCAGTTGTCAGAGTTTCTAATACAAAATGAAAAAAATGACGATAGGGATGGAGATAACTTTTTTAGCAGGGAGAGAATCCTAATGCTTTTGGATATGTATACATCATACAAATCAAAAGTAGGTAGAGGAGCTTACAGCTTAATAAACTACAAACAAACACCTACCACCTACCCTACCTGCGACTTGAACTTGACTGCGCATGCGCATCGAGAACAGTTTTCATCAGTTCTCGCTCAAGAGCAAAAACAAGTCGTGATAGTTCAGGACGGTCCGAGATCATTTTCAATGCGAAACCAGAACAGAGGATTCATCAATCCGAACTTGTCCTCGACAAACCAGAAAGCTCTTTATTAACTGCGCATGATCCTGACGTCCGAGAACCACAATTTTTCAGAACCAGAACAAACCTGTTGTCTATAGGTTTGTTCTGGTTCGAAGATCCAGGGGTTTGATTCTCGAGACCGTACGTTCGACGAACGTATCGTTCAGAATAACGTAGAGCGATATGAAATGTGTGTGCTGAACTGCGATAGAACATCACGAGCGTATACGTTCGTTTCTCGAGAATCGACCCCCAGAACTGTTTCAAACCTGCGCAGGACATGATGCGTAGAAGCAAAAAATCCCAGACAGTCCAGGACAGTCTCGAACACTTGGTTGAACCAGAACGCTCTTTTTGAGTGACCACTGCGCCATCTTTCGTATACAGGGAGCTTTTATTTGACAAGTGGGCAGCTTAGAAATCAATGGTTTCAACACAGTAGGTTTGAGTTTTGAAGTTTTGAGTTCGCTGCCATTAAAAAGTATTTCGGGATTTTGGGCATATATATTTGGGAGTTCACTCACTTCACTGTTTGTTCGTCATTCGTAATCGCAGTTTGAAACGTTCTTTAGTATATTTTCATTATTTTTCTTTAACATTTTTGGTACCATGTCAGGTAAACATTGAGTGAAAAAGTGCATGGTCCCGATATAACTAAAAAATAAATAATTTTCAGAAGAATATCAGTTGTCAGAGTTTCTAATACAAAATGAAAAAAATGACGATAGGGATGGAGATAACTTTTTTAGCAGGGAGAGAATCCTAATGCTTTTGGATTTGTATACATCATGCAAACCAAAAGTAGGTAGAGGAGCTTACAGCTTAATAAACTATAAACAAACACCTACCACCTACCCTACCTGCGACTTGAACTTGACTGCGCATGCGCATCGAGAACAGTTTTCATCAGTTCTCGCTCAAGAGCAAAAACAAGTCGTGATAGTTCAGGACGGTCCGAGATCATTTTAAATGCGAAACCAGAACAGAGGATTCATCAATCCGAACTTGTCCTCGACAAACCAGAACGCTCTTTATTAACTGCGCATGATCCTGACGTCCGAGAACCACAATTTTTCAGAACCAGAACAAACCTACTGATGAATCTTGTCTCTTTTCAGTTCCCGAAGGGTAACGAAATTAGACGAAGTCATGTCGTACAGCCCGAAAAGATGCCTCACGTGGTTTAGAGAGTACACCACTCCCGACGAACCGGACACCCTCGGCCCAGAGGGCATGGAAAAGTTTTGCGAGGACATTGGCGTCGAGCCCGAGAACGTCATCATGCTGGTGCTAGCGTACAAAATGCAGGCGCGCCGGATGGGTTTCTTCACGAAGGACGAGTGGCTGAAGGGGCTCGGCGATATGCAGTGCGATACCGTGCACAAGCTGCAATACCGGCTGGAGCATCTGAGGTGTCTGCTGAACGATCAGAACGTCTTCAAGGCCATCTACAGATACGCTTACGATTTCGCTAGGGTGAGTGACGGTATTGGCGTTAGTTGAAAAAAAATATTGTTGGTACATTCTATTCGCGCTACTGAACATCAATGAATTATTGAAAAAAGACCCGTGTTGAAAGATAGTCTTCTTACAATACGTATCCATATAAGTGGGAAACGAAACTGGACCAAGCACAGATCCTTGTGGTACGTAGCAAGATATTTTAAAGCAATCGGAACTTTGTTTGTCAACTGTAGTAAGTATCAAGAATGGTAAGAACATTCTTCCGATCGGAGAGACTTGCTACGCTCCTCCAATTATTGTCTGTGATCAGTAGTGCTTTACGTTTGAGATGGATAAATAGTCTAGTAACTGAAGATCCGAAACTAGGGGGAGCTGTGAACAAGGCTATGCGTTCTTCACTTTTGGCTCAATTTGTAGGTCGTCACAGATGTTTTCAAAGGACCCAAAACTCAACACGATTGCGTTCATGGAAATGGCCGAAAATGGCCCTCCAAACCCAGAAAAATGGGTTTCCCGTCAATATCTGGCTAAATATACGAATTAGAGAATTTTCGTTCATGCAAAAATTAAAGATCGTCTCATTATCTACAAAAATGGCCCTTATCATTTTTTCCGAAACTCAACAATTTTCGAGATAAAGGGACCCAAAACTCTCCTCATTTCAGCTGCCGCTTTCTCTATAGGAATTCTGTTGTCTATGCATTCGCTTGGAGGCAGGCGGACGAATTGTTTCATAACTCAGGTAAAAACTGACATTTTCCAATGATTCAAAGTTCAAGATAATGAAGAAACCCGTAGCTATCATTCCATGTATTTCGAAGTTCTTTCTTATTAAGCCAAAAGATTAATAAGCTGTAAAAGTTTTTTTCCGCACCATTTCGACACTGTTTCATTAATTTGTTCATATTTTTTTCAAAAATAGTCTTATCGGAAATTTTTCTTTATAATGGGTCCAATTGTGGCCATGATGGTCAGGTTTTATTCCAATTGACCCGTTTAATACTAGAAAAATCGAAATCCTGTTAAAAATAGTAAATTGCGTTTTTTACAAGCAAATAAAGGTCATCGTATTCGATTTTGGGGTGAAAATCAAATTTTTCAAATGGAAACATATTGGTACCATGGTACCATTAACAAGGAATTTATTCATACCTGGTTATTGAATGTGCGATGAATACAATCAAAATTACAGCTAAAAGAAAATGAGAAAATACAATTATTTTGTTCTAATTCAATGATAAGAAGTTACTAAGGAGGCTTTGAAAACAATGACATTATTCCTTCAAATTGTCAAATAAATATTTGTTGGTTCATCGGTATTTTCATTGTGTATTGGAAAAGTAATTTGTTATTATGTTTGTTGAAAATGCCTCACATTTATTCAATAATAATTTAATAACAAACTATTCTAAATTCGAACTGAAATTCAGCCTTAAAAATTCTTATGATTTGATAAATAAAATACAGGACATAACTGTTCCAGATAACGCAAAATTAATATCATTTGACGTTCAAAATCTTTTCCCTAGTATACCTCCACAAGATACCATAATCTTAGTCGAAGGTTTACTAGATAAAAATCATGTTAATCCGCTCATTAAACAAGAGATATTAGAACTTTTGTCGCTTTGTCTTGAACAAAATTACTTTCAATTTGACAATAAAGTATACTCTTCATCTGACGGTTTGATCATGGGAAATCCGCTAAGTCCTCTACTGGCAGAAATTTTCATGGACAATCTGGAAAATATAATTCATAAACATCCACTCTCGCAACAGTTTTTGTATTGGTACAGATATGTAGATGACGTTATAGTTTGTTTTAAAGGCACCAACAGACAATTAGATACATTTCATAAATATATTAACACTATTCTAGGATCTAGGATCAGTCCTGCAGAAAAAATCATATAGAAGTTAGATCCCCCTACTGATTCTTGGTGGGTTGGTTTCTAGGAAATACCTGAAAGTTTCATTGCGCAGAGCTTTAGGTAGGACTTCTGAACTTCGAAAAAAATGCATATTGTGTTGTGATTGCGAAGCAGTTATCAATATTAGTCATTTAACATTCGTTGCTGATTCTCTGGAAAAGCTGTCCCTTCTGACTCCTGCTATTTTTATTCATGGCTACCTGGGACAATAAAAAATCTCGACAATTGACAGTTGCTGAGAGCGTTCTAGTGGAGAATGATAATTACGAGATGATTGACTGGCCGTTAGCTAGGATTCAGGATCTCATTACGAGTTGGGGCGCTGCTGTCAGGCTCGTTCGTTTGCGTACTTAGTACGGGTGTTTTACTGAGACCGGTTTAGAAGGCTTTTTCCTCAGAAATATTTTCGAAGCCAGATCAACGAATGTTGATGATACATTGAACCAGAATTATGATAATGAATCTTGTGATCAAAAATTCAAAGTATTACGAATCATATATTGTATACTCATATCGTTTATATTTCGTCACTGAAAATATCTTGGGCATCAAATGCTGTTGTTAATAGCCTTTTTTTTTCAGGACAAAGACCAAAGGAGTATGGACATGGACACGGCGAGGGCGATGCTTCAACTTTTACTAGGAAAACATTGGCCTCTGTATACTCAATTTAGTCAGTTTCTCGATCAGTCTAAATACAAAGTGATAAACAAAGATCAGTGGTGTAATATTCTGGAGTTTTCCAGGACGATTTATAACGACCTAACCAATTACGACGTAGACGGAGCATGTAAGTGATATCGAAGTTCAGGAATGTAATGAACTCTGGAATGCTAATACATGCGCTAGGATAGAATTCACAGTGGGCAGAGCACCTGAAAAGTTGGTAAAAAATCTGGACGAATATTTCCCTCATATATAAAATGTCCCATAAGAGCAATGCAATTATCGAAAACTTACAGCGGTAATTGCATTGTATCAAGTCACCATAACAACACACCGTATCGCTAGACGTCCGTAAACAACACAAATAAATGTCAGATAGACTTCAAAAATAGAAAAACATTTCGTGTTTAGGTGAGTTCTCCATACAATCTATAGAGGAAAGTATAAATGAACAAAAAATAACATTTCCTTGAGAATTTCTTTATTCGTGAAATATTCCAATGAATTACATTCGTGCATAAAAATGACCAGATAATTTTGCATTCAAGCGTGATATCTTATACAAATTGCAATCGGTTATTTTCATATTTTGTAAAAGAGCCCTCGTCCTTCGCACTCGGGCACTTCCGCCAAAATACAATTATAACCGAAGATATCTCAGTTTCCTGTACGATTGTCACCGACAATGGGTTTATAAAACCGCGACACGTGTTTCCCTATACAACAGCTTGCTCAAGCTGGATAAAATTGTTCTAAAATTGTTCTGGACGCCTGAATTCTTTCTTTTTCAGGGATTCGAAACGAGTTATAAGAAATAAAATCTGAAATTATAGTTATGTACCATGGAAAAAAGTGGAGTAAATGTGGTACATCACATTAAATTTTTAAACATCATTAAAATTACTTGTTCAATGGTGGTATTGGGATCAATTTGATTAGAGAAAAACTATTGTTTCTTTGCCAACGTTTCGAATTTTGATAAATTCATCATCAGGGCTCTATAACAATGAGTTTCGTGTTGAAATGGTAGGATATAAATAAAATAAGAGAATGCCAACAAACTATTGGAACATTTTCAGGGGTTCAAGATGTTGATTAATGAAAAAAAAAAAATACTTACCCAAAATCAGTTTTTCCGAGTAAAAATATTAAAATTATGTATAAAAGAGACATTTTAGATACACACTCTAGGTACAAACAATTCCACATTGAGCACGAGACAAACGAATACTGAAATAAAATTTATCTGATGGCATGTCATAATGACAACGTTATGTCACTCAATTTTGATAACATAAGGAAGCTCATTATGGGACTAAGTACCATAATGGATAACATTCACTACTTGTACCATAATGATCGTCTTTATGATCCTTATTACATAAATAACTATTATAGAATGACTGTAGTTCTTATGAATGCTGATAGAAAAACAAACAAACGTGATTGTTGAAAACACCGTATAATGATAAAAAAATCATTTCGGTAGCTGACTTATCAGATTGTAATAATCCGTATTCAATCCTTCTATATCTCTTCTTGTATTAGCGCTGTCTTGGTGAAGAATTTGTATCATTTCACTGCATAGCCTTTTTGACAGATAAGATTTCTGATCAAGAATGATGGGTTTTTCAAAATCAGAAGTATGGCCATTTTCTCTAGTGTGTTCAACTGAGGCTGTGGGATTTTTGACATTCAGCTCTCGTGTGTCTCTATCGTGTTCAGAGATTCGTTTTTTTAAATATCGTCCTGTTTGACCCACATAACATTTAGTGCAATTATTACAATTAATTTTGTAGACAAGTTCGATTGTAGATCAGTGGAAGTTTTTACTTTTTGACGTGAAAAGAATCTTTTTCTGATAGCGTTATCGTTAGAGAAAGCAATTTTAAATTTTTCTTGCAATTCTCTCAGAGAAATTTCTCACATATGGTATTTTATAAATTTTATAATTGAATCTTTTATTCGATTGTCTGTTATACTCGAGAATTTTATTAGTTAATGATGGCGAGTAATTATTTTTTAGAAAAAAAACATATATTTGGAGATGTGCAATTAATTGATTTCGTTGAAAGTTTGAAAGAAGAATCATTATCAACATCCATTTCTCAGTCAGTAAATATTCAAAATATTCTGCGACATGACTTCAAGTTGTGATCAATATTTATCAGACAAATGAAATTGAATTAAAATTTTCATATGTCCAATTCTTGTGACAGATTACCAGCGTGGTCAACCTTACATCAACGGAATATTAGCGTATAACTAAATCAAGTTAATAATAATAATAACGATTTATTTCCCAAGAAACATATGCATGCTTATTGTAGGGAAAATTAAACTGATGCCATATAATAAAAGTAGAATAGAATACAAAAAAATGAGTAATTGAATCAGATCTTTATATGGCAATAAAAAAAATTATGATATCAAATGTTTTTTTAAATTATTTTTGAAACGAAATTTTCCATATTTCTTTAATGAATTCGGTAGACCATTGTATAGTTTTATTCCGTTGTGGTGAACAGATTGCTGTCCTATATTTGTTTTGATTTTCATCAATGCCAAATTTTCTAAAAACCTTGTTGAGTGATTGTGTTGATCACTATTCATTTTGAACATCAAATATGAATGCTTGAATTTATTTTTGACCAGGTGAATAAATTTGCAAATTTTAAACGTGTATAATGAAGGAATGTCCACAAGTTTTCTTTGTTTGTATAAATTAGCTGTTGGTTCTTTTCGATCAAGTTTGTAAATACACTTTATATTTTATTCTGTAATGTTTTCAATGGTTTCTTTACGGTTTTTGGAGCTGCCCCCCAAATCGAAATCAAGTATTGAATTTTGGAATATATACTAAAGAAAAATAAATTGATTTCAGACATGATAAAGATAACATATTTCGAATTTTAAAAATTATACCAACAAATGGAGAAATTTGTTTTCTTAATAACTCAATATGTTTGTTCCGAACTGAATGTCCATCAATTAAAATTCCTAAAAATTTCACTACAGGAGAATACATAATATTTTCATTATGGAATCTGATAGGATCTTTCGAATGGATGGAGGTGGATTTTCTTGAGATAAACATACGAGGATTTTTCAATATTCAATGTTAGCTTATGATTCATCAGCGATGATGATATTTCATGGAGGTCATTGAGCATAAAAGTTTTGATTTCTAGAAAATTGTTCCCGGTGTATACTATTGTAGTATCATCAGCAAACATTTTGATTTTACCATTCAACTTTAAATAAGACAGGGAATTTATATATATATATATATGAGGAAAAGCAATGGACCTAGAACAGATCCCTGAGGAACACCGCACACAACTGTTTCTAGTGAACTATTTTTGTCTCCAATCCAAACAAACTGTTTTCTTTTATAAAGATAATTTCGAAACCAACTGTAAGTGGTTCCTCTTATTCAATAGTAAGAATTTTTCGATAGTGTGGATGGACTGTTTGTTGATACCTATCTATTTCAAATTATAATTAATAATTATAATAATTGATTAGAATTTATACGATTTTTAGGAAAGAATTTTTGAAATGCCACTTAATTTTTTGTACTGGGTCGAATTTTTCATTTTTTTGGTACAATAACCATGGCAAGCACGCAATATCCCTGAATAGCACTACAGGGGCCCACTGTGCAATAGGATGTAGTGGTATAATAATAATAATAATAATAATTAATAAAGTATATTCAAAGATATTTTCGATAACAATGAAAGTCCGACTATTGTTGAAACAAATTAGCCTTCCAGTGTTTATTATGGATCAGTGGAACGGACTTTCTCGATCTAGATTTATAGAAATTTATAAAAATTGTGTTGCAGGGCCCGTAATGCTAGACGAATTCGTAGAATGGTTGAAAATGGCGAGAGCTAAGAGCGACATAAGCTGAGAATCGACTGGACCTTTCACAATCCATCATGTATATTTTAATTTTCGTGAAAGTAGGACGTAAACGTCACATTTTCACCAAAAAATAATTTAAAAAATTCACCAGACTTAGACTAAGTTATCGGCTCATGTATTGTTATTGGCGGTGTGCAGTGAATTTCGATCGGGAGTGTATTTTTTTCCGAGGGCCATAGCTATTGCTAGAGTTTGACTAACTTTTTGAACGATTTTTGTTCACGACACACCGCTACAAGAACGTCGAAGCTTTAAGTTCACCGTTTCATCAAGTACAGCAATTCCAGAGAGAGCTCCCGCCATACAGACATTAAATGTTCCCAAAAACGACCAAATAGTTTCAATTTTTCGTCGGCTTCACTTCACTCACGAACTCATTCACCTCTCTGAAAAGCCGGCCAATCCTGTCTCGTGAATAGCAGGTTCTGATTGAGGAGCGGGGTCAATTTTTGAAGGATACCAGACTTTCTCAGTAGTCGACGTGTCGAAATTTTTTATTTTCATCTTCAGGCTACCGAGAGGGCATGTTACAGTAATGTATAATAAATTGCATTACCATAACTACGTATTATTTTTTTTCCAAATTCCAACCAATAGTCCTCTTGGAAAGATATCGATTTGCGAAAAATAATCGGTCTGGATCAGTTTGAACCTGGTGGTTGTTTTTCAACCAAATGGTCTATCTCTGAAATCTTCGTTAACTGGTGATCCCAAGTTTTATTGTGTGCAATTATTTGCGGCAATCCTCGTTGCTGATAATAGGGAATATGTATGATTTTTTGTTACTGTCTAAAGTAATCATTTACCTCTTCATGGCGTGGAAATATAAATGGGCTTGAAAATATTCAAACTATCTTTCGAAGTGAAATTCAAAACATTGAATGAATTCGAGCTATTGAAAAGCGACCATTTAGCTCGCGCTCTAGATGTACATCATATAACATGTTAATCTCGTAGCTTTCACTGATTTGATCTCTGCGTACTCAAAATCAAGATTTCATGCAAAATATATTGCCATAAATTTTCGGTGTATTGCCCGATTGTTCTTGGACGAGAACACTTTCAGTCATCGTCCTAGATTCACTTAAATTAGCCACAGGCATGGCTTCAACGAGTTTTAGGAGAGTCCATTCTCCAATATTGTTTTTGAGTTGCCTCTTTTGATGACGAGGAAAAAAGATACCTAGTTTACATCGATTAAGTATTAATCGGTGTATTCTACGGTTGCTTTTCGCAGAGCACCGGACAGGGCAGCGGACCCAACTTTTTTATTTGAAGAGATAGAGGCATGGTTCCTTTGGAGAAAATGATCAGCGTCGAAAAATACGTCGATTGAGCCCAACTTGATTTTTTCTCTGTATGTACGTCTGTCTGTCGTTGGAATTTATGAAACACGATATCTCTCGAACGGAAAGAGATATCGCTTCGAAACTCGGGTCATTTTTAACCCTCGTGGAGGTGCAGAGACCTATTGATTTTGAGAGAAATCGGAAAATTGGAAAGTGGTTTTTTCGGCATTTTTTCGACAAAATTTGGCCTTTCGGTTGTAACACGTTTCAGATCGCAGTTTTGACTGGAAAAATTTTTACTTGCCATCAAAGGAGTCCTTATTCTTTCCTACAAAGACCTATTGTTGGGGAAAAATAAAAAAAAAATTACTTTAGATTCTACGGGTGTTTATTGGGTAACATGTCGGTTTTTTTCGGACACTCTGTAGACCGTACCGTTGCTCGTAATCGAAAAACGAGGAAACTGTCGCATACGCCTCGTGATACTCTACACTTTTCATTTGAAACATTTTTTTCTAAACCGATCGGAAAATGGAAAAATCGGGAAATTTCTGAAATTCAAATTTTTCTGGAGTGTTTTTTGTGAATATCTCGGAAACGGATGAGAAAATCAAAAATCACCGGGAGTAAAAAAATGATTATCTCAGTGTATACTATGAAAATCCCAATACTTTTTTTTCTAAAATGAACAGTACGGGAAATGTGATTTTTTTTAAGAAACCAAACTATATCTCCGAAACCACTCACTTTATCAAAATTTGTCAAGGGAGTGAAATTGTAGATCTCGTCGAATACTATAAAACCTGAATTCATCTTTCCTCTAAGATTGATAGTTTAGGAAATATCGACGAAAAACTGTAAAATTCAATCCACTCGAAAACGACTAAGTACGAAAAATCGTAGCATGACGTAACCGTCTAGTCTCCCGTTCGTCGCAACCACCAAATTTCATAATAGAAAATTACTCAAAGGACGTAAAATCAGAAAATGAATGGAATTTCGTCATACAGAAAATTCATGTAAAGTTCAGTGAGCATCGTTGATAGCGATGAAATATTTAAGAGTCGTGTAATGGAGA
The DNA here is from genome assembly GCA_032362365.1 of Zygogramma bicolorata. Taxonomy (NCBI): domain Eukaryota; kingdom Metazoa; phylum Arthropoda; class Insecta; order Coleoptera; family Chrysomelidae; genus Zygogramma; species Zygogramma bicolorata. The sequence continues at coordinate 415,790 of JAVJAQ010002960.1, forward strand.
AATTGAAGATTTTAAACAACCGATGGCATAGAATCGCTGTATTCACACCATTGGTTTCCAAAAATAGTTTCGAGACGAATTTCAGAGAAGTTAGGTTGAATATTAATTGATTGGTGGTAAATAGAAATACTCATGGGAACTATTTAAAACAAATGAAAAGTTGAAACGAGTGACTGCATAGAATCACTGTATTTACACAATAGGTATCCGATGATAGTTTTAACATGATTTCCAGAGGGAATGAGTTGAATTTGTATTGATAGGTGATAGAAAAAAAATACTTTGTGGAACTATGAGAAAATATTGAAAAATCCAAACAATTGACGGCATATAATCGATGTATTCAAACCATTGGTATCCAATGATAGTTTCAAAAAAAGTTGAGTTGACTATAGTACGAGAGTAATTGAGAAAAAAATTGAAAAGTTGCAGCATATAATCGATGTTTTCAAACCATTGGTTTCCAATGATAGTTTAAAAAAAAGTTGAGTTGATTTCTCTATAGTACGAGAAATATTGAGAAAAAATTTGACAAGTGACGGCATATAATCGATGTATTCAAACCATTGGTTTCCAATGATAGTTTAAAAAAAAGTTGAGTTGATTTCTCTATAGTACGAGAAAAATTGAGAAAAAATTCGAAAAGTTGCAGCATATAATCGATGTATTCAAACCATTGGTTTCCAATGATAGTTTTAAAAAAAGTTGAGTTGATTTCTCAATAGTACGGGAACAATTGAGAAAATATTTGAAAAGTGACGGCATTTAATCGATGTATTCATAACATTGGTTTCCAATGATAGTTTAAACAAAAAGTTGAGTTGATTTCTCAATAGTACGAGAAAAAGTGAGAAGAAAATTGAAAAGTAACGGCATATAATCGATGTATTCAAACCATTGGTATCCAATGATAGTTTACAAAAAAAGTTGAGTTGATTTCTCAATAGTACGAGAAAAATTGAGATAAAATTGAAAAGTGACGGCTTATAATCGATGTATTCAAACCATTGGTATCCAATGATAGTTTAAGGAAAAAGTTGAGTTGATTTCTCAATAGTACGAGAAAAATTGAGATAAAATTGAAAAGAGACGGCATATAATCGATGTATTCAAACCATTGGTTTCCAATGATAGTATAAAAAAATAGTGCGGGAAATAAAAATTCTAGGCTCTAGCCTAGGTCAGTTCGTTTGGGCCTAGTTTATTACTCATTGGCGTATGTGAGGAGTTCCTTCATTTTTTTTACAATATCTGAATTGAGTGGAGTTTTTTGTCCACCCATGGTTGAAACAAAACTAAAATAAATAAATATCTGAAGTCAGTTCAAAAGTTTAATATTTCCAATCGAAATACAGGAAACCCAACACCTGATGTCCCAAATATTGTCGCAGGGAACTTGCGAAGTAATTGCTACAGGTTCATGGTAACTGCGACGTAACTTTTGCAATGCTTTATTTGCGAGGTAAGAACGTCCGTCTCTCAAGTGGGAGACCGAGGTTCGATTCCCAGCCGGGCCACCGTGCTATCTCTTTTGGGGTGTTCGGCGGAGAAAAATCTCGAATGCATTCAACTTTCGCCGGTGTCTGTTTTTACGCCGTCTTTGGTAATGATGTGACCCAGATATGCAACTTTCTGAGGAATTCACGATTGTCTGGTTGGATCTTTGGATTAGCTTTCCTCAATCGTTTGAAGACTTTGGTTAGTTTGGACAGGTGTTCGTTGATCGTGGGGGAATATATGATAAGGTCATCATTGTATAGAAGGCAGCGCTCGTTTTGGATACCAAGGAGAATGTTGTCTATCACTTTCTGGAAAGTTGATTGAGCGTTCTTCAGCCCGAATGGCATGCGAAAAAATTCGTAGTGCTAATTTTCTACGGAGAATGCTGTTTTTAGAACGTCTTTCGGATCTATCTCTATCTGAAAAAACCTGACGCGAGAACGATGGTAGTGAAGTAATCTTATCAGTCTCTGGAAAGTTGATGGAGCGTTCTTCAGCCCGAATGGCATGCGAACAAATTCGTAGTGCTAATTTTCTACGGAGAATGCTGTTTTTAGAACGTCTTTCGGATCTATCTCTATCTGAAAAAACCTGACGCGAGAACGATGGTAGTGAAGTAATCTTATTATCAGTCTCTGGAAAGTTGATGGAGCGTTCTTCAGCCCGAATGGCATGCGAACAAATTCGTAGTGCTAATTTTCTACGGAGAATGCTGTTTTTAGAACGTCTTTCGGATCTATCTCTATCTGAAAAAACCTGACGCGAGAACGATGGTAGTGAACCCAGTAAACACCAAAGGTGTCTGAAACATGTCAACGGAACCGTAATAGGTAGCATTTGAAACATTCGAAAGATACGTTCCAGAAATACATCTTGAACATTTCATGAGAGGAGCAGCGTGTCTGCAATGTTCCAAATGCACAGATAAAACATGTAAACAAATGACATATCTGCGAATAATCCATTGCCTATATAATAAAAAAAAAAGAAAGTTATTGATTATATTTCTGACAGAATACAAATATACTTTGAGTGGATAAATATAGATTTAGGAGGAGGACCAAATGCCATTATGATGCACATCAAAAATTTTCAATAGTCAATATTTTTCGAAACTTTTTTTGGGAATTGAATATTATATCATGTCGAAAAACTAGTACCTACAAGATGTTTCAGAAATCTCCATAGTTCATCGAATATTCTTCTATAACAGTTATCGATTATTTTCAATAACCAATATTCAATATTGAAAGTTATTGAAGATTCACCAGAATTATAGACCTGATTGTGGGCCGTGGATTTGCTTTCGTGGGAGGTTCTCGCATTCGCTTCTGTGAGCGCAAATATCTTAACAATCCTCATCGTAATAAAAGTTCCGCTCAAAGCAGTATTCAAATAACCCGCGTATTTGTTTCGCCGGGTCACAGAATCGATCGATCAGTCTTAGTTGTGACCACTAGCCAATCAGGACATTCGAAATTCCGACATTCGTCATCGCTCGCCGCCAAAACAACCAACGCCAACTGGACACTGGACTTGACTGGACTGAGTTGAGTAGTGGAGTGGCCATTTTGTGAATTTGTGTCTTGTAGATGATTTTACTGTTTTACTGTATTGTCGAATGTGCTTGGTCCTGAAGTTGAATTTGCGGTATAAATCAATGTCTCATGGTTATGAGTACTTTACAGAAATATCAAAAGGTATGTAAATAATTGATATGATCGAACGATACCTGTTATAGGTTACAGAATTTGGGGATTGAATTAAATGTGGTGGGATTCATGAACATACTTGTTATTTTGTGCATGTGCATCATGTAATATAATATCTAATTTGCATGATGTTGATTCCATAGAGAAGCTTGTGCAACATACTGAAGGTGGCAATTCAATAATGTTTGTTTTATACACAAGAACATGATATATCCCTAGACAGTGCAACTAATTTGTTGTATCAAATTGTTGTTGATGGCTCATGTATTTTATTGTGGAATTAATTCTAGACAATTGTTCACTGCCATACTTTTGTGGATTGAAATTTCCATGAACCAATCTTGGACCGATATCTATCTATCTGTTATTCTAATCATTATATTTTCATAAATTGCATTTTTATTTACAGCTATTTCACTGATGTTTCAAATATGGATAGACAAAGACTTTTTAAAACAAAAAGACATTTGAGGAGAGTTGTTCGTTTGCAGATAGAAAAAGAAAGAATATTGATAAATGATTTAACGAAGTCTTCTGTAAAAGATAAGCATGACATATCAGCTATTTCTCCTGATAATTCTGAAGTTTCTGATAAGTATGATGCTGAAATTAGTTTCAGCTCATTAGATGATAGTAATAGTGATGTTTCTGAGAGTATTTCAATTCCATATCCCACTTTCAACTTTACTGTTCCATCTAATAAAGTTTCTGTTGATTCTGTTTTGAATGATGCACAGTCTGCACAATCAACCACAAATGAGTTCAACAGTGAAGGGTTTTTAAATGAAATCAAAGGTTGGATTCTCAAGTACAGGAAGTTGTTATCTACTGAATCAATTAAAGAATTGCTGAAAATATTCAATGCAGAAGGTTTCAACAATTTTCCACTAGACTCTAGAACTCTTTTGAAAACGCCTAGACATTCTAGTGAAAATATTATGGCATTGGACAGCGGCTTTTATTCTCATTTAGGAGTTGCTAAGGGTATACAAAATATTTATAGTGAAGAATCTTGTGGAGTTGAAAACAATGATATAATAAATGTCAGTGTAAATGTCGATGGTTTACCTCTCACAAAAAGTTCTAATAGTCAGTTCTGGCCAATTTTGTTATCCATAGATTCGAACAATGCACATTTGAGTAGACCATTCATAGTTGGGGTGTATCATGGATTTAAAAAACCTGATAGTATTGAAAATTTTTTTAGGTTGTTTGTTGAGGAATTTTATATTTTGCAAAATGATGGTTTGGACATAGGTGAAAAAAAAGTTTTCTTGAGAATTAGTAAAATAATTTGTGATGCCCCTGCTAAATCTTTTTTGTTGTGTATTAAGGGACACACAGGGAGCAGTTCATGTACAAAATGTATTGTTGAAGGAGATTTTTTCAATAATAGAATGTGTTTCAATAGATTAGATGCCCCTTTGAGAACAGATGAGATGTTCAGACGTAAATTTGATGAATCTTTTCACAAACAAAATGTTGTTTCTCCTTTAGAATCATTAAATATAGGACTTGTCTCTCAGGTGCCCTTAGATTACATGCATTTAGTTTGTTTAGGTGTGATGAAGAAATTGTTGAAATTTTGGGTGCATGGTAAGAAAGGGATTCGGCTGGAAGAAGAGCAAATGGAAGTCATAAAATCAAAAATATTGGAATTCAGAGCATATATTCCATCAGAATTTGCTCGGTTACCAAGAGACTTGAGAGAAGTCGACAGATTCAAGGCTACAGAATTCCGAATGATTTTACTATACTTGGGACCTATTATATTCAAAAATACTCTATCTAAAACAAAATATTTACATTTTATGACTTTACATTGTGCTATGAGAATTTTATGTGCCCCGGATTTAAACATGGTTTATAATGATTTTGCCAATAATTTGATGATTTATTTTGTCGAAAATTTCAGTACAATTTATGGTAGGGAATATGTTTCCCACAACATTCATAATCTTATTCATCTTGCAAATGATTGCAAATCTTGGGGCGTTGTTGATAACTTTAGTGCTTTTAAATTTGAAAATTATCTGTATACACTCAAGAAAACTATCAAGTTTTCTAGATATCCACTTCAGCAGCTCTTGAATAGATTAGCGGAGAACCAAAATCAAAATTCAACCCCTGAGAATGTATATCCTCAACTGAAATATGTAATAGCAAAAAATGTTGAAATGAGTAATCCTGATGATCACATACTTTGCTACAGAACACTAATATTGGAAAATTTTCAAATTGTACTGAACAACCGGGATAACTGTATTATTTTAGATGACAATTCAATATTATTGGTAAATGGAATCTGTGAAAAAATCATCACCAAAGATATTTTTATACAAGGAAAACTGTTTTTGCTTAGTGAGGAATTTTATGAAGAGCCTTGTTCTTCTGTGGAATTTTTCAATATTTATATCGTAAAAAATCTTTCTGATGTTAATGTCATATTACCAGTCGAGAGAATCAAACAGAAGTGTCTTAAATATCCTATTAGCCCTTCTTCATTTGTTGTTATTCCCCTTCTGCACAAAGAAACCACCTAATAAATTTCGCATACAAATATTTCAATGTAAATAAATCGCATATGCCACATTTTCAAATTTCCCTGTATTTGTATAATTTTTGAAAAAGAAAAAAGTTTCAATCCCAATAATTACAAACATTCAAGCACTTGACAGATTCAGTGAGAAAATTGCACACTAAATTAAAATAATATCATCATTTTACAGAAATGTTCAGTATAATTATACCAAGGGTTGGATGCAACTAAAATTTCAAGCAACCTATTTCCATTCTTCATATAATATAGATATTTTGAACCTTGAATGGTGCATGTGTGACAATAAATATGTTTCTTTTCTTATAATTCCTTTATAGAAATGAGAATGCAAAAAGATTTTACTCATCGTTTTAAATAATAAGAGATACAAAATTTTTGTTATTTTTTTTCTGTTTCAATAGTGGGTCGTCGTCCAGTTCTCAAAAGACTCAACAGTTTCCACAATACCATCAAAATGGTTAAAATGCCAAACAGATGAGGGTGAAGCACTAGAATGTTTTTGGCCAACAAAGAAGATCAGACAAAAAATTCAAAATGCTTGCGATGCAGATGAAGGATGGCAAACATTTTCTGTGAAAATTCTCCAAGAAACAGGTGAAATATAAATTTATTATAGATATATTGAGTATCACTACTTTTGTTCGGGTTTGAAGACCGTCGTTTTATGGAATTTTTTTCGGAGTCAATCTCAAGATGTATGAGCCTCTAAAGAAGCTAGCCACTCGCGCTAGCGAAACCTCAGGAAGAAATTCCAAAAAACGACGGCCTTCAAACGCGAACAAAAGTAGTGATACTGAAAACCTTCGCTGCGAAAGCGTTAACTATTTGGTATATTGAGTCTTGAATAAAATGCTTTTTCTTCAAATACCAAAAAAAAATATTTTTCACCTTGATATTTCTTGATAAACTAGGTAACAAAAATGAATCGAAAGTAGCAGGAATCTGAGTTCATTGAAAAAATAATAGAATATTTCATTTCAAGTTGAGTTCAAATTTTCATTGTAAACTAATGTACTATTTTTTAAGTTTTTTAATTTTATATTTTTTTTATAAATTACCCTGGTAATTATTTATATGTTCCAGATGATTACACAAAAGCTAAATGTTTTGAAAAGACCTGTAGTGAAGAAGAAACTTCGGACATCACTTCGGAGGAATCCAAACCAATGAGAAAGCGAAAGATTACAAAACATCAAGATTTTGTTACCGGAAATTCATCAGAAGAAGAATTATACAATTTAACTTCTCTTCCAAAAGTTCCCAAGAAATTTGATTTGCCCAGAATCCAGAATGATTGTATTCTGATTGAGCAAAGCTCAGACAAAGAAGACTCGAGTAGTAATGGCAACGAAACTTCAAGCACATCAAGCACACGTGAGTGAAATATTCATTATGAAAAATGATGCTTTTGAACGATATCTTCAACAAAAAAGACTTATGAAAATGTTTATCAACTTCTAAAATGATAACCAAGAAAATGATGCCATTAACACAAATGTATGATTTTTTTATCATTTACAGTATCCTTGAATGGGGAAATTGAGGAAATTGATAAAATCATAATGCCTCCGCCATCAACAACCAAAATACTCAAAAAACCGACAGAGACAGAAAAACTTCACTTAAATAATACTGATGATGAACCAGGTGAGTAAGACACTACTTTTCTGAATATAAATTTGTGATTGACTGAATATTGAAATATTTCAGATTGTTGCTGCGTTCATGTGAGAAGAATGAATGAGCATGTGGTTGCTCTGAGAACACTTCTGGATGGGCACATCATAAACTTGAAGAAAATTATCCCATCTCAGGCAGCTGAACCCATAACAGCATTTGACACAATTCCACAAAATGCATTCGTGAAACACAAGAAATTGATGCAATATGAGGAAAACTTGAAAAACTCATCAGAAGCAAGAAAACAGTTGGTTAGTTTTTTGAACTTTCTAAAAATTATCATTATGTAAAAATTGTTTTAGGAAACTCTCTATTACATTGGTGGAGGGGACTGTCTCAATGAGATGATCAAACGAGGGTTGATCAGGATATTCTCAAATAAATTGGCAAGAAAATGTTCATGGTATGGCCGAAAAGAAAACTATCCATTAAATCAGTTGGTAGTTATATCCACTTTGAGAGGTGAGCATGTAAATTATGTCAGTCTGAAATGAACTGAGAAAAAATTCAAAATAGTTCAATTATTTCATAAATATGTAAAAAAGTGCAGTAATGACAATTTTATCGAGACTATGTAGAGAGGGGATTCTTGGAATTTGGATCAATTAAAATCAATAATTTTTCTACCAACAGTATTTCTATAGGAATAAATCACACTTTGATTTCATAATACTTCTTTGGACTAAATACCATCTTTTTGCACATAATGTCCACATCTAGTGCAAAAAATACTCATTTTGCAACTTTTAATATGAAATGATTCAATAGTCTTTTTTGCACTAGTATCACATAACTATATTTTTCAGAGTCATGATAAAATTTAACATATTTTTTAGATGCTGCCCGAAAAAGGTTTTCTTCAATGACGGATAGTGACTTCGAGAGATTTACATCAACATGGTTCCGCCAAGCAGCCCTTCGTTTTAAAAGGGAAAATGATAAGTAGCGAGCCAGTTGTATATAATCATCGCAGTTATTATATTATAATAACAATTATTAATAATAAAGAATGATGAAACGCTACCTGTTTTTTTTTCATTTCACATAACCTTCTCACATCCTTTCTATAAATCAATTGCTATACTGAGAGTCGAATTAGAAATTGGCAAAATTAATTTTGAGCTCTTTTTTTCTCATGCATCATACATTTAAAACTTTTGTGTCTACTATGTTTCAGATATGTGTCAGATGACACTTAAAATGATTTGTTCAAGCAACGTTTCAGATATGTGTTTTGATATATACATGTGCAGTTATGTTATGTATCAGGAATGTTTCATATGAAACATTCCTTGTGAAACGTTTCATACCTAGGACATTTCTGGTGTCTGCCATGTTTCAGGAACGTGTCTGAGTCAAAAGATGAAACGTTTCGAATGGAAAATAATCGGTCTCAGAAATGTTTCAGACACATATTTTGGTTATCTGGGAAGTAATCTTATTATCAGTCTCTGGAAAGTTGATGGAGCGTTCTTCAGCCCGAATGGCATACAAAAAATTCGTAGTGCCCATATTCTACGGAGAATGCTGTTTTTTGAACGTCTTTCGGATCTATCTCTATCTGAAAAAACCTGACGCGAGAACGATGGTAGTGAAGTAATCTTATTATCAGTCTCTGGAAAGTTGATGGAGCGTTCTTCAGCCCGAATGGCATACAAAAAATTCGTAGTGCACATATTCTACGGAGAATGCTGTTTTTTGAACGTCTTTCGGATCTATCTCTATCTGAAAAAACCTGACGCCAGAAGGATGGTAGTGAAATAATCTTATGTTGTCTATCACTCTCAGGAAAGTTGATGGAGCGTTCTTCAGCCCGAATGGCATACGAACAAATTCGTAGTGCCCATTTTCTAACGGAAAATGCTGTTTTTTGAACGTCTTTCGGATCTATCTCTATCTGAAAAAACCTGACGCGAGAACGATGGTAGTGAAGTAACGACACTTCCCGAGTTGATCAAGCAAGTCAGAAATATTGGGCAGGGGGTATTTATCATCTACTGAGAGTTCGTTCAGTTTGCGATAATCAATAACGACTCGCCATTTGGGTTTGCCAGAAGCGTCGTGTTTTTTGGGGACTACCCGAACTGGAGACAACCATGGGGATGGTTGAGATCCCTTGAGTGAGCATTTTATAAATTTGGTTTTCAACCTGTTCATTGTGGATTCGGAGATATCTATAAGATTTAGTGAACACTGGTCTTGCGTTATTTGTTTCGATGGTGTGTTCAATTTCGTTCGTAGGTACGAAGGTAAGATTGTCTCCCTCAAGGTGAAATATGTCAGAGAATTCTGAACGGAGTTTTTGATTTCCTCAGAATGGGATCCCAAATTCTGTTTAGACTCAACGCTTCTTTTTCTCTGTTGAAATTGTCCGTGTGTTTTTGGATCTCTATCTGAGGCTTTGTTGTATCTTCTTGGTCGGCTTGAAAACCGTTTTTATGTTATATTTCCCAAACAGTTTCCCAATTCTGTCAGTATGACCCTCGGGATATATGGCAGATATGCATTTGCAACTACCTGAGAGTCCTCCCTGTTTTGAACCGTGGAACTCTTCAGTTTCATGACCCTGTTAATCTCAGATACACTATCCATTTGACCTCAAGGTCACTTGAAGATGTTCCAGTTCTTGCTCTAGCTAGCCCACATAGCAATCAAAAGCATATTCATAACTCGAGCACATGCTGAGGATATCTTTCAACTCATATTCCCCAAATAATATCCCTAGTATATTCCCAGCATAAGTACTTTACTGCTATGAATGTTCTTTTCATCATATCTGTCTAGGAATATTGTAGCATATTCTAGGGATCTTGGGACACATTCCCGTAAATACTTCAAAGAATATTTGTTTTAAAAAATACGTACATAACAATTCAACATTTACATTTTTGTGAACTAACCACTCAAATCAACCCCGTAACCTTACTTTTTAGAATCTATTATATTACATTCTAATACATTTTCAACTTGACATTTAGTACAAACTGGCTAGGTTGAAATCCCAACTGTTGGTACTTCGACTTCGTTAAAATCTTCCTGGCAGCACTGCATGCATGCGTGCGTGGCAAGTCGCAAGCTAAGCTTCCATTTTCCAAGCTTCTTGTTCTTTGTTCTTGTTGAAATTGAATGTTATCTACAATCAGTTTACCAGTTAACTTGTTTATTTTCAAAGAAGACATTTTATCAGTGTGTGTTCAGTGTTCTCTATTGTGGATTGTGCATATTCGATACCGATAGTGAAGTGTGGGGAAGTTATCGAAAAAAAAGTAAGGTTAGGGTAAGCTTTCTTCACGGCTCTTTTTATTCATAGAATAATATCTTGTATATCTATTTTAGATGCTGTTCAATGTAATAAGAGAACACAAAATGCCTGTGAATATGAAATTATCCAAGAAATAAAGAGATGGTTAGCTAAAGCTAAAGAACGGGTTAAAAATGAATTGAAGAAAACTGAGATGAGGTGAGTTTTGAATTTAGGACCCTACCACTGTCCCAGTATACCTACATGTTCCAATGGAATATCTCATAAACCAGAAGTGATTTCCGATATTTAAATTGCTCAAAGCAATATGTATAATTATCTATATTGATTATTCAGAATTTTAAATTTTCATTTCTTCAAATAAATGAAATATTCCATTGTAACATGTATACCAGGACACCCGGTATATTGTTCTAATCCATTTTTTTTTAGGTCCCAAAATCAGCAGCGTTTCCAGGACACTGAAATAGGATAAAAAACAATAACATGTGAATAAGAATTTCTTAGTTTTTCATAAATGTTTTAAAAGTATTTGATGTCTTTTGTTTGAAGATAATCAAGGATGGCATTCATGCTTCAGAAAATGCCAAGAAACTAACTACTAGAACCTTTAAGGATAATGATGTTGCATCTCCATCCCTCACCAAAATATATATTCATCTTGGACATATCCAGTTTGCACATATAGGGTATATTGAGCATATATATAGCATGTGCTATGTTGGTGATATAGGTATATTCTGAGGATATTTGAATATATTCAGGGTATATATTTCAATCATATACGTAGCATATACTACTTGTGGCCAAAAAAATATACCTAGCATATTCTCAGCATATAGTAACCATATTCTCTGTATATGCTAGGGATATAATCTCAATATTCTTATACGTTTAGGAATATGTTTAGCACATACTTGGTATATAATTTTGCTATGTGGGAGATGCTCTGGTTCACATATCCTTCGAGCACGTTCCGTGAGGGTAGATATGATTCCTCTCTTTTGGCTTTTCAACGAACAACAAACAAACTGTTCGAATAAAAATGTTTAATGAGACAAAATTACAAATCATAATTATCATCATCTAAAGCGAATGAATAAATATACAATCATATTTTCTTGTATCTACGAAACGAAATATTTATATACTATAATTACTCAAAAATGAAACATCCCAAATAGCACAAGTACGTCCAGTGGACGTACTGCATATGTACGGTGAGGATGCATTGTACGTATTTAGGACGTACTTTTGTCTCCGACAGACGTACATAAGACCTCCCTGCGACTTACCGTTTCCGCATAGTCGGTAATCCCAGGTACGTACTTTTCTAGTCCACACAGGACCTGAAATGTACAGAAAGGGGAACTGTTTGGGACATTTCGAAAACGTACATTTTCCATTCTGTATGCGCTATCCCAAGTAGAACAAACATATTTGACCAATATTGGTTCAATATTACGGGAATATTAACCTTATATTGTAGATGATATCAATAGTGGCCACAAAAAAATGTGAACATTCGGCGATATTAGATCAATATTCGAAAACAACGTAATGATATATCATATGATATCACTTAATGAATCTAAGTTTTCATATTCGGGATTATTCATTTCTTTTTTACCAAATAGTCAAGTTGGAAATTTTACTCATTCACGTCCCACATAGCAAAATTATATACCAAGTATGTGCTGAACATATTCCTAAACGCATAAGAATATTGAGATTATATCCCTAGCATATACACAGAATATGGTTACTATATGCTGAGAATATGCTAGGTATATTTTTTTGGCCACAAGTAGTATATGCTACGTATATGATTGAAATATATACCCTGAATATATTCAAATATCCTCAGAATATACCTATATCACCAACATAGCATATGCTATATATATGCTCAATATACCCTATATGTGCAAACTGGATATGTCCAAGATGAATATATATTTTGGTGAGGGACTTTAGGAGATGCAATATCATTATCCTTGAAGGTTCTAGTAGTTAGTTTCTTGGCATTTTCTGAAGCATGAATGCCATCCTTGATTATCTTCAAACAAAAGACATCAAATACTTTTAAAACATTTATGAAAAACTAAGAAATTCTTATTCACATGTTATTGTTTTTTATCCTATTTCAGTGTCCTGGGAACGCTGCTGATTTTGGGACCTAAAAATATAATGGATTAGAACAATATACCGGGTGTCCCGGTATACATGTTACAATAGAATATTTCATTTATTTGAAAAAATAAAAATTTAAAATTCTGAATAATCAATATAGATAATTATACTTATTGCTTTGAGCAATGTAAATATCGGAAATCACTTCTGGTTCATGAGATATTCCATTGGAACATGTAGGTATACTGGGACAGTGGTAGGGTCCAAAATTCAAAACTCACCTCATCTCAGTTTTCTTTAATTCATTTTTAACCCGTTCTTTAGCTTTAGCTAACCATCTCTTTATTTCTTGGATAATTTCATCTTCATAGGCATTCTGTGTTCTCTTATCACATTGAACAGCATCTAAAATAGATATACAAGATATTATTCTATGAATAGAAAGAGCCGTGAAGAAAGCTTACCCTAACCTTACTTTTTTTTCGATAACTTCCCCACACTTCACTATCGGTATCGAATATGCACAATCCACAATAGAGAACACTGAACAAACACTGATGAAATGTCTTCTTTGAAAATAAACAATTTAACTGGTAAACTGATTGTAGATAACATTCAATTTCAACAAGAAGCTTGGAAAATGGAAGCTTAGCTTGCGACTTGCCACGCACGCATGCATGCAGTACTGCCAGGAATATTTTAACGAAGTACCAACAGTTGGGATTTCAACCTAGCCAGTTTGTACTAAATGTCAAGTTGAAAATGTATTAGAATGTAATATCCCGCTGAGCAAAGAAATGTTGTCTCAACGTTGCTGCAAGTGATATATGGGATGTGTAATGTTGCTTCAGACTTTGCAGTGATGTTGCATTAACATGCCAGCAACGCCGTAACGGCCGCCATTGCAACGTTCATTTGTAATATTTCAAAAGTTATGTTAGGTGATGTTACCTAAGGATATTTCATACACCATTCAAATGAAAGGTTGAATCTACATTTCAATATGACATTCAAATGAAATTTATTTTATGATGTTGCAGTTACATTTCAACTAGACGTTCCAGGAAATGTTCCTATAAATTTCGAAAGTATAATCAAATCATCTTTCATTCGTTATGTTGCGGGGACCTCATAATTAGAACTTACCGCTACCATCCAGAGACAATTATTCAGAAGTATACTTGAATCGCAACTTCTTCTTGTGACGTTGCAAATTCTCTGTTATTGATAGTTATACTGTTCAAAAGTTTACTCAATTATCTATATGATTTGGCAATATAATTAGAAGTCACAGAAGTGCTCTATCAATCACATTGATAAAGGAAAAATGCTTACAATAGGAATATGATGTTTCAAAATGGAACAGTAACTCAACACCAAATAGAAATCACTAGCCTTTGACTTTGTACCTATAATGAAGAATACTGCTGTAGAGGCTAGCAGGGTTTGTCGAGGGATAGTGAATTCAATTTGATTTCATGTTGTTTGAATGGTTTCATATGTTCGGTGAAAAATTTATATTCTAAGGCCAATTTGTTACTTATTGAGATTCATGAGTAGTGGAACTTTAAAAGCAGAATGTGGATCAATTCTGAACTCTGTACAAGAAAACTCAAAAAAGCAAATTCGAATAAAATAGTCCAACAATTTATTGAACCGAAATGAAAACATTGCACATAGAATAACAAAAATATTAGCAGCAGATAATAATTCAGTTCAATGAATGGATAGATAAATACTTATTTAATTTTGGATTTTTCAATTTTTTTTCAGTTTTTACATAAAGCTCCACTGAATATTTTGCATCAGACCATTATACAAATACTAAAGCATTGAAAAATATTATAAGTGTGCATCCATTTATTGAACTAAAACATACTGTTCATAATAAATATTAATATTTAAGTAACAAAAACATATCATGCACAATTTGGATATCAACTCAAATAATGGGTAACAAAACCAGATTACTTGCTGCTTCCTGAAGGTATTGAAAATAAGTGGTTCGAATGACTTTCAGAAACAAACCATTAAATCGAAAGAGACTTATCTTGTTGATATGCTATAACAATTAATTTAATGTAAACTAGATAAAATGAAGAAGAGAACCTATTGTATAAAAAAAATGAGGAAATCCATTGATTTTTCAATAGAAAAAAGTCAGCCATTTCATTTGCATCTTGTGGTGTCATGTTGGAACCATCCCATCACCATCTTTTCAAATTGGTCGTCTGTTAGGGTGGGAAGTTTTCTTTAATGAGACCTGAAAATTTCAAAATGATTTCTCAGTACCAGAGTATTGGGAAAAAAGTAATAATTGAACAAATATTTCAAACATTCCACGATCAGGAATTGAAATCATAATAATAATGCTGCCCTGACTTGCACCAAACAAAGATTTTTCATAAGAGAAAAGGCAGTATAAAAAATTCTAAAACTAGTGTAACCTCTTCATTGCTCAATGATATTACTTATAGGAGAAAACACCTTAAGGATAATGAGGCCCAATAATGGAGTAGCTTAAAAATCTCCCACTTTTTCCTCCAAACAGACAAAGCTATAAGAGGGTGCTTCAATGGCATCGAGGAGTTTAATGAAATTTAAATAATTCAATAAATGAATATCGAATTCTCTGAAAAATATTCACATTGAAATTTATGAAGAATATCTAAACCCCAGTGTAATCATTTTCTGTTGAAAATAAATATTTTAGAGGAAAAAACGTGAGGAAAATCTATACAGGTCAAAAATAAACAAGTCTCATAGCGGGTTGATGCAACAATACCTACCTAATAACTGAGTCTAACCCAAAAACCAACTATGAGTTCAACACAAGCAAACCGATGATGGAGTTTTGCAGTACTGAGAGCTCATCATCAGTTTTATAACTGCATAAACATGTTAATTGATTTGCTAGATGGATAAATGCAGCTTCAATTATCAAGGAACAATTACCAAGTAACAATCATGAATGATAAGTTGAACTGCCTGATTTACTGCGAATTCATGCAACTAAATTATCAACTATCAAGTAACAAGAAAGAGTTGGCCAACTTTTAACATCATATTTTCTGTATAATATGTGTAAAATATGTGTCTCTAATGTGCATGATGGATTATATGATCATAACCAAATTTTTCTTCAAATAGTTTTTTTTCGGCATTGTTTTTCTGTTCGTTGATTGAATGTAAAATTGAAAATGTAGATGAGATTCTGGTGGACCTTCTCAGGAAAACAATGATATTTTATTTTAAATTTCAATATTCGATTCTCTGAAATGAAGCTAGGGAATTAAAAATGCTAGTCGAAAGTTTATGTAAGGTTAGAGTAAGATGCCTAGGAAACCCTGGTGTATCTACTTATACCTGGATAATTTTGGGATAAACTTGGCGAAAAGCGATTGCTTGATTTCTGAGATCGCAAAAGCTCCAGATCGCTATTGTAGATGGCGATCAGTCATATACCATATGAAGCTTAATTATCAGTAGAGAGGAATGTGCAACCAAATATTCTACCACTGTTCATTATTTGCCTACTGAGATTTTGACAGCCCTGACAGCCAATCAAATGCGTTTCAGAAAACGTGCATGTAACGTGGAAACCTACCGTTAACAACCTGCCAATACTGTCACTGTCACCTGCTACCTCTACAAGTTTTTAGTGTTTTCGTATCAGTTTGTAAGACTAGACTTTGATTCCGAGAAAATTTACTTTGCCCATTCACCTGAGAATGTACGACAAAGTTCATGCTAGTGTATTGAAAGTGATAGACTGTCTTGGAATTGGGGATACACACATCAGTTATGCAACGGTTCAAAATACGTATCACATCGATATTTCCTTTATTTACTTTGTTTTCAATATCTCATTATTAAGAGCTACAGATGTTTTCTCCTCGATATGAGACTTTCGCTCGAGCTGAAACGAATAAAACTAGCTACAACGCTACATTCATGTTATTATTTTGGAGCGATTTGTTTTGTACTGACCTTAGGTACTGAAGTACTGACTAAAGAAGAATATTTGGATCCCCAGATTTTGACTGACCACACAAAATACGAAATCTTCTTCACATCGTGAAAAAGTACTTGTAATAACTTCAACACTTATTCTACTTATATAGACTTTTAAACACTGTTGAGTGCAAATAAATCATTTCAGTTTTCATTGACAACAATAAACCTGAAAGTTACGTCAATCTGACAAAACCGACATTTGACAGATTTTCGAAAATGCTCATATAACGCCCCCTATACAAAAATTAGAAAGCTTTTGTAATCGTCGATTGTTTTTCGCCAAGAAATTCTAAACAATATCGAATCACTAGATACACCAGGGTTTCCTAGGCATCTTAGGTTAGAGTTGATCCCCTTCCTAATATTTAATCATGCCTTGTTCATTGTTACTTGATAATTAAAGCTGCATGAATCCCCCTTAGGCTTAGTTATCAGGTATAGTTGCTTAAATCATTAGTTCTATTTTTGATGGAATCCACATTGAGATTTATTCATGAAAACGAATGAACAAATATTTCTCACCTCTTTATTAGCGTAACCTTCCATAACTAATGGTGGATTCATGCAACAATCGTAGCTCGGAAATCGGAACTCGCAACAAAATATAAACCATTCATGCAGCAATCTCAAGAGCTGTTGAATCGTAAGAGTGGAAATTTGTTCAATATCTTACGAATTCCGACTCAATATACCTGCATGAACGTTTTCATTGAAAGATATCGACTCAACTTCTTCCTTACGACTTGCGAATTCCGAGTTACGATTGCTGCATGAATCCACCATAAAACTACTTCTTGAAATCCGGTCACTTCTCACTTCACCTACTTCGCCAAGATTACAGAAAATCGTGAAATTTCGGTTTCCGTTTTCCCTCCGAACTCCAAAGACGAAACTCGAAAGGCAGTCACTATCATCTACCATTATGAGGTCGTAATGTGTTCTGTTCTAATACTTAACCTCATTTGCACCAATGGCTGCTTTCGTTCGAGAGTGTGCTACTTCGGTGGTCCTATTGGTTTAATTTGACAAATGTTATTTCTCAACCAATAATCAAGCTAGAATTTGTTACCCAGCGCAGAAGACTCTCAAAACGAAAGCATTAAGCACTTATGCTGAAACGAGCGTAAATCGTAAATCTGCGTAAATTCTAATGAGGTTTGGGCAAAAAAGTTTGAGTCGATATGAATATTTTCATCACTGTAATACTTCATACTCATCGGTCACTGGCAGCCATTCTACTTTCTGGATATTGTCACATTATTGGGAAAAACCAATAAAACCAAATATATTTGCAGAAACACCAATTCCTCTATTTTCGTCGAATATCAGGCGGCATATCCGGAAGTATCCAATTCACATTGTATCAAGTAATGTTAACTAGCTGCTGAGATCGCTGCCCAACAAACACAGACTGGCTGGTCCGACAATGGGACGAATGTGGTTTGCCGAACTGCCGCATTCGGCCCGCTTACAGCTCCCGGCTCGGCGAGTAGGTAGGGCATGTCCGCCAGGCCGTAAGGTGGCTAAGAGACGGCTAGCCAACCATTCAGCCTCGGCAAAGCCTTTGAATAACCGATGACGGGCCGATGGTAGATAGCCAGTAAATGCACGGCAGGCCATCGGTGGCTCGGAAGGGGCAATCCTCTTTTAAGCCACCATTTATCGGCCAGACGAATGCGTCGGCGCCCCAAAATATTTGTATTTTATCGAGAAATGTTTTTCTTATGGCAAAGTTTCTATCGAGTGTTCAATAAAATATGGTCGTAGTTGGCTGATGTTTCTGAACGTAGGTTCATATGGTTTCATGACAACTGTCACTTTTTAAATGTCATCTAATTTTTTTGATAGCCAAGACAAACGGTTTGTCATCCATAGGCGACTGTGACCATAACAATTATGAACACCGTTTATTAAGCGAGAGAAATCATAATTGTATACAATAATTATGCATAAAATTGATATTTCTAGCTTAAATAGATGTATACTGAAAAACAACATTTGAAGGTTATAATAATGGTTTTTGTAAAAAATGTATCAAATAAAAATTGGAATTATATTAACATCAGAGAAATTATTTCAGCAATTTTATAAATAAAAAAAAAATATTTATAAACGCATGAAAAAGGTTCTGGGAAACATCCTGCTAAGCAATATTGATAAAAGAATTTAAAAAAATGATACCTCATTTTTTAATTTCAAAATCTAAACTTGAATTTTGTATAATAAAATACTTTTTATTTAAAAAACATTGGACCATTTATTAGTCACACAAAAAAAGTTACATATTCACAGAATATAACTTAATCTTTTATTATTATAAGGAACGGAAAATGTGTACACATCAGGCATCATAAAATGTTCAAAGTTTCAAGCGACTTAACAAAAAAAAAATACACTTATTTTTTATTTTTTCGATTGGCCCTTCCTCCTGCCCTATCAGGAGCATTCTTCAGCCAATTGCGAATAGCATTATCTATTTCGGAATTTGTTGCGTTTGCTGTTGCCTGGTTTCTTCGAACACCTCCTAAAAAATATTGAAATGATGCTGTAAATAAGTGAATGAATAAATGTTTCGACACACTGTGACTTCTTCAGACAAACTAAATTCTAAAATAAATAAAAAATAGTTCATCTGAAGAAAGCATATGCACAGTGTGTTGAAACATATTATGTAGCGAAAGTTTCGTAAAATAAAGTGAAAACCATAATTTTCTTCTTTGTAAATATTAAAATAGACAAATTAATCAAACTTTTTTTTACAAATGTATTAAAAATGCCACTAGCGTTAAAGATGTCAGTTTAAGGTAATAGTTCCTCAAATACTTTATGGCATGCTCCCTTATTTAAAAGAACTTTTAAGGCACTCAGGTGAATTGCAGAATTCCCCTCGCTCATTCTGCAAACTTTTACATGTGTGCCATAAAAATGTACTTTCATAGAATAGAATAGAATATATTGCATCCATATTTCATATATCATATTAACATCATTTAAAAAAAACATGATGTTGGATTTGAAAATTGTTGTTTATTAAAAGCTTAAAATAATTATTCTATTATAATAAATTGATATTTTTATATCTTACCATATGTAAGTTTCAAAACATTAACAAGTTTTTGAAAGCTGCCTTTCTCATTTGCCCCTATCCAATTTATACTCAGGGATAGCTCATGGCTCACCAAAAGTGACAAAATTTTTCTGGTTGTGTCGTTTAAATCCCTGCCTCCCAACAACGAAATTGATGCTTGCTAAAAGAAAATCATTTGGAATTAAAATTAAATGAAACAATTAGCATAAAATTTGAAAGAGCAGTAAAAGGTAATAAAAACTAGTATTTTAAAATCAAGTTACCATTTTGTTAAAGTAATCTTCTTCCAATAATGATTCGTTGAATTTTTGAAGCTCCTCGTAATCTTTGAAACGAAGCTGAGCATCCAGTTGTTGATACTGGGTCAACTTATTATTGTTTAATTCCAAAACCAGGCTTTTAACATCCAATTTAACAGTTTGCATGTCACGCAGCAGGCGTTCCATCATTTCTAAAAATAAATTGTTTAAATATTTACATTTAACAAGTAAATTATATTAATTACTTGAAATTTTTTCGCAGTGGCATTTATTATTGCCTTGATTCGGTAAGAGTTCTATTTGATCCTGACTAGGTTGAGGACTACTTGGTAGAGGAAAATAATTATTATTTCGCGATCTGTCAACTGGCTTAAGTTCAGCAAATGATTTTTCCTTTAGCTCCTTTGACGATTTTCCCTTTGGCTCTTTTGGAAATTTTGGAGGAACAGGAATAATATCATGATCTTCATCATCGCTAACGTCGCTTGACTGAAAATAAACGAAATCTTCGTCTCTTTTGCTTGATTTGTGTGATTTTTTTTGTGAATTTCTACTTTCGGAGTCCGTTTGTGATAAATCATCTTCTTCTAGTTTTCTTAGCTTGAAACTTGCCTGCTCATAGTCATCTAAAAATACAAAAAATCTTAAATATGAATTATTATTGTTTTTTTATTTATTCATACATTTATTTACAGGTTACCCTTTGCGACATTTAACTTGCTTATTTGATGATAATTATGCTTTTTCAACCAATTGAAATATTGCTGTATTATTATTTTTGATTACTTACCACTACTATGCTTTACCACGACGGCGCATTTGAGGCATTTATTTCTTAATAAGGGGGTATGGTTTTTAACCACTTTTTCCCTTAAAAGTGTGGACTTCAGATAGACGGGCCAGTAACAGTATAAAATGCTATGCTCTTCAAAAATCCAACTGCTTGATATTAAAGCCATGCTTATCTCCCCATTTTTGCTTTCCTCGGGAAAATCAACAATTAGGTATTGCCTACAATGATGGTAATTAAATAAAATGATAACGATAAAACCATTTCCATAAAATATCACTTAATATATGACCTAAACTAGTGAATCCAAAAAATTTGTGGTTGAATTTTGAAGGAGTTTTATTTTTTTTAAATGAATCCCCTTTATATTATTGCATTTTGCAATATTGCAAATTCCAGGCTTATTTTATTAATAATGTCCTATAACCAAACTCAGCTGTTTCGAAAATATTCACAGTTATAACTTGATATTTTTGCACCTTTGACAGGCTGTAAAACATTAACGGTTAATTTTAGAGCAATCTCGATTTTACATTTGGATTATCTATTTCAACTGGTTTTTGAGATATTGATGCCTAAAATCATATTATCTTATAATCTGTTAGTGTCAATAATTAATTGATAGCTTATGAAAAATTTATGTAAAAGAATGTAAAATCGACTGTCAAAGTTTTAAAAACTGTAAATATTTCCGAAGCAGTCAAGTTTGTGTAAAGAACATTATACATGAAATTTGCTTGAAATTTTAATGAAAATCCAAAAATGCAATAATACACAAGGCATCCCATTTAAAAAAATACAACTTTTGTCAAAAACAATAATAATAGTCTCCAGATTTTTTTACCTATAAGCTAAAATAAAGTGACTATACCTACTTACTATAATATATACTGCAAATAAACAAAAATTAAAGAAAATGATTTAGTGGACAACAAATATAGTTATCAAAATGTGGCAATAAAATTGCTTTAGAAACAATTTCGTCACATGATTTGCAAACTTCAATATTGCTAAGTTGTACTTCAAATAATGAAATAAATGCACTTTCTGTTGGGTATTTCAAGAATGGTTTCACAATATTAAATTTTTTGCCCTGAATATAAATTTTATTTGACTCTGAAAAGAAACAATCAATAAGCATAATTTCATTATTTTTTAAAATTGCACAATTATTTCCAGCATTAGCAGAAAATGTCCAATTGTTACAAGAAAGTTTGGGATAAAATAATTTATCACTACCTACAATATTAATGACTTTTCCTAAAACAGAAATTTCACTTTTATTGGATTCTGTGACAATGATACGACCTTCATGAATTCTATTTACAACTTGTTGTAAACTTTGATTAGATTTTCTGAGTAACCTCTTTAAAAAACCGAGATAGTTTTCGAAGCAAAAACAATTTATGTTATTTAATGTATCAAATTCTTTTGCATCTTGTGCAAGATGCACTAGAACATGTACATTGTAAATTCCAAAATCTTTTCCATAAATATTAATTGCATTAGTCACAAATACGCGAAGAAGTTTATCAGCATAGTCATTATAAAGCTTATTTAAATCTTTACCCAGCAATATTGTTATGGCATACTTAAGCAACATTAAATTGGCAAAAATATGTGGTGATAAAATATCACTTAAAAGAGGGGAAAAATATAATAAAAATTGGCGATATTCAGTTGCTTTCCAGTGTTCAAGTTCTCTAATGCTTCTTGGTTTCCTATTGAATTCAATAGGCCAAAATTTTCTTACAGCCTTTAATTTATTTTCAAGAGTTTCTAAATTTTCAGGTGTAAGTCGAAAAAGTCTACTACCATCACGCCACATAAATAATAGTTTTCTCATAACACCAAGACAAACTGAATGCATATAATCCACTGGAAAGCTTGATATCATACCAATATTTATTTTGCACAAGGGGCTTATATTTTTATGATATTCATTATATTCTTGATCAATAAACCCAGAATCAGTTCTAAGAGCAGCTTTTGAATCTAAAAATACCATTCTTTTATTAAAATAAGTACCTTTGACAACACATTTATCACAGCCATGATAAGAATTGTGAGCCATTGTTGCTTTTATGTATGCACGAGCCGGTGTGTCACAGCAAAATGACTCACACTTTATATTTATAACAGTTTTGCCAACTTTTAATTTATTTTCATGCAATTCATTAACTTCTAATACAAACTCTGAAAAAAAATCTTCGAGAGGTGGTTTACCTGGCCCACAGTAAATTGCTACTATAAAAGGAGGTTCTTTTGGATGATTTAATACTCGACACAAAATTGGCCAAAAGGAATCCTTAGTACTTTTATGTATTGGCAATCCATCTACATTAAAACTTAAATTATAAAAAATTTCATTCATTATATTGGGGACTTGATTGGGGATAGCTTCATTTTCAAATTTGTTATAAATTTTTAGGATCCCTTGACTTAATCCAAAGTAATAAAATAAACCATTACCCATTTGAATAATATTGACATGTCTGGGTGTTTGTAACAAAGTACGAGCATCTTTGGGCAAGTTATTGATATCTGGATTTGTGGAAAACCATTGCAGCAGTTCGGTTACTGACTTATGTGTTAAATTGTTTCTTAATGCCCATCCTCTTAAAAAACTGCTGTTTGTATTTTCCACAAGTACAGGGTCAGTTTTATTTTCATTATCTGTTTTGCCATGCTCATTGTTAGATTCCTCAATATCAGCGTCAGAATCTGAGCTAAATATGTAATCAAACTCTGTCTCTAATAACACACTTTCTGTTGAAGGCTCTGCCTGTGCTTCAATGCAATCACTGGGTTTCGCTAATCTGTGACTATCAATGAAACTGGAGTTACAAATGTTAGAAGGGAGACTAGAAGTTTCAGATTGTATCTCAAAATTAGGATCAGACACAATTTGGAAATCAGATTGGAAATCAGATTGGGAATTGCTTGGGAAATTATCGACATCTTGTTCAAAATTAGATGCACAGATTGAAGATTCTGTCTTGGGCTCTGAACTTTCAGATCCCAAAACCTCGTTTATAGAGGTAAAATCACTTAATATTGATTGCATTTGAGTGGCAATTAAACGCCGCTCTTGTCTCTTACTTTTTTTGGGTGCAGACGCCATAATTAGGTTCGAATAAATTCGAGCAAACTACTTAATATCTTTTAAAATTTAATCTAAAGTAGGAGTATTGGATTGCGAGTATGTTACATTATAATCACTTGTACTTACAAATTATTGTCTTGCCCATCATGTAAATGCGACTGGGATTGGGACATTTTTATTTTTTACTTGTTGACTGCTGATTTCTGCCTACGCTTTCTTGAAATAAAGAATACGACACTAACCTGACTTAACCTAACCGGTAACCGGCAGCAGTATTTCACTTCACAAAAAACACAAAAATAATGAAATAATTGATAATCGATTATCTCGGCACACTACTCCCCACCAAATATAAAAATAATAATAATAGTGCTAATATATTATCTAATGCTAACAACACAAATTCAAATGAATAAACAGTAACATTTCAGTCAGTGCATACTTCACAAAAGTACAAGAACAAGAGACACGAAAAATGGCCGCGCCGCGATGACAGGATGTCAGTCAAAAATGTCAAATGATGCGGCGCGAAATTTAAACTCGAATGACACACGGGCCCGTGCCCAATTTGGTACCGCTTTACCGCTTGCTAACCGAACTCGGCCCGGAGTCCGGAAGACGGACCATATAGCCGGTAAAACATCCTGCGGATCGGTTTTGGCACGAAATATGGTCTCCCGGTGGCGAGTGTCCGAGGAGTAGCCACTTTCGGCCCGAAAACATAAAAGCCGCTCTTGGTTTGCCGTTAAGTTGCCGAGTAAAGGCCGATTCTTTGTACATTATCAACGGTATACCAGAAAAGGGCCGACGGGGGTCCAGATCATGGCTACGTCAGCCACCAGAGTACCGTGAGTGCCGACTGGCGGCCGGATGTTTTCCGATGGCGTTTGGTTTGTTGGGTGTCTCAGCACTTCGGTAAATGTTGGCTTTTTACGATGTGAATTGAAAACGCTGACAGAGATTTTTCACCTGGATATTGAAAGAGAGGGATTGAGGGAATGATTGATAGTTAGTTAGTTACTTGCTGGCGGTCCCCGAAGGTGTGACACACGGCGACAATGATGATTTATTATTTGTAAGTACGATTGGTTTGCTTTATCCGTTCAATCAATAGATGTATTAATTTTATCCGACTGTTTAATTACTCACCACTTCACCTCATGAACTGGGTTGATGGATCGAAGAAACAACATTCAGAGTGAAACCCCCAATAAGTAAAAATTGGTAATTGGTTACCAAAACGACCCAGCTGGGGTCGTGACATTTGGTGGAGGCGCCGTCCTACGATTCTAGGATTTCATTCTTCCTAATGAAATCAGTTATAAATTTTTATCTTTTATATAATTCCAGTTTTGATTTTCTTTTTTTTCGAAAAATTAATAACTTCACAAAAAGCTCAGTTCATGTTGTATGGTGATTTTTTTTTCTCTAATTGACAAATGTTTTTTTATTATTGAATAACGTTGGATAGAATAAAATATATCTGTTTCAGTTTCATTTCTCATATGCCCTTATGCGCAAAATAGTGGTCTCTTCGAATTTCTTTTTATCCCTGTGTGTTTTGCAGTTAGAAACAAAATCGTTAAAGTTCTTCTTGGTATTGATGTAGCGTGTTCATCACATATATCTTTATCAGGAATGTTTTGCGATTTCTATTATAAAAACTGATATTTCCTCCATAAGCAAGGTTATTTTTCATATGATAGGGACAAAATCGTTCAAATTCTGTCGTCATTGATGTAGCGTGTTCACCACATATGTTGATGACAAAGTTTTTATTCTGATTTTGGAAAAATTCCAATAACGGATTTGTGTCTCCTTGGTGTTTAGGCAGCGTGTTCATCACATGTTTGAATATCGAGAGTTTTCTTGAGATCTGAGGCACAATCCAATATTGAATTTATGATATAGAAAAAGAAATATTGTGGATTTTATGGATTGGTAAAGTGTTCACTCTCAAATGGGTCGTAAGAGACCAACTAAATCTCAAAGGAAGAAAAAGAAATTAAAACGGGCCAAAGAATGCAATTGTAGCCCATTAGGAAACAACTTCCACTAACCCCTCGGAACAACGGTCCTGCAAGCTCTCCATCCAAATTGGGTAATCAATCAAATTTGAAAGATATTTCTGTAAAAAACTTCGGAGAACTTGATAGGTCCCAAAATCCAAAACCCATGAACATCTGAACATCTATAATATATAATATTAAATAATTAAAATAGAACATCCATAAGATACAAACATGCTTTAACATCATAAATACATTAATGAGGAAAATAAATTATTGATATACTTGTTATGATAGTGTTGCAATTCAAATCAAAATTCCATTCAAATATCATTCATTGAACTGTTAACATTAGTTAACTGGCAAATAATCAGATGTTGGATGGTGAAGATGTGATGAAGAGATCTGCAAAAAAATACTAGTAAGAAAAACAACAAATTTCTATTCTGCACATTGCAGTATGGATATTTTTGAGGTGTTAAGAACACTTCGCATCAAGACCTAGGGTGTATAATTCAATTTTTGGAATTTAGGTGGCAGTTATTTTTTGTTTTTAGTAAACGCTGAAGGGGAAAATTAGTGAAATAAAACACATTTTTCGATCAATGAAAGCATACTTTTTTGTTAGTTATTTTTGGAAAGTTTCATTTGATTTTCCAGAAGCCAATTATATATTATTTTTTTTTAAATCGCAAACTCTTACCAATTCACAAACACAATTACAGAAGAAAAATCCAGCGAGCAGGAGAAAGCAGATGCTCATTTTTGCACATACCTCCTATTTTATCCACACTGACAAAGCATTCGCTTTGTATATGGAAAACGAGTCCTGTGTCTGAGGTGACGGCGTTTCAAAAATTTAGATGGATTCATAAGTTAATAATAATAATGGTGAAGAAGAAATTGATAAAATATTGTTTCACGTATGCAGCTGAAATGAAAGGGGATCTGTAATCAAAATGAATCTAGAGCAGTACCTGATTAGAAACTCGAATTTTAATATGAAATATGTAGGGTAATTGGAAATATTTTTGCGTGAGAATGATAGTTAAAAATTCTTTGGCGTTGGGAGCTTTTTAAAATTATTGAAACTATGAAAGCATTTTATATTTAATTATAATAATATTTTTTCTGAAACGTGAGAAAAGGGTGGACGTTTTCTTATATAACAGAAGTATGGGGATTTTTTTCTTCGTTTGGGAATATATGACAAATGAATTCAGGTCATTAAGTGGACTATCGCTGATCTCTCGAGTTTCACGCTTGACTCTAAAGGCAGCTTGGGTGGCAGTAGTCACAATTTGCTTAAAACATAGAGTGCTGATATTGAGCAATTCACTGAATCGTGTGCGTTTGGGAAAACTTTGTATGAGGAAGTACAGCCACGACAGAGAGTGAGTGTTAAGAGATATTTAGCTATCAAGCACCAGGTGAAGTGCTGATATTGAGAAATTCACTGTATCGTGTGCGTTTGGGAAAACTTTGTATAAGAAAGTACAGCCACGATAGAGAGTGAGTGTTGAAATGTATCAAGCACTGAGTGCAGTGTCCGCGCTCAAACCAAGCTGATCACTGAGGATTATGAAATCAATTTTAACTGAAGAAACCAATGACAGTGATAATGATGAATTGAACTTCTATTGTTCTGCAGGCTTCAGGAAAGCGATATATTTATATGTAAACTCAGAGTTGAATGTTGAGATCTCTATTGTTTCTGAAAACTACGGAACACGAGAGCGTGAGCGTTTGGGAAAAGCTTGAAAGTGTACACAAATTATTATTTTTATATAACAGATGCTGGAGAAATATAAGTAATTGTTAATTGCGAATAAGGCATGATTGAAATGACGAATTGAATGATTTATATTGCACAAAGTGGTACCACTAAAGTGATAAAGAAATAATAGAAGATAAATATAATTAGAATTCATATTACAAAAGATAAAGTGCACCGATACCAAAGTTCACTAGGTGATTTCAATATTGAGAGCGCTTTTAATACGTGGAATCACCCTGTAAATAGAGGTTGTGTACTTTTGAAGAAATATGAGAAGAAAAATGTTTTAGTCAAATGAAAATTAATGAATAAATGGATCCATTCACTTTGAGAAAATACCAATGAAATAGGCAGGACGCTGCCAGGCCAAAGTATTTGGCCACATCAGGTAGAAAATACTTGTGTAGGTGAAAAACAAGTGTGACCAGTGTACATAATTCAATGTTCATGAGGCATCACCTCAGACACAAATTATGAACACACTTTTCACCCAAATATATTCCTTCAAGTATAGAAAATATTAGTATGCTAATTTTGAGGGTTACTTAACCAGATAATTTGTTAATGAGAAAGATAATTTACTTGAACGAATAAATCGAAGAGACATCTTCGTGTGAATCATAATCTCCCATTATATGAGAGCGAATAATTTTTTCTCCACTCCAACATTTGAATTTCATGTAAGCAAATCAAACCAGCAATGAACAGAGGCAAACCAAGTGACCTTTTTTTTTTCTCTTCTCAATTATAATGAAAGCTAGTTTCGAATACTTGAGATATTGTACTCAAATGAAACTATCTCATTTTCGATTATCAGATAACTTTATTGAACATATATAGATGAATATATATCCTGTTGAATTGTATACTGTATTTGGATGTCAATGAGCCCAAATAACATTTATAGACATGTTTTATAGAATATAGATGTATATACATGTTACATAGCATAATAGCAACCCAGTACTTTCTTTTTCTCTAATTTTTTTTTTATATATAATATACTTATGAAACTGAAAACAATGTTTCATTATATTTACAAACATAGTTTAATAAGAACTCACCTGCCTTTTATTTTGTATTTCATATGCGGCTGACGACCAACACAAAATTCCTCCGATGGCATCCCCAGACGACACTGGCGCAACAGATCACCCACAGTCCAAACCCATGCAAAGGGCATCCGTATGCAAGCGAGGGCAAATCCAAGCGATGTTACATCTGGACGTACCTCAATCAGGAAGCCATAAGACCAAAGACTAAGACCAGGCGTGACCAGGCCACAATCCCAAGGTCCCCACTGATGAAGTAACCCATCCTCAACAAAGCAGCATCTCAAACCGGTAGAATCGTCAATCCCACAACGATAGTGCAGGAAGAAAAAGGGTACTTTCTGAAACACAGAAATTGAAATCAGAAACATGGGCTCTTCAACATTCTCTACACAAAGAGATTGTAAGCTTACCTCGCACATTTTCTCCAAAACGAACTCCTGACGAATTGCTACCGTACATATCACTGATGATAGGCCTCAAGGGTCACGAAGCAACGCTGATCGAGGCAAGATGAACCTCGAACACTCCAGAAAACTACACAAACTACACAGAATTAACGATGATCAAATGCATCCACCATTTTACCAGTACGAGTAGAGTAGCCGGTGAAGCTAGCCGTAGTACGTTGTTGTGGTTCACAGTCATCACAAATCAGCGGAAACTCTGGAGAGGCACGAAACACCCCCGCGTTACAAATTATAAACGCTGCATGTTTCGCTTACCCAGTGACCTACTTTTTCCACATGACATACGAATCAACTAGAGTCGACCTTCAGTATTGCCATCCGTACAACAACAGAAATACGACACCGTGGTAAGGGAATGGATATATCAAATGGACATTCGGTGATTCAAGACTAAGTGCCAGCGCCGGACTGAGTAACTTGTGTGTTGGAACGTTTCAGTGAACGGATATATTTTCGGTTTGAATAAAATTAATTGACGTAGTTAGCTATATTTTTTTATTATTATTTTTTTTGACAAACATGATATTTTGAGAGTTCGCAAGTTTTTCTGAAAAATATTTTTTCTTTTCTGTTTTTTTGTTATTTGTATTCCGGGAACACTTAGTCAATTTCTTTTTTTCGAATAATTTTTTTTTGTGGTAATATGTTTATTTTTTTTTAACTATATATGTATGCGCATATTAATTTTCATATACTCCGTCAAAAGGTGGAGGCCACCTTTTTTTTGGTCGGCGGGCATGTGTCACATTATTGGGAAAAACCAATAAAACCAAATATATTTGCAGAAACACCAATTCCTCTATTTTCGTCGAATATCAGGCGGCATATCCGGAAGTATCCAATTCACATTGTATCAAGTAATGTTAACTAGCTGCTGAGATCGCTGTCTCAGCACTTCGGTAAATGTTGGCTTTTTACGATGTGAATTGAAAACGCTGACAGAGATTTTTCACCTGGATATTGAAAGAGAGGGATTGAGGGAATGATTGATAGTTAGTTAGTTACTTGCTGGCGGTCCCCGAAGGTGTGACACACGGCGACAATGATGATTTATTATTTGTAAGTACGATTGGTTTGCTTTATCCGTTCAATCAATAGATGTATTAATTTTATCCGACTGTTTAATTACTCACCACTTCACCTCATGAACTGGGTTGATGGATCGAAGAAACAACATTCAGAGTGAAACCCCCAATAAGTAAAAATTGGTAATTGGTTACCAAAACGACCCAGCTGGGGTCGTGACAATATCTTTTTGTGTAAGCAGGACATATATGAAACCGTCCTGTCTCCCATTCAACTGATAGACATGACACACACAACTGGCAATCGATAATTCATCAGTCTCGAAAAATAAACGTTTACCAAGTTTTAGATTTCAAGCGATTAATTGGCTCTGAATTGCATCACTGAGAAGTGATAATTATAAAAGGTTATTCGAATTGGCCAATAGACGAATCCGTCAAATTAGCTCACTCAGCGTTCTTAAGCAAGAAAAATCCATAATCGATTAAGTAACGTTTCTTGAAAAAACAAAATTCAATCATTCAAACTTATTGCTGGATATCTCTCAAAAGATAATCGAAACGCCATGCATCTGAAAATGTTTCAACAAGAAGGAATATTATCAACACAGCAATGTTACCTGCGAAATTAATTAACAATATTTCGAAATTTGTGTTTTCAACGATATCACTGTAACTTAGTTGTGAAACGATTCGAAAAAAGAAATAACCAACTTATAGCAATATTCCTGAGAAAATTATTGTGCAATATTTCAACTGGTATATCTGACAACATCACCGTAACATCAATTACAAACATTTCAGTGGAAAGCGAATCACAAGTTAATGAAATGTTTCACTATTGAGCAAGTCACAATGTTTCAACTGAACTAACACAGTAATATTACTGTAACTCCTCCAGGAAACATTTCAATCGGCATCTATATGTAAGTTGCAGAAATGTTTTGCGAGGTTCTGTGCTCAGTGGGATAATAGATTCTAAAAAGTAAGGTTACGGGGTTGATTTGAGTGGTTAGTTCACAAAAATGTAAATGTTGAATTGTTATGAACGTATTTTTTAAAACAAATATTCTTTGGAGTATTTACGGGAATGTGTCCCAAGATCCCTAGAATATGCTACAATATTCCTAGACAGATATATGATGAAAGGAACATTCATAGCAGTAAAGTACTCATGCTGGGAATATACTAGGGATATTATTTGGGGAATATGAGTTGAAACATATCCTCAGCATGTGCTCGAGTTATGAATATGCTTTTGATTGCTATGTGGGGTGTACTAACCATCTAACCGAATACTTACCTGGAAAAAGACCTGGCTGCTGCGGGGCTTGAACTCTCGACCTTTCCTATGGAGATATTATTGTCGACCACTGTTACGCTCTACGGCACGGAGACACTTGTTTCTAAGAAGGAGTTGGGTGCTATAGATGTGATGACTTCAAGTTAGTTTTGTTCGAGATAATATTAAAATTTTAGAAAGTTCAGTAACAATGGAAATATATTCGAAAAAACACTAAAGGATCACTGTCTCATGTGATGGCGGTTTTGGAATATCAAACTTGCTGTACAAAAAATTCTGTATGTAATTTTCTGGTATTTAAATTCACCACATGTCGATGTTTCAATTTTTCCAATTTTTTTGAGGAATAATTTATTATTAAGGGACCCAATACGTACGTACTTGGGAGGTCCAAACAGTATGTACATACTAACAGAAATGTAGAAAATGAAAGGAACCCAATCCGTACGTACTTGGGAGGTCCAAACAGTATGTACAAAAAAGTACGTCAACGAGACGTCCAGATAGTATGTACATACGATTTCCAAAAATGTACGTCATTTCTATTATGTCCCGCAAACGTTTCGAAATATACGTATCTGAAAGGGACTCAATATGTACGCACCTGGAAGGTCCAAATAGTACGAACATAGTTCTTCCAAACATGTACGTAAATGATACGTCTGAGCAGTACGTACATGGGATTCACAAAAAAACACGTCATTGGTATGTCCCTAATTCATTCCGAAAAGTACGTACCTGAAGAGGAGTTAATGTAAACGTATCAGGGACACTTAATAAAGTACGTACATAGTACTTCCAAGCATGTACGTTTTTATTACATTCCGATTGGAACGGGACCAAGTATGTACCTACATGGGACGTCTAACCAGTACATACATGGTACATCCGGTAAGGTACGTTCTTCGAATGTCTCCTATCCGTCCCGGGACGTATCGACGTAACTGGGACATAAATGGTTCGTCTTCAGGACGTCGTGTGCTATTTGGGATTAATCGAATGAAAATTTCAATTTTCTTTGAACTGAACCAAATAGATTAATAGAATCTGCAATTATTTTTTGTTTATTTTCTTCGATCCATCTCTCTATAAACAGTCAGCATACACTCAGCCACTTCTGCACTCTTCTTTCTGAGTACTGACTTTTCCACAGAATATATTGTTGTAGGCATAGTTCAAAATATTTCTTATGGCTTTTAGTAAAGAGGGAAAGAATTAATACTCGTTTCAAGCCAGTTTAGAAAAATCGAAGTTCTCATATGCTTCTCAACTGTTCGATTTTTCCAAATAGTGACCCAATTATCATCTCTTCTTCATCAAAATTGACCAACTTTAATTCTGTTATCGGGGTGTGTATACTACCCTCATTAATAACATTTTATTTCGAATAAATTTAAATTTAGACCAATCAGAAAGCTATCGGATCGTCGTACGATCGAATTTCGGAACTGTCTGAATCCAGCCTAATGAAGGAGGGATATAAAGGTCGATACGTTTGTTTATTCGCACTACTCTTGGAGATCTAATGTCAATACCAGAATATGTCTTGCGTCTTTGAATAATGCTGAGAGTTGCGCAATTGAACTTTTCCGATCTATTTGAAATAGTCGAGATAATTCATCGATGTTTTTTCACAAAAAGAAAATCAATAGTCACAGCTTGGAGTTTATTAGCGATTGGTTCTAACTAAGAAGAATAGTTTTTTATAATCACTAAAGGAATTATAAAATTCGGAGAAGACATTGTAGATAAAACATGAGAGGCAGTAGTTCTATTTTGAGAATCAAAAAGTACATCGCTTGAAACTATGGTTTGCATTGCTGATTGTACGTCAAGAATTCTATCAGAAAACATTCGAATTGATTTATATTTTGCAGTCCATCGTGTTTCACATAGCAATGAA
The DNA here is from genome assembly GCA_032362365.1 of Zygogramma bicolorata. Lineage (NCBI taxonomy): Eukaryota > Metazoa > Arthropoda > Insecta > Coleoptera > Chrysomelidae > Zygogramma > Zygogramma bicolorata. Next base: position 449,437 of record JAVJAQ010002960.1, read on the forward strand.
ATAAGTGATGCCAGTTGTCTTCGTTTGAAACTTTCTCTACAAAATCGAATTACCTATAGACTCAACCGAACCTATAGTGTTATTATTCTCTATTTGTGGAACATAATTCAAATCTTTTACAACTGAATTCAATTTGAGGGATGAACAATGAAAGAAGATCGCAGAAGGATATTGCGAACGAATTTTCTGTTATACGCCATTGTCTTTTCAAGACATGGCGCTGCAACCATCGAATCCTTATCGAAATTAAAATTCCACTTCACAAGTGTCGATAATCACAGAGGTTATTGTATTAGCATCCATCTGTTGCAGTTCGGTGAATCCAAAAAACTCCTTTTAATATTTAGTCATTACTGTACGTATCTTATACCAATAGATATAACTGCTCATCACCCGCAATGTTTCTTCAGATAAGATTGAAAAACAATCACTAATTTTTATTTCATCAATAATATTTTTTCTGACAACGCTGCTCAACAACTCAATAATTTCATTCTGATTCTGCACTGAAGTGTATTTTGCGGTGTATATACAGTTTCCAAAATGACCTTCCAGTAGCGAAATACGTGTTGCGGTTTTGTAATCCCATTGTCATTGAGAATCGTGCAGGAAACTGTGATATTTTTGTTAATATCGATTTTCATCAAGTATCGGTCAGTTAGTTCAAGTCAATTCTTGAAACAATATCGAATCAGTGATCTCAAAAGGGATTCTATTTATTTTGCGTCGTTAGTAAGGCGCTGCCAGGTGGAACTTTCATGGTTACCTCCTTCGGCGCGTAATTCAAATATCGTAAAACTTGATCCTGAAAGCTATTACAAATTTTTCAGTTCACGATAATGGTCCTCATTCATATTATGTTTAGTAAACCGATTCACTATTGCTTTCGTATGGTAGACATAACTCATTATTCCTCACGAAAGTCTACCTATCATGCCACTAGCAACAGACAGCGATTTACTAGATTTACTTGAACAAAATCATAATTTTTGTTAAATCTTAAAATCAGCCCAAGTCAATAGCGTTTGGTATCAAAATACCATAAATAACATTAACTACTAATACCGTTCATCGGACAACCGAATTAATGCTTACTTGGATTTACTCATAAGTAGAGTGCGAGTGCCCACCGACATAAAGGGTCATTTATTAATACCCTTTTGAGACTTTTTCTGTGGCTTCATTATGTTAAGACTACCACCACTACCAGCAAGTATGGAAACTGGATATGGGAGGGTCATCACTATAATTAATTTTAACATTTAAATGCAGTGTAGCGTCAGAAAATTATACATACAGTTCTAGAATAAAATTAATTCAAAAGATAATTTCATTTAAAGCACGATTTTAAGGTTGTCAGACAAAAATGTTCGTACCTTAAGAGAGGTTCCAAGGCACTCGCACTCAATATATATCATCAACGATAGCGATGTCCACGAAACGTCACATAAAATGATATACCACTGACATCACAATTATTACATTCCGATGTATACATCGTAGCGTTGATACAAAAGTAATATGGCAGTGTTACCTTGTTATGACGTCGCAGGGATGTCATGACATTACCCTACCTATAAACAGTATCTACAGTGCTACACAAAAAGGAAACCTTGTTCGCCCGCAAGGAAAATTTTAGGGTGCGCTTATGTGTCATTATAGCTGCCTTTCAAGTAACACAATATGATGGACCATTATTGGTTTAATATTATGGGATTATTGGCCGAATATTGAAAATGTCCTGAACATTTGGCGATATAAGGACATATCGATATGACTATATTGGCACAATATGTAAATAATATACCGAAAAGACAAAATATTTTATTAACGTCACTTCATAATTTTTAGGTTCGGAACTTTTCATTAGTTTCATACCTCTCATTCCAACTTATGAATTCACTCAATCCATGTACTAACCGAATATCTATCTGAAAACTTTGGGTGCTGCGGGGCTTGAACTCACTATCTTCAGACTAGATCAAAGTTTGGTTATAATGAATGTTTCCCTCATATATAACATTTCCCATAAGAGCAATGCAATTATCGAAAACTTACAGCGGTAATTGCATCGTATCAAGTCACCATAACAACACATTTGAAACCGTATCGCTAGACGTGACTAACCAACACAAATAAATGTCAGATAGACTTCAAAAATAGAAAAACATTTCGCGTTTTGGTGAGTGCTCCATACAATCTATAGAGGAAAGTATAAATGAACAAAAAATAACCTTTCCTTGAGAATTTCTTTATTCGTGAAATATTCCAATGAATTACATTCGTGCATAAAAATGACCAGATAATTTTGCATTCAAGCATGATATCTTATACAAATTGCATTCGGTTATTTTCATATTTTGTAAAAGAGCCCTCGTCCTTCGAATTCGGGCACTTTCTCCAAAATATTAAAATAAACTTGCAATTTTTAGATATCACGCTTTCTTGCAAATTTATCGGTAATTTTTATGCATTCGTGCAATTTTAGCCAAAAATCTATTGGGAAGAACACTGATGAAACGATATACAAACCCACGAGAAAAGTACATGAACACCTTAGATCTGCAAAAGATCCAAGAGACCCGCTATCTAATGCTGGGGTATACAGGATTCCGTGCTCATGTGGTAAAGTATATGTAGGATTTACCAAACGCAGCTTCAATACGTCAATCAGTGTGCACACTAAATTGTCGATTGGGACGAACGGAAAAATCGGCTGTAGCGGAACATGCTCTTCTAGAAAATCACAACATCCAATTCAATAAGACCTCAATTCTCTCAAAGACCGCACATTACTCCACTTGTTTATACCGGAAATCAATTGAGATATATAAACACAAAGTTGATTTCAACAGCAAAGGAAGAAGGGTTAAGTTCAAACAAAAATTTGGCATCCAATTCTGAATTCATTAACAAAAAAGTCTGACAGAACTAGGGAAATCGACGGCCGACAGAACAGGCTCCAACCTCATAATAAAAACAAGTCAACATCTCCAGATGTATCATCAGTCATAGTAGACTAGCAGAGGAGAGTTAAACTACGACCACGCTGCTGAAGATGGCTGCCGCAGATGTAGCCGAAAGTTCCGGAATTCAAAATTACATTACACAGTCCTAAAGCCCGAAAAACTTGAGAAATGGGGTTAATAACGATTGTTTTGTGGCAATATTTGAATAATTTCAGTCATCGAGGGATTTCAATTTGAATAAACTAATGAACGATGAAAAAGTTTAGAGCTAGACTGCTTTTACAGAGTTTTACAGCGATTATTTTTTTCACTTGTCAAAATGTGACGTTTTTGGCATTTCAACCAATAGTAGCGGGTTATTCTATGGTTATTCTAGCCAATCATTAGGTATTATACTGATAACACTGCCTGGTCCTTTCGATAAAACGTTGTTTACTTTTGAACTGTCAAAACTATACGGTTTACCGCGTCGATTCTATTGAACTGGCTCATATTTATATAAATTATCATGAATGAAGAGTTACCTTATTATTAATAGTCATTCACTTTTCACTTTTTCAGAATAATAATAACATAACACATTTCAATGAACACTCAAACACGTAAATAGCTCATAACCCAAACTTTATGACAGATATAGCGAACGACCGATTCAAATATTTGAGGTTTCCTTAACTCAAATGAAGATGGCGTACAATTAGTTTTCATTAAATACAATTCATTTTTTGTTGTATGAGGAGAAACCGTTGTATGAAGATTTTGATACGACATAACGAATGATTTAATGTTCCTTCTGGCGCGATTTTCATTTCATAAGAAATTTTCAATTATCAACCTTGTACAATGAGAGGTGTGACGCCATCTGTTGGTATCGTCGGCAAGCATCATCATATTCACTGCGTAAGCATCATATCTCTTCTGGATCATAGAGGGCATACATCGTTGTTTGACATTTCAAATTTTTAAAATTTCCACCTATTCTCCTTTCCTCCTTATGTAAATGAAATACTGATCAATTAAATTCTTCTTCTTTTTATTTGTTCAAAAAATAATCTCTCCAAATACAACTCGTTCTTCAAATTTAATAAGATAAATTTTCATTTTCGAAAAACTCAAACTTTTATATTTTGGGGCAAAAGCATTCAAACAAACCGAATTAGATAAAATCACTCGTCCTGTCGGTTTGTTTTCATACTTTTGCCAAAAGAAAAAGTTTTCGTGTAAAACGAAAATTTATCGATTAAATTCGAAGGATTCGTGATATTACCTTTGATTAAATGCACTAGAGTCTAGTGACTAGACCTTTTAACGGATAAAAATATTAAAAATCTCGGGATATAACCCCCAAAAAATTAATGTTTCTCAACAGCTAGATATAAAATAAAAAGATCGTTCATTAGACGTCCATAAATGCTTTTTGCGTGCTTGCACGATTTTCCGTGATGGGCTGCGCCTTCCACTTGTCGCGCACGCACCGCAAAGCCTATTTTCTCGACTCCTAATGAAATATACTTATGTCATATCTGTAAACGCAATATAGTACCGACCTTTAGTCGCACCAACGTTCTTCCATTTTCCGACCTCGTTTCCTACACGGTATATATCACGCGTCAAAACACTTGACGTCCTGTCCTGACCGACATGTCAGTAATCTGAAACCACTCATTCCTATCATACCATAATTTCGATTTTATCATGAGTATCCAAAATCAGGCAAGTGAAACGGGTACGTATCGTGAAAAGCGGTTGTCAGAATTACGTTCTGCGTTTTCAGGATCCCGTTCCGGGCGACGATCCAACAGGGGCCAATCCGAAATATCCACCAGGGGCCAATCCGAAATATCTACCAGGGGCCAATCCACAATGAGCCACTACCAAAAACAACTCTGGATAAGGAAATTGACGCAAACTGAAGGTTGTTTTGAATCGCCCATCGATGTATCGATCACAAAGTCGAAGCAAATCGACCTACCTCCTTTGGAGTGGGTCAACTTCGAGATCCCCCCCAAAAAAATTAAAATTACAAATACGGGACAAACCAGTAAGTGAAAGAAAGCTAATAGTGATGTGGTAAATAAAGATATTCGTGGAAGTTTTTTGAACTACGGCATCTACTTTTGAAAACAATTTTACGCAACGTTATTTGAGCCGCTCGCGCTGGTTTTGTCCTTCCAAAGTTGGAATTAGATTATATACAAGGGTAGACATCTGACCTATTCCGAAAAGTTTCGAAAAATGTTCTCTGTAGTATTATAAGTCGATTCTTGAGCTTTCTCCGATATCATCCCAATTCAAATAATAGCTTCTGCAATCATACTGGAACCATGCATCAAAAACTTTTCTAAGCTACATAGCATGTAGTACCATATGAATATGTGGATACAAATACCAAGTGGCCGTTACTTGATGAAAATCCATATAAAACAAACAATATATAGTTGCCTCTGTAAGATCCTACCTGTTGAACCTATTGTAAAGCAAAACACTAATATGTGAAAATCTTACAGGAAATTGAATACCATAGATGTTTTCTCTGAATATTTCTGAAATTTATTTTCATGTATAGTGAAACCTGAAGACATCACTTTTATAACAATAGCAGAACGATAATAGTATATTTTACCACGAGTCAATAATAGCTAATATTCTCAAGGAATTTTTACGGAATCTCAAATCTCATTACAAATACACAAAGACTACCCACGCGTTTGACACTCAATATTCAATTCGAGAAATTTGGTGATAGGACTACAAGAGGGAATGAAGACTTACTATTAATCCCTCGCCATATTATTCCCTAAGGGAATCTGCATTATAGTGCAGAAACCATCAGTATAATACTTACATTAATATCTTAGTCGTAAATAAATGCAATTATAATCTAGTACTGGAATTCTAGATGTTATAGATGGATCACTTAACAATCTCCAGGCAGTGTTTTTACAGTCACTACCTCCTAGTTTCACTCTGTTCACATTGAGACCTAATCCACCTTTGTACTATGCTTGATTTTTCTTTCCTCAACATAATATACTTCTCATCATTATTTCGATCCTGCCATTTCTGTTTATGGGCTAGCTATAGGATAAACTTAAACCTTACATGTGTGAAAAGTAGGTAGGCCATATTTTAATGATGGCCTTATAGCCTGTTTCGACGATGCAAGTTTGTCGCTGCAACTCCAGAAAATTGCATGTGTTCATGCAAGTTCTTCGAGTTGCATAAATCTTTTTTCGTGTGATAAGTTGCAGAGACTTAGTTATTTCTATGGTGAATTTGTTGCCGCAAACCACAAATATGTGGTGGCATCATTGTAAAGAAGATTGATTTTGAATATTTCAATTATTTTTCGAGATTCGGGGAATCAAGTTGAGTAATGAGGTGATTTAATCACAATATCAATTATTAGAAATGAATGAAATTATATATCAGTTGTGATAATGTAGACGTTCATCTTGGTAACATTCAGTGCTATTTTTTTATATTGGCAATGCAAACTGACAGCTAGATGACATATCTAGTTGCAGCGATAAAATTGCATCGTCGAAACGGGGTGTTAGATGTGTAGTCACCTTAGATGGATCTGCTATGACTCTAGATTTTAAACGATGTCGTTCATCTATTTAAGAGTTGCACCGCAAATATTGTATGATTGACTTGATGTGGCCTCAGTCATTAGACTACATATTTTTCCTTCAATCATAGTCATTTCATATAAACCTACATAAGATGACCCAATATATATTTTTTCTAATATTTTTGTCTGGCAATGGAAAACGTCAAAATTGGGAGTAAACGGAGGGGAAGGGCTGTAGAACGTGAAAATCTCAAACGTTTTCAGAGAGTTTTGGAACCGATAAGAATTCTGTCATGATCGCTCTTCAGAATATGAGTCCAAAAACGGCATTCACAGCGAACGCTGTCATATGTATATGTAGCAATTTATAGCAATGGAGCTGTAGAATTTATCCAGTTCTATAACGATATCAGTATCACTACTTTGGTTCGGGTTTGAAGGCTATCGAATATTTCCCTTACATTTTGCTGGAGTGAGTGGCTAGCTTCTTCAGGGACTCATACATCTTCAGTTTGACTACGATGACTGGATATGAGTCAAAATCAAGATGTGTGAGCCTCTGAAGAAGCTAGTCACGCGCGCCAGCGAAACGCCAGGAAGAAATTCCAAGAAACGACGGCGCGGCGTTCAAACCCGAACCAAAGTAGTGATACTGATATCGTTATAGAACTTGATAAATTCTTTTTTTGTCTACAACGACATGTTTGATAATGAATAGTTAAATGTCGTACAATAGTATATTATTCTACGAGCGTATATTATTCACGTGGTGAAGTTTACGGCCACGAGCAGCGGAGTGGTCTGAATCACCGAGAAAATAATAGCCGTTATACGCGAGTGGAATTCTATACTTTATTCACGAGTAATAAAAAAATATTGAAGTATTTTTGTTGGAAAATTTTGTTACATTACAAACATATTTTTATTTGATGTTGACAGGATCTCGAGTCAAATTTGTTTGGATTCAAAAGCTCTCGCAAATTAATAGTCGCTAATAGCTCAGTGTAGATGCTTTCTTGCCTTCTTTTTTTATATATACCTAGGTCAACTGAATGGAATTCATTCGGTGGTTCACGCGACAAAATTCAAAAACCGATTGTTTGATGAATATATAAGATTAAGCTAAATCAAGGAAATATTTTACAACAGTGAATAATGAATCATTATTCACTAGTGAATGATGGGTATCATTAAAGTCTAGCAAACAGACGTATAATGGGCACATTATACAATAGTCGTGGCCATACAAATTGATGCAGATATTATTTTCACAGTTGTAATCCCGGAAACATATGGTTTAAAAAAGGTCTCTCTCAAGGTGGAAATTTGTAAATGCACTACTATACTGTCCATATATCGTGTACTGAAGTTCGTGTAGGTGAATAATTTTAGAATTTTTCCACCTTCCTGTCTTGAACTCATGTTATATTCAAATCACTATGAGAATAAAACTAGTGGAAACCGCTGTCAAACTTTTTCAAAATATCGAATAAAATGTACTTCTCAAATCTCGAAAACACAAACATGGAAACAAAGCGTTATGAACCAATGTCAAACCACATCACGGTTTCCTGTTCCCTTCAATCCCAAGGAGACAAGAATATTCACTTCAAATTGATAACGAATTTACTTGCAATATAGTCTAGAGAGGCCACGACACTAAACCCACAATACAAATAATTTGATATTTCATTCATATGAGACACAAAATGGCTCTGCTGTCATGTCTAAGACCGGTCACCGCCATAACAAAAAGAACAAAAAATTTTTTTTAGGTTTCTGTAATGATTAGTCTCCCATATTGTGATTGTTCTTCCAAACAGAGGAGGAGTAGGGCTATACGAAAAAGCAGTGCTGCCTTTTCCAAACAGTTGACAACAAAGCGGCAGCAGCATTTGAATGTCGCGTTTATCGATTCTTCAGCAATCTTAACTGTTGTTTTATACTCGATCAACGACACGTGAAATTCATTGGTCGTGGTAGTGGCTGGCGAATTTCTATAATACAAATCGAAAAGAACCTGCCGATTGATGAAAAAACCGAATTGAAACGCAAAATCGGTTGCGCGAAGGGCGACTTTCAAACGCTGCTGATGCCGCCATGTTGTCCACTGTTTGGAAAAGGTAGCACTCCTTCTTCATATAATCCACCCCCTCCCCTCTTTGGGGAACAATTACAATACGAGAGACTCTTCCCAATGTGGCCCCTGGTGTTAATACCTGTTTTGTTGTCCTGCTTTTTTGGCTTTTTGCTTCTTGTTGTTTTGTGCTCCTTTCCTCTTTTTTTCCTTTCCTCTTCCCAAAACCATACTCCGTGGACTTCTTCATATGTTCGGTGGGATTCATTTTTCTTTTTTATGCCCTTCTCTTTTCTCCCACCCCCTACATCCCCCCCCCCCCCCCCTTTCCTTTTCCCCCTTTTCCTTTCCCCCCTTCTTTCTTTTCCCCTCCCCCCAGGGCCTGAAATGTAAAGAAAGGGGGACTTTTTTGGTCCTTCCGAAAACCTTCTCTTTCCTTTTTTTTTTCCCCCTCCCAACAAAAATATTTTTTTATCCTTTTTTTTTTACTTTTATAGTATTTTTCTCTTTTTTTATAAATATTACCCACATCCAAAAAAATATTCTACTCTTTTCTCTATATTCTTATACAACATAAAATATATTATATTCTTATTTTTCATCTTAATTATTCTTTTTTTTTTTTTTTCTTTTTTTTTTTTTTTTTCTCTTTATTTTTTTATCTTTCTCTTTACTCCTTCTCCCCCTATCCCCCCCCTCTCCTCTGGGCCTCCCCTCTTCTTCTTCTCTCTTTCTCTTCTCTTTTTTTTTTTTTTCTTCTTCTCTCCCCCTCTTCCTCTCTTCTTCCTTGGGTTTTGTTTTTGTTGGGTGGTGTGTTTGTGTTGTTGTTTTTTTTTTTTTTTTTTTTTAAAAATTTTAAATTTTAAAAAATAAAAAAAAAAAAAAAAAACCTCACTTTATCTTTTTTTTTTTTTTTTTTTTCTATCTTACTCCCTCTTTTCTTTTCTTTCTTTTTTTTTTTCTTTCTTTTTTCTTTCTTTCTTTTTTTTTTTTTTTCTTTTTTTTTATTATCCTTTTCTTTCTTTTCCTTTTTTATCCTCCCTCCTCCCCCCCCCCCCCCCCCCCCCCCCCGCCCCTAGTCCCCCCTCCGCTTTTGGGTTGTCCAACATGTAATAAAAAGAAAAGGAACCATGACCGAATCCTCGTACTATTGGAGTCCAAACTATAGACAACCCATATTTCAACTAGATGTTCTTATTATCTACATATTTTTCCTATTTCTCTTCCTTCTATTTTCCCCCTATCTTTGGAATCTTATCTGACCACTCTCTCTGTACTCCCGAAGTCTCTTTCCACCTTTTCTTCCATACCTGTCTTGCTTTTGGCTTTCGCTACACATTTTTCTATCCCCCTTCCTTTTTTTTTTCCCTTCTTGGGGGATGTACTGGATGGTCTATTATGTTATTTCTTCTCTCCCTCCTCTTTTCCTTTCTTTCCTTTTTTTTTTATTCCGTCTGATCTGCCCCCCTTCCTCCCTTCCTCCTCTCCCTTCCCTTCCTTTTTCTCCTTTTTCTTCTCTCCTCCTCCCCCTTCCTCCCCTCCCCCGGTGCCTGGTTGTTGTTCTTCGTCGTTCCTTTTTTTTTTTTTTTTTTGGTGTCTTTTTTTTTTGTTTTCTGTTTCTTTTAATTAAGAAATGCTCTCTCTTTTTTTTCTGTTTTTTTTTTTTTTTTTTTTTTTTTTCTTTTTTTTTTCTTTTCTCTTTTTTTCTCCCTTTCTCTTTTTCTCCCCCTTTTTCCCTTTTTCCCCTTTTTCTCGCTTTGTCTCCCGCTTGCCCCTGTGGTTCCCTGTGCCTGGGGGTGTGCCTCCCTCCCGTGCCCTCCCCCCCCCTCGCATCACAGAAACAAAAAATTATGTTTAGTAATTTTTTATAGCGTTGACCGGTCCTAGACATGGCAGCAGTGTCATTTTGTGCTCTATTATGATGAACTGACGAATTATATGTGTGACTCTTGGGATCCCTAGCATCATAGGTTTAGTGGCGTGGTCTCTTAGACTAAAAGGAGCCTATCGCAGAGAGTCCTTTTTGGGCAACTTTTCGCTTCAGGACACCACTGTGGGGCACTGGAATATAGAAAATAGCCCTTTTGGAATTGAAATTGTCCCTTACTGGAACGTTTATCAAAAACATATTATAGGTACAGATAAAAACAGAGTGACTCATTAAAAGTTTTTGTTCCTTCTGAGAGGAGGAGGAAGTTTTTTAGAGTCTCCAAAATTGGTTAGAAGGGCTTCGTACTTGCAAGATTTTTATTCTACAGCGATTTTTTATCATGTTTTTGAACACGAATACTGAAGTTAAAACATAGCACAGTCATATGGCCATTCAATAAGGTTAGGGAAAGGAGGAAAAGGAATCATATCATGGTACATACAATTTACTAACCTGAATTTCGAGTTTTCCATACAAAAATGAATAGGTTTTTAAGAAACGTTTCGAGGGTGGAATTAAAGGATAATTTATTCTATAAATCGTTTAAAAGTTAAGTAATTCAGGACCGGTTTTTCAATCACCAGCTAAGCTTTAGCTGGAAGCTAAAGTGGTTGACCGAGACTTTCCATTGGCATTTGGTGATTCGGCAGCCACCAGCTAAGTTTCTTAAAAGTAGAAGAAAGAAAGTAGTAGAAACCCGGACCTAAGAGCTATAACCACCACAATATAAAGAATATCCTAATCTTATGTTACGTGCAACAAACATTCTTCAAATCAATGTCAAAAACCCTTAAACCGACGCATTCTGCTAGTAATTTTCAGCGCCAAATGGGGCCAAGAACGTCCACACATTTTCGGCGGCCCTTTTCTCGGGAAATATGTTTTCTCGAATTGGCATTTGCACTGGGGACCAACTGACATGGAAGGCAGCGAACACTCGGTAGACGGCGTCAAGTACCCTGCCGAAATGCACGTGGTCACGTTCAAAAGCTGCTACTTGACGCAAGAAGCCGCTTTGAAAGAACAAGATGGGTGTGCTACATTGGTGTATCTATTTAAGGTGAGTACTTGGAATAAAAGGAGTATATTATAGCAACGCGAATCTCAAACCAGTTGTTAACGAAACCGTTTGCGAAATAGATGGTAGGGGTAATGAAATCGACTACATTGAGGTTAAATAGTATTTTTTGCGTGTGCAATTCAAACTGACCATGTCCGCTAATGTATTTGTTGAAACGAAACACAATACTATGAGTAAATTCCAAGTAAGACGATAGAGACTCTACATTTCAGGTCAACTTCAAAGATTTCCATGGAATTTTCAAGAAATCATTAGTATCTTTGTTTCAACTCTACAGTGATCGGAACGGGACGGTTCTATGATATTACTCCTTTCACATATTCACTACAGGACTCATTCTCATTGGGATCAATCAAAATATGAAATTCTCATATCGATAATATTCAATAAAAAAATGAGCAGATATTTAATTATTTTGAAAACAATGGGTTATTTACAAATTGTCAATTCGGTTAATATCCTATCTTATAGACAGACCCCAAACAGTTAAGGAGGGGGGTCTGTCGTCGTCGGTGAGAGTCTTAAGCCTTGGAGTCCCGCAGGGTTCAGTCTTAGGACCCTTCCTTTTTTTGATCTATGTCAACGATCTCCCCCTGTGTGATCCCAAGGCCAAGTTCTGTAGATTTGCCGATGACACGACCACTTCCAGCAGGGGCAGGAATTTAATAGAGGCTGAGGAGGATGCATTGAGGGCACAGTTGAGGTCAAAGTTATGGTTTGACAGTAACAAACTGTCACTAAATATTGACAAAACACAGAAAATGACTTTCACCCTCAGAAGCGTCCATGATGATGACAATGAGAGAAGTGTAAAATTTTTGGGAGTACATCTAGACCCGAAACTTAAATGGGATGTTCACATTGAAATTCTCTGCAAAAAACCAAGAAGTATAGTCTTCCTGTTGAGAAATCTTGCCAGTTCAGTATCTCTGGAGACACTAAAGGGTTGCTACCATGCACTTTTTCATTCTCTCATGACCTATAGCGTGATAGTGTGGGGGAAGGCTACTTCCGCAAAACGTGTTTTTGCCCTGCGGAGAAGAGCCATCAGAATTTTGGCAGGTCTTTCATATCACGAGGAGTGCAGGGATGCTTTTCGAGATTTGAATGTTTTAACTTTTCCTTGTGCATTTATTTATGAACAACTTATGTATGTCAAAAAAAATCTTGAACACTTATAAAAAAAGCATCCCAAGAGTTGATGGAAGAACGACGCGGCGACGTTTTTGTTGAGTGGTGTAAATCGGACTTGTATCATTGGGGAGAGGAACATTCAAAGAGTGCGTGCCGTTCACGTGATCATTCTATCTTTTCAGCGGCTACACTATAGGAAACGACATCGAAACAAGTTATTGGATACATACGAAAACCACTGCTTGATGGAACACGTTGAATAAACGTTTCATTAAAACAATATCATTAGCTCCCAATTCAACATTGGAATTACATATCAATTATACTCTATATTGAATAATATCGATAACATACACGTAAGTGTAAAACATATGGTATCAACGTTCACGTTGAACGTATTGCATCCGCACATGCTCTGTTCATCGATGTATCTCGTAGCGGTTATCTCGAACGGCAACAGATCATGTTGACGGTTCAGGGTTCAGTTATACCCACTTTTTGTGAAATGATAGTGTTGTACAATCATCGAGACAATCGTTTTTGAATATGTCACTATGGACAGGAAATTTGTAAAGGGATATAATGTAGGTCAACGTCATGTAACAATGTAATTGTATGATATATCATTGAAATACCACGTACTTTAAAGATATAGTTTATGGTGGAAATAAACATTATTTATATGTAATTGATTGAATAAAGAAACTTGTGAATTAATATAATATACATTTATGTTCAGAATCAACATTAGTATTCAGGTCAAGATATATTATTATATAATGTTGATGGACAACGTTTATAATGGTATTAATGTTGGTAGAAATGAATATTGTTCATTCATTATTTATTACATATATAAATTTGTATGGTAATATAATCGTTGTAAATAAACGTTCAGATCGCGCATGAAGTATATAAATTATAATAATGCGTTGAAACGCAACGTTTCTCAATAATATAATTCTCGATGCAAGAAAACGTCATTTCCCACGACATTATTACTGTTTTTCAACGGTTGGTTAGGTAACTTATTTTCAACGTGCGTGTGCCCATTGGGTTATGCCTTTATTCAGTTTCAACTCTTTCGATTTTCATTAGTTTTGTAAATTAGTGAACATTCCTATTGTCTTCGGTCGGTAAAATAATGCGCTTAGCGTCCTTGACACTTGATATACTATAATTGTTGACGAGAATGTTTTCCTAACAGTTACAGGACGCCATGAACCCCGCTTTCCAGACGATCGTCGACGCCCTACTGGAGATCCCCAAGGCGGGAACCTCAAAAAAAATCGAACCGACCGTCATATCACACCTCGTCCGCCAATTCACTTCAGATTATTTCATGTACTGGGGTTCGGTCAGCACTGAAAAATGCATCCACTACATCCTATGGATAATATCGAGAGTGCCGATTGGAGTATCTGCCGACCAGGTAACGTGTCATAATTTACCGTCGAATTTGCCGAATTGCAAATCGTCTCTTTCATTGTTGAATGAAAAAATCAAGTTTCTGATATAACAGCTATATCAACTTTCAGTTCATTGATCATAACATCTAATTCATCCATTTTATTTTTAAGAGATCTTGAATTAAGATAATGAATTTTCAGATCCTCATTGTCAGAACGAAATTCCGAAATTGACGATATTTCCCAACATTTGACATTGCCGTTGTCAACCATTGAAATCGATTGTAGAATATAATTTGTCCTCATAGTATTTCAGCACTGAACAAGTTTTATTGTCATATGCTGAGTGACTAATGCTAAATTTTGTGCTGTAATGCGAGTTCGAGTATATGCAATTCATACATTTTGTTTCGGTTTTTTCTGAATGGTTTTCTCCACAACGGGGGCAAATGGAATCGTTCCTACATTTGCTCGTTGCATGACTGAAACGAAAGCATTTGTAACATTGAGTTACATAATTGTTTTCAAAAATGTAAAAAATCTGCCAAACTACAAATAATTTATTGTTATTTTGCATAATTTTCTTGAAGAGATTCACCTCAGCAAATGCTGTGTATGTATTTTTTCCTTCTGAAAATTTCATGTGATGAATTATAAATGTGTCAGTCTCTTTATTATTATTATTATACTTATTATCCTGTTTTGTTCCTTTATTAGTTTTTGAGTATCAACTGTATATATTTGTTTTCTAGTTTATTGTTTATTTCACTTTCTAATTTGGAACAGTCTTCCTTATTTCCACATACAATTTTTTGTCCACCATTTCTTATAGTTTGGATTTTATTGATATTAATTTTTAATTTTGCTACATATATGTTTTTATCCAAATCCATTCTAGTTTCAATCACTTGTTGATTAGATTTTGGTTTGATTAGGACAGTATGTAAAGTAGTTTGCGAACAATTTGGTATTTTATTGGCAGTTACACTTGAGTATGTTGGTTTTGTTATCGTTATATTCGATGTTTGTCCTGATGGAGGAGAAAAATTAATTTTTTCATTTATTTCATTGATACTCTTCATAATATTTTCCATTTCTTCACACTTCTTGCGAGTACTTTCATTCAGGTGCTTCTTCAGTAGATTAATTTGTTCTTTCAATAGACTATTGATTTTTTCCTTTTCACAAATGATGGTTTCCTTGTCCTCTATGATTTTTTTCAATAGAGAAATTTCATTTGACTCGTCAGATATTTTTGAAATTGAAACATTCATTGCAGAAGATGGACCACACTCTTTTCTATCTTGAGTAAAAATAGAAAAATTCACAAAAAAGCTTTTTGACTATCCGTTATTGTACTAATCGGGTATTTTGGGCGATTATATTCAGTATACTTTTCAGAGTCTGTGAAGTCACTTTCCCAGTCCGCTGGAACATTGGTTTCTTGGCTTTATTTATCATAGTTTATCTGAATAACATTTTGGACGGCTTTTGTGTCACTTATTGATGGTTCTGTCACTTTCCTTTTTGATTTGGATTCCTTCATTAATCACGTTGGATTAGCTTCTACTTCATATGGCACGGGGAAAACAACATGTAATGTCCATGGAACATTGGTTATAACTATTTTATACTTGAAGATAACTCAATTTTTGGACAATTTTTGGGACCTCTGTCAAGATGAAGTTCATATACAGTATAAAGGGCTATTTGAAATCTAAATTTTCTCAATGATTGTGATGGGATTGTCATTTTTTCATTTAAACAGGGTGAAGTTACACCACGAGTTCTATCATTGTTTATGTAGAAATAGGATTATATGGAATTTTCATTTGAAGGGATATAAACAACCGATACGTGGAATCAGGGAGATCGTTTCCAAGTCTTGTATTTTCTCACATATTTCTAACTAGACGTCATAACTCAGTAGTGCATTTTGTTAGTCACCATATATATAAGACATCAAAAGATAGCATTCAATTCGGTTACAAAAATATGACTCTTCATCCGTAGATCTTTCATATTTAAATGGTTATTTCAAAGTTCAAACTTATATTTCCGGAACAAACTTGTATCTTCGACACTATTTTTTATTTTTATTAGCTTTCAGAGCATTTTTAGTCTATCTCACAATTGGAAATATGTCTAAACTGTCCTGTGGTTTACCGAGTAATCGGAAATATCGACATTAATGCCTGTGTTTGATAGAACAATGAGATGTACTGTATGTTTTCAATTTAATTTTCTTACCTGATAAAAGAATGACCTCATTGTTCTACATTCTAATTATTACTACACAATCAATGTCAACGAACGCTGACCGGTTGGTTTCACGAGCCGCGTTTGCGAACGTCCGCTTACGAACGGGCGTTTCCAATCGCGTAGCGTAAACCCGGCTCAAGTCGTTTCGATTCGCAGATCGACTCCTTGAGATTCATCTTCGACGAGAAAGGCAACCCGCTGACGAGGAACTACAGAGACGTGAACACGCACAAGAGGAGCGTTTTCCACGTGAACCCCTCCAGTTCGCTCTATTCGACGCTACTGCCTCTATCGCACAGCCATCGAGAGGTGGTGCAGCTCTTCAGGTGCGATCCCAGCGATACGAACCACGGGATCGTAAACGAAGGGGAGTCGAGCATCCTACAGGTCGCTACGAAGAACAGTCTCGAGGATATTCACCGAAAGGAATCGAAGAACGTCAGGTCTGTCATCAATTTTTGTTGGCTTTCCTTTCTGGGCTAGGCGTCTGTTTTTTTTTTTGTTCGAAGTGTTCACTGTGATATAAATTTCAAGAGTACTGATCTGTAGACACCATTTTCCATGGCAACATAAGTGAATTTTTCGTCGACCTCTTCAAAAAAATGTCATTTCGCGTAGTAATTTTCGAATGAAAAATCGACTATTTTTGAAGGAAAGTATTATTCGTCGGCAAACACTTCTCGTCTAGAAACTCTGTCCACTGTGGAAACGCCATGGTTTGATAGCGGCGATTGGGCCTTTTTCATAAATTCAATTTCAATAAAAACATAGGCTCCTGTTCTAATTCTTAAATGAAGAGAAACGAGATATGTTGAAACTTTATCATGAATTTGATAGGAATAGTACGAAAACAGCACAAATTTATTATAAATTATATCCGGAAAGATAGCCGGACAAAACATTATTCGAAATTTTGGACAAACACTTGGCTGAGTACGGTGCGTTGCAAGAATGGAACAAAATACTAGAAATAACTTATTACTCCAGTAAAGGAAGTGAATTTTTTAGTGAAATGAAAGACTAATTCGAGACCACTCAGATCAACTTGAATTTTTTTGGAATTTGTCAAAAAATGTGTCAAGTATCCGAGTAAACAAGTTTGGTTACTGGGCAAATCTCCAAAACGCTGTAAAACTTGGCCAAACTTTTTTTTTGGCCCAAAATTAATAAATATTTAATATCTCGGGCAATATTTAATGAATTTTCGTGAAAATAGGTACCGTGGGGTTTTTGGGTCACTGATTACGATTTTAATGTCAGAAATTTCTGAAACACCCTGTAAACCGTAAAAACTACCCTTTTCTAGTTTTTTTTTTTTGATATTTTTGAGTCGGGATTTGAAATTTGAGAACAGAATTTAATTGGCTTATCATCTAAACATACAGTACTGCACGAAAAATGTTCATAAAACTTATAAATAGAGGGTCCCAATGGATTAACTATAAAAACTTTATGTGATTGATGGAAAAAAAAAGGTTTTTTGGCCATACCTTTTTTTGGCTTATGATAACGAGATGTACCAGGAACCATTTTAAAGCTAAGGTTATCGCCAAAATTTCATGTCATATGTAACATTTGAATTGGATGGGCCAATTTTTTTTATTTCGCCCGACAAAAAAGAGCATTTATCGTTATAAACATAAAATAGGCAATTTTAAACGGACAAATTTGCTTACAGATGAAAAATTATAAAAAAAATTGAAATACAACTATCCTGGAATAAATGCTGAAAAATTTGGCTGTTCAAAATAAATAATAATCACGCTGCTGGCCAGAAGCTGAAAATGTTTTGAAAATACACGATTTTATCCAACTTTAGCAGGCCAAAACATAAACAATAATTACCCGATAGGGCCAAAAATGGCTGGACATATTTAGGACGAAGTGTTTTGACTTTTCACCGAAGGATTTTTTTTTCAAAGCACCTTAGCCATATGGCGCTAAAAAATTGGCATTAAAAATTTTTGAAAAAAAATTATTTTGCCCATAACTTTTTTTCTTCTTATTTTAAACGGTTCTGGTTGGTCTCAAAATTTTCCCGATTTTGTCATCTTGCAAAATGATAGGAATAATTTTTTTTGTAAAAGTTATATTTTTCGAAATATTTACGCCAGAACGATCCGGTTTCTTCATTTTTCCTTAAGCAAGTAATATTAATCGTACAAAAATAAAACAATACCTAACCACTTTATTTGTCAACTAAAATACTTCACAGAATATATAATTTTTTTGTAAAACTTTTTATGAAAAATTGCAATCAATGTTTTGATGTTGAAAAATGATAATTTATCGATTGGTTTCATTGTTTTTTACCGCTCCCCCCCCCAATGAGCTCCACCCCCCACCCCCCGCGCTTTTTCCCAGTAACGGAAGTTGTTAACTCGGATTCTTGGCACCTTTCTTAACAAAATTCGAGTTACTCCAATTATCTGCAATTGGCTTCGAATTAGTCCAGCCAGTTTTTACTTCCTATATTGGGCTCGCTAATTGGAATATTTGTACGCAAAGTCCGGCTATTATCATCTTTTTCATCTAGTCTAGTTTAAGTAGTATGATTTTTGAATGTTTTGGGGTCAACCCCACACACCCCTTAAAACTCAATTACCACAGGAAATTCCGCTTTACCGCATTCTTTTTTTCACAGTCTAGTTTATAAAAGTTGCAACGTATTTTTCTCGTCTGAGACCTCAAAAATGAATTACGAGTCCAAATATGAAGTGTTCTTTTTGAAGATTTTCACCATTTTTAGACCGACCTTTTAGCTTTACATCGCGAAAACTATTGATTATACAGGTTTATATGCACAGAGAAAATGTTTGTTTTAATTTGATGGAAAATCTGTTTCACCTAGATCTTTAGTGGATTTTTCAAAATCCTAATTTTTTCGGAGTTGTGGCAACAAAAGACACACCGAGATAGTTGAAATTTATAACAATGAACACTTCAAGCACAAAACACTATCATGTATTTTGTTTCGGACTCACGCTATTTTTGATCTCGGACGACTTGGCCTATTCTAACAAAAACAGAACTTCTATAAAAGAAGTAACATCATTTGAGTACATATATTATATACAAAAATCTCTCGAAAGGGCAATGTAACTTTGGAAAAAGTTTCGGTGAAAAATATAAAAATTCTTGAATCCTCAATAATATTTGGGCATTACATCAGATAAGGTCAATAGGTGTATCTGTTTGATTCGTGTCGTATCAATAGCAACTATATAATCTATTTCACTTGTAATACCCATTGGATACAAGTGAAACAAGTGGAACAGAATGGGCCACAAATATTATCTAGAAGGAATATATTATAATTTGATAGGAAGATAGTATCAAAAACATAACTAAACAGTTAAAGTACAAGAATGAACTACCTACACAATCAGGAATCTGGAATAAAAGATGAGATTGGAACCCTTCTCGTAAAAGTTGAAGCATTTCGTATATATCAACAACCTTAACACCAAACTAATATTACGGGCACTCCACGCGCGTTGCTCTCGCAAGACTAGCATCTTCAGGAGAAGAAAACTGATACTAAATCTGAAGAATACTGTTAATTATTCACAGTCTACAATCTAAGCTAGTGCCAAAACTACTTGCAAGGTTTTTCTTTGGTCTGATATGGATTTCGTCTGTTAACTTTTAATTGTTCTAATCTTATTATTAATAATATGATGAAATCTAATTTTATATTAATCAGAAATTCAGAATCACCTTACGAGACAACATAACTTATTCCACCTTGATTCCGCAAACTCTTTAATTGGACGAAAAAGGTTCACTCATGAAGCACTTTCAAAATTCAATGAAATACCCGAAGATATAAAAGATTGTAGAAATATCAATGAATTTAAAATCAAAATAAAAAAATATTTTCTCCAAATGAGAAAATGAAATTCGATGGATTCTTTCTTTGTTTCTATATTTTGTTTTATTTTTCTGTTTGTTGTTTCTTTGTAATTCTGAAAAAAAATTATTCAATGAAATATGTAATCAATATAAAGTTCATGATCAGTCTCATACCAGTTTGAAACTGTTTGACTGGTCATGATATTCCTTTATAGAAACTTAGTAATAGTTTAAACATACCCTATTATGATTTCATAATTGTTATTGAAAAAAAAAATTTGTAACATTATTAACCTAAAAATAATATTTAAGAAAAGGGTATATATACATTTTGTGAAAAAAAAATTCTTCAACAATAAACTAAAAAGAGGGCTAAAAGGGATCTTTACAATTTGCTATTTCTAGACTCTCGAATGCTTCAAGTAGCCTTGTGTCACACACATCCTCAATCATTCTCAGATTGCTTTCACCAATTGTCCAGCGCATGTTGGAGTAGATTTTTCCACCCTTCCGTATCATATATGCGCATAATGCTCTTTGAAACGGGTTTTTATAGCTCGTAGGATCTGGCCAATGTAGTTATTATTGAAGATGTTTACACTGGTGAATCAGGTACTTGAATTTTTCTTGTCCCTTCGATACCGAAATAGTTATAAATATTGGCTTGTGTGAACAAATGAGTCGGCGTGTACGGTATATGACTACTTCCCACATTCGGATGGCCAAATACGTTTGTGGTAAAGAATATTAGGAAGTCGGAAAAGTAGTTGAGTGTTCATCAAGAAATAATTTTTCGATCTGTTTTTGGAGAATATGGAAAAATGTTTCCAAATCAGGTGAACGAAAATATGTTTCAAATGACCGTCCAATAGTTCTTTTGAATATATTTGCGAAAATATTTGGAAAAATTCTCAAAATTCAACTAACAAATTTCATCAATGACAATATTGAGATATGCTTTTCAACCAAATACGAACACCCAATCTATAATAACTGATCTCATGAATAAAATTTATGAAAGGTTAGATGATAGTGATTATGTAGTAACAACATTTTTAGATTTGAAAAAAGCCTTTGACACTGTTGACCATAATATTTTAATGGATATATTATATAGTTACGGTATAAGAGGTCATGCATTCAATTTATTCCAAAACTATTTTCAAAATCGCAAACAGTATGTACAAATCAACAAATATAAAAGTAATGAGAAACTTTCTAAAATTGGCGTCCCTCATGGCTCAGTTTTGGCTCCAATTCTTTTTTTAATTTATATTGACAATATTGAAAGACTCAATTTATATGGAATGTACTTTTCTTTTGCAGATGATATAACATCATTTCACTTTGGGAAAGATATTGGCATTTTGGAAAATTCATTGAAACATGATATTGACCTTATTGAAAAATGGACGTGCAGCATCAGTAACCTAACCGTCAATTCGGAAAAAACTGTTTTTATGATTTTTAAACAAAAAAACATGAAGAATATAAAATTAAACTTGAAGATAGATAATGAACTGATAGCTGAAGTTCCCAATCATAAATATTTAGTTGAATGGAATGGCGACCGTTGTATATGATTTCAGGTGTTGTTAGCGGGAATTCGGTCGAAATATTGAAGAAAACCAGTGTTAAATTGTCGACGTTTCGAAACTTTATTGTTTCATCTTCAGGACTCTGAAGTATAAACAAAACATACATATTAAAATGGTATTGTAAGAGTTGATTTTGATTTTGTTTATACTTCAGAATCCTGAAGATGAACCAATAAAGTTTCGAAACGTCGACAATTTAACACTGGTTTTCTTCAATATTTCGACCGAATTCCCGCTAACAACACCTGAAATAAATATTTAGGTTTATTAATTGACACAAAATTAAATTTTGAAAATCATATTGAAAAAATAAAGAAATCTATTGTTCCATTCCTGGGGGCCGTTAGAAGAATTCACATTTCAAACAAAAACGTTCAGACTCTAATATTTAATGACTTCATTGTTTCTCATATCAGATACCTCATTACAGTTTGGTCTTCATGCTCAAACAAAAAAATATAATATATCCTTTAATGAACAAAGCAATACAGGTTATATTCAGTAAACCGTGGGATACTCCTTCTGCAGATTTATATAAAGTAACAGATAATATGACTTTGGATCATCTAATTGATTATGAAAAATCTAAGTATATAATATAAATCAACGAAAAATCTTCAGAAATGTAATATAAAACTGTCAAAAAATAATGATTTACATGGCCACGATACCAGAATATCAAATAACTTTCATTTAAATATGATTCATTCCAGTAAAGGAAAAAATAACCTCATTTCATCAGCATTAATAACTTTCAATGAACTACCAGAAAAAATAAAATCATCCAAATCCATTCATATTTTTTCAAAAAAACTTAAAAAATATTTGCTCGCATAATGATGTTCACCAAATTATCAAATAAATATTATACTTCAATTTATTATTTATAGTACATCATTTCGTTTTTTTTTTACTTCCTCATACCAGAACCCTGCTCTGTCTGGAAGCTGTATGTTGAATAAATAAATAAATGATTCTGTATGAATTAGCAATCTTTTTTAGAGATCAATTACCAGTTTCCCTTCCCTGAAGATGCTTACCTTGTTAGCGAAACGCGCATCGAGTGAAAGTAATATTAATTTAGTAAAACAGAAAGTGAATCATTTCTCTCAAGATAAAAATCAAATACACGAACATATTTTTTTTTCCATTTTGCGTTTGAATTAAATGTTTATGAATGATATAGACATCAACAGAGACTGCTTGCTACTTTTTCAATGTTTCATGGAAGTTTTGTTTATTTATTTTTGGAGAAAAACCCCAGAGTTACTCGAAGCCCAAAATTCTCTGAAAATGCATTAATATTCCCAAAATGACAGGTCTCTGTTGCCCGACAACCAAATGGACGGAAACGGCCACGAAAACGACTTGAAGAAATACATTTACGCGTTTTGATGGCAACGACTTTACTTGTGAGCTACGATACAGGCGTTTTCCAACGTTATAGATGTGTCCACATAGTAATGCAAGTGACAACGGAAGCCGAGTTTCTCCAGGAAAAGCAATCGCCCCCAGTTGATGACGCTCTTGCTCCTTCTGCCCACTTCTTCCTTTTCTGCTTTGCTGAGCCCCGTAACATTATCTCTGAAATAAAAGTAAACTGGAAATTATTGTTTTATTTCCGTTAAATTTCGAACGAAATTTATTGATCTGGAAAACCAAACCTTTCATTAGCTTTGTGTTCAATGATGTGTTCCTCTTTCCTTTTCTCTCTGCTCAAACCACTGCCGCAAGTTGCCCAACTCGACATTCCACATATGATGTAAAAGTCATCGCTACTGAGATTGTTTTGCTTAAATTCAAGATATAGGTACTTTAATTAAATCACAAAAAAAATTACCGAAATTCAACTAGTATTAGAATGAAAAAAAAATTGCTACCTTGAAAAACTCTTTTCCGGTATAGGGAATCCACCTACACCTATGATGACAACAAAATGTCATGACACAACCACAAACTTTCTCTCGATTTTCCTTGGTATTACCAAGACATCGCAATGCCAAGTCTGAAAACATTTAAAAATGTATGTATCGATGGCATAGTACACTTTGGAGTGTTGAATAGTTCCTTAAATGCTGACTCTTATGTAAGATGCCTAGAAATCCTGGTGATTCAACTGATTAGATTTTGTTTAGATTTTTGTGGCGAAAAAAAACAATCGACGCTTTTGAAGGTTTCCCCCCATTTTTTGGTAGAGGGCGTTAAGTTCCCATTTTTTGGTAGAGGGCGTTAAGGGCGTTAATTTTTCAAATTTGATGACAAGTGTCGAGTTAATTGTCATATTGTCATGTCAGTTTGAAATTTTGATGTTGGGCATGGCCCAGCTCTTCAGGTTGACTGACAGTCATTCGATATCTGAAGTTAAGCAACGCCGAGCGCGGTTAGTACTTGGATGGGTGACCATGCAGGGAAATACCGTGTCGAAAGCCCGTACAGCTGCGGCGAAATAGCATATCATAGCTCGCAGAAAATATATCAATGAGCACAAGATATATTGAGGATATGCCGTCCTTCGGAGGGGACGTTAAGCCGTCGCTCCCGAGTCCATGGATGTTGGGCTCGTTAAGGATCCCTATCTCTGGTTGGAATACCAGAGGGTTCGGCAAAATTTCCGGTTGGGGGAAGTGTGCTCACCGGCGTCGGTGATTGGCCTTGGTAGCGGAAATAGGCCGACGTTAAATAAAAAGTAGATTTTTTTTTTATGTTTAAAGATGTTTTTATCGTGTTTATTTGTTGATTTCATTGCTTTTAAATATCGAAACGTTGTTACTGGTATCTCATTGTCCACCCATTATCCTTTAGGTTGCGATCTCTTCTCGCAAGCCAATCAAATAAAAGTGGAAAAACCCGACTGCACATTTTGACTTAGTGCAAATTTAGCTTCGGACAAGACTGACAAGAGCGTGTTGGCGACATCTGTACATATTGTACGGAAACCTCCAAAAGCTCAATTATCCACCAAAAATCAAGCAATCCAGATTTCGCCACTTTTATCCCAAACTTCTACAGGTATAAGTAAACACACCAGGGTTTTCAGGCATCTTACTCTTATGCAATACAAATTAAACATTTTTCGTTTGTTTTACTTGGATAATCACTTTAAGAAAAGAAATTGTGGTAATGTAATGTTATATCTTTGTGATGAATGAAAATGCTTGTGCATAAAGGATTGCGAGTGGAATTTTATTTATTTACATATTTTTTCATATTCAATGTAGTGTGTAGAGTGTTGCTATGAAAAGTAGTATCTTATTTAAGTGTTGACGTTGATGAGATAGATAGGACGATATAATACATATAAAAGAGTTATGATGTAAAAAGCCATAGATCTTATATGCTACGCTAGATAAGATACCTAGGTTACTGTTTCGGTAGGTCTGGAGAGGGTCCAGCGTACTATGCATTTGATTGGTCGTTTTTTAAATGTTGGCGCTACTTACAGCCAGTTTGACAAATGTCGAATTCTGTTTTCAGAGTTGTCAAATTTATATGCTGATATTTCTGTCTTTATCGTGTGTTTTTATAATAATTCTGAAAGTTTTTACTGTGGACAATTAGTTTAAAGGATAGTGGTCGCATTATACATCAAAATGTGAAAATCTTGTTTGATTTGTGACTCCAAGTTTGAAAAAGGTTCAGCCAGCTCTTTTCATAGGAATGTATGCCATGAGCTTGGTGTTAGTAGTTTAAGGAGCTGAAAGTAAACTATGAACAAAAATTATTTTCCTTTTAGATTTCCCAAGAATGTAGAACTGATAAGAAATGCTTAGTGTGAGATACTTGGCATTTCTGGAAATATACCTGTATATGACGTTTTGTGCTCTGATCACTTTTCTGTAGAAAGTATACGATCTTCACCAGCTGGCAAAAGTTTTTTACTAGATGGAACTACACCAATTGCTCTTTCAGTATTGCAGCAGTTGAATATCAAAAGGTATTATAAATTACTCTTAAAATTTTTTATTATTTATTTCCAGTTGATTCTAATTTTGAAGTAACAAGGTGGTAACTATAAAATCAACATATTTTAATACCTTTTCTGCAGGAACAAATCAACTGTTGAATTAGTTCCTGATGAGAGTGATGAAAAATCACCAAACACTGCTGGTATTTCAGAAGCTGAGAAGGGAAACGATGTAACATTGGAATGTGTATTACAAAAACAAACTAAGTGGTAAATTCAAGAATGAATCAAACCTTATTATGAATTCCACAGACAGTGAGTGGAGTTATAAAATATTTAATTCAAAAATTTTTTAGGATACCATTTGAAGGGGAAATTCCAATTACTTCTGGAAAAGATTTGAAATGGCTTCTCCAAATGATTCAACTGCATCATCTTCAACCCTAACTGCATCAGAAACAGAGACACATATCACAAGATACATATTAGAGTCTTGCCGCTTACTATTTGTAGGAAATCTGCTTTGAAGACAATAAAATCACAAGAAAAGAGGAATAGGTCTCAAGTATACAAAAAGAAATGCAAAATAGCCCAGAAGGTTATCTTGAATCAAAGAGTAGTCTTTAACAATCAGAAACGGCAAATTTTTCGTTTGAAATCGAGACTAGTTACTTACAAAAAAACAATGATGCACCTCAAGAAAAACAATTTTCTCAGCACTAGTGCTGAGGCAATCATTGATGTAAGTATAATCTCATGGTGCACATTTTAGAAAGATACAGTGAAATTCATAAATAACGAATAAATTCATTATCGCCCAAACCGAAAATATTTCGTAAAAGTCCTCTGACAGGTCGATTTTCAAGTTTTTTGTTATAATAACGAGGTTTCATTGACATAACTGTTATTTATAATGTCTATAGATAGATTTTTATATATATGGATTTTTTAATTTATAAAACCAGTCACGAAAACCTTCTCACCACCACATTAAATATATATTCTCTGGTTTCATTCTGCAAAGTGTAAAATGAAAAGTAATATTCCTTAATTCATGTGACCGATATGCAACTTGTTCATTTGTTTCAAGTTATACATGCTTCTGACTAATACTCAACCTTCAAAATTCCTAAAAAATATACGCCACTGGATCATAGTACGCTTTTGCCCCTTCATCCCCTCTCTACTGTGCCCCTCTAATACCAAAAAAACGCTACAGGATGCCGTATCTAGCGAAGCATATAAGATCTATGTAAAAAGCAGATACAAAAAGGTATAACTAATGGCTAATGGGCCTGAGAACCGTGGCCAAAGATGTTCAGATTCCAGAAGTAGTAGAAAAAAAGATTCGGGTTAGTGGTTATGAGTATGTTCTTTGTTTTGAAATTTTATGTTTCGATTATGATGAAAATAGAACATACTTTGATTTTCTACCAAAAACAACATAACAACTTTCTTGTAAACAAGATTTTTCTATGCACGCCCAAAGTATATAATTTTTTCCTACCTGTTGCTTGGCCACAAAGATGTTTTGTTACACCAATGACTTTTTCACTTTTGATTATTATGTCTAATCTATCTAATACAAGATCAGATATGTCAGCACGCACTCTGCGAACTTTTTCAGCACATTGGCCAAGTTTATTATCTTTCTTATGCTTTGGAGAGGCCTTTTCAACAAGAAGAATAGTTGATTCTCCATCTGATTCAGTTGCTTTGGCTATCCAGTAACTCAGCTGCCCTGAAAAGGTGAAAAATGCCTAGTTCATGTCAGAAAAGCTTCTGAAGTATGTAATTGACAACATTTCTATTTAGTGATGAAGACCCAAACATTTTGAAAGATAAAATTACGAATGCCCTTTTGAAATTTTCTGCCTGGTCTAGCGTTCAGTCCTTGTTATTTAATACAACTAAAACGAATTGTATCTCTTTTCATCCTCGCCAAAAAACTTCTTCCACTGACTTTGATATATTGGTAACTCAATCATAACAAAAACAGACAATGTGAAATTTTTAGGAGTATTTTTTGATTCAGATTTGTCCTTCAAGACTCACTGTTTGAATTTATCAAAGATGTCAAATTCTAAATGTTTTCAAATTAGAAATTTAAGGAAAACACTTAATGTAAATCACATTTGTTTAATTTATTTTAGTGAAATACAGTCTAGTATTAGTTATGGAATTTGCACATGGGGTAGTTGTTCCCATGCTAAAAATGTTTTTTTGCCACAGAAAAGAATTCTGAGGTGCATTTGAAACATCTCAGCGCTCCTGTTTTATCCACTTGAGAATTTTAACTATGTATGGTCTTTATATACATTATTTACTCACATCAGTTCATAGAAACAAGGATTACTATCTGCGAAATAGTTATATTCATGCACATGATACAAGATATAAATCACATTTTTCTGTACCTTACCAGCGTATAGAAATCTGTAAGAAATCACCTGTATCAATGGGAATTAAACTTTATAATAGACTCCCACAATATTTTAAAGATATTGCCTCATTACATAAATTTAAAGAGAAAACTAAAAACTTTCTCATTGACATGTGTCCATATTCAGTAGAAGAATATTTTGAAAATACTCGTTGAACTGTGTCCAAACTGCAACATATACTTTGATATAAAAATGTACCTGTTTATAGTGTGAGTAGAAATGTTGTCCGTGTCTTCTTTTTCGATACTGTGTTTGTAAAGGAAGCTTTAATATCTTGAGTATTGAGTTAGATGTTCTAGTTTCTAGCTGGACCTTTTAATTTGTTTATATCTGACCTGTCTCATGTCATTATTTGATATTATGAGATCAATAAATTATATTCTATTTTAGTTACCTCTTCCAGCTCCAAACTCAATATAACAAGTTCCAGATTTCATCAAGTCGTAATATTTTAACAGGCCCAATATTGAAGACACTTGTGTTAAATGTTTTTTTGATTTCGCTCCATGTTCTGGTTTTGACATTTCTTCCTCAACCACTTCATGGCTTGAAATTTGTTCAATCAGCTTATTCTCATTCTGGATTATTTCTGAAACATAAAACATCTCTCATCTTTATAACAAAAATAGAACCACTTACTTTCATACAATTCATTAACTTTAGCTATAACTGTTTGTATCCGATTTGTAGGAAAACTAGATAAGAGCTTATGTTCATCTTCCCCATCATCTGGTTCTGTTCCAGCATTTATTCCTTTATTTATGAAGGGTTCTTCTTTTCTTGGCCTGGCGTTGCATATTTTCAAGTGCTTTTTCAAGTTACGAGCATAGCAAGTGCTGGAATAATAATTTGTAACGATTCATAAAGAAGTCTTTTTGAGAAGCCTCAAGGTGGATTCAAGCAAGCCAACTTAATTCATATATAACTCAACTCTCCTCAAGCAAAAAAAATGGAAATTATACAAGTCAAGAACTTGTCTGATTGCCCTCATTGAATCCTGGTGATTTATTCTTCTAAGTTGATGCAAGCCAATTTAATTTAAGTTAGTAACTCAAAAACTTCAATGATCTAAATCGAATGGAAGCATTCATTCAATTGCGTAACTTGACTTAATTTCTGCAGTTTTTACGTTACAGTCAGAGTATGAGCATATCTTTGCATTGAATTTTAGAAGTTGTAGGTATGCCCTTTTTTCTTAGATTGCTGAGTTAAACACAAGTTAAGTTGGCCTCCATGAATCCACCTTGAGTTATTCATAAGTTGAATTGGCTTGCTTGGATCCACCTTTCCTGAGAACCCCAATACCATCTTGAAATGACTTACTGAGTGTTATCTAATGGGCAAGCAATTCTGGCACGGTTGTCATTATTTTCGTTCCCGATTTCTGTTCGAGAAATCTGTTGATGTTCACCACAATACACTTCTCCTTGTTTTACGGTCATTTTACAGTATCTTTTTTTTCTAGTCACAAAGTGTTTACAATGGGTGTGAAGAGTGATATCTGGAGCAGTTGAAATTTTCAATCGTTTCGAACTATTTTCGGAGTTTTCCTCGGAAATAACCGAATCCATAATTAAAAAAATATACACCTTGAGTCAAGTCACTAAAATGAAACTGTTGTAACGTAACTGATTATTATAATTATTTATTTACAGGAATTGTTAGAGGTTAGGTTATGTGTTATGTCGTATCATGCCACCATACACCATAGCATATAGCATGTCACTTGTCACGATAAGTGGTACTGTGACAGGTGTGTTCGAGAACCATTCAATAAGTTTAGTGTAATTTAAAGTAGTTGTGAAGGGCATGACCCAGCTCTTCAGATTGACTGACAGTCATTCGATATCTGAAGTCAAGCAACGCCGAGCGCGGTTAGTACTTGGATGGGTGACCATACAGGGAAATACCGTGTCGAAAGCCCGTACAGCTGCAGCGAAGTAGCATATCATAGCTCGCAGACAATATATCAATGAGCACAAGATATATTGAGGATATGCCGTCCTTCGGAGGGGACGTTAAGCCGTCGGTCCCGAGTCCATGGATGTTGGGCTCGTTAAAGATCTCTGGTTGGAATACCAGAGGGTTCGGCAAAATTTCCGGTTGGGGGAAGTGTGCTCACCGGCGTCGGTGATTGGCCTTGGTAGCGGAAATAGGCCGACGTTAAATAAAGAATTAAAAAAAAAAGTAGTTGTGAAGCAGTGTAGCTTAGTGTAGTGTGAAGTGTAAAAGCGTTACAATTGATATTGCCGTTCGGAAACTCATTTCAATTTTGTTAACCTATAATGGAGATATGGCTCAGGCTCAGCAAGTACTAATGAATGAATGTTTGGATGATACATCATGCAGATTCTGATGCGGAAGATGAAATTGTGACCATAAAAAGAAAGTTATTTGTCACGACGGTATGTGCATCCCTGGGAAAAAGAAGAAGGATTTGTGTGGAAATTTTTATTCAGTTATCTGCAGAATTTGATTTCCATTTTGAAATTATCCTCATTACTTTTGTACAGTGATAATAAATATTTTGTATTAGTCTCTGTCCACTCAGCTCTAGTTGGCTCCAGAAGCACCCTGCCACTTCCATGGCACCCTCCTGAACTTCAGTGATATGATTTTGATTTCTGAGTATAAGTTTGATAATTCCTCCTTCATGCTCTATGTAAGTAACATCTTGGTCCAAAATATTGTCGATAAATGACTTAGGCACAAAAATTCCTTCTCGTTATCTAAAATAAGAAAACATTAATTGAATGAATATATTTCACTTTCTGATAATTTTGGGAGAAGAGTAGATATTTCGACTCAGTTTCATATGACATATTTACCGTCGAAAATGAATTTGTAACCATATCTGTCCCATACAGGTTCATTTTCCTCGTACTGCAAATATGCAGTACGAACCAAAAGTTCTCTTGCCATATCAAACAATACTTATTCGACGGTGAACGGATCGGAGAAATTTCAGGTTAGGTTAGGAATATGGCAGATGCATACAATACACTTCTCACTCTACCTCTTACCACAGTGTAAATAGTGTTACTCTTTTTACACTGTACTAGGATACACTGAAGTTTTCGAACAGCAACTTTTGAAGCCATTTTCTGCACCAGATTTTACGAACACAGTGTAAATATTCTAGTGTGAAAGTATATGCCGTGTAGGTGTTTACGAACACAGCTACTATTGTGACTATTGGCCGCGACTAATAGCTAACAGCTCTTAACGCCGTTTCACAAAATTTTACATTTCATCATGGAAAACTGTCAAATTTTTGTGCAGCGGCTTTAAGCTGTAAGCTCGATGCGGCCGTTGCCTACAGACGTAGGATCAGTCAACCTATTGGGAAGAATTTCTACCGATGAGGGCGCCGATGTCTGTTCAAAAATGTCGGCAACAAACCGTAATCAGCTGATCGTAATCTGTCAAAAACATATGTTTACTATTGTTCACGCTGTATTTTGTATTGTACCTTGTGTTTTTCGAATTTTGACAAAGTTCTGAGTAAAACAAATGTGTAGACTAATCAGTGTGTGAATGTGTTAGAGGATTGTACCATAATTTCACATTCAGAAGTTTGTTTTTGTTTTACGTGATGGAGTAGTTCAAATATTTTCCGATAAAGGCGTGTCCGGATGAGGCTTATTAAGGGAAGTTCATCATCCAGATACGCCTCTATCGGGAAATATTTGAACTATTTCATCACGTAAAACAAAAACAAACTTCTGAATGTGAAATTATGGTATATTTCTCTAACACATTCACACACTGATTAGTCTACACATTTGTTTCACTTCGAGTTTAGAGGACGAAACTCAATCATCACCTAGAAGATGGCAAATGAGACTTTGCCGAAACGTTGTGACAATTATCCTTCAGGGGATCAAAACCACAGAACACGGAATGAAACCCGAAAAAACAACTCATCATATATATATATATATTTATATATATAAATTTTGAGTTATAGACCCCCCCTTGACCTGATCCTGGATCCGCCACTGGTAGGTACTCTGCTTTTTTTTTTCATCACATGACACGCTATTATTGGATTGATGATTGAAAGAGAAGCTGAACTTCTTTATTTTATTCAAGAACAACGTAACATTTATTTCCATTGCATAAAGTTGTAATTGTGTGTGAGATTCAGTATAATAGACAACGAAGTTGAATATTGTTTCCTTTATGCTGACTATGCTCATTATGCTATGGTCACTTCAAGGTGATTATTAATCTAAAACAAAAAACATATATTACTGAATGAATAGCAGTCGGATGGATATCAAATTGTGACTTCGCGGTGATACAAAAATAATGATATTTGCTATTATCTTAGTGAATTTTATTGTCACATTGATTTTGAATGAAATAAATGTGCTGATAACTATATGCAAATAAGGCTATGTTCATATTCAATTTCAGAACGACTGAGACTGGGGATTATTATTTTGCTATGAAAACAGAATAGGTTGTATAATATTCATTTTTTATGAGTTTCGGAAATGACTCGCTATTGTTTAAATACTTCTAACACCTGAATTCCATGATATTTCTCGCGGAAACTTGTCGCTACGAGAAATATGTCATCAATCTGTCAGTTTTCATTGCCAATATTAATTGCATTGCACTGAATGTTACCAAGATGAACGCATACAGTATCGAAACTGATATATTATTTTGATTTCATCTATTTTAAATTTTTGTAAATTTCAAAATTACCATTCTTCACAATAGTGCCATCACATATTCGTAGTTTGCTGCAACAAATTCACCACATGAATAACTAAGTCGCCGCAACCAATCGTACCAGAAAAGAAGCATGCAACTTGAAAAATTGGCATGAAAACATGCAATTTTCTTGAGTTGCAGCGACAAATTGCATCCTGGAATTCAGGTGTAACATGAACCAGCCTTTCATGATTGTCACACTCTGAGTTCTTAAACGCATATGAACTCTGAACTCACAATCCGCACCTTTTTTCGGAATCCTTTTTTGTTCCGGCGTCCCATTATATGAAACAGTCCTCTTGGTACACGTGCTCAGATTTCTATCCGTCAGAGTTTGGCTTGGACTGAGAGAAACAAAAGGCAGGCACGTGAAAATCTTTTTGAACCCTGTTCGAAATCTGAAATCGTCAGATATAATCAGTGTGGTTGTGGCATGAAAAGTCAATCCGCATAATACAAATTAGATCAGAGGCGTCTTTTCATCACCGTCTGTGGCAAAAAGACAGCTGTTGGGGAGATGAGCCGCAATTTTTACTTTTGACAGCCTCCAATAATTTTTAAGATACCGTAAAGTGGGGTTACTTTGTCCAGCTCGATAACTTTGACCCACAAGTCATAAAATAATTCAAACTTTTCTAGTATTCTACTATTACACAACATAGCCGAACTTTCGCTATTCTTATGTAGAGGGTGCTCCTATGGAATGAATTGATCACATGAAACTCCAAAATAATAATTAGAAGTTGGCAACATTGGTAATATCAGTTTCATGATAAATAACGGTTATTTTATGCTCTACAAACTTCTGTTAAGAAAACAAGTTGTGATAAGTTTGAAAATCTGGTGAGTATTCATTTATAACCCAAATTGAGTTAATGAGAGGGTGCATTAATGATTTGGGTACTAATTTGTCAATTGAAATATTAGAGTGGAGAATTTAGAAATGACGCAATATTTTAGCAGTTTTGGGGCAACTTTGCACTATGGGTCAATGTTGTCCATAGGGCCAAAGTTGCCCATAGTTTTGTAATGAGGTACTTTATTCCGACTATCTGAACGCTCTTTTGTCTCTTTTTTCCAAGATATACCCACTCCAGTCATGCCACGACATCACATGAGACAACCTGGTAGTCGCAGATATGTGATATACTCCAGAAACTTTGGAACGATGTTTAAATGATGTGAGAACAGGACTTAAATCTCAAAGAGTGGCTTCTACCTGCTATGGAATACCTAGGAGTACAATAAAAAATAAACTGAAAGGTCGTTTCAGTAAAAAACCCGGACGACAGTTGGTATTTTCACCAGCTGAAGAAATTGTAGTAGCTGTACACGTGAAAAAACTTTCCGAGTTTGGATTCCCAATTTCAGAATTTGAGTTGCGTCACATAATGAAAACTTTTCTCAATAGGCAAGGTCGTAGAGTCAAACAATTCCAAGAGAATGACAACTTGCCTGGTTACGAGTGGTGTAAATTGTTTCCCAAACGACATCCAGATCTAACCACCCGGGTATGCAGCAATATTAAAAGGGAGCGGGCAGCCATCGATGAGGCCACAGTCGATTCTGATTTTCAAAATTTAACAAGAAGTGTTGAAGGTGTATCTGGAGAAAACATTTGGAATTATGATGAAACTAATCTCACTGACGATCCAGGTGTTTCCAAAGTAATTTGCAAAAAGGGCAGTAAGTATGTTGAGCGCATAATGAATTCATCAAAATCTTCCACATCTTTGATGTTATGTGGAAATGCCACGGGAGAATTGATGCCAATGTATGTTGTGTATAAGGCAGATCATTTGTGGACCACTTGGACTGAAGGTGGTCCAAAGAGTTGTAGATATAATAGATCCAAGAGCGGCTGGTTTGATGCTGGCATTTTCGAAGACTGGTTTTTCTCTACAGTATTGCCTCGACTTAAGAAGCAAGATGGCTACAAGGTTCTCATTAGAGATAATTTATCTTCACATATAAATGTTGAAGTCATTAAAGCTTGCGAAGAAAATCAGATCCGGTTCGTCTGCCTTCCTCCCCATTCCACGCACCTCACGCAACCCCTCGATGTGGCATATTTTCATCCAATGAAAGTAGCTTGGAGACAAATAATTCGAAATTGGAAACAAACTTCTGAAGGTCAGAAGTTTGGCACTGTACAAAAAGACCATTTTGCTAAATTACCGCAACAACTCGGTAGTGTAGTGGTTAGCATATCTGCCTATCAAGCGGAAGGCCGGGGTTCGAATCCTCGCCGGGCCACCGTGCTGGGTAATCGCACGTAAAAAGGTAAGGCCTCGTTGATCCATTGCTCGCACAAGTTTCGACTTTTGAGGGTTGACGTTCGTCAGCTGGTTAACGAAAACGAACAATTTTAGAACAATTTAGAACAACAACTCCAAGCTGATGTTTTGGAAGCAAAAGGTTTCAACTTGATTTCAGGCTTCAAAAAGTGTGGCATTGTTCCACTTGACAAAGATCAATTGATGAGTAGGCTTCCCAAGCCCGATGCAGATCCGGAAGTCATTGGTGAGGCATTCATGCAAGCACTGATCCAAAAAAGATCATCGATAGCAAAACCAGCTAGTGAAATAAAACGAAGAAAAAAACTAAATGTTGAACCTGGAAAGAGTATTTCTGTTGATGATCTGGCAGTCCTCAAATCAACTGAAAATGTAAAACCATCCGCATCGAGAAAACGTGGTCGTCCGAAAAAAGATGCTGTCTCGTCTGATTCCGGTGTCAGTGAAGAACATTTCAGTGTTCATGAAGACAGCGCAGACGATGATGACTCAAATATATTTGGCCTGGCAAAAGACAATGAAACGATGAATCCTGATGAAGCTCTAAACCGAACATCTCCAAATCATTCTTCACTTCCAACTAATGCACGCTTCCTAAGTGAAACCTTGAAAGAAGGTAGCTTTGTAATTGTAGCATACAATAACCAAACTTATCCCGGTCAGATTATAAAGTTGCCACTACAAGGAGAACTAGGTCCAACTGTGAAATGTATGGAAAAAGGAAAGAAGTATTGGAGATGGCCTGTAAGAGAAGATATCCTCCTTTATAAATGGAAAGATATCAAGAACGAAATAGGACGTCCAAAAGCATTGCGAAGAGGTTTTTTCTCTGTGT
Organism: Zygogramma bicolorata; assembly: GCA_032362365.1. Taxonomy (NCBI): domain Eukaryota; kingdom Metazoa; phylum Arthropoda; class Insecta; order Coleoptera; family Chrysomelidae; genus Zygogramma; species Zygogramma bicolorata. The sequence goes on from JAVJAQ010002960.1 coordinate 485,537, forward strand.
CAGAATTGGACAGTGATAATATGCAAATCTGACTCAAATTTGTTCTCATTTCCAACCCAATTTAATGTTTTTTTTAAAATTTTGTTCAATGTCTCGAAGTCTATGCTTTACTATTTGTAAATTAGATAGAAAATAAAAAAAAGTTCATGAACTCTCAAAAAGGAAAATTATATTCTTTGACCGCGATGTTGAAGATATGTTTTTAGGAAATATCCATTCCATATATATGTTAGAGTCATAATATGATAGTGGCATTGTCCAACTTCAGCCCAAATATAGAATACCTTTCATTTTCCAGGCAAATGAAGTGGTGTATCAAAGTAACCCCAGGTTGAGGCAAGTTTGGCCCAATTTTTGTTTAAAAAAAAATTATTTTGGCATTTTCAATAAATTCATTATTATCCCTAGGAGTTTATTGAAGCCTGAGAGGTTTGTAAAAAGTGAGTGCCGTATTCTTAGAAAAAAAATTAGTGAACTTGAACATCATCGAAATTTCATCAACAGAAACTCGGGACAAAGTAACCTCAGTTTACGGTATTGTTATTGATTAGCAAATTGGGATTTCGAATTAAGATCGAACCGCCATATTCAGTTATAATTGCACGAGTGCATAGAAATTACCGATAATTTTGCAAGAAAGCGTGATATCTAAAAATTGCAAGTTCATTTTCATATTTTGGCGAAAGTGCCCGAGTCTGAAGGATGAGGGCTCTTTTACAAAATATGAAAATAACCGAATGCAATTCGTATAAGATATCACGCTTGAATGCAAAATTATCTGGTCATTTTTATGTACGAATGTGATTCACTGGAATATTTCACGAATAAAAAAATTCTCAAGTAAATGTTATTTTTTGTTCATTTATACTCTCCTCTATAGATTGTATGGAACACTCACCAAAACGCGAAATGTTTTTCTATTTTTGAAGTCTATCTGACATTTATTTGTGTTGTTTACTGACGTCTAGCGATACGGTTTCAAATGTGTTGTTATGGTGACTTGATACAATGCAATTACCGCTGTAAGTTTTCGATAATTGCATTGCTCTTATGGGACATTTTATATATGAGGAAAATATTCAAGGAAACTTCAACTAAAAAGAACCACTTTCACAACTATTCCTATTTGTGGTTAGGACTTCGACGTTGCTTAACATTCCCAAACCGTACAATTTTATGAGCGACTATTACAGTTTTTAGTGTTTTTTCACTTTTCATGTGAACATCAACCAAGAATTGTGCTTCATAAACATTAGTAATAATTCCAATCATGTTCCAAAATAATATCGCAGCGCTAATTTAATGAATACTTCAACTAATAAGCGCCACTATGACATTGCTTGAGAATTTTCACCAGAGAGTATCGTTCATTTTGAAATCCCAATTGCTAAATAAGTAGTTAAGGTTACATCATCACTGATAATGTGAAAGTTCAAACAAAATCCAAAAAAAGATATATTTTTTCATGGAAATGATATATTATTGACTTCGATTATATTTTTCAAGTTTTCAACAGTCTTCTTCAATGTATTTTTTCTACCTAGACTTATTCTGTCCAATTTTACTCATTTATGTAGATATTTGATGTCGCTGCCTATAAATGTAAATGTTTCTTGGGGAGAATGAATGGTATTATCAACTGTAAAAAAAAGTTTTTAGTAAATCTGAAGCAGATAATGCATGATCCCGTATTTACCAAAAATAAAATATGTTGACTCCGTGCCTGTTCGGTAGAGCAAATTTCTACTATTATTATACGTTTTTATCCATATGTTGTGTAGTCATTCGATTCATCTATCAAACATCAAATTCCATGAATGCGCCTTCGTTTCTAGAGCCAATTTTCCATAATGTTTATTGTTATAAATGGAAAACAAAAATGTTAACGATTTTTTTCCATCTTATCAGAGCACTGTATTCATTTGGTTCTGATTTTGACTACTCTACTGAACTCAGTAGGTTTTGTTTTATCACTCCAGAATTTCATTGAGATCTGTTCATCATATTGGTGGAAATGAATAAAGAAAATTAGAAAAAATGGTATATTAAACGATATTCTGACTACTTCACTTTCTTAACTGAACTCTTTCAATGAAGAACAGCTCCCGATGATTTTCTGAACAATGATGAACCACAACCGAGTTGAGTGGTCAGAATTTTGATAAAAGTCCTTATATTGAATGGCGGTGAAATGATTAAATGACATATTTTCCAAATTTTATTCCCATGTGACTTTTTTAGAGTCAAACGCATTTTGACTTAATTTGGACATGAACTATTTCAATTTTTTTTCAATGAAAATCTTCAACAATTTTTTTTTAATTCTTGACATAGATCTAATAAATGATGACCCTAAGACGCAAAAAATGAAATTTGATGTTCTAGCAGGCTTCTCGGATGTTTACCCAAAAACAACTCTCATTCCAATCTTTTGAAATTATATGTTTTATGCGCTTGTGCTTTCATTTCAAATGAGCCACTCTGTATAACACGAGGTTACCCTCGGAAACTCCATTTTTCATAATGAGATGCTCACCTGGCATTCATCCAACAGTATATTATAGGATTATAGATGGAATTGCTCATGGCCAACCAATAAATGAAGAGATACACTTCCTGTATATACTGGAGCCTTGTTACAGACGGAAAATAAAAGATCACAAGAAAGTAAATGTGATATGGTAGCCAACAAACTGCAAATAGAATCACAATGATCATCATCATCTTCACCACCTGAAACAAAATAAATTAGATACACTATCACTCGTCTCAAAATTCAGCATTTTAAAATGTCATCCATCAAAATTGAAACAGAAAATGATGGAAGATATAATGAAGTTCCAGTCGAAAACAGCGCAATTTTTTCGTAATATTATAAATGATATTCAAAATATCATAAAAAAGGAAAATGCTCACGGATAGTATAGGAGTTGACACGCTACAGTTGGTATTATCTAGATCTCAACATTTAGTAATGCCTTCCTAAAGTACTCATTCAATACTCTTTTTTCTTACCAAACCATGAACTCTTGTATGGTAATTCAGTTGCATCTATCTTGAAGGTATAATATACATCACTATAGATAATTTATTCTAACTTACAATAACTTGGATCCAACAGGACAGTTCAGATATATACTATTCGAAAATTATTTTTTGTGGTAGATAAATGTTTTCTTCCTAGTTTCTTGAGTAATGAACCTACCACAATCTAAAAAAATTGAGAATTAATATTGAAAAGCTAGATTGATGAAGTTTCTATCAGCTCGAAAGGTTCTGAATCTTCAACAATTTGGTTTCCAACCCCAAAAAAGTACAGGAGACGCGGTGTTCTCATTTTTGAAAGAATTATATAGTAGAGTCAATCTTGGAGACTTTTGCGCGGCAGTATTTTGTGATCTGTCGAAGGCTTTCGATTGTGTGAATCATGGAATACTCTTGCGCAAGCTTAAACGTTATGGTTTCAGGAATCAGAGCCTCACTTGGATTGAGTCTTACCTGAGTGAACGTACCCAATTCGTAAAGTGCCCCAAGGATCTGTACTGGGACCTATCTTATTCCTATTATATTTTAACGATTTGACTAGTCTTGAGATTGACGGTAGTTTTACTATATTTGCAGGCGACACGGCCATCTTGTGGCATGCGACCGATATAAACAGCCTACACTCGAGAATCGTTAATGATATCTCCATTGTGAAGGAATGGTTTGATTCCAATTTGCTCTCGTTGAATATAAATAAAACCAATCTATTATCATTTAAATGTAATTTACCAGATATTCCCTTACGTAATGAAGTTGTCATTGAGAAAGCGTACTCGAGTAAATTCCTTGGAATCCACCTGGATAACAATCTAAATTTCGAGAACCACGTGAAGTCCTTGAGTAAAAAACTAGCATCTGGGTGTTATGCCTTGCGATTGGTGTCTAGAGAACTGGGTGCAGACACTGCAAAGGTGGTGTACCATGCTTTGATTGAATCACATATCAGGTATGGTGTTCCCTTTTGGGGTGTATGCAACCAGCAAAACTTCAATACTATTTTTGTTTTACAAAAGCGGGCAGTTCGCTACCTTTGCAGAGTTGGACCCAGAGTATCTTGTAAACCACTCTTCGGCAAAATGAAAATCCTGACTCTCCCGTCTTTATTCATTCTGGAAACAGTGTGTCTGGTACACAAAAACAGAGCATCATACGATGCAATGGGGCTGGTATCACTCGACAAAATAACAATCTGAGACTACCTATTCCGTCTCCAAATTTAACAAAGAACCCTGTGATCTCTAGTGCAATCAAACTGTACAACCATTTGCCTGCAACTTACAAACACATCGTTTCGCCATCCCATTTCAGGAGATCTGTCAAACTCTTTCTTATCGATGGGGTGTTTTACAGTGTACAAGAGTTTCTTAGCAGGGATTGGAATATATAGTTGATATGTCGATGTGTGTATGTAAGTGTATATACGTGTATATGTTTGTATGTCAAATTATACTTGAACCTTTAGGAAATCCTATTCATATTTATTATTCTTAATTGATTTGATATGTTTCTTTCGTCTTGTTATCGTTCTAGTTTCGTGATTATGTCTTTATTATAATTGTGACGATGTTGTAGCACATACTTGTTTATACATACTCATCTATTTTACACGCTATTGTATATTTATCATGACTTTATCAATGAGATGAAAATCTTCTGATAATAAAGTATATTTTGATTGATTGATTGATTGAAATCTATACAAGTGTAGCAGGTCAGATTTTTAATCTATCCAAAAAAGTGCTGCGTTGATTAAGAACAGTTCCTTTCATATGAACTATGCCATTCTACACTTGTATATATTCCCATATTATTATGAATTCTTAATTTCCTCAGATTGTGGTAGGTTAATAACACAAAAACTCTCAGATATGTTTGTACTGATTCACAATCTCAAACTTCTTACCTTTCGTTTGCTCTCAATATTCTTCATTTGTCTCTCGGTTATTTCCCCGATAGATTGGGAACCCCACAATTCTATTCCTATTCTTGTGTAGGTAAAGATCATCGCTCCGATCGGTATAACATATGTTATTATGGTGAAACAAATATTATAACTGAAAAAGAATAAGTCGCTTAGAGAGTTATAATTGTTCTTATTCACGACTAGTTTATAATGTAAGTAATATACTTCTGGTTTCTGCAATATAATGCCATATATTATTCTCTTAGGGACTAATGGCGAGGGATTGATAGACTTTATTCCATCTTTTAGTCCATCACAAAATCACTCGAATTGAATATTATGATAAATAAATTAGTCGTAAATGAAGTAGTAGTATTCGCAATAATGACTATTGTTACGAAATGTCCAAGCGCCGGCTCTGTCGGTCATAAACGCAGAATAATATTAGGGTCGAATAGCGAATTCGATACATATCATCGAGGCCTCTTTCGCAGATTCTCCATAGGCGTACGCAGGTATAAAAAGAGGCACTTCATAGCGGAGGGGACAGTTTATTTATTGGCAAAGCAGAGTTTATTCGCAGAGAGAGTTTAGCAGAGTTATTCAGAGCTAAGTGGAGCGAGTTTAGCAGATAGTAAATCAGAGTTTCTAGCTTAGTGGAGAGAGCTTTGTTGTTGCTGAGGGCAGAAGTCGAAGGGTAGAGAGTTTCAGATCGAGTGGGCTGAAGTCGAAGAGTGAGGGATTCATAATGGCTTGCTAGGATGGTGCTTTCAACACCCTGGTCTATCAAAGTCGCGCGATGGGTGTAGATATCCCTGATACCAGCAGCAGGCCATGTCGGAGGGCACCCAAAACTATAATGCATTTGCTGTCAGCATGTCCAGTATATGCGGTTTCGGCAATATCATAACACGACACAAACGCGGCGCTACGAGTTTTTACCATCTAGACACTCAATGGTAGACAGAACCAGGGGATTCGAGTCGGAGAAACCCCTCACCCTCAGGCAGATACAAGCTGATAAGCCTGATGTAGTCCTTCTATACCACCAGAGTAAGACGATATTCGTGGTGGAGTTCTCGGCTCCAGGAGAAGCGAATATTGTCCGAACAGAGGAGAAAATAACCGACCATATATCGAGATCTTCTCTTCGAGCTCCACAGACTCTATCCAGAACATTCTGTAAAAATGGTAATTTTGATTATAGGAGCCCTTGGTGGAATGATGCCTTCGCTGCTTTTTAATATAAAAACCATACCGGCACGCCGAAAATCGTCAGAATTCTTGGCTGGCCAGATGCATCCTCGGCTCGTTGAGTCTACTCAGGGCACATGATACTCGGACACAGTGACCACTCACCTCACGGGGGTGGGGAGTCGTTTCTGAATAATATCGCCAGCGCGCCCTCTGGATGTGTCGGGGCTTCGGAGAAATGGCCCGACTAGCACACTTTTTCTATAATAATTACAATAACAACTCTTATGTTGTAGCGTGGTGTACTATTGTTTTTTTGCTACGTGGAACATGATGATACCGTTTTATCCTTGCAAGTAACAATAAAGATCGACACATTTTTAGTTGTTTTCACTATTTATAATTTTAATTGATTTGCTACACAGCTGTATCGACAGTTTTGCTATTTCAAGCGTTATGACATGTTTTTTGTATACAATAAGCAATATTGTCACTGATAATGTACGAGGTGCAAGTTTAACTAAGCTGCAGCTCTAAAGCTATAAATGTTACATGAAAAAATTTCGAATTAAATTCATAGGAAATATAGAGCATGCTAAAAAAAAGTTTGGATCGCTATTTTTTAAAAACTATGCGTTATACAAAAAAAAGGTTTCGAAAAAAAAATACGGCAAACATTGTTATCTATAAAAATGACATGAAGTATTCGCAAGTGTAGCGAATCGATTAAAATCAAAGAAAGTGTGGGAAACAACTAATAATTCATCGGGAGTAACTACACAAGTGCTTCAAAATTACCGATAATTTTCCATGAAAGCATGTTGTCTTAAAACTGCATGAGTTTATTTTCAAATTTTGTCGAAAGAGCCCGACTCCGAAGGAGGAGGGCTCTTTTAGCAAAATATGAGAATAATAACCGAATGCAGTTTTTTTACTGACAACATGCTTGAATGGAAAATAATCAGGTTTATTTTGATGCACAAGTGTAATTCGGTAGAATATTTCCGGAGTTAAAACAACGACGTTTGAGATTCAGTATTTATGCCTGTCAAGATGACAAATGTACATTTTAACAATCGTTACTATAGATACACGGACCGAGCGGGTATTTTTCGATACCTACCGGGTATTCACCAGCCCGAAAATGTCCCAACGGGAATTTATCGCTGTAATTGATCGAAAATGTCCCGCTCTATATGGGATTTTTAACATACGATGGAAATATTCGGGAGTAATTACACAAGTGCTTCAAAATTACCGATAATTTTCCATGAAAGCATGTTGTCTAAAAACTGCATGAGTTTATTTTCATATTTTGTCGAAAGAGCCCGACTCCGAAGGAGGAGGGCTCTTTTAGCAAAATATGAAAATAACCGAATGCAGTTTTTTTACTGACAACATGCTTGAATGGAAAATTATCAGGTTTATTTTGATGCACAAGTGTAATTCGGTAGAATATTTCCGGAGTTAAAACAACGACTTTTGAAATTCAGTATTTATGCCTGTCAAGATGACAAATGTACATTTTAACAATCGTTACTATAGATACACGGACCGAGCGGGTATTTTTCGATACCTACCGGGTATTTACCAGCCTGAAAATGTCCCGCCGGGAATTTATCGCTGTAATTGATCGAAAATGTCCCGCTTCATATGGGATTTTAAACATACGATGGAAATATTCGATCCTTATTGTTACTTGCAAGGGTAGAACGGTATCATCATAAAAGATTCTCCATGTAGCAAAATCCAATAGTACACTACGCTGCACCATAAGAATTGTTATTATTATTACTCTCAATAATTAACGTTTTCAACCCGAATACTGTTGGAATGTTAGGAGGGGACATTTCCGAACGAAGCGAAATATAGGTACACTACAACTTATAGGCGCATGATTGAATAAACAGCATTATAATCTCGTGGATATTTTGCGTTCACTTGAAATTTACAGCGTTATAGCTAATAAACTATGAATGCTACGGGATATAATTTCGAATGAAATTTATAAAAGATTTTATGCTCTATAAATTTGGTTTTCGATGTATCATGAACCGTTAACTATATATTTAGTGATAATCATATTATTAAAAGTTTCAAATGGGAATGAAGGCGAAAATTATTATCTATAAAAATGGTTTCTACTGGTTTTGTCTTACGAAGCGCGGTTCGCGAGATATTCGATAAAACGTATTTTTCAAGATGGCGGCTGATGCAGGCGTGAATGGCACTGCTCCTTCATTGGAATTGAAAATCTGCTTAGACAAAAGATGTTGATATTTCACTGTTGAAAGTGAAAAACATATAGATACATCTTGGGTGAGAAATAGGAATTATATTGCTCGAATACTATAATACCTCATTTTTCATTTTACGTGTATAATTTATTTTATAGCAATAATGTACGACAGGTATGCCATGTAAAGCGAATAAATATTGATTTCGACATATTATTCTAAATAAATTTATATGTTGCTATCGGAGTTGAAATAGGTAGGTACTCACATTATCTCTAGTTTCGATGCATTCTCTTTTCCGTCTGGCCATTTCATGTAGCAAACTATTCTATCAGTTCCAACGAGTAGATTTGATTGAAAGTACAAAATATCAGGCATTCCGACAAAGACTCCCAGTATCCAAGTACTAAGGGCTACTACTAGTGTAATTCTCTTTCCCATCCGGGGTCTCAATGGTGTCAAAATTGCTATGTACCTTAAAGAATAGTGTCGAAATTATTATGATTATTATTATATGATTTTTTAAATTCAAGATGTAGATAGTAACACTGACAATTTTTGGAATCGCAATATACATTGAAAATACATCGTTTCTTGACGTAACTATCACTGAAATAAAGGATAATGAACATGATTTCTCATAAACCATCTTATTCGGACATGGTTATACATGATTCATCAACACACCCATACCAGCACAAAGTAGCCACCCTCAATAGTGTACTAAATAGCCTGTTTCGACGATGCAAGTTTGTCGCTGCAACTCCAGAAAATTGCATGTGTTTATGCAAGTTTTTCTAGTTGCATGAATCTTTTTTGGTGCGATAAGTTGCAGCGACTTGGTTATTTCTATGGTGAATTTGTTGCCACAAACCACAAATATGTGGTGGCATCATTGTGAAGAATATTGATTTTGGTCATTTCAATTATTTTTCGAGACTTGAGGAATCAAGTTGAGTAATAAGGTGATGTAATCACAATATCAATTATTAGAAATGAATGAAATTATATATCAGTTGTGATAATGTAGACGTTCATCTTGGTAACATTTGGTGCTATTTTCTAATTTTGGCAATGCAAACTGACAGCTAGATGACATATCATTGCAGCGACAAATTGCATAGTCGAAAAGGGGTGTAACAGATTATTGAATTGAAATTTGTTGAGTAGATTGCTGTCAACAACGGTTAAGATGTAAACATTGTTGACTCTATTTTGTTTAAGGAATCACATAAACAAGCAATGAATCACATGAGACATTATCCTAGGTAGACGAACCCACCAACAATATTGTTTGGTTTTTGAAAAATAAAGAATCAGTCATAGCTTACAAAACGGATAATAGCTTTAGTGAAAACATTGAAAACAATGAGAATGAAACTTCAGTATCGGAAAGATCAGAACCATTAAAATTTATGTGTGGCTATTGCCCCAAGTTGTATATTGTCAAACAGAGAGATCTTTTCACAAAAGAGTGAAGAAACATAGACTTTTTTTTTATAAAAATACGAATTCAACATTTTCCGATCATCTTCTCACTGAAAACATAAGTTCGATCATGATTATGACAAAGTGCACGTGGGGAAATCTGTGGAATACTTATTGATCCTGATATTCAAGAAGAAGGGACATTCACTAAATGATCAAACAGATTGAAATTATTCTCCAATTATGAAGATAGAAGTAGTTTTTTGATAAACAAATTCAACATTTACGAATCATCTTCTGACTGAAAGACATGAGTTCAATCATGACCATGATATATTGCATGTGGAGATGAAATCTGTTGGAATCTTCAAAAATCCTGATAGTCGAGAAGAACCCAATTAGCAGAAGAATATTCAGAAGAAATTCGAAATGACATGTTTTCAATATATTTTACATCTCCAGTGTTCATTGAGAGTAACCACTTTCAGTCTTCAAATAAGTAATAGATTCATTCAAAGTGAATGTTTCAAATATTTTTTACCTTTATATTTTCGAAAAATCTTGATTTATCATTCAATATCAGTAAAATTTCATTCATCGAATAATTCATAAAAATATCGAAGAAAAATGTACCGCGTCAACTGATGACTGGAGTGAAATGATTTGGTTTCTGTTCTCCTCAAGATATGAAATGGTTTACTGAGTATACACCAGTTAAGTGTAAGATAGCGCTACCTTGCGGACAAAATGTGAACTCCGCGCGAGTATCACGCTTTGCGCAATAGGCACTTCCCAGAGGTATTTTTGACGAATATTTTCTACAAGATATGCGATGCTGATTTGAGAAAACATTTCGCAAATCAATATTTCTGAATATACTTTCAAAACATCAAGATTCGAAACAACTACAAGATTCAAAAAGTATCAAATGAATTTTCGAAGGAAGCTTAAAAATATTTCTGAAATAAATTCAGTTATATTGATTGAAAATCAATTAAAAAATAGAATTAGAATTTTTTTCCTATATATTTAAAAAAATATCACAATGAAGTCGTGAAGATTCAAAAAGTATGTAGGTACTGAATATCCGAAGAGTGTTCAATAGAATTACGTTATTGAATGAATAATATCAAAATTGATTGAACGAAGATTTATTGAAATAAGTAGTTTGCAACATCCTCAAAAGAAAATTAAAATTAATATTTAACATACCAGATGAGAATGAATATTCGAAATTGATTAGATGAAGTTTGAAAATATCTTCAAAATAAACTCAGAAATGGAGAATTGATTGAATATTCAATGAAGATTCGAAACTAATTCAAAGAAGGATCAAAAAATCTTCGAAATATTCTAAAGGGAATACTCAATATATATGCGAAATTAATACGATGAAGTTCCAAAAGTATTTTCAAAATATATACAGAAATGAAGAATTGATAAATATTCAATAACAATAGGAAACTGCAGTGAGAAAATTCGATTGTCATGCGTCAAATTGATTAGCAGTCTTCATCTGACTCACTGAAGCAAAAGCCATAGAATATTTCAGTAGTACTCCCTCATTGGTGCACTTTGGGAAGACGTGGCTTTTACCGAATATGTCGCTGGATTCGCTTCTGTACAGTAGTTCCTTATTCTGTGCCCTCGTGGTATACATCTATCTAGCGTGCTTATTTCCAACGTAACACACTAGTACCATATATAATTATTTCTGATAAGTTATTGATAAGTATCAGAGGATGAATATATCAAAGATTCTCTTGCTACTTGGTACATTTGCTGGATGACCAAGTAGATTGGAATCATTTTTCATTCATCAATCCTTTTCGTCAGCCACAATAAACCCTTGTTGGTTGCAGTGGAGGGCCGAACAGACCCACTCACTTCTGACCTATATGAAAATAATATAATAATTTGGATCAGTTCAGCAGGTGAAGCCTGGCAGTTCATACACTTAGTTTTTCCCAGGATTCTCATTAGTAAGTAATTCAGATATATATTCATATAGAAACGCAGTATCGGCTCGTTACAGTGCTATAACACGCCTGGGAAAGCTATTGTATAGTGGAATACGTGTAGCGGTTTTGTAAACTCTGTAGTGAAAACCACAGAACGAACTGTAGGCCAGAAGATATAGACAATCAATTCACAATAATTCCAGAAGTTTTCAAACTCTACCGGTATGTTAGTGCGTGAATGAAAACAAACTATAACATTTTAGCATAAGCCTGCGATGAACGAAACTACGAAGCTCTGGAAGGGACACCCAAAATAAAAATTTCGCCATTTCTAAAATTCCGAGTTATAAGTACGGAATTTTACATCAAAATTCCGACTTATAACTCGGAATTTTAAAATTCCGAGTTGTAACACGGAATTTTACATCAAAATTTCGAGTTTTAACTCGGAATTTTAAAATCCCGAGTTAAAAGTCGGAACTTTACATCAAAATTCTGAGTTTTAACTCGGAATTTTAAAATTCCGAGTTGTAACACGGAATTTTACATCAAAATTCCGAGTTGTAATGGTTTGACACCAAATGGTGGTTATGATTTTTTCTATCATTTGATATATTTTTGTCCCGCGAATGGTGAATCATTCTCGATGCTTACTTGAACAAATTCTGGAGGAGCTGACCTATATAGACATGGTTTTAGAAAACTAATCATAGTTGTATACCTATGATACAAATCCAATTCCGTTGACTTGGTAGTCATCACGAATAAAATATGAGTTCAGAGCCGTTGACGTGAAAGTTGAGACTTTTTCCAGGAAACGCCTCACTTTCCTACTACAGGTTCCAATTTCATCTTTGATGGAATGATGAAACAAAAACCATCCTGAACATTATCAATTATTCCAGCGTCCGTGAAAATGTTCTCCTTCAGTAATATCAATTAGAAAAATAGGAAATGATGACTAACACAAAACAACAGCTTCCCCCCCAGTATTTATAGTCTACCGGGTATTGAAATATATCTGAATAATCCTTACTTTCAACCTGAAAATTCTTATTATGAAAATTTTTATTTTCACTCAATATTTTCTGATTGAAAAACATTTCATGCAGTCTTAAAAGTTGAAGTTGATACCCCGAAAATCCGACTATCAAATCCTAATTTTAAAATTCCGAGTTATAAGTCGGAATTTTGATGTAAAATTCCGTGTTACAACTCGGAATTTTAAAATTCCGAGTTATAAGTCGGAATTTTGATGTAAAATTCCGACTTATAACTCGGAATTTTAGAAATGGCGAAATTTTTATTTTGGGTGTCCCTTCCAGAGCTTCGTACGAAACATTGTTTGAATGGCAAAAAACGTTTTAATGCTTTATTTACTCACAGAAAATTGCAAAAGTTCTGCAGACTAGGAATACCGCTAGTAATATTGTTTTACAACATGCATAAAGTTTGCAACCTTGTTACAGTTACGGAACCTTATGTTTGTCTCATTTGTTGTAGTTTTCCATTGCAATTTGTTTAGAAAAATTACAAAAGTTCTGCAAAATTCATAAGTGAATGAAAAAAATGTTCAACATAGTTACTTACATTTGCAACCATTTCTGAAAAACGGAATATGTATTTATTGAACTTGTTCCCTCAACGCCGCCATGTCCAGTACACACAAGTATTGAGATAATCACAAAAGTTTCTATACGTGGTTGCAAATGAAAATAAAATCGGTCTCAGTGGATATGAAACTTCGCAACCTCGAACTTAAAACGGAACATTGATTATTCAACAAATACTAATCGCATTTTTACAACCCCAGGAAGGGACTCACATCACAGTTATCCAGCTGAATACTTGATTATCATTCGGGTTATCTAGAGATGAGCGACATCGTGATTTCTGAATCACACTGATATCTGTTACTGTGATTTTTTAATATCAGTGATTTTTAAACGTGATGTGATCACAGTTTTGAGGTGGGGCGTTTAGGGTTACTTTGGTATTCGATGAGCCCTTTCACTGGTTTACTGTTATCAGGTTAAGATAGATATATCAGTATATACTAATATATATTACCAGGTAAAAAGGCGTTTTGAATCAAATAAAACTAGTTCGTGATGATAACGACCAACATTTAATTTATTATATATTTATAATACAAAGAATAAGAACTATTTTGTTACTATTAGTTTCGCACCAAATCAAATGAAAGAAAACACTATCAACGTAAGTAAATATTAAATAGGACGGAATATGGGTCGCTAACAGAAAAATTATAATATCAATCCATTAATTTTTGGTTTGCTTCAATAAACAAAATCATTTCGGCTTTTTTTGTACTTAAACGACTCCGTCTTTCCGAAATTACGAGACCAGCTTTTGAGAACTGGTGCATGCATACCGTGTATATAATTATTTATGTACAGCAGCTTAGCCAATCCATTTTGGCACAGAATTAATAACAATAACGTATAATATTGATGGATAAGCCCTACTTCAGTTACCGAAGTTAATAACGTAAATAGTTCAAAGTCCAAACTTCTGTTAAATGCAATGTTACCTAGTGCTGCCGTTTTGTGAGTTACTATACTACCACTTATTACTCCATTTATGAGCATTTTCATCGCTGCGAAATTACTGTAGATTAATAGTAAATAATCGACAACTGTTATGGAAGAATATGAATATGCACCATAAATATTTCTGAAATATCTTCAAGAAATAATGTCTATTGAAAAGAATTTGAATTGTATGTACCATAAATGCATTATTGGTCTTAGTCTTATTCTTGAATATTTTTCAATAATCTAATGATTTTCAAGAATCAATAGGTCACCATGCAGTCACCACAGAATAGACCTAATTGAGAATATAATCGGCTCTTAGCCAAACAATGTAATAATTGGGTTTTTGCATAGTTTCCGGCATTCCGGAAATCGTAGTCAAATACCAATAAATATTTTACTATTCATTCCTAATCACTAATTATTCAGCCTGAGCCGAATGTTTCTTCACCACATTTAAAATTATCTCCTTTGAGAATTCTAATCCTGACACTTTTTCTCGTAATTTGGATCATGTTGATCTGAATATAATTTATGTACAACTTATCCAATCCATTTTGGCACAGAACTAATAACGTTATAACGTATAAGATTGATGAATAAGTTCAGTTACCGAAGTTAATAACGTTACCCAGTGCTGCCGTACCGATATCAAGAAATCACAGTAACAAATATAAATATCAGTGTGATTCAAAAATCACGATATCGCTCATCTCTAGATAACTGATCACGTGATCAGTGCGGTGGGTGGAAACTAGAGATAT
Source organism: Zygogramma bicolorata (assembly GCA_032362365.1). Lineage (NCBI taxonomy): Eukaryota > Metazoa > Arthropoda > Insecta > Coleoptera > Chrysomelidae > Zygogramma > Zygogramma bicolorata. Next base: position 500,627 of record JAVJAQ010002960.1, read on the forward strand.
TCGAGAGAGTGTATCCAATCGCATACCGTGTCTATAATTATTATGTACAGCTTATCCAATATTGATATAATATAATACGCAACGGGAACGGATAAGAAAATCACGTTCACGTAAATCACGTATCACGCTTTATTTGCAAAAAGAGGAACGATCGTTATATGTGACTTTTAGATATCAGTGAAAAAATCACAGTTCGTGAAATATCGCTCATCTCTAGGTTATGCCCAGTATATATTGTACTGGTTTATTGGATCTGAATTCCTCTGTTAGTAGGTATCGGTGTTTGATATTGTTTAGTTATGTGTGGTATACTTTATTAACTACTAGTTTTCAACACTTCACTAGTTGCAGAACTTTTGCTTTTTATGAGAGTACTAATACAAAATTATCTTTCTTTTGTTTTTACCTTTATTTCCTGGTTGCAAATCATCGAAAACGTTCGACGGGAGAACTTCTCCATTTTCAACTTTTATCTAAAACTTTTGTGAAAATTTCGACATTTGTTTCAATCAAAACGAACAATTTATTGCGCAAATATATTTTCCATTTGACGCAAGGGGTGGCAAATTGAAGTACTTCCCAACAAATGGATTTTGGTTATTTTTCCAAGTTTTGCAGAACCTTTGGAATTTTTTTTGAAAAATTAGGATTGATTTTTTTCAAACAAACAGTTCCGTTATTTTTGAATGGTTGCGAATTCATCAGAAGATGTAAACAGCTATTTCTCCACACTTCACAAATTTGCAGAACTTTTGCTTTTTCTGGTAGAGAACAAATACCATATAATATTTTTCATTTTGATTACCCCTATTTCCGTATTGCAGACGTTGTTGCAAATCAATGAAAACATTGTATGTGAGGACATTGTCCAAGATAATTTCAAGAGATAACCTTTTACTCACCTGTCGATTGAGATTGACATTAGAGAGTAAACCGAAGCACAAATAGACAAGGCAGCTATGAACTGCGTTATTTTGCAGTATAAACAACCAAACGGCCAATGGGCGTAGAGCATGTACCAAAAGTTGAATGTTACATTTCCGATTGACACCATGGTATCAGCTATGGAAAGGTTCACTAAAATTAAGAAAGAGATCGAGAAAAGAAGTTTATCACAAGTGCTATCGTCAATATGTCAGCATGTTATCCACATCGACACATCCGAAAGTTTATAATATCCTAAAAAAATTCTAGTTATTTGTCTATTTTTCATTTTTCAACAAGGTAGACAGTTTTGTGTGACAAATTCGAATAAATGATAAATATTCAACTTGAAAAAAATGTATATACCTATTTTTGGTCCAATGACAAAAGCTAGACACGAAGTTTCATAAGAGGTGCCAACAACAATACTCAACAATTAATGCTATCATAAATGCGGGTTTGATTTTTTCTTCTCCGAATGAAAGAAAACTAAATTCGGAATTTCTGTTGAAGAAGTAACATTAAAAAAAATAATCTCTGTTGTTGTTCTGTTGTTGGTTACCTAACTAGCAGAATAATCTTCAAAAGATATTGAAAATAAAATATTTTCAATATATTTAACATCTTCATTTTTAAATCAGAGTAACCACTTTCAGTTGAAATAAGTTCTGAATTCATTGAAAGTGAGTTTCAAATATGCTTCACATTCTCAAAAAATCTTAATTCTTCAATCAATATTATTTCTTTCAGTCTTGAATACAAAAATGTTCCGATTCAACTGATGACTGGAGTGTCAGTGTTGGCAACCCACGGTAAAGAAAAAAAAGGGGCAGACTGTGTAAAAATAAGGTATTCTTCATTGAAAACGAAGATGTCTGCGCATGCGCAAAATTGAAGTGGACAAGATATTTCGAGAAAAGAGGTTCTGTTCTGTGACGGTGCTCTTAACAGTCATGTCAGAAGCAAATTTCAGGGCTAGGACTGATCCTTGAAATTCTGTCAAAGTTGTCGAAATATCAATTAGAATTTGAAAACAGTGACATAATTTCGGATAAAAGTGTCGAATTTTGGACGATAAATACCAATTTTCGATGCATCGGAATCCGAGTGTGAAAATAAAGTACAATCAGCGTACCTTGTGACTTTCATAAGGTGAAAGGTACAATGAGGGAAAAAAAGGTACATGTACCTTCAAAAAGATAGAGTTACCAACACTACTGGAGTGGAATGATTTGAGATATGCCCTTCTCACAATATGAAATAATTTACTGAGTATACATGCGACCATGCGGAAATAAGAAAATCAACGATCTTCGATGGTTGGGGTGTCGTGGGGGGTCTCGTGGGGAGTGTCCACACTTGTTCGCTAGTCATACGCGCCCGCGGAAACGCAGCCCCACGCTTCGCGCGATGTACACGCGTTCCGCGCGTGGGACTCGTGCCCCCCTCCCCCCAGTCCCAGGTGTATTTTCGCCGAATAATTACGAAATATTCAATGCTAATTTGAAAAAAACTTCGCTTATCAATATTTCTGAATATATTTTTGAATCATTTTGATTTCAATGCAGATTCAGATTTTATAATTAGGTTCAAAACACCTACGAAAGCAATTATTCGATTGAAAATTGAAGATGTATTCAATAAGGGGAAAAATTCAATCAGAGAAGATCTGAAAAGTCTTCAAAAGAATTTCAGTAGATTCAAAGAGTATCCAGTGGATATTCGAAGCAAGGTTGAATATATTTCTGAAATGAAATCATTAGTGATGATTCAGAATTGGGAGGCAGAATTTTTTCAAACAGTTCAAAAAATCCTCATAATAGAGTCATGAGGATTCAAAAAGTATATACTTACTGAGTTTTAAAAGAATTACATTTTTGAATCGATAATATTCAAAATTGTTTGGAGGAAAATTTATTTATTGAAAGAAAAGCTTTACAACATCTTCAAAATATTTAAAATCGAATATTCATCATATATGCAATGAACATACGAAATTAATAAGATGAAGTTTGAAAATATTTTCAGAAAATATTATAAAGAAATGAAGAATTGATGAATATTCAATGGAAATGCAAAACTCATTCAAAAAAGGATCAAAATATCTTCAAAATATTTTGAAATATATATCCAGCATATATGCAACATTGTTCGAAATTGTCAGAAATGAAGAAATGAGAGGTATTCAATGGAGATTCAAAACTCATTCAGAAAAAGATCAAAACATTTTCAAAATATTTCAAAATGAATATTCGAAACAGATTAAAACCTGTTCAATATAGATTTGAAAGTAGAATCAACCAACAATATTCAGGTATGAAGCTTAGAAACATATTTAATGAAGATTTCATATTACCCACTAAATTCTCAAATTTTCTGCGCTTTCGAGCAAGTGTATATTTTTATGTGACCACATAGCGAAGGCGTTTGAAAACTGACCAAAATCACGTATTTCCAAGTATAACTATTAATCTCCACTCATGACATAACAATCCAACTCACATAAAAAATAATTCGTGACTGTTCTCATCTTCTTGTGAGCTAAAATTATCCAAATGACAATGACGTTTCCTCCAGTTGCAACTAACACCATTCCCGCATATAAAACGGTCCATAGAACTTGTCTCCATAATGGCAAAATGAATTGAAGTCCTGCTGTAATGAACAATGGTCGAAAAGTTCAGTTTATCCGGTAAGATCACATTGCTTTAAAAACTTTTAGTCCTCAGCACAGAACCTATCCGGGTAAGCGATTAACATCCAGCTTTTTTCCCCGAAGAGGGACTTATTGACCTTTATGTGATTACGTTCTTTGCCATATAGTGACAGTTTTGCGTGATTGTTATGTTAAGGCCTATATTTTGAGAAAGTGTTGTGGAAGGCCGAACTGAGTGCTAGGCCCTGAGGATCTGAGGATAGGCTCTGAGCGCGGTTCCAAGGGGGGGGGGTTCGAAAAATCGTTGAACTTCTTATTATTCAGTTAAACTTCACTGACATCTTCAATTGTGACATTTGGCGGAACAAAATGGCGTCTCTAAATACCTGGCAGAATGACTTGAATGTTCCGTATGCGCGCCCTCATTTCATCACTTCTGTCGTACAATAATGTATATTGTTAATGCTTTAAATTCAAATGATGATTTCTTTTATTTATTTAGGATGTTTGCAATGGACACAGGCGTTAATTCACTTTTATAACGAATATTTTAATAGCCGTATGTTGAAAATTATACTTGAAAATGGAAAAAAATCATTCGCGAATAATTTTGCAAATATAAGGAATACGTAAAAGTACCCTGTTTTTTGTAGCAAATTAAATTCTCTACAAAAAAGGTCCAGTAAATTTTTTTATCTGATGGCATGTCATAATGACAACGTTATGTCACTCAATTTTGATGACATAAGGAAGCTCATTATGGGACTAAGTACCATAATGAAATTCTATAAGGAAAACATGTAATGGTTTGATCAGAAAAGTTTATTCAAATGTATTGATATAAATGTCATCAGATAAAATTTTGTATGTAATACGAATCATAAACAATCATTATGGCACACGCCGTGTTATCGGACTCGGCTACGCCTCGCCCGATAACATTCACGACTTGTACCATAATGATCGTCTTTATGATCCTTATTACATAAATAACTATTTATATCTCGCTTAGTTTATGGGATGTAGTTTAATAAAAAAGTGTAATAATAAAATTTTACGTTTAAACGCTTATTTCTTTTGAACTATGACAAATACAAGTTATACGAATCAGAGACTGTTTTAGATAATTTTACAAAAAAAAGCTATCTTTATTTTTTTACATATCTCACGTAGTTCCGGTGATATAAAGTGAAAACATAGAAATTAATTATCAGTATACTATTATTATAGCAGCATCATGATTCATTAAAAACGCAATATATAATCGAGTAAAATATATTTCAAGAAATATCAAAATGAATTATTTCAAAGGAAAAAAAATGTTTTTGAAAATATCGTGTTGTAGGTAAACTGAAAGAATTTATCGAATGGATTTTTTTCAAGAAAAATAAGTTATTATTTGACCATAAAGTAACACAGCTAAAAAATTCAATGTTCATTTTTCAGGTGTGCGCATCTTAATTTTGTACCCTCTGCTGCACCATTATTATTATTACACTCTTCGACAGCCAGCGCAGATGACAATGATGATTATGAATCATGTATGTACAACAGCAAGTATAAGAATAATATTACATTATTTATATTGATTTGTTGACCTTTTCAAGACTTGGACTCTAGAGCATCCAGTGATATGGATTCAGCCGACGAAGAGCACCAAGATTCAGATGAGCTCGAAGAGCAATGATCTAACATTTTTTTACATCTTTTTTCATGTAATATATGGTTGCCAAATAATAATTTCAGAAAATTATTTAAAAAAAAATCCATTCGAATTATCCTTTCAGTTTACCTACAACACGTTATTTTCAAAAAAAATTCTTCCCATTGAAATAATTCATTTTGATATTTCTTGAAACATATTTTATTCGCTTATATATTGCGTTTTTGATGAATCACGATGAGGCTATAATAATAGTATACTGATCATTATTTTTTTTTGTTTTCACTCTATATCACCGAAACTACGTGACATATGTAAAAAAATTAAGACAGCTTTTTTCTGTAAAATTATTATCTACAAACAGTCTCTGATTTGCATACTTATCTTGTATTTGTCATAGTTCAAAAGATATAAGAGTTTAAACGTAAAATTTTATTATTACACTTTTTTATTCCACTACATCCCATAAACTGAGAGAGATATAAAAAAATGTTACTGAACCTTTTTTGTACAGAATTCAATTTGCTACAGAAAACACGAAAGGTACTTTTACGTATTCCTCATATTTGCAAAATTATTCGCGAATGATTTTTTTTTCCACTTGAGTATAATTTTCAACATACGGCTATTAAATTATTCGTTATACGGGTGAATTAATGCCTGTGTTCATAACAAACATCCTTAATGAATAAAATAATTTATTATTTGAATTCAAAGCATTAATATTATATACATTATTGTGCGACAGAAGTGATGAAATGAGCTTCGCATGCGGAACTGCCAGGTATTTAGAACCGCCAAATGTCATAACACTTAATAATGTCAGCACAATAACATACTGAAAAATGAAGCTCAAGTAAATAATAAAATTTTCAACGATTTTTTGATATGTTTAGGGCGTTCCGCCACCCACTCGGAACCGTCCAATCGATCCGCCAATAATATCTCGATGATTGTTGGCTACCAGAGGACTGCTGAGAAAAATATGAGCCTCAACTAAATAATAAGAAGATGCGCGATTTTTTGCAAGTTGGGGGCGTTCCAACACCCCCTTGGAACCGCGCTCAGGGCCTGTCCTCACAAATGGCACTCAGTTCGGCCCTCCACAACTCTTCCCCAAAATATAGGCCTTAACTAAACTGTCACTGGCTCTCAGTCTAATTAGACCGGGAGGTCATGACAGGTGACGTTCCACCATTTTTTCGTGCATGCCTTTTTAAGGCTTGATAAATAACCCTAAAATATCAAAGATAGTCGGATTTTTAGCCCCCCCGCGCGTCCTCTTCATAATGAAAAACGCTTTTCTTTCTGTAGCGAATTTTCGTGTTTTTCCGTGATATTTTACTGCATGCCATTGTAATATACGGAAGTTCAAACTAATTGAAGCTCTAATAATTGATGGCATGCACCCCGCAGCGGCCCAAGATGATCAAAGGGTTGTGAAAACCTGAAAAAAAATTTAGGAAAATTCCGTGTTTTCAAATTGCATGCCGATGTGAAGAATTGAAGTTTTTATGATAAAAACACTATGGAAAAATTGGCATGCACCCCTCGTAGGACCAAGGGTGAAAAATTTCCGGAAAATTCTGTAAAATTTTAACACCGATTTTCCGTGATTCCAAACTGCATGCCATTGAAAAAATACTTGATTCGTACCATTATTGAATAGAAGAAAATTTGGCATGCACACCAGGGTGTTGCAAAATAGAGGCATGCGTGACGAAAGTTGCAAAAAACACTGAGCAAATTTAGGTGACTTGTTTTTGCATGCCATTTTGAAATTCATGAATTTACCTTATTTCAAGTCATGAATGTAAATGGCATGCATGTAGCTACAGCCCAATTCACCAAAATTGTGAGGAAATTGAATAAACATCAATTTTTTAATTGAAAAAAAATTTAAAAAATGGCGTGACTGCTTTTTGCATGCCGCTATGTACCTATGTACTTTTTTGAGCCGAAATGCAAAATAGCATGCATGTAGCTTTATGACAATTGGTTAAATAAACAAAAAAATCGTCCGATTTAATAATTTTATTATTTTTAAAATTTTTTATGAAAAATGAAAGTAGAAAATCATTTTCAGCATCATTATTTTATACATGAAGTATTATTATTGAATTCACTCGCCACCCTATTTGGGTTAATATTCCCATCGCTTACTTAACGCTCAGCCGATGCATGTATCTGAGGCTGATGCTCTCAGCCGACACCCTCCTACCGCACCACATGCTGCCAGAACCCAGCCTAATATAAAATCTTGTCCTGATACATCATGCCGACTGGTAACGAACTTGTTGTTTACTTCTATACGGTCGTATAGGCAATGGCGTAGCGTCTATCATAGTGTTACGTGCTAGCGCCGGCCTTGACGAGATCGTAAACGCAGATGAGGGATCGCGTCGTCATTTTCCAAAAACTGTTGATTGCCGCCTGGAGAATTCGAGACACGTCATCGGGGCTTCTCTCGAGGATTCTCGATAGGTACGCAGGTATATAAGCATCGTGATATCGCGGCGGAGAGAAGTTTTATTCGGAAAGTTAGTTATTGACAGAGTTAGTTAAGTGACAAATTTTATTCAGAGCTAAGTGGTGAAAGTTATGGGAGGTAAGTGGAGCAGAGCTTTGTGCGGAAGTAGAATTTTTAGTACAAGTTTTGGTACCGAGCATTGGAAAGTTATCGGAACGATTTAAGTGATTGTGTTGTATTGTATTGTGATAGAGAGTTATAATAAAAGAAGTTCAGTGTTGCCCGGTGTTTAATCGACGAACCCAGGGATAAATCGTAACAGTAGTGTCAGAAGTTGGATTTTGAAAGGATATATCGTAACAGTGGTGTCAGAATCAATATTTTCCAGAAGAAAGATCGTAACAATAGGGTAGTAGTAACCTCACGTGCTAGTCGACGTATGATAGGCCACTTTTAGACTAGAGACCGGGAGATTCGTGTCATTTGAATTTATTTTTTTTACAATTCTTGAATGTTGAACTGTGATAACATGTATGTTATTTCAGCCATCAACTTGAAATAATGTTTATTCAAACAATTTTCATGGAGCTACATGCATGCCATTTCGTATTTCAACTTAAAATAGTATCTACAAACGAAATACAAAGTGGCATGCAAGAAGAAGTCACGGCATTTTTTAGATTTTTTATTCAATCCAAAAATTGATGTTTATTCAATTTTTTCACAATTTTTGTGTATTGGACTGTAGCTACATGCATGCCATTTACATTCATGACTTGAAATAAGGCAAATTCATCAAATACAAAACGGCATGCAAAAACAAGTCACCTAAATTTGCACTGTTTTTTTGCAACTTTTATTATTATTTATAATACGATGGGCTTATTCAACATGCATGCCATTTGAATTAGATAATTATTCCGTTATAAAATTAATATTCATCCTTATAAGGAGTGATTTGGAATCACGGAAAATTGGTGTTAGAATTTCACAGAATTTTCCGGAAATTTTTCACCGTTGTTCTACGGGGGGTGCATGCCAATTTTCCCATAGTATTTTCATTACAAAAACTTCAATTCTTCACATCGGCATGCAATTTGAAAACACGGAATTTTCCTAAATTTTTTTTCAGGTTTTAACAACCCTTTGATCATCTTGGGCCGCTGCGGGGTGCATGCCATCAATTATTAGAGCTTCAATTAGTTTGAACTTCCGTATATTACAATGGCATGCAGTAAAATATCACGGAAAAACACGAAAATTCGCTACAGAAAGAAAAACGTTTTTCATTATGAAGAGGACGCGCGGGGGGGCTAAAAACCCGACTATCTTTGATATTTTAGGGTTATTTATCAAGCCTTGAAAAGGCATGCACGAAAAAATGGTGGAACGTCACCTGTCATGACCTCCCGGTCTAAATACCCTTCTTGTGCTTTTCTCCTTCCACGTCCGCTCAGCTAGGGTCATCGCGAACCCGTCTTGACAGTAGAATCTTTTACCAGTATCTTTTCCAAGTAAGTAGTCAAGGGCTCACTGGGGCCAAACCCAGGCAAGGCCTTAAATGGGTCGTTTTTTGCCCTTTGCCATCGTATGGGGTCAACAAGTGTTTAGGGTCTGACGACGTGGTAGCGTAATAGGATTTCATTTTTTTTATTAAATATGTTTAATTCTTTCAACTTCATTTCGAGGAGGTTGACAAACAACATTCCATTTTCAAGATACAATACCATTATAGTCCGTTCATAATTTGTCGATAGCACAAAATGAGGGCCCAAGTCATAAAACGGTCGTAAAAGTCGTGAAATCATAGGCGGAGGTACCTGAGGTGTTTATTCATTAAAATTAATGGAGAGCTTAGTAATATAAAGCTTCAGTTTATATTCGAAACTTGACTTGAAAGGGTGAAGTTGTTACGAACGAAAATAATTTTTGGTTTAGTACATTTTTTAATCGCATTTAATTTACGGCTCGTTGGTGTTTCGGCGTCTACGGCAGTAGTTAACGTCTCTAATATTTATTTGGCGAATTTTGTGCAGTGCGTGAGTAACTTTTTTTCACATTCCTACAAACATATACGTACCTTTCGTTCCTGCTTGTTTTGTTTGATTGCTTGCGATGGCTTCGTCATCATCAAGTTTTACACCGGTACTGTTGCGTACAGTCAGTAAGTCTGTCTATTCACCAAGAGAGAAGACTATTGTTTTGAACGTTCACCATGCTCTGCTTTCTCAGAATCCCACAAACACTGTTCAGAACATAATCAAGAGTTGTGCCAACATGACGGGCGTAGGGGAGTCAACAATATATAGGTTCCTATCAGAAAGAAAAAACAAGGTATAGCTAACCCAAATACAAACGAATACTTAAAAAGGGGGAGAAAACCTATTGAAATTGATGAATTTGCCAAAAATGGTATTCGAAGGAAAATTCACGAATTTTTTTACAAAAAAGAAATACCCAACTTAAACAAAATTTTACAGGAAGTTAGAGACGACCCCGATTTGCCTCATGTCGGACGAGCCAAATTGAGGCAAGTTTTAAAAGAATTAAATTTCCGGTGGGCGAAATCAGACCGAAAATCACTTTTGATTGACCGGGAAGAGATAAAATTTCGGGCTGAAGGAAGGCCAATTTACTATCAGGACGAAACGTGGGTAAACGCAGGTCATACTCTCACAAAAATTTGGTCAGGTAAAAATATATCAAGCTCCAGGCCATCCTTTATGGAAGGTTGGTCTACTGGTATTTCCCCACCCTCTGGTAAAGGCAGTAGATTGATAGTTTCTCACATTGGCAGTGAAAAAGGATTTGCTAAGCATGGTTTGTTGAAATTTCAATCCAAAAGCACAAAAGACTATCACGAGGAGATGACAGCTGATGTTTTCGAAGAGTATTTTGAGCAGATGATTGAACATATACCACCTAACTCAATTATAGTATTAGATAATGCACCTTATCATTCACGACTAGGATATCATTGACTGGCTGCGGAATAAGTCCCTGCCTTACGAAGATGGAATGGTGAAAGCAGAACTTTTTAAAAATTGCCCGGCAACACAAATTTAAGTTCAAGAAATACGTAGTTGACAAAATGGCGGAAAGACGAAACATCACAGTCCTTAGACTTCCACCCTACCACTGCGAATTAAATCCAATTGAACTCATTTGGGCACAAATGAAAAGCTATGTGGCTAGAAAAAATACGTCATATAAAATACAAGCTGTACGTGAATTGTTATATGAGTCTTTACAACATATTACAGAACAAAATTGGCGAGATGCAGTAGGACATGTGATAGAAGAAGAACAAAAAATGTGGGATCTTGACAATATAATTGATGCGACTGTAGAGACACAACCGCTAATTATTAACCTGCAAGACGACTCGGATTCCGAAGATGATCCTGTTTATTTTGAATTTGAATAGTTTTGTAAGTAATCGTAGTTTATATCATTTAAAAATAGGTATTAATTAAATAAATGTATCTTTTACAAATTGTAAGAAACTTATTATTTTTGAATAAAATAAAGAAATTTTATTAAAATAAAAATACAGTTTACAGTACCTACAGTTTAAGAATATTAATATATTTATTTATTTAAAGTAACTAATGTTTTAATCATATACTCTACGACACTGGTCAGTCATTTCCACTCAAAATACCTACATAATCGGATTAAAAGTTTTATAGCTGTATTGTATTTCTTCAGATACAAGGTGGGTTAGTCGAAAACATCTTAAACTGCCAGTTGTAGTTTGGTTTTTGTTATTATATCATATTAGCTGTCCTCTCTGTATTTCAGTTCTCTAATGAGGGTCAAACTTGCAGTGAGCTATCAACAAATTATCAACAAAGATGAAAATAAAAGACGATTCATAGATGCCATTCTGTGAGTATGTATTAATCACATATCCGGATGGGTTCTCTACCTGGAGACTATTTAAATAAAGCTGAAATAAATATTCATAAACAGTGTGCTATTTGCGTAATCAAATGTTTTGGAAATGAAAGTCGTCGTATTGAGAAGATCATTTGAATAAGCATTTGAAACTAAGTGGAGGAATATGGAAATCATGGCAATTTCAGGAGTACGCCGATTGTTTTTGTCTCCCAGAAAAATATTAAGTCTAAACGTTTGTTGATTTCCGTTTTGTTCTGTCTTTCTAGGTGGAGAAATGAGTGTGATTCTCAGTTGAAAAGGTCCTTCACGAACTCATAGTTATAATTTTGAACAATGAAAGATGATGGGCTCTTGAACAAAAGATGTCATTGTTTTATCTGAAAATTGCGCCAGATTTTGAGTATTCTATTCATTTTGAAACAGTCGAATTCTTGAAAATAAATATTATGTGATTCATAAAATCTTCCAAGTCATGCTTAGTTTCCAATTTTCATAATATGTTTTCTGAAGAAATTGTTCCGACAATGAAATATACAAATCACTTGATTTGACTTTAATAATTCTTGCTAGGCACCCATTTGCAATTTCACCTTTTTTCTCCGATCATTCAATCTTCAGAATGTATTATACAAACGCGATGTTTACTCAGGAAAAAAGTGAGTAGCCAATAACAATAGTAACAATATTCATTATTTCGAAGTTTCAATTATATGTTTTAAAGATCCTTGAGCTGAAAGTTGAACGGGTTTATGAATGTCGATGAAAATCCAATTCGTTACCTGATTCTGGATAAAAAGAATGATTGAAGATTGAAGAATCTGATCTTAACATTCAAAATCGCTTGTTTGAAGGTATGCATGCTATTAACTATTGAAACTGAAAAAAAACAGTCAATTACAAAAATGGATTCTCAGACCTTACCTAAGTCTGTATTATCAAGAGATCCGTTGCCAGATTGGTTGTGAAATGGTTCCATTTGATGTGTGGAGTTCATGTTCCAGTAAGCCAATGAGTACCCTGAAGGATATTTTGCATCCAGCTGAAAAATAAAAGTTTTTTTTATAAGAAAATAACAAATTCTTGAATAGCTAAATACAAGAAAGCTATAGTGCTGAGAGTTAGAAGACTCTTTTCTAGAAATGAATCACACTTACACCACACTGATATCACGTTGAGAGATAATCTAAACAGTAGATTAGTTATTCGTATATATATCACATTAGACCATTGAAAGTTACATTTGGGGTTGCGATTCTCAGAGGACGCAATTTTATTTTTTTGATGTGTGAGGGGGTAAGGGCTCTGAGGTAAGCTTGAATTCAATTTTGTTGGGTTGCCACCCTTGTCCCACGGCCGCCATCTTGGAAAAAGGCGGCAAGTGGTTTTTAACGCTTTATCTGCCAAAACTACCCATTCTACAAAACAAAAATTCTGACATTTTGTATTGAAAATCGAATTCTCTACAACTGAACGAAAATAGAAATTTTCAACGAATTTCCTTTCCGGCGAAATAATTTTTTTCTGTGTAGTCAATTTACAATAAAATGGCATCAGAACGTCTTTATAAGGGGGGTTCAACGAATGGATTTTCGTAATTTCGTTCATTTGTTAGAGTTCTACAGCGCTCCGAATAAGTTGACCGTATTCTTCAATAATCCTTAGCATACATATGTGTGAAAATGGTTTTCGCGCTTTACCTATCCATCCTTTGAAAAATTTATACAATTTATTCTTGTTTAAAATTGAATTTTCACAACTTTATTTCCATTACTTTTTATCTTAAAATAGAAAATAACAAAGTTATGAACAAAAATATGTAATAGATTTTGAACGAATTTTCGTTTTGGTGGACTATTTATTTTTTAGTTATTTTACAGTAAAATGACATCAGATTTTTTTTACAGAAGTGGTTTCAACAAATGATTTTCAATACATTTTTAAAATTTCTTTCATTTATTAGAGTTTCACAGCGTTCCGAAGTTGACCGTTATCTCAAATACTCGTTAGGATACATATAAAAATGAATAATCAGACTGAGTTTTCAACCTTTTGATTTTCCACATAATTTATATTTTTTTTAACATTGTTATTGCATTATGAATCAGTTATCGACAACTTTCCCTGACGTAAAAATTTGGATTTATTTTATTGGTTATTAAAATAATTTCAAATCCGATTAGTGGGGAAAATGGCATTATCCGTTCTACTATCACTATAATAAGGGTAACATGCAATATTTACAGTAACCTCCAGAACAGTTCGTAATGATTTTTCACTACCCACATCGTATTTTGCGATTGCTCGATTGAGCGAGTTTTTTACTCCTTTCTTACACTTCTTATTTTAATTTTTCCTTTGAGTTTCTCACGAATGAATCAATTACTCATGATCGAATAATACAATGTGCAAACCTAAGAAAGTCAAATACTTATCAGAAAATCGAAAATCTTGCCCACAGAACTCGAAACCGTCGGCAAATATCAAAGTACTTTTCACAATTAAATTCACACATTCGACACAGTGAAAAGAGCACTGGCCTTGGCATATATTCCCTCCAGACTGAAACCGATTGTTGTTTTATGTAATGATCATACTAATAATCTAAGACCAGATGGAATGACTCTGATACCATGGGAACAGGGTAAAGTAATGATTTGGGACATCAAATGTGTCGACGTTTTACTGAATTGAATGAAAGAGATGCCATTACAAGCTCAAGAAAACTAACGGAACGAGTGGAGGAAAATAAATTCAGAAAATATAAATAATTAAAAATGTCTCATTGAGACGGTCAACTTCGGAAACCTGTTAAACTCTAATAAATGGACGAAATTATAAAAAATAATATTGGATAATTTTCGTTGAAACTCACTCTATTCGAACGGTCTGATCTCATTTTCTTGTGAAATGACTAGAGAAAAAAATGATTCCACCAGAAAAAAATTTCCAAAATTTCGAACAATTTTCATTCATTAATTCTTCATTTTCGATTTTATGGTAGAGAGTGAGGTGATTAAAGTTGTAGATAATTCAATTTGAAACAAAAAATATAACAATACAGTTTCTGAACGATAGATAAATAAAGCGCGAAAACCATTTGGACACATATGTATCCTAAGGATTATTGGAGAATTTGGACAAATTCGAAGCGCTGTAAAACTCTAATAAATGAACGAAATTATGAAAATTCATAGTGAAAATTATTCGTAAACACCCTCTCTATAATTTGTTCCAAAATTTGAAACTATTTTCGATCATAACTTTGTTATTTTTGATATGACGATAAAGATTGAAGTGATATAAGTTGTATAGAATTTAATGATATATTCATGAATTTTTTGTGGGATAAATAGTTTGGTTGTTCCAAGATGGCGGCCGCAGGACAAGAGTGGCGAACCCACAAACTTAAGCTTTCCCTAACCCCCCTACACATAAAAAAAAATTAAATTGCGTCCTCTGAGAAACGCACGCTAAGGCCTAAAAATTGTAACATTTCAATGGTCTACATTCTAAATTAGTGCATAAGAACTGCACACAAAGATTTTTTTCGGATACGGACTTCATACAGTGTCACACATAAAGTTCGCGACATACCTATGGAAGTTTTTTTTATTAATAGATATAATGAAAATTTGGCTTGGCAGTTAGTTTGTGCTTGAAAAATTAGTAGAAAACAGCCTCTTTCCTTTTGTCATGTGATACTCTAAACCTGTCAAATTTGACATTTTTTTCGAAAATCCTCGAAAAATCAGTTTTTTTTTGGAAATTTCGAAAAATGCCAAAAGGAAAAAGTGCTCAGTTTCCAATTTTATACCTTTGCTCGAAATTTGGACTCTTTACTGTCACTTTGACTTTTTTCCAATTTTTTTAATTTTTCGAATCTTTCGCTCTATCGATTCGAACGAAACATGATTCAAATTTCATAATTTTGATGAATACGAGACTTCAATGTCATATCTTGCCCAGAAAATACCCGCATTGGCCTGTTACCAGAAAAAGAAATGAATACACCTCCAGAAATTCGTATTTGTTGTTGCAAAGTTCATCTAGTTTTTTCATTTCATTGTTAAACTGATTCGGTTTTTCCATGCATGGACGTTAATATGTCAGTAATCGAATAAACGAATTCCTCTTCATTCTTATTACACTCGTATTTCTTTTTTTAACAGATTTTTATCCAGTTTGATTATTTTTCTGACAAATAATTCAGTTACAAACTAACCCGAAATATCATACTTTTATGTAAACTAAACATTGATCTACAGTTTCAAAACTATTCAAAAGATTTTGGTTCTAGCCATTTGTAACATGATATACAATTTCTTGATTTTAAACATTACAAGACTAATGCAACATGTCGGGAAGAAAATAGTAGGTACTGATCAAATCGAAATAAAATTTTCCCTCAGTAGGCTTTTGAAACAAATTTTTACTTTTGGTTAATGTCAAATTATTGCTTTCAATAAATCGAGTTGTTTTGTGTACATATTTTCGTATATTTATACACAAATAAGTTTTATGTACAATGTTATCCACGCAAGACAAAGTGGAAATCGTTCTTTTATGTGGTGAGAATGTGCCATATCGAGATGTTGCTTGTATTTTCAATCGCCGGCATCCAGGAAGAAATATTCACTTTAGTACCGTGGGAAGGATATTGAAAACATTCAAAGAAACTGGCTCTGTGGACAATCGTTTCAAGAAACCACATAATCCAATAAAGTATAATGAAGAAGAACAACTTAATGTTTGTTTGAGCGTTGTTGAAAACGGAAAAACTAATATTAGGAGTATTAGTGAAGATACAGGGGTTGGCAGAGAAACTGTGAGAAGAATTTTGCACAAAAATAAATTCCATCCCTATAAGCCAAAGTTCATACACACTCTCAAAGCAAGAGATTTCGATATTCGAGTAGGATTTTCCTGTTGGTTCCAAGGTTAGAGAGAAAATGATATCGCATTTCCCTACAGGATTTTATGGACAGACGAGGCAACTTTCACGTCGAACGGAACAGTTAGTTCCCAAAATTGTCGCTGGTGGTATAACACTAATCCAAATTTTGTAATAGAATGCCGTGACCAATATTCATTCAAGACAAATGTGTGGTGTGGGTTATTACATAACCAAATAATTGGACCATATTTTTTTAGAGAAAATTTGAACGCAGCCATGTACAGAAATTTCATTATGAATCAGTTGTCTGAAGTTTTGGATAATCTGCCTCTAAGTGTTAGACGAAATTTGTGGTATCAGCTTGACGGGGCACCGATCCACCAAACGGTAGAAGTGAAACAGTGTCTCAGTCAGATGTTTAGGGGCAAAGTGATAGGACAAGATTGGGAAGATTATTGGCCACCAAGATCACCGGACTTATCTCCGATGGACTTTTTTCTATGGGGTTATCTGAAACAAAAAGTGTATAAGCACAGACCATTTGCAAACAAAGAACATTTCGAGAATACCATTCGGGAGTGTTGTTCTAACATAAATCCCCTATTTATTAAAAATGCCACCAGGTCTGTGAATGAAAGGACTATAATTTGTATAGAACGGGAAGGACGGCATACTGAATGATGAATTCGGGTTCTTTATAAGATTATTGAGATAAATCAATGAATGTTATGATGTTTTGTTGTGAATTTGGTTATAGTTATTTTGTTTTAATGTTATTTACACACCTAATGGTGAAAATAAAAAATATAAGATTTATGAAATTAACTCAAGAAGCGTTATTATTTGCTCGATAACTACATCTAACAGTTTACATCCAACAGTCACACTGTTGGGTGTAAACTGCATCAAAATATTTGGAACTCATCTGCAGCTAATGGGATACAAGTCTGCTAAAAAAAGGAATACGAGTGTAATAAGAATAAAGAGAAATACGTTTTTTCGATTACTGACATATTAACGTCCATACATTGAAAAACCGAATCAGTTTAACAATGAAATGAAAAAACTAGATGAACTTTGCAACAACAAAGACGAATTTCTGGAGGTGTATTCATTTCTTTTTCTGGTAACAGGCCAATGCGGGTATTTTCTGGGCAAGATATGACATTGAAGTCTCGTATTCATCAAAATTATGAAATTTGAATCATGCCAAGTCAAATTTCCATTATATCTATTAATAAAAAAAACTTCCATATGTCGCGAACTTTATGTGTGACACTGTATATTGATTATTCTAATTAAATTTCCAACATCGAACAGATGGTGATGAAAAATACATTTTGATAAGTCAAGAAAAAAACTAATCTCTACCTATTATTCAATAACTTATCTGGGAAATTTGTGGAAATCGAAGTTTTCCTCACATCCGTTGGAAGATGGCAAACATCGACATAATACCGTAATTGATGCACGAAGTATCCACAGGTAATAGAATCAACTTTATTATAGGGCATCGATACAGTCGATTAGATATGATTGTGACGAGAGGAAATTATGTATTACAGAAATATGTCAGGGTGCGGCCTGACATATTGTTTTTCTTTCATCTACTACATTTGATTAATTCACTTCGTTCAGAAAAAACAGCTCAGTCAACAAGAAGGAGTTTTGGTTATTTTTCAAAATTTTTTTCGTTCAAATTATCAGCAATGAAGATGCGGTGTAAACGATTCAACGGGTACAGAGTGATGGTTGAATTAGTCTGTTAATTTCGTCACTTCCATTTTTTGATGTCTGGAGAGATTGACATAGCCTACAGAACTGTTAATAGTTTGGGTGAATTCATCAAGAACAATAAGGATAAAACTTCAGTGTCATATCATTAACTTTATTTTGGTCTAACAGAGACCTTTTTCACAAATAGTCAATGGGTATGCTTGAAGACTGGCTTCAAATCAAATATTCAAAATGAACAATTTGTTTAGGACAGTCCCAACTTACCTACACAGTAGGTTAACGGACTAACACATATATGAGAAAACAACTACTCCATTTGCTAATAGCACGGGAAGTAGGTTTTTCTGATGAGAATATAATGCAAAATCAATTCTGCATTGTTTCAGTTTGTGGTAGATTGAAATGTCAAAAAATCTTCGGTGCTAATAGTTACAATGTACTTACTTCTTCAAAATTCTTATTATATAAATATATCCGTCTTTTGATGCAGGTAAAGTAGGACTGATTTCAATGAGAACTGAACCACTCTGAACTATAACTCCCGGGAATGAATATTCACTTGGAAAACCATTATTTTAGAGATCGAATGTTCGTGATCGGACTGAGAACTTGGGTAGAGCAAACTCTTGTTCGACTCATATTTACGGTAGATTGAAAGTTTAGTATCTGTTTGAATGGCCATTATATAGAAATATCATAAATCTGAGTATTTATTTATGTTTCTGGTTAGATGCCTTTCAAGTTTTATTGATGCGATCGTAATGAATGTACTTACGAAACGATGACTACCACCTGAAGCTATTTTAGGACCGCTTATATTGTGGCTGTCATTGGGATTTATAGCGAGCAAAAGAGAAGAGGGACATATTAATATTGCATATTCTCAATAGTATATAACATACCGAGGCGTAAAGTGTCTCATTTCTCTCGAGAGGAAAATATTACTTACCGAGGACGTAAGTCGGGGTAAGCAAATTCTCGAGAGAGAAATATCAACTATGTTCGAGTTTCATTTATTATTTTTTCACAATCATTCGAACTAATTTCATGAAATAAACAAGAAATGTACATGCAAGATTTTGTCGAATTTTTTTTTTGTTTCAAGCAGGTGTTGCAAATAGAAAAACTTCAACTCCTAACAAATGTCACCATTTTCATAATTGGTGAATGTAATTTTACCTAAGTTTAGTTTGAAATTTTGTTCGTGTATGTGAATTTCGATTGCGGTTTAATGACTGCATTTGGAATACTAATAATGTTTCACCAATATCAGTTGTGTCACGAGGATTGCTACAAATCAAGGTTAATTTCAATACATTTTGTGTTTCAAGTTATCATCGAAAATGGACGAAGTTCATGAAGTTTTCAATAAATGCCATTTTTGGTAAATGTAAATGTCATCTTCCTACAGAAAGGTTGAAAATATAATAATATATGTGTTTGTTCATTATGGTTTCATTTGAATGAATGCTTTTTGCATTCACAAATCTCAGTTATGGTTTGATAACTGAAACATTGGAAGCTTTCAGAAATTGAAAACTAATTGGGCCTGTCTTCGTTCTTGAAAACTGAATGAAGCTGTGGTTATTGAAGAGTATTGGGGGTTCGATGACCGGAATGCAATTTTAATGAAGACGAGGAGATTGGAAAGATTAGAAATAGGTCGGGAAAGTTATTTCCTACCTCGTCTTCTTCTCGATGAACAATTGGTCACCTGGCAGTAGGCTAGAAACAAGAAACTTTTTGAATGATTGTGAATAAAATAAATCTCTGCCGTGATTTCAGGAGTTTCGATTTCGTTGAATTCATTCTACTGATCGAAAGTTAGTAGTGACTCATACTGCAAAAATTGCTATTTTCTAAACTACAAATCTATTTCTTGCAGCATCTAGTAGCTCACAGTGGACGACACTCTTTGAACTATTCTTCAAGCCACTAATCCGTGAACAGATTATTTTCTATTTTTTACCAAAATACAAGGAGTAGACTAGCCATACATTGCTGGATGCTAGTATGAAAGCCATCAAGAACAGTTTTTTTTTCTACTCCCACTTTTTCAAACCCTTCATTACGTATTTGAAACCTGTTAGATAATGGCTCATTTAAAATATACGTGTAGTCTTAATCATTGGCGACCGCTTTCGGATTTTTTGCTTCAAATTGATGGGATATGTAACACTTAACTTGATGAAGTTGATTTCATAACTACATTGAACAGTTAAAAACCAAATTCAGCGAATTTTTGCACCAAATTCTTTGTAAAATTAAATGAAAAATCATATTTTCAGGAGATTTGTTGTTCATTATGGATTGGTATTGAATCTAGTGCCATGAATCGACAAGCAATTGTTTCACCTAATTGCTGTCATCCATTTGATCATTAATAATCGGGGGTTATATCCCGAGTGCACCAACTTTATTCGGTTAAAATGTGTGCTGCACTTCCATGATTCTCGAAATTTTGCTTAGCAAATGACTTGAGTGTATGATAATTTGATAAAATCCCGAGACCGCAGGTCGAGGGATTTTATTTTAAATTATTATACACGAAAGCATTTGCTTGAAAGCAAAATTTTGAAAATCATGGAAATGCACGCATTTTGGTCGATTGAACTTGGTGAAGGAGAGATATATGTTTAGATTATTTCCAGAAAACATGTAAACTCAGGAAACATTAAAATCGAACACAGGAACAATATAGTACCAGAGAGTGTACCTGAAAAGTGATCCAAACGCCCGGTTTATTTCGAACATTTTAATCGGTTAAAAGGTCTAGTGCATTTAATCGCTGTAAAACTCTGTAAAAGCAGTCTAGCCTTCAACTGTTTCATCGTTTATTCGCATTGAGGGAAATAATCAGGGATAATGAAGAAATGTGTGCTACACTAGCAGAAATTACCGCACAAGCGTGGTTGGAGTAGAAAAAGTACAGTACGAAGATAAGACCAATTACCACACACTCGCGAATTACCACAGTCGGGTAACGCCCCATGCTTACAATTTTTTGCTTTTGCGTAATGCGCTACTTATCCTGCTAGTTTCTGGAAGCGATTTCTGCGGGACGAGCGTAGCGATATCCCGCAAAATAGCGAGAGGTATAGGCAAAAATTGTCAACCGCTAGATGGCGCTGCTAAATCCAAGATGGCTTCCCCTTTAGGGTGAACAACAAATTTTGGCCATTTGAAGTAATGGTACTACTAGTTCATGTTTTGCATTCTTGAGGACTTTTTGAGTGATAATTATTGTTGAAACGTCTTCAGTTGCTTTGTGTGCCAAGGTAGTTACATGTTTGGCTAGTATAACAGCCTCATTTTACTCGTGAGTGTTATAATTTGAACTACTTCACCTACCTACATTCCAGATCAAAATGTCTATCATAGAATTGGAGCTACGTAGTATTATGGATTACGTGGGGAACAGAACTAAAACGTTGAAAGAGGGTGAAGTTGTGTTCAAAGCAGGGCATATCATTGCTTGTGGAGTGGAAGAAAGTAACCATAAAAAATGAGGAGCTTATGTTTGCGAACATAGAAGTAAAAGTTGATTTTCATGAAATTTTTGCATGTGATTAGCTTTTTGTGCTAAATAAAGGATCAATATATCAGATTCAATAAAACATGTCACCGATTAGTGTTCCAAAGAATGCTTTATTTTTACTATTCAAATAAATCATGAGAAAAACCTGATTTTTGTTCTGCTACAAAACCTTTTTCTGTACTTATACATTGTATAATTCATTACTGAGTATTTTGAGGAGAACTTACAGAACATAAGGTTCCTTCAAAAGAAAAAGCTGAAGAAATAGGTTGGGTACTTCACTTCCAACGCAACAAATTCGTTTTTCGAAGAGTTGAAGCAACGGATGCCAATGAATCAGTGCAATGCATCATTGATTTATAGAGATCAACAACCCTAACGCTGAACTGATATCACTCGACTAACTATTCAATTCGTTAACAAGGTTATCATTTTCAGAAGAAAATTGATAATATCAAGTGATATTAGTTTGGTGTTAGGGTAACTGATCTCACACCAAAGGTTCCAATCTTACCAATCATGAATGAATCATGCTTTTCAAAAAATGTGTCCAACCAAGAAGATACAATTGGAAGTTATTCTACTGACTAATTGGGGGATAGTGTGAAAGGATAAAAAACAGACTAGAAAACTATGATTGATTTACATAAATGTAATCATACTTTGCTTCCACTATATATTAATAAATATTATATTATAAAGTCTTGAAAATGGCTTCAAAGTGGGAACTGAAACGTCCACTTAACTTCATTTTCAGACCATCTGGAAAGTGGAGGCTACTTACAAACATATTTTTAGTTATTGGTTTATTAATTTCAATATATTTTTCCTCCCGAGACTAAGCTTTCTGTCGTTAATGGGGAATTTATGTAGTGAAATAGTACTAGTATTATATAATGAGCACTGAGACACCGAGCACATTTTTCTTGATTTTGTGGCAATACTTCAATGAATTCGCTGCATTTTGGTTTGTAAACCACAACAACACCTCATATCTATTTCACTCTTCGCACTTCTGTATACTGTATTAAGCTATGAATATTTCCAAAATAATAATTTCAAATCCAACACTCATAAGACTCCATAGAATTCATATTTGTTGTTCACCTTCCGGTTAGTTCAAAAAAAATATATAGATGGCAACCACTTCGAAGTTATAGGCTATACAAACTTAAATCTATCGTGTAACATGCAAGGTTGCTTCCAATTTTGCTAGAAGATATTCCTTCGTGAATGTAATTAATGAATGGGAAAGTTGACTCACTATTTTGTGATTTATGTACAGTTTTTTATGAATTTTGATGATGGATGAAAAATATAAAAAAAAATGCTTATATATCTCCACTTTTTCCTAAAGCTTTGCCTGTTACATTCAGGTATACATCTAGATATACCAATTTTCTCAGAAAAACACATATGGGACTCCGATCTTCAGGGGATAGAATACCCAAAATGGACTCCATGAATACTATTTTTCTATCAACATCGCTTTTCAATAATTATGATAGTGTTGCTAAATATAATCAAATAATATTTCGGAACGAAATATGTTTTGTAGTTCTCAAAATTTTGCATAAGATACACGGTAATCAAGGCACGAGGTGGGCATTTCATCATTCAATTCAATTTTTGTTCAATGTTTCACCTGTTCTCTTCTTTATTGTTGTTTGGGAATTCCCGTTCAATTTTTCAAAAATTGATTGAAAACAGTTATTATACCAAGTCGGGGGTTTATCTGTGAAATATTGCACACTTGTTGAAAAACATCCTGAACTATACTTGAAAATTCATCGAAAAATTTCGAAACTACGAACAATGTGTTTGAAGGCAAACGACCGTCAAGTACGTCTTGCATGTATTTTTTTATGTGAATTGCCATGTGATGAATACAGTTAACTTTCCTCTGTGAATAATTTCATAATAATAATAAATAAATCTGCATACGTACCAAGACTTTCTTTTTAACCCAGAGATAACTTGCTTGTCTACAAAGGGGGCAGAATTTCCCACTGAACCAACCAGATCTGATTGTCGTTCTTTCACTTCTTTCTGGATACTGATGGCACACTAATCGCCGGAGGTACAAACAGTGGGGTGTTCATAACAACGCATGCTTGATTAACCTGATTCGGAGAAATTAAAATCGACAATCATTTCTATCCTGTTGTCTCTGATGATAATTGAAATCAGGATGAGATAGCTACAAGAAATACTGACAGGGTACGCGGCCGATTCATATCTGGAAATGATCCATTCCCATGCAGCACATTATACAGGGTGTAACTGAATGAGTGTAAAACATTTAAGGAGGTGATTCCTCATCGAAAAAAAGATAGGATCTTTCATATAAAGAAACTTCATTGGAGCATTCCTTGTTAAGATACGGCCCCTTAAAGGGGGTACATAAAATTTGAAGTAACAAATTAAGAACAGAACAACAACACACAATTAGTATTAATTCAATTTCGAAAATTCACAAACCGAGAATGTCATACTATCTCAATTGTCACTATCGCTAATAGCGACCTACTAGAGAGATTAGTTACGTATTTTCGCATTTATGACGATGTATCTGTAGTTGTTCGTAAAATAATTTTTTTAGAATGAAACAGGCTATCGGAAATACATTTTTAAATGGTAAACAAATAGTAAGAAAAAAGTTCCATTGGAAATACATTTTAGGGGTTTAGGTATATATATTGCAGTCTGGGTTAATAAGTACACTCTTTATTTCTGCTCAAGCTTTCGAACTTTATTTAGTTTAGTTCTTCAGTGTGCCTTTTCTAGATACCAAAATCATCAGGAGGACCGATAATGCAATTATCACCAGTTGGTATACCAAACCAGGTTTTTCAGGTAGATTTCTACATTTTAAATCTTTCCATCCAAAACAACAAAAAATCAATTTAGTTCTAACGATGAAAAATCGGGTATTAAAAACAACTCATCCCTCTCTGATAACACCAAATTCGAAAAAAATTGAGACAAATGTTCATCAATAATGACTATCCAAACTCATTAGTCAACAGCTTGATTTTCAACAGATCATCCATAACTACTATCTCACATAGAAATCAACCTGGAATTACTGAATCACCTGAAACATCTCTCAGAAATCATATACAATATTTTTCCATTCCACACATCAATAATTCATCATGTCAACTCAAGAAAATCCTCAAACAAATTCCTAATATCCAAATTTCACTCAGAAATACATTGACGATTAAAAAAATCTTCAGTCATCTCAAAGACAAAGATCCAGTTTTATATAAAAACAATATAGTTTACTGTATTCCTTGTGGTAGTTGTAATAAAAATTATATTGGGCAGACCAGCAGACTACTAAAAGATAGAATTACAGCTCACAAAAGTGACATGATTGAATAAGACTTTTTGCACACTAGCAAAACATACTAATGATTTTGATCATAAATTCAATTTCAATAATGTAACAATATTAGATTCTGTAAATAACACACAAAAGAGGATATTTTTAGAAATGATAAATATCTATAAAGATTCTAATTGCATCAACTCAAGGAAAGATATTGATAATCTAAACGTCATATATACCTACTTGCTACATTTAGATAAAAAAAACACATTTCAAACCATCCAATGATTAGAGGGAAAAAAAATATGTACAAATTAATGATTTGACCTCAATTATAATTTCTTACTGTAGATAAACTAGTTTCTAATATTCAAATCAATATACATCAAATCAGTGTCAGTCATAATTTTTTAATGTCACAAAAACATTTTTATCTATATTTGTATTATTGATTTCAATGTGAAAAACATTTACCTTTTTATTATATACATATAAGTTTTTACTTTATTTACCATTATGATGGAAAAACAATGTTGTAGCAGCTTCATTTCTATGTAATCTCAACATTTCGTAAGTAGATCCACTGTATTCCGCATTTTGTATCTGAAATTATACTTCATTATAGCGTTCCTGAAGAAGAACTAAATAAAGTTCGAAAGCTTGAGCAGAAATAAAGCGTGTACTCATTAACCCAGACTGCAATACCCGATATAATTCCATTATCTCCGTATATATATATATATATACATATATATATATATATATATATATATATATATATATATATATATATATATATATATATATATATATATAGAGAGAGAGAGAGAGAGAGAGAGAATTATTCGGGTTGCAGTCTGGGGATGACAATTAGGCTGTTCTCTTTGTTTTTGTCGAGCTTTCGAAAATGTTTATTTTCTTTTTCAAGACGCTACAATATGTAAATATATAATATGAATTACAATTTATATATATATATATATATGTATACTTACAAAACTTGAAAATCAATTAAAATTATTAAAAATGAATGACATAGGTTGAGTTATGAAAATGTAAAAAATTTTAGATATGGAGACCAATTTGACCAAGAGACTATTTCTAGAAATGGTCCACATCTTCAATAAAAAAGATATTGTTTTGAATAAACGAACAGATATTAGTGATCTGAGCAATATATATACTTATATTCTACATAAAAATCTGAATACGAATGATAACTCTCATCCTCATTGAATATAATACTCCCTCATTTGCAATTATAATATCAGTAGATAATTAAAAAATAATAACTCTGTATATGACTCAACTTCCGTCAAGTGACTTCCCGATCTTCGTAAAATATGTCATTCATTTTTAATAATTTTAATTGATTTTCAAGTTTTGTAAGTAAACATATATATATATAAATTGTAATTCATATTATATATTTACATATTGTAGCGTCTTGAAAAAGAAAATAAACATTTTCGAAAGCTCGACAAAAACAAAGAGAACAGCCTAATTGTCATCCCCAGACTGCAACCCCAATAATTCTCTCTACATAACGTATATATATATATATATATATATATATATATATATATATATATATATATATATATATACATATATATTACAAATAATAATTTTGGTAATATATCACAAAGCCATTTGTAAAGAATATCAACGTTTCGAAGGCTGCAATTCTAGTTGGTTAGAACTGAACCAGGTATATTGGGTGACGTTGAAACGGCTTAGGTTGGACAAAAACTTTTTTTTATTGATTCGGTCTGAATAATTGAGACGATTAAACAGCAATCAATCGATTCGGATTCTGAAAATAAGTATAAAAATTCATATCAGTTCACAGTACTAGAAATAATATAAATTGTAGTAAAAATGTATAATTTCGACAAGAGTTGTTGGTTTCTAATTATTCAAAAGTCCTTCAGTACCACTGTCCACCACTTTTTTGTTAATACAAAAATATATTTTTCATCAGATCATGAGAAGTAGCGCTGAACATTTCAAATATGAATTGTTGAAAATCATGGTGAACCTCGAAATGAATGAAACTAACCAAAATAATAACCTGTTAGTTTTTGAACTACCTAAGATTATTGTGAAGTACATTAATAGCTAACCCTAGTCTTAAGATTTAGTATCAGTTCTCGTATCCTGAAGATGCTAACTTTGTTAGCGTCGGGTGCAAATAATATCAATTTTTTGTTTGGATAACTGATATCTACAAAAAGCTCAAACTACACCAAAGATCCCAATTTCATCGTTTATTCCAGGAGTTCTCAACCTTTTTGCACCTGCGTATCAATATTTAACTTTTTGAGAAATTTTGGCGTACCACCAGACTTGAAAATTTTTTGATACACGTAAAATATTTACTTTTCTAGAAGTGTTCAAAGGTCTATTCAATTCCCGATAAAACTTCATATTTAGTTGTTAGAAATTGGTCTATTAATAACATGCTTATATTAAAGGAGAATTAAAAAGATTAAAATAGTATTGATTCACAGTTTTATTTATTATTCATAGCAAACATACAAATAAAAAATTAGTACAAACTAATCAAAAAATTATTCACCACACAAAATATACTTTTACAGTCTTGATTATTAAACTTGTTATTTTCCTGTTATTGAAATATCAACATTGGGAGAAATGGAACTTAGCTTTACTCATGGAAACCTCATCCTTATTAGCATGATTTCCTGGAAAGAACATATTCAATAGAAGCAATACGAAAATGTCGATATTACTGTTGATACCAACAAGACGGAACTCCTGCACATTGCACAATAGAAATGAGGGCAGAAGTGGACAGACTTCTTGACGGTCGGTGAGATCACTTGATCTTAATCCGTTAGATTTTTATCTGTGGGGAATGTTCAAAGCAAAAGTTTACAAAACACCTATGCGTTCGAGAATGAATTTTTCGAAAGGATTACCCAAACCTTTGAAGATTTGGATCACAATGGAATCAGATCTGCCACGACTTAAGCAGTCAACACCCGCATTTTGAAGTGCTTTGAAGTGAACGGCCAGCACCCTAAACAAATTTTGGAATATTTCACATGATTGTTTTACTTTTTCATAAGTATTTATATCAAAATTTCAAGTTTTTTCGTGGTTTTCTTTAATTTCAATTTTCTATATATTTCTACCCTTGAAGATATCAGTGTACTCTTGTGCCCTTGTAATTGAAGTTTATTATTTTGTTGGTACGTTTTCCGAAATGCAAATTGAAGGCATGGCATCCACAAGTAGAATTTGTTCGAATCAACCAGACGTGTTTTTTTATATATGTGGTGAATACACTTTCAAAGAAAGTATGGAACCTGTTTCTGAATTTGTGAAGGAAGTTTTTCTAGTCTATTTTGGCGTCCACTTGGGAGACCAGGATAAATCGTGGGCTTCACATTTGGTATGTAAAACATGCGTTGAAGATTTGCGGCAATGGTCAATTCGAAAGATGACGTCCCTAAAGTTTGGAGTACCAATGGTTTGGAGGGAGCCAAGAAACCATCACGATGATTGTTATTTTTGTATCGTAAATATCGAGGATATCAATTGAAACACTGGACAAAAATGGGCATATCCTGATATAGACTCACCAGGAAAGCCTGTACCTCATTCTGAAAAAAATACCCATTCCAATATTCAGCAGTCTACCTCACACTCTCCGAAGATGATCAATACAGATCAACGTCTGATGAAGTTCAGGATTTGAAATCAGAAAAAGACAGTGATTTTGAAGCAGCCACAGCAAATCCCCATCGCTTCAATTAAAAACAATTGGATGACCTCATTAGAGACTTGAACCGCTCCAAGGAATCTGCTGAATTACTTGCCTTTAGATTAAATAAAAAGAACTCACTTCATCCAGGTACTGATGTTACCTTACATCGTAAAAGAGAGAGAAAATTCTTAAGAGATAAGTGATGAATGTTATTTATGTATATCCGTGCTTTTTCATGTCTATATTCAATAAAGATAAGTACCTCACTTTTTGTTATTTTTGTTTTTTTTCCAATAGCAGTACCGTAGGAGTAAATAATAAAATAGTAATAGTATAAATTGAAAAATAAGATTAGTTTATTCAAAAAAGCGCCAATATTACGTATATCAAAAACTATATCTGATATACCAAATCTGATAGTTATTTTGGATTCTGCACTCGAAAACTATCTGAACACAACTAAAAAATTGCAGGCACCAAATTGGCTGTTGGGTTGTAATATTTCCGTATAGAACAAAACTGCAGTAACATTGGTTACAAAGAGAAGTTGCATTAAAAACAAAGAGAGTTTTATTTCTTATTTTTCATGTTGATCGTCTGCCACCTAGTAACGGCTTCTTCCATCAATTCATTCAAACAGATAATATAAGAACTCTGAGCTTTTCCATTTTCAGGAAAGAGGAAACCCAAAAACCTGCTTTCATGAAAGTGGAATTAGTTGTGAACGGTACGTAAAGAATAAATACTCTTTATACGTTGTTTTTTGCTGCAAAAAAGGCAGAATATGCATTTTTTCTAACTTTGAATGTCTCTAACTTCCGAACGAAGGAATATCGTAAAATTTTGACTTTGGGTTTGCGTTTGACAGCACAAAATACATCAGTTTGTCCAAATGTCATTTCAAAACTAGGTGTTGCATCTCAAACGAACCTCAACAAAAATTATATCATATGGCATAATGAACT
Organism: Zygogramma bicolorata; assembly: GCA_032362365.1. Lineage (NCBI taxonomy): Eukaryota > Metazoa > Arthropoda > Insecta > Coleoptera > Chrysomelidae > Zygogramma > Zygogramma bicolorata. The sequence continues at coordinate 530,450 of JAVJAQ010002960.1, forward strand.
TTCATTTTTTCAACCACTGAACCCAAAAGTTCACCTCATAATCCTTCAATAAAAATGCTCAGTCTTCAATATGCGAATTGAATCACGCCAGCCAAGATCTTACCGCATGTGTAATTATTCAACATTCCAAGGAAATCAGAGGATTTGGCAGAACCTGTGGCAGAACTGGCCATATAATACAAAAAAACTTGAAAAGTTTGGAATGCCCTTAAAAAAGGGAACCCGCACAATAATGCGAGTATATCAGAGGATCATCTAAAAAGAGACGAGTTTTCATTTTTCGGATGATATATTGTACATCGAAATGCATAATAAACAAATCTTTGTTCAAAGAACGTAAACTTTCACCGCCGGAGGTGACTGATTCAGATGTATTATCCGGGTTTGTTTGCCGTGGTCCGCAGGTTTTTATTCCTGACGTTTCGCCGACAGTATGTGCTGTGAGAACGAAACATTGTGTCCGTTACCTCATAGACTTTGATAATGACTAACACAGCTGTAGGTGACACGTTTGAAATAAAACATCTGGACCACGGCAAACCAATCCGGATAACAACCCTGAACTAAATCTTTTTTGTTCAAATTAATTACCCCAAACTTCGTATATCGTATAGATTTGAATTGGGAAACTATTCTCTGACTATTTGTGAAAGTCAGAACACCGGCAATGTCAATAACCAGGCGTGGTTATCATTACTGTAGATTTGATATTACCAGTTAATCTCATCGCACTATCACAATATGTATTTAACAAGAATTGTTGTTCACTTACCTGCTTGATTGAATTGGAAAATGTATTAAAAATGCATATACTTTCCCTTGGCGACGTTTGGGAATCTAATCTGAATCCTTTCTGAATTATTCTTGGAAATTTCTGTTGAGATTTAAGTTTTTGGTGAGTAGTGTTAAAATGTAACACTGACCTTTGACACTACCCACCAAAAACTCGAATCTCATGAGAAATTTTCAAAAGGCTTTGGAAAGGAAGCAGACTAGCTTCCGAAACGTTGCCGAGATGAAGTATATGTATTTTTTCATTCAACATTCAAATCCAGTAATTGACAAAATAGTCAATATTACTTTTTATTATGAGGCAGCTACGTATCGGGGCATAGTTACCAATTTGCCCTGTGAACAGATATTATAAGAAACTAGAGCTCTTTTTTTTTCATTTTCATGGGATGAAACCCAAAAGTGGGTTTTCATGACATATTTCTCAAAAGGATATATCAAAATCTCATGACTCAGTCTCCAATATGATATGACGCCCCTCGTTTATTTTATTGTATTTATTGTACCAACGCTATTGAAATAATCTCATTTTTCCTTCGAAAGGGTTTGAATGTTTTTCCTAGGAAAGTCTTCATATTTATTAATTGATATACTTCTGAATTCTTAAATAACAAGTTTTCGAAAATACCAACATTATTCAGAAATAAGACGACAGATTTTGTTGAAACATGTGCAGAGATCGATTACCCTAACACAAAACTGACATTATTTGCACTTGATGATTGTCTTCAACAAGGTTAATATTTCCAAGAGAAAAATGTTTCTACTGAATCTGAAGACTATTCTCAGCTATTTACATACTTTAAATTCAGGTAGTGCAAATACTACCACAATTATTTTACTCCGATATGGACCTCATCTGTTGCTGCTGATTATTCTACTTCTATCTCAACAATAAACTGAAACTGAACTGAACTGAAAAAAGGGGTAGGCTCTCTATCACCATTCATGCTATTTTTACATTTTGCTTTTTCTAGACATTCACATGCATCGAGTAGCCTCGTGCACATGCACATGCTTGCCTATTCTTTTCAGACCGCTTTTTAGTTTATAGTTGAAAATTAATCAGAATAATCAGTAGTAACAGAAGAATTCTATATCGGAGCGAAAAACTTCATAGGTAGTTGCTGCACTACCTGTAATTGTAAAGTATATGAATAGCTAACCCAAGTCTTTAGATTGAGTATCAGTTTTCATCTCCTGAAGATGCTTACCTTCTTAGCGAAAAGCGCGTCGAGAGTAAACTGCTCATTTCCTAACACTAGAATAAATAATACGCCTTGAGTACATGATATCATTTGATTCATTTGCCGATATTTCAGCTACAGAGTGAGATTTCAAAATATAATGAATCATGTCAAAAATAATGCCAGCATTTAGAATAGCTAAACGTTATAAATAAATAGTGGTCAAATATAACTTTTTATGTAATATTCAAGAAAGTGAAATATACCACTTGACACAGAAGTAAAACATTATTGAAACTGGTATGTGAAGATTGACACTAAGGCATTCCCCACTCTCCACATCTGAAAATTCAAAAAATAATCAATCTTTCGTACAATTCATTGATATGATAATTCTTTCAACGGATTTGTTCTATATTTTGAAGGGCAGAGTGGTAGTTGAAATATTCATCGATAATTAGAATCTTTCGAATGATATTTTTCTAAAATTAAATTGTATTGGGCTCCAAAAAATTGATATCGCATCAGCTAATGGCTATTATAGACTCATGTGCGCGAATAGAGAAAAAAATCACAGAAATGCCAAGAGTGTTATGAACTTAATGAACAAAAATATTCAACGTAGGAGCAAATCTCTTACTATTGAGGAAAAAACATAGATTTTGTTGAAATATAGAATGCTTCCTCACAGATTGAAACATATCTCTAAAGAACAAATTTGTTGTCTCATAATATTCATGAGAATAGCTTACCCCTACTAATAACTCATGGTTCACCAATTTGAATCCACAGTTGTTGAAATTGAAAGAACTACTAGCATTCAGAAGCATAATTGAAAATGTGCGTCTATTCTGGTTGTTCCAGTCTTCCCAGTGACATTTGCATAGATTCCAAAACGTTTTTTCTACCTGAAAGCACCATCACTCAATATTATGTGTGAATGAGGGATTCGAAATTTGAGCAGACATTAAGAAACCAAAACAAAAAAAAAATCCGGAACTGGAAAAATAAGAAGTAATATATGAACCTCATCTGTCAATCGCTGTCCATATGAGCACAACATGAGTAGAATAATTAACCAGTCTGCTAGAATAGCATACATCCTGAAGTTGCTGGCAGGGCTGATTTCCTACAAAATGAAAAAAAAATATTGCATGAAAAACGCTAAAACTTCGAAGTGATTAATGTTGATAATTTTCGAGGAAAATGTGTTCTCTTACCATTTTAATGAAATAAAAGCTGGACACGAAACATGTCAATCCAAATGAGCACAAAAGTGCAATTAGGTGGAGAGAAAACTTGTCTCCTCTCTTGATAACCCTAAAAAATGAATAATTGTTCACATTTCTGGGAAATTCAACGAATTCTGGCGGAATGGAAAATGTCACAGAGTTTGTAGTCTCATCTGCAAGTAGATCAAATACCATACTTGCGGATCATTTCCTACGGATTCGCCGTAATAAATGACCCCGTACTTGTATTAGAAGTTCGAGTTTTCGTTCATCTACCGTTTCGCTCTTTTTCTAACTATACTCTCCCTCATCAGATATTCCTTTGAGTGTGCCCAAAGGTCAGAGCCTTGTGCGGGCAAGGGTTGGGTAATTGTTTTGGGTGCCTAAGCGCTCTGATGCGTCTTACGGTAGCGCATTTTTCGCTATTTTACCTACAAGATAGCCCATAGTGCAACCAGGTCGGTTAGCAAATTCCATCCAGATTACCCACCCACCAGTATTGGTATCCAGGCAATTTACAATGGCCTAGCCTATTGCACCGAACCGAGCAGAAGAATTCTGCCCTTACCGCGGATTGAACCAGCGGTGAAAGAGCCAAATTGAATATAAGGACCGCTTCTTAGATCGCTTGGCCACACCGACCGATAAAGTTTGAGAATTGAGAACCTACAGAACGGATGATAATTTTAGTGATTCCATGAAAAACAATATGAATGTACAAGAGCATACAAGTAAACACATGGTTCTTGATCCAACCTGTATATTGGTCGAACCAGGAAATCTTACATCAATAGAAAAAATGTCTTGGGAGTATTCATTTGAATGAAGAGGCCAATTAATCTTCTGACAGAGGAAAATTAGTTCAATCTTGTTTGTGTGAAGTATTATATTTCAAAAAGAAATGCCTGAAAGATATTCTTAATACTCACTTATAGATGCGCACTTGCATTTTGACACAAATCTTCAATTGTCTAGCTATTCTCTCTTGGTATCTGACGTCGTTGATGTGATAGCCTTTTCTGCATCCGAATTTAATAATATATGCATTCAACAGCCGACACTGGAAAATTCCGTGGGCTAAAGCATACATGGGAAAGTTGACGTAAGTCATCGTAGATATGCCGGTGAATACCATCATCACTACAATGAAGACATAAAAAGGATATCTGAACCAAATCGAGTAATTCCGAACGAGATATGCCGGATATTCGAACTGGGCCTCATCTCCTAAGAAGGGAGTGAAAAGGACAGTGGTACATGTTACCATGATAGTGCTGATGAGGCAGAAGCTGACAATGTACTTGCTTTCCCGTGACATTTGTTTGAACATTTTTTCTCCAGCTGATTTCAAAGATAGACCATTCCTATGCAAATATGGAGAGTGGTCCACGTAATTATTGTAAAAGAAGAAGTTCGCCAGAAATAAAGTGCCATACTGAAATAAACATACCAAATCATACACGAAATAGTTATCGTAAATAGTAAATTGTCAAATATGGAGGCCTCCAAGATTCTCTAGTTGCATGTTACTTCTCACAATTCACCATATTTATTTGTTTATTTATTTATTTATTCATTTATTTAATGGTCATGAAAGATACAAACAGACAAAGGTCCACTAAAGTATCTACATTCTTAAAAAAGATTGGTATATCTTCTTAGTAGTAGGTATAAAACTATAAGCTATACATAAGTCGATTTTGACTTTAACAAAATCAGAGGGCAGTTAAAAAGTAATAACATAATAGTTCAATAGTCGGTATCATTTACTGACATGAGACGTCTCAAAATGGTCTTAAATTTCTGATGGGTCGTGGAGAAAATATCAATTTGATCGTTGTACTTGTTAGTATTGCGAACAATTCTGCATAATGGAGAATTTTGAGACGAATTAGTTCTCCGAAAAGGTATGTGAAATAAATTGTTTGTTCTAAGTGGCCGAATAGGGACGTTGAATTCAATTTGAATCAATATATTTGCATTTTCTACGGTATTTGAGATAATTTTATGTAAAAATAGTATATCTGATATCACTCTTCTACTTGATAGGGATACAATATTGGAATGTTTTCTTGCATTTTCAATGTTGCTATTGTAATTAAAATTTTGTTTAAAGGAAATATATTTGACAAACTTGTTCTGGATATTTTCCAGGCGGTTTATATAAGTTTTGTATTGAGGACTCCATGTTATAATAGAAGCGAAGTTTAACTTACTATACACAAATGCATTATAGACACAGATTGAATACTTGATATTTTCAAAATGTTTACATGTTCTCATTACATACCCTAACATCCGTGAGGCGGAGTTTGCGATTGATTCGACATGCATATCGAAAATCATTTTGGAATCGAATATAATTCCTAGGTCCCTGATATTATTCACTCTAGTTAATTGATGATTTTCTATTGAATAATCAAACTGAACCGAGTTGATGTTCCTTGTAAATGTTATGCTGGAGCATTTTTGAAAATTTAGGTATAAGTTAGACGAGTTGCAATATTCAGCAAGTCTATTAAGGTCGTCTTGGATCTTGTAACAATCAAATAGATTTCGCACGGTCAGGTAAAGTTTCATATCATCTGCATATAACAAAAAGTTGGCATGTTCAAAACACGATTTTATATTATTTACGTATATGATAAAAACAAGGGTCCTACGTGTGAACCTTGTGGAACACCTGATGAAGTTATGTATTCTTCCGAATGAAACACTTGAACTGACACAGATTGGGACCTATTTTTTATGTAAGATTCCACCCATCTCAGAAGCGAGCCATGTACCCCAACCCCAGCAAGCCGCTCGAGAAGAAGATTGTGACTAATCTAATCGAACGCCTTGCTGAAGTCGGTGTAAATGGCATCAACTTGTAGTCTTTGGTCCATGCTACTATATAAATATTCACTATACTCTACTAAATTCGATTCCAATGACCGACCTGCAAAAAAACCATGCTGTTCCGATATGATGATGGATTTCACTAGAAAATGTATGTATTTGTAAACCAATTTCTCGAACAATTTCGGAATTGCAGATAGTTTACTGATAGGCCTATAATTTCGTACTATGTTTTTCTTTCCATTTTTGTAAATTGGTATTACGTCCGCGTTTTTCCAGTATTCGGGAAATTGTTCACTGTTGAGTGATTGGTTGAATATCAAAGTTAGAGGTTTTGTCAGAGAATCGAAGCTAGCTTTCAAAAAAAAATGGTGGTATTCCATCGGGCCCAGCGGCTTTATTGTTATCAAGCTCTTTCAAACCGTTTTAGGTGAATGTTGTTTGCACTCGCTTCCAGGTGACTCAAATCTCATTGGGTAAAACTCTTTCTGCGATAATCATTGAATAGTGAAATGAAAACATCGAAGAATATCTCCAGAACTACTAAAGACAAACGAAGGGTCGGAGCAGATTGTATGGAATCCCTGTGCGTTGACCTAAACCCGGAAAATCGTAATCTCAAATCCATCCAACATCCTTATTGTAGGTCAATGACGTCGATGACAGGGGTGCACATGTACAGTCAACCCCCAAAAACACCCCTGGTTTATTAAAACCAGGGTTGCTATATACTTGACTTTCACAAACGATGTTTTTTTCTGGTGGTCAAATTTGGCCCTAACCCATCACAAAGTGCCATTCGTTAACATGTTAGACTTCTTAAAGAGTGAGATACGATTCCCTTTTTCAAGCCACTTTTTGTCTTGTCAAATTTATTTCTTGTCTCATATCTTGTTTTGATGTCCTTAGCAGTATTCGGGTCATACGGGCCGTTTTTGTAGCTGATCCCACTATTATTAGCGAAACGCACATGGAGTGCAAAAATATCAGTTTGGTGTTAGGGTTATTGATCTCTAGAAAAAAGTTTCAACTTTTACACCAAAGGTTTCAATCTCATCGTTTATTATAATTGTCTCGTTTCGTTTTCATATTTGTTATAATCTGATATCAACAAACTTTCAAAGCGACGTTTCGTTCATAAGATTTCACCATCAACTTGATTTTTCACATTCAGGCTTCTAGTTTTTTCATCGATTTTTGTAGCTATTGTTTGATGGTTGAAAGTATCTTGACGATAATTTCTTTTGTTTGTTACTTAGTATATTATATTTTCTTTCGATTTGAGGAGTTTATTATAGCTTTGAATTCGAGACCCAAAAAATGATGTTCCCTAGTTTTGAGGTAGCTCTGGTCGTGAATTGTATGACCATACAGTGACGATGAGAAAGACGTGTATTGTATTTCTATTTGAATTTGTTATGGCAGTGGCTACCAAAATCGATGAAAAAACTAGGAGATCGTATTGAAAAAAACTTATTATTATTGACGTAAAGTTGCATTGAAAATTGTTGTATATCAGATTATAACAAAAATAAAACAGTATTGAAAGTTCAGCTGAGTTTTTTAATATATTTCGAAATGGAAGATATAGATGAAAAAAAAAGAAACGGGCTCATTCAAGTTCGAAAAATGAGAAATTATCATCCAATTTAATCGAATTTGTAGGTCATACCATTTCCAATATAGCAATAGTGGGGATCAGCTAAAAAACGGTCTGTTTATATGTATTCAGTGTAAACCAAAAGAAAGATTTAGAATATGCCCCTTTCCAAAGTTTGAAATTTTAACTTTCGAACAAAGGAATATCGCAAAGTTTTCATTTTGGCTTTGCTCAAATACATAAGTTTGTCCAAATGTTATTCCAGAACTAGGTGTTGCATCTCAAACGAACCTCACCAAAAATTATCTCAAGTGGCACAATGAAGTTTCATTTTCACAACGAGAGATATTGCAGCCTGAATCCATTAGCTCTCTCCATAATGGTTTAATAAAAATGCCTACTCCTGAACATTCGAATTGAATCAGGCAAGACAACTTACCGCATGCATAAACATTTGGAATGGCATAAACTTCCAAAGGTCATCTACTTTTTCTCTGTAAATGAGATGTAAGATGCCCAGTAGAACAAAGGATTCTGTAGAGCCGGCCATATAATACGAAAAAATAATTAATAATTTTGAATGCCCCAAAAAATTGGAACCCGCACAATAATGCAGAAATATCAGAGGATCATCTGAAAAGAGACATAGTTTCATTTTTTGTTGACATACAAAATCAACAAACTCACCTTTTATGCCCACCTTGAACTCCATTTCACGTTGAAAACTCTTTTTAAACTCAGAACAGAACGAGATTATTGGGCGGAGTTGAAACGGAAAGTATTAGTTTGGACTAAAAATAAACGACGATTAATTTTGTTGATTTGGTCTGAATAATTGAGACGAATAAACAACAATCAAATCGATTCGAAATATGAAATGAGTATCCAAAATTCGTGTTAGTTTACGGTACCAGCTAACGATAATTAAATTGTAGTGAAAAATAATCAATATCGACGTGAGTTGTTGATTATTCGAAAGTTATTCAGTACACTTCTTTTTCTCAAACAAAAAATTTGAACCTTCGTCGTGAAAGTAGAAACTATTAATAGTGATCAATTACACCAACACCAAGTTGAATATATATAGCTATCCGAATATTTTTTGCAGATTATTTTCCTCAATGCGACTAAATGCACTAGTCCCTTTAACCGATTGAACTGACCAAAATAAACTGGGCGTTTGGCTCACTTTTCAGGTACTATCTCGGGTACTTTATTGTTCCCGAGTTTGATTTTGATGTTTCCTGGATTAAGATGTTTTCTGGAAATAATCTTAACATATCTCCCTCTTTCACCAAGTTCAATCACTTTCGTGTATAATAATTCAGGATAAAATCCTGAGACCGCAGGTCTGCAGTCTAATTTTATCAAATTATCATACACTCAAATCATTTGCTAAGCAAAATTTCGAAAATCATGGAAGTGCAGCACACATTTTATCCGACTGAACTTGGTGCACTCGAGATATAACCCCCAAGAAAATTGATACTTAATTCACCTTGAAACTAGGGTTTCTGATATTCATCACAGAGAGAAAAAATGAGGGTTGATCTGCAAATTTTCATTCCGTGGACTTTTCGATATCAAACTATTTAGCAAACTGAAAGAAATCAGTCTTCTGTTACTATTCAAAGTAACTTCTACACCTTAGAATGTATTGAAAAGTTCCTTGTCATGCACATCATAGATAAGTCCCAAATTGCTTTCACTGATCCTATAATCTCCATCCATAACATGTTGAGCAATACGCTATAAGGTAGAACACGATTAAATTTTCACAGAATTTATTATCTTCGCGACATGTTTCGATACACTGTATCTATTTCAAGTTGAAGGCTAGACTGCTTTTACAGCGATTAAATGCATTATACATTAGACCTTTCAACCGATTGAAATGACCAAAATAATCCGGGCGTTTGGCTCACTTTTTAGGTACTATCTCGGGTAATACATGTTTTATAATACATTCGCTTGAAAAAGATACAGTGTATCGAAACATGTCGCGAAGACAATAAATTATGTGGAAATTTAATCGTGTTCTACCTTATAGCGTAATAACTATGGATTTCCATCAAGTGAAGGCCACCTCAATCCAAAAAATGTTGAGCAATAGTAGAATTTACATTTTGGTGTAGTGAATGTAGACAATTGTTCTTGAAACGATATTTCATAAGCTAAGTTCGTTTATTCATGGATTGAGTAGAGCGAGTAGAGACAGAGCAGAGATCAGCTGATCACTGAGCGCAATAAGATCTAAAAACGAACGAGTTTTGAGCTTTCGGAGCGTGCAACATAACCTGATAACTATGGTATCTTTTCGAGCAATATTAGTAATTTGGGCTCGAGTGTTCATGAATTTTCCTTTGATCTACATTCGCCATGCAGATTATTCATATGAAGAACTTGTTGAATGAGAATGTAGGTAAGTAGGTTGAATTTTTATGTTTTCTTTACAATTATGTGTTTATTGGTATGAGATGAGGTTGATTGAAGACTTGGTATGGCATTCCATTCACCAATAAAGTGTATATCAACATTTATAAGCTGCAATGTTGCTAGTCCATTGTATCTCCTTGGGAAGATACTAAAGAAATTTGAATAACATTTTGAAATTTCAATATTTTCGGGATGCAATGTTTGTTGGAGTGGTATGGCTTGTGGAAAGGCAGAAAGAAATTTTCACATCGAAATATCATAGGCGGAAGATAATAAAGTAGCTGAATACTAAATGAAGACATCTTGATAATTCAGAAATTTGTGAAATTTGTTTCATTCAACTAAATTATACAGAAATGACCATGATCAGTGGGAGATTGGCGTACCCCACACCAAGGGTCTACGTTTGAGAAAAAAGTAGGGTTCTAAATGTTCTATGTGAAAATTATAAAAAAAAAAACGTTAATTTTTTCATACCGGGTAAAAGGTTATCACAATCCATGTAGTTAGTAGGCACATGAGCATAAACTTATAGGCAAAAAAAATATTATTTTCGTTCAATTATAATATTTGCGATTGTTCTCAGGAGATGTTCGAGTACATGAATTATTTCAGCGAGAATAAATCTCTGAATACAGATATAAGAAAATTCCCGTGCAGAAAACTTCTGGATATAATTTGAGGAAGTCATTTTCAACTGTTTATGTTCCAAGTCGATGCATAAAGAATACAAAAGTAATCAATGATTGATTAGCAAACACAATAAGCATAATAATTTGAAAATAATGATAACACCCTTCAATCAGAATGTAAAAGAGCTAAGCCGAATGAGGAGTTTTTTGAGAATGCAATCAGCATCATAAGTATTAATATCCATGCTACATTGCCATTGCTACTTACAGGGTGCGGAGTTCCATTGTTCTTACCGATTACATGTTATTCTTCAGTGAAATCAGGCAGAAAATCATTGAATTAGCCATCAGGATTCACGAAATCATTAAAGTGATTATGGAATGTTCGGAAGTTATATCCCTCAAATGCAAGACCTGAAGGAGACCAGATCATTTAACTCTTAAAATAGAACAGTTGATCGATCTACCAATTTGGATTCTTCATTTAATGGATTTCGTGATGGTATGATCGCCCAAACTACTAAATTCCAGGATCCAGGTTAACATTTTTTCCAAAATTCAATTGAATGTATTTGTAATTTTTATTTTTATTTGAGGTTGGACTTGTGGAAAAAGCGTGTTTCTGGAGGTGAATATCAATAAATTCAGCCCGCTCAGTAGATGTTCATATGTGAAGCTACCTGTTATCGAGCGGAAGAGAGCCATAGTGAATGTTTGCAATGGAGATCAACACTGTTTGCGTGGGCTATCACTTCTGCGTTACATCCTGCAGTCGATAGAATGTCAGAAGTTTCATCACATTTCAATATTGTCATAGATGTCACAGGTATAAATTTTTCAGTAAGTTGAAGGATATTGAAAAATTTGAAGTCAAGAATGATATTACAGTTAATGTTAATTACCACAGATGATTTTGGTTGTGGTGGTGGTGATTAGTTTCAAGTCAACTGTCCGCCCTTGAACATAAAAAATATTTTTGTGATGGATGTTTATTATATTCTCCTCATGAGCGATTACTATGACGTCATAATATTAATGATTGTAATCTTCTGAGTACTACAACATCATCAACCAATTTTAAAATAAATAAATTTGGGAAAATGATGTGATGCTGTGCATTGGAATTGAAATTCAGGTTAGTATTCGCACCCTGTATGAGAGCTTCATTCAAACGTATGGGAATTTCATTTGAGATTTTTCTCTTACGAAGTATTCATGAATGAACAATAATGCTAGGTCCAGGCGAAGAAATAAGATAATCGGTAGACTAAACAAACATTCTCTCAGAATCAGCCCGACAAATGGTTCCATTCATCCAGCGTGGGCGAGCTTGCATGAAAAGAAATGCAATTTTTGCATAATCTGCAAAAATGACGGGCGTTGGCTCGAATTTAGAGTGGACGAAAAAGTCGCTCTTGGAATAGTTGATCCGGAGACATAACAAGAACAAGAAAAAGTTCGAGGAAAAAAAAACTCGCGAACCCGAGGGGAAGGCCTTTCAAGGTTTGTCCCCTGCCAAAATTATGGGGACGCGTTTCATTACGAGAATCTAATTACGGTCGGAAAAATCAGGAAAATAAATAATATCGAATTGATTCGTGTGCAAAGTGCCATATTTTGGAGAAACCAAGAAATCTATGGAATGGAGTCAGCCATGCAAAATAGACAGAAGATTTGGTATGTCAATTTTGATGTGTGTTGACGCAAATAACCATTTTATTCACTTTTGGGAAGAGAAACCGTCATTAATTTTATATCTGTTGTTTTAATCACAAGTTGAGAAATCTTTCTGACTTTCTCTGACATCGAGTAGTTATTGAGATGGGCCGTAGGGCGGCCTATAATATACGTTTAGCCAGTAGGGCGAATTTAGAGGCATTTGTAGATATAAGTACATCAAATTTTTGTTTTCACTGCATATTTCTTTTGTTATATATACTTTTTTCCAATCTATTTTGTAAGTTTCTATTTTCATTTCGTTGCTAATATATTGCTTAAAGTTATCGGATGATTTCTTTTCCATACAAGCCGCCCTATTTTCAGATTTCAGAGTATACGAGGAAGCAGAAATTAAACCCTAGGTTCCTCACTAAAGACCCTTTCTTCGTGCAGATGGCCAAATTCATGTTTCTTTCGGACATAGCCTTAAACATTCGAAAATTTGAAGTGGAGAAATCTACGTCTGGTGACAACAGCTGCCGTTAACGAAAATAATAACCTTTTGCCATTATTACAAGTGACGTGCGGAATGATTTTATTTGTTTTGATTCGTTTTTGTGGACACGAGGTTCATGTAAAGCGAAGGAAAATATAAGGAAGTTCATACAGAACAACAATAACTCTCGCAGTCGTTACATCTGGTGATCTAGCGTTGGGATTATTTTTGCTGAAGTGTGAACTTGTTGAGAAGTGTTGATAATCAAGTGATGATGTTGAAATAAAAAATGATACCTTTCCAGCAATTACCACACTAGTAACAGAGCGGTGGGATTGTAAATTGTAAAGTTCTGTAAACATAAACTGATACAGATAGGTTGAAATAGAGGTACGGTGTTGAAAAGGAAATATTGAGGAGCTATTGTGGGTACCTAGAAGAGCAATAGAAGTAAAACAACAATTACAAACCCTAACGTTCGTTACATCTAGTGACAGCGGTGGGATTTTTGTGAAAGCTTAGGGTTGAAATTTCATTATTTTGAGTAGAATTCTCGTTACAATTCAGGATGACAAATATCACTAAATTTGGTGGAAAAATAGGTATATATGAAGAACGAAGATACGTTCAACTCGGTTACAGAATTTTTCAGTCAGTTTGAAGTAGTATAAGTTTAAAGTGCACTAGGATTTTTGTTGGAAAGAGATCAATATCGAATAGAGAATTTGAGTCAATAAGTAGCGTTCCATCGGAACATATTCGAGCGAATTCAGTTTGTTAAATTTTTTGAGATACATATGAAAATGGGATTCGATATTCTCTCGACTAATTCAGCGTGAAGAAGGAACTATTGAGTAATTTGAAAATTGAGTTAATTCAGTAAATAGGTATTTACTAGTACGAAAAATTGGATAGGTATTTCTATTTTGAAGATCATTGTAGAGAAGAATATTGTTTACCGGAAAGTTGTGTGACACTCAGGGGTTGTGGGGGAAGTGAATATAACTACAGAGTGGATTGATAATAATTTTTTCTTAGTGCCTATGAAGTTGATTCGAAGTGTTTCATTCAGTTTGGAAGTAAACAATTACAGAATGAAGTTTCTATAATTTTTGATGGTCTGTCCTTCTATACTTGTATAGATTCCAATTCTTTCAGATTGTGACTAGAAAATAATGACATTCAAACGGTGAATAATCAATCAAGTAATCCAAATGTTGATATTTCCCTCAATCCTCGTGAAACATAACGGAAATCAATGACGTATGAACGCATTAATCAAAACTATATTGTGAAACATTTCAACCTCCACGCAGGCGAATGGAATCAAACATAAACGAAACGAATGTCAAGATCAAAATTTTTATCAGAAACTCAAACAAATTTCAAGTGATATACTATCCGAGTATAAACACAAAATCGTTTTCCACTCTATATCTGAAAATCATAATATACACTACACTAAAACTGAACTATTTTCGACGATGCGTTTGCCACTTCTATTACGAAAAGTAGCAACTTGGATTCTTCAAATGAAACACCCGGTATATAATACTATTTTTGGAATCTAAAACAATAAGCTGACAACTTTTCTCGACATGTCCCTATACCTATCTGTTGCCGTTTTCGAAATATGAATTATTTTCAATTTCTTTCTTCGGATATCATGAATTAAAAATGCTGATATCTTCGAGTAGAGAAATACTGTGGTATCAAAATTCGGTTTGGAGTTAGATGATACCTACTTGGAGGCTTCCCACACCTCAGCCCAATGTTTTTGCTTGACCTGACGCGGTTTAGTGGACCCCAATATGTGAAAATCTCACAGGCAATTGTATATTACTTATTTTCATCAAATATCGGCCACTTCCATTCAATTTTTAAAACTTCTGAAGTGACGAAAATATCTATATTGATAGGAGAATGTCACAACGTTACTGTCTAATAGTAATAATCATGGCCTGCTCACAAAATACTGAATTACCATTCTGAAGGGACATTTTCACAAATAATTACGCATAAGTCCAAAAATAGATCAGTTAGGTATACGCGCATGATATACACAGAAAAAAAAATCAACAGATTCCTGAATTACCAATATTATACAGGGTATTCTATTTGAAATCATCAACCCTCAGTCACTTTCTCAAGCAAACGAAAAATTGTATTTTTTACCACCCTGTATTGAAGTTACGGAGATTGAGCTGAAGTGTGGGAAGCTTCCAAGAATCACTTAACTCCAGATCTAATTTCTATACCATAGTATTTATCAACTATCAGCATTTTCAGAGGCCATGATTTCCGAAGAAAAAATTGAAATTTATTCATATTTAGAAAACGGTAACAGCTAGGTGTACGAGGAGTATAAAAAAAAGTGTCGTTTTACTGTTACTGATTCCAAAAATAAAAGTGCTAATACTTTCTTATAGAAGTGGCAACACAGAATTGTCGAAAATATTTTAGTTGAGTAGAGAATTTCCGAATATGCTCTCTATTGAATTCTCAAAGTGATCCGTTGTCTGGTTGACCAGATATTTTTTGCTCATTTCACTTCCTGTGGAACACTTTGCATCTATCTCACTAATTTTGAGGTGTATGCGTTTTCAATTTCCTCACTGAACAGACTGTGGATTGGAAAAATTCCACAAAGAACAAAATTCTTCAGGTAACAACAATATGGAAATGACTTGCCAGTATCCTCATATTCGAGGAGAGAGAATCGTTTTAAGTGAGTAGTTTTCGACTTTTTCTTCTCGAAGTCAATGCAAAAAAATACAAATATTTTCCTTTTTGCTGAACATTCTTGGTTGCCGAAGCGCTCTTGGGCGTAGCGCATTCGCTATTTCAACTGTAGGGAAACTCAGAAAAACCTACAGTACTACCTGGTCGGTTGGTGTATTCAATCCAGATATCTCACCTTCCGGTATTGGTATTCATGCACGCAACAATTGCCTATTGCGTCGAACTGGACAGAAGAATTGAATATAGGGACCGCGCCGTAGACCGATAGGCCACACCGACCGACGTCCTAAGTCCTAGCATCCAAGAATTAGCAACACACTCTGTACATCATTCAAAGAGGTTTGGTTCATCCACAAGAAGGAGACGATAATCTGGGTGTCTTTAATGAATATTCTAGTTACTTCTCTTTCACTCCGGTCATCATCACCGGAAAGACGTACAATTTCGATTTTTTCTTGAATTGACAATTGAGCCATTATCTGTTTTTATTTTGAAACACAAATTATTCAGTTCACTAATGGTGCGTAACAAAATGACAATTTAACAAAATGACAATTAATGCGCAAATAAATAGATGAGAAACTGTAAGTCACAGCTAACTCGTTCATTTCATTAATGCATTCTGAATAATAGGCAGTTAAAATTGCAAATCTCATTTTTTGCTATTCAACAAAAGGAAGAAATCACAGCTGATGTTACCTACTGGAATGATAATAATTATTATCCATTCCATATTTTTTTCGTTATAATTTCTATTGGGAGTACATGAGACTTGTCTTATATTGTTGAAATTGTTTTCATGAAGATTAACCAGGAGTTCTCTCCTGATTGTACTTGTTTATGTATCCACTCCACTTCGAGAAATACCTATAGACTATTTTTACCATCATGATTTTCAGATGTTATAATTGTACGACATTGCAATAATCACCCCAATAATTTTTTCAATAATCAACAGTGGTGTAGTAAGAACGTTGTTAAAATTTCATTTTACAACATATTTTTCAAATTTCATTCCCTTATAACTTTTTTATTACTGAACAGATTTCGATGAAACTGTGACCAGTGATATTTCAAGACATCCTGAATCCAGTGGTGTATTCAGAATTTTCATAAAATTCCTGAACATGAATTGGTGGGTTGATTAACCGGCATATTTTTCAAATTTCATTCCTTTATAACTTTTTTATTGATTGACGCATTTCAACGTAATTCACATGTTACCCATTTGAAAATGTCACAAATCCAGTGGTGTAGTCAGAGTTTTTCTAAAAAAATCTCTAGTAAATTTTTTAGATTTTTGACCTTGAAAAATAAGATTAGTTGGCCCTGGAAATTGAGATTTATTCATGATATTTGGTGTCCTAATAGACTTTTTGAATATCTACCTAACAAAAAAAAATCATTTCAATCGGTTGAAAAATGTAAGTTTTATAAGGGTGCTTCCATCTTAAATGGGTCACACTGTATATACATCGAAGTCGTTCTCGTTGGACGTACGCAACTACGACGCTTGCAATTTACCCCAATGCCAGTCAGAGCTATACCAACATTGCCTCATAGAACCCCGGTACATCGCCAATTCGTGAAGAAATGCTTACAAATCCGACATCACTGACCTTGCACCAACCGATCATGGGTGGAATGAAAATAATAATAATAAATCCGAGTTCACGTGGTTTATCGGGAATCAATTGCCCGATGCGTATGAAAATGTTGTTGTATCGCCAGATATTCTGGGCGACGAGAATGACACTGAGGACAGCAATGACGAGACGCTTGATTCAGGTAAATTTTTGTACTTCTATAATATTCTTTCAACAAAATTACTGAATAGAAATAATTGTTACGGATGTTGCAGGCACTCAGCAGGAAAGAATTGTGGATGAGGAGCCACAATATGAAAGTTCCAGTGAAGAAGAAGAAGAAGATGAATTGTATTGAGCAGAAATGTAAAGGTCATACATAATAATACAATTATAATACAATTTTTATATCATTTAATTTTTTTATACAATAAATAATACAATTCGTACTACATTTCATGTACATTTACGTTGGTTTTATCTATCGCTTTATTGTCATTCTTGAATTCCCCGTTTTATTAAGGAGAAAGAAAGGGAAAAAAGAAACCAAAAAACATTTTTCGGTCAGATTATGAGAACCCACCAACATTTTTGTCAGATTAAGAAAATATGCTTTCAGGATACCGAGATAAACATTCCCTATGAAAATCTGACGCGCTCGAGTATTTCAAAAAAACATTTTTTTTTTGCATTTTCAAAAATTCATCGTAATTTGTCGTCACGCCGAAATCGTCAGTCCTTTTAAAGGGGGCTTCCTTGGGGCCTACTTTACACCCCTTCCGAAAATCTGACGCGCTTGAGTAATTTTTTTTTGTATATTTCACTACTTTATATGCCTACCACCACCACGCAAACTGGCAGATTAGTATACCGTTGTTATCAGAGGCACTTGGGGCATACGTGGTATGAATATCTGACGCGCTCGAGAATGCCCAAAAAACTGTTTTTTTTTAATTTTTGAAAAACCGTACACGCCAAACACACCGCTAAAATGGTTTTTACCATACGAGCTTTTCTTTTCGAAATTATTTTATCTTTCGATTTTGATAGATCCCGACGGCGCCGTTGATTTACGCCATTTAGCTACCTCGTCTCCCTAACTATAATACGTGCTGACGTGATAAGCATTTTTTATTGGTATATTTCCAGGAGGAGTGTGTTGCAGGAAACTATGGTCCGAAAGCTACACATCTGGAGTGTTTGGATATCTGCAACAGAGAGTACCAGAATGCTAGAATGCTATTGAATATTTTCAAGCAATTGAAATGAACCTTAGTAGGCTTTCGTTTGATCATGATAGTACATTTTGTGTCTAAATCCACTGTTATGACCTCGTATGGCTCTAAAAACTGGGCTTATAATTTTTTACTTTTACCTGGAATGGCATGTTCATTTTTGAATAATACTTTGTCTCCTTTAGAGATTTTCAACGCATTAGAATTTCTGTCATAATGAGATTTAGCGAGGGCTGCAGTCGTTATTTCGATTCATTCTAATAGTCATCGTAACTATACAATAACTCAGAGGATTTGGTAAGGGAAGTGGGTACTGTTGCCTTGATAGCTCGAATGGGGTGTAACCCGTTGATGTATGTGAAGTGGTATTGAAAACAAATGTTGCGTATGGCATGAACTCATCCTATTTATTCATATCCTTGTTAATATAGTTTCGTAAATACTCCACTAGGGTTCGGTGGGACCTTTCCACACTGCCATTGTGGATGGTAACTGGAGATTTGTTTAATTTACAATAATCGACATGTTTCTCTGAATATATCACTAAGAAAATTTGAACCTTGATCTGTAACTGATGAAACTGGTATTCCGTGTTGGTATATATTTTCGTTGTGAAGTTCTAGTTATTGTATGGGCTGTTTGATCTGGAATTGGAATAGCAATATCATATTTGATTAGATCAACATAAGTAAGTATTTATTGGACTGTTCGGTTTGATATAAGGGCCCAACAATATCAAGGAATATTTTTTCAAAGGGTCGATTAGATGTTGTTCTTATAGTAATAGGGAGTTTATTTATTTTAGTTTAGTAATTTTTTTGACACGTTCCGCAAGAACGGTTTATTTCCTTGTACTAATTATGCCATCTATAATTTTGTCGTATTCGTTTATATGTCCTGTGAATACCTTCGTGGCCACCTAAAGGATTTATGTGATACTCTTTCAGGGCCTGCTTGATTTCTTTTGGTGATAATTCAGTTTGAATATTTCCTTGGTGAATTTTTATTTTGATATCGGTTTTCTTGAAAAGACACCGTAACATGATCCTCACAGATTCGACTTTGGGATGTTTATTAGCAACTTCTCTACTTGAAAGAGCAAGGGAGTTTATTTTATTCGAAATACAAAATTCATTCAGATTTTGAAAATCTAAAAATACATTTCGTCGATTTGTAATTGTGCCATTTCTCGAATGTTTTCATTTTGAGCTGAAAGATCAAACGTGCTAGCATAATAATTGGTTGATGATGTAAATTGTCTATCAGTAAAATAAAATATGTCTTCTTCAATGGGGTTTGTTCGATATTTTCATCGGTGTCCCTTATATTTGAACTTGTGATGATATTTAATTCAATTTCTTTGGGATAGTTCTCGTAAGAGGCCTGTTTTACATCGATTTGGTTTATTCTGTGAATTCTCGACAAACAGTCTGCATGCATTAGTATTTTGGCTACCGCGTTTGAAAACAATTTCGTAATCATATTCCTCCAATTTTAACCTAAGGCGAGTAAGACGGGATGAAGGATCAGCGTGAGAAAAAGTAAGGAGAGGGATTTGTGATCACTGACGATTATGAACTTTTTTTTGGCCGAAAATGTTGTAGGGATCATGTGATGCTTACAAGCTCACGTTCGATGGTCGAGTAATTTTGCTCGGCCTCGTTTAGTGTGCGCCTTGCATACGCTACGGGTAAGGCTGGATTCAGACAGATCCGAAATCCGATCGTACGACGATCCGATGGCTTTCTGGTTGGTATAAATTTGAATTTAGACCAATCAGAAAGCTATCTGATCGTCGTACGATCGCATTTTGGATCTGTCTGAATCCAGACTAACTCGGATCCGATTTCACCTTGAGAAAGCACGACCCTATACCGTAGGATGGGCGGACTGATGAGTTTTTCCTTAAGTTTGGCAAAAGCTTCATCACACAGAGGGGTCCATTAAAACGGAACATTTTTCTTCAGAAGATTTTTCAAGCGATAAGCTAATTTTGCGCAATTCGGTATGAATCGACGATGGTAGGACCAAGAATGATTTCACGTCTTTATCGATTTTTGGTGTTGGAAATTGATTTATAGCATTATTAGGGTCGAGTTTTATTCTATTTTCGGTTACGACGTGGCCTAGATAGTTGATTTCTCTACACAGGAATGCGCATTCATTTGGTTGAAATTTTAGTTTAAATTGGCGCAATCGATTGAAAACATCCTGCAATTTACAGTTATGGTCCTTCAAATAATTTCCGAAAACGACAATGCCGTTCAAGTAAACAAAACATTTGAGACCTTGAATACCCGTTGAAACATTTGACACTAAACGAGAGAATAAAGAAGGACTGTCTCGTAATCCGAAGGGAAGTTTTTGTACTGATAATGGCCATAGAAAGAAAATGCAGTGTTCGGTTTACTGTCTTCACTTAGAGGAATTTGGTGGAATCCACTAGCTGAATCTAAAACCGAAAAATATTTTGATATTCCTAGACTATCTATGATATACACCTGATACCACTATTGTAATTGGGGATTGGAAGTCAAGGAAAAATACTCACGTGACTGGTTCCCAATTGATGTATTAACTTTTCCAATTCCTTCTACATGCTGGTTGACAGAGTAAGCGTAGTATTACAATGCAAGTTTGTGCAATGAATATGGTATAACAGAAATACTCACAATTTACACGAGTAATCTGTACTAATAGTCACCAAGACGCCGTGATGGTAATTGGCCAATGGAAAAGTGCCATTGTTCTAAAATTGTTCGTTTTCGTTAACCAGCCGACGAACGTCAACCCTCAGAAGTCAAAACTTGTGCGAGCAATGGATCATCGAGGCCTTACCTTTTAACGTGCGATTACCCAGCACGGTGGCCCGGCGAGGATTCGAACCCCGACCTTCCGCTTGATAGGCAGATATGCTAACCACTACACTACCGAGACCACTATGAAAATATGGTAAGTGGAACAATGAAGTCAGCAGGCTTCCATGAATTTAGAAGCCTCAGAAAAAAGTAGAGTTACAGTTTATGTTGCAATATGACTTCATGAGAATGATAGCAAAGAATTTATAATTCAGTAGCAGCTCGTAGAGGGTGTGAAGGGCACTTCACAACAATACCGCATTTTCTTAGTCCGATATAGACCGCATCTGTGGCTACTGATGATTCTATTTCTATCTCAACAATGAACTGAGAAGCGGGCTGAAAGGGGTAGGTTCTCTGTCACCATTCATGCTATTTTGCAGTTGCTGCACTACCTGTAATTGTAAAGTATATGAATAGCTAACCCGAGTCCTCAGATTGAGTAGTATCAGTTTTCTTCTCCTGAAGATGCTTACTTGTTAGCGAAACGCACGTCGAGAGTAAACTACCTACTTATTTCATAATAATAGTATAAATAATACGCCTTAAGTACATGATGGCATTTAATTTAATTGCCGATATTTCACCAACAGAGATGGATTACAAAATACGATGAATCATGTCAAATTTAAATGCCAACATTTTGAATAGCTAAACGTTATAAATAAATAGTGGTCAAATATACCTTTTTATGTAATATTCAAGAAAGTGGAATATATCACTCGACACAGAAGTAAAACATTATTGAGACTGGTGTGTGAAGATTGACACTAGAGCATTTCCCACTCTCCACATCTGAAAATTCAAAAAATGATTAATCTGTCGTACAATTCATTGATTATATAATAATTTCTTCAATGGATTTTTTCCATATTTTGAAGGGCAGAGCGGTAGTTGAAATATTCATCAATATTCGAAATCCTTCAAATGATATTTTTTAGCATTAGATTGAAAGGTGTATTAGGCTCAAAACAATTGATATCGAAACAGCTGATGGCTATTATAGTCTCATGTGCGCGAATATGTTTATATTCATTGTGATTAGAGAAAAACTTCACAGAAATGCCTAGACTGTTATGAACTTTGACCAAAAAAATATCAACGTAGGAACAAATCTCTTAATATTGAGAAAAAATAATGGCTTTCGTGATACAGATTTTGTTGAAATATAGAATGCTCCCTTACAGATCGAAACAATTCTCTAAAGAATAAATTTGTTTTCTCACAATCTGTAGGAGAATAGCTTACCCCCACTAATAATCCATGGTTCACCAATTTGAATCCACAGTTGCTGAATTTGGAAGAACTACTTGCATTCATAAGCATAATTAAAAATGTGCGTCTATTCTGTTGGTTCCAGTCTTCCCAGTGACATTTGCATAGATTCCAAAAGGTTTTTTCTACCTGAAAGCACCATCACTCAATATCATGTGGTGAATGAGAGATCCGAAAGACATTAAGAAACCAAAACAAAATCCGGAACTGGAAAAATTAGAAATAATTAATGAACCTCATCTATCAATCGCTGTCCAAATGAGCACAACATAAGTAGAATGATTAACCAGTCCGCTAGGATAGCATACATCCTGAAGTTGCTGGCAGGACTGATTTCCTATAAAATGGAAAAAACACATTGCATGAAACACGCTAAAACAAATGTGTTCTCTTACCATTTTAATGAAATAAAAGCTGGACACGAAACATGTCAATCCAAATGAGCACAAAAGTGCAATTAGGTGGAGAGAAAACTTGTCTCCTTTCTTGATAACCCTGAAAAATGAATAATTGTTCACAGTTCTGTGAAACTCGACGAATTCTGAAGGAGTTGAAAATGTCATAGAGTTTGTGGTCTCATCTGCAAGTAGATCAAAGACCATACGTGCGGATCATTTCGTACGGATTCGCCGTGAAAAATGACCCCGTACTTGTATTAGAAGTTTTAGATTTTGTTCATCCATCGTTTCGCTCTTCTTCTAACTATAGTCTCCCTCATCAAAGATTCCTTCGAGTGTGCCCAAAGGTCAGAGCCTTGTGCGGGCAAGGGTTGGGTAATTATTCTGGATGCCTAAGCGCTCTGGTGTGTCTTACGGTAGCGCATTTTTCGCTATTTCACCTACAAGAAAACTCATAGTGCAACCAGGTCGGTAGGCGAATTCAATCCAGATTACCCACCTACCAGTATTGGTATCCAGGCAATTAACAATGGCCTAGCCTATTGCACCGAACCGACCAGAAGAATTCTGCCCTTACCGCGGATTGAACCAGCGGTGAAAGAGCCAAATTGAACACAAGGACCGCTTCTTAGATCGCTTGGCCACACCGACCGATGAAGTTTGAGAATTGAGAACCTACAGAACGGATGATAATTTGAGTGATTACATGAAAAACATTAAGAATGTATAGGAGCATACAAGTAAACACATGGTTCTTGATCCAACCATTATATTGGTCAAACCGGGAGATCTTTCACCAAGAAAAAAATGACTTGGGAGCATTTATTCGAATGAAGAAGCCAATTAATCTTCTGACAGAGGAAGATTATTTCAATCTTGTTTGTGTGAAGTATTGTATTTCAAAAAGAAAGGTCTGAAAGGTATTCTTAATACTCACTCATGGATGTGCACTTGCATTTTGACACAAATCTTCAACTGTCTAGCTATTCTCTCTTGGTATCTGACGTCGTTGATGTGATAGCCTTTTCTGCATCCGAATTTAATAATATATGCATTCAACAGCCGACACTGGAAAATTCCGTGGGCTAAAGCATACATGGGAAAGTTGACGTAAGTCATCGTAGACATGCCGGTGAATACCATCATCACTGCAGTGAAGACATAAATAGGAGATCTGAACCAAATCGAGTAATTCCGAATGACATATGCCGGATATACCCACTGGGCCTCATCTCCCACGAAAGGAGTGAAAAGGACAGCGGTACATGTTACCATGAAAGTGATGATGAGGCAGGAGCTGATAATGTACTTGCTTTCCCGTGACATTTGTTTGAACATTTTTTCTCCAGCTGATTTCAAAGATAGACCATTTCTATGCAAATATGGAGAGCATTCCACGTAATTATTGTAAAAGAAGGGATTCGCCAGAAATAAGGTGCCATACTGAAATAAACATACCAAATCACACACGAAATAGTTATCGTTAATGGTAAATTGTCAAATATAGAGGCCTCCAAGCATCTCTAGTTGCATGTTACTTCTCACAATTCACCATAGGCGAATGTTTCCTGCAGGCGCTTGCAGCTGACTCACATCTCATAAGGTAAAACTTTTTCTGCAATAATCATCAACTACTAAAGACAAACGAAGGGTCGGAGCAAATTGTATGGAATTCCTGTGCGTTGACCTAAACCCGGAAAATCGTAATCTCAAATCCATCCAACATCCTTATTTTAGGTCAATGACGTCGATAACAGGGGTGCACATGTACAGTCAACCCCCAACAACACCCCCGGTTTATTTAAACCAGGGGTGCTATATACTTGACTTTCACAAATTTGGCACCAACCTTTCACAAAGTGCTAATCGTTAACATGTTAGACTTCTTAGAGAGTGAGATACGATTTCCTTTTTCAAGCCATTTTTTGTCTTGCCAAATTTCTTTCTTGTCTCAGATCTTGTTTTGATGTCCTTGGCAGTATTCGGGTCATACGGGCCGCTTTTGTAGCTGATTCCACTATTGCTATCTAGGAAAAGGTTAGACCTACAAGGTCGATTGATTGGACAAAAGTTCCTTGTTTTGGGGAACTAAAATGACAGCGTCTCAAATCAAGAATATCAATGGTTGTTTTCAAAATACCAAAGAGTAGAATTGCCGAAACTTTTCATAGATATCAATTACCTTAACACCAAACTGATATTTTTGCACTCGACGCGCGTTTCGCTAACAAGGTAAGGTTAGGTTGGTATCAATTTTTTTCTCCTAAAGGTGCTTACTTTGTTAGCGAAACGCATGTGAAGTGCAAAAATATCAGTTTGGTGTCAGGGTAATTATTTATCTCTAGAAGAAGTTTCAACTTTTACACCAAAGGTTACAATCTCATAGTTCATTATAATTGTCTAGTTTCGTTTTCATATTTGTTATAATCTGATATCAACAAACTTCCAAAGCGACGTTTCGTTCATAAGATTTCACCATCAACTTGATTTTTCACATTCGGGCCTCTAGTTTTATTCATCGATTTTTATAGCTATTGTTTGATGATTGAAAGTATCTTGACGATAATTTCTTCTCTTTGTTACTTGGTATATTATATTTTCTTTCGATTTGGGGAGTTTATTATAGCTTTGAATTCGAGACCCAAAAAATGTTGTTCCCTAGTTTTGAGGTAGCTCTGGTCGTGAATTGTATGACCATACAGTGACGATGAGAAAGACGTGTATTGTATTTCTATTTGAATTTGTTATGGCAGTGGCTACCAAAATCGATGAAAAAACTAGGAGATCGTATTGAAAAAAACTTATTATTGAAATATAATTGACATAAAGTTGCATTGAAAATTGTTGTATATCAGATTATAACAAAAATAAAACAGTATTGAACGTTCAGCTGAGTTCCTTTATATATTTCGAAATGGAAGATATATAAAAAATCGAGCTCATTCGAATACGAAAAATGAAAAATGATCATCCAATTTAACCGAATTTTTAGGTCATACCATTTCCAATATAGCAATAGTGGGGATCAGCTTAAAAACGGCCTGTTTATATGTATTCAGTGTAAACCAAAAAAAATATATTAGAATATGCCTCTTTCCAAAGTTCGAAACTCTAGCTTTCGAACGAAGGAATATCGCCAAATTTTCATTTTGGCTTTGAGTTTGGCATCGGTAGCTCAAATACATAAGTTTCATTTTCACAACAAGAGTTTTATTGCAGTCTGTATCCATAAGCTCTTTCCATAATGGTTTAATAAAAATGCTTGCACCTGAACATTCGAATTGAATCAGGCCAGACAACTTACCGCATGCATGAACATTTGGCATGGCAAAAATTTCCAAAGTTCATCTACTTTTCCTCTGTAAATGAGATGTAAGATGCCCAGGAGAACAGAGGATTCTGCAGAACCGGCCATATAATACGAAAATATCTTTAATAATTTTGAATGCCCTAAATAATTGGAGCCCGCACAATAATGCAGAAATATCAGAGGATCATCTGAAAAGAGCCATGGTTTCATTTTTTGTTGACAGACAAAATCGACAAACTCACCTTTTATGCCCACCTTGAACTTCATTTCACGTTGAGAACCCTTTTTAAACTCAGAACAGAACGAGATTATTGGGTGAAGTTGAAACGGAAAGGGGTATAAGTATAAATTGGACTGAAAATAAACGACGATTAATTTTGTTGATTTGGTCTGAATAATTGAGACGAATAAACAACAATCAAATCGATTCGAAATCTGAAATGAGTATCCAAAATTCGTGTAAGTTCACGGTACTAGCTAACAATAATTAAATTGACAAAATGGTTAAGGCTTTCACGGCCGAGGTTATTAGTATAACTACTTCGGGCTTGAAGGCCGTCGTTTTTTGGAATTTCTTGCTGACGTTTCGCTGGCGCGAGTGGCCAGCTTCTTCAGAGGTTTACTCATCTCCGATGACTAAACGTTTCGATTTCTCAAGGCGTATTTATATTGATGCAGGTAGTCTGGAGTTTTAATTACTTCTGTAGGGTTCGGGGAATAATCATCATTATTAGTTGCCGCACTACCTGTTGTGATATTATTAGTTATTCCTGATTTCCTCGGAATGGGATTCCAAATTTTGTTTAGATTCAAAGCTTCTTCCTTTCTGTTAAAATTGTCCGCATGTTTTTGGATCTCTATTGCCTCCTGTACCAGTCGGCTATGGTAACTCTGGTTGGGGGCAATCAGTTTTGCATTTTCGAACAGAATCCTGTGGTCACCCTCACTCAGTGCGTGTTCCGCCACCGCCGATTTGTCGGTTTGCCCCAGCCTGCAGTTCCTTTGATGCTCTTTGAGCCTTGTACCCATGGATCTTTTCGTGGTACCGATGTAAACCTTCCCACAGGTGCACGGTATGCGATAAACCCCTGCCGCTGACAGTGGGTCTCTTTTGTCTTTAGCCGACCTGAGGCTTTGTTGGATCTTCTTGGTCGGCTTGAAAACCGTTTTTATGTTGTATTTCCCCAAGAGTTTTCCAATTCTGTCAGTGACCCTCGGGATATATGGCAGATATGCATTCGCAACTACCTGAGAGTCCTCCCTGTTATGAACCGTGGGACTCTTCGGTTTCATGGCCCTGTTGATCTCAGATATACTGTGTCCATTTGACCTCAAGGTCACTTGAAGATGTTCCAGTTCCCGCTCTTGATGTTCTGGTTCACAAATTCTTCGAGCACGTTCAGTTAGGGTAGATATGACTCCTCTCTTTTGACTGGGATGGTGGTTCGTGCAGGTACCTATCCGTGTGCGTGGGTTTTCGGTATACTTTGTGGGTTAGTCTAGTGCCACATCGTTCAATCAGAACATCTAAGAATGCTATCTGCTGGTTCTGTTCGGTTTCCATGGTGAATTTGATGCTGGGGTGTTGAGCGTTCAGGTGGTCCAGAAAAAGGTTCAGAGCGTCCCTTCCATGTTTCCAGACGACGAAGGTGTCATCCACGTAACGTAGCCACAAGGTCGGCTTCAAATCAAAGGCGTCGATTGCCTTCTCTTCAAAACGTTCCATGGAGAAGTTGGCTGTCACTGGGCTCAGTGGACTTTCCATCGCCACTCCATCCAATTGTTCATTGTTAAATTGTAGTGATAAATATTCAATATCGACGTGAGTTGTTGATTTCTCCTTATTCGAAATTCCTTTAGTACCAGTTTCTTTCTTTTTCTCAAAAAAAAAAAATTTCCATCAAATTATGAGGGGTATCGCTTAAGATTCCAAATATGAAGTCTCAACATCACGGTGAACCTCGAAATGAATGTCAACAATCATGAAAAATGATATATCACAATCGAGACAAATCAAGTGATAGAACTTCATCAAAACTTATACAAAGTTTGACACAAATGACGCATGTTATTATTGATCGGTAAAATTTGAACCTTCGTCGTGAAAGTAGAAACTGTTAATAGTGATCAATTACACCAACACCAAGTTGGAATTATATAGCTATCCAAATATTTTTAGCAGATTATTTCCCTCAATGCGAATGAACGATGAAAAAGTTGAAGGCCATACTGCTTTCACAAAGTTTCAGAGCGATTAAATGCACAAAACCTTTTAACTGATTAAACTGATCAAAATTAATCGGGCATTTTGCTAACCTTTCAGGTACCATGTCGGTACTATATTGTTTCCGTGTTCGATTCTGATATTTCTTGTGTTTATATGTATTCTGGAAATAATCTCAACATATATCTCTCCCTCACCAAGCTCAATCGACCAAAATGCGTGCATTTCCATAATTTTCAGAAATCTGCCTAACGCTTTCATGTATAATGAATTAAAATAAAATCCCTCGACCTGCGGTCTAGTGATTTTATCAAATTATCATAAACTCGAGTCATTTGCTAAGCAGAATTCAGAAAATCATTCAAGTGCAGCACACATTTCAACCGATTGAACTTGGTGCACTCGGGATATAACCCCTGAGAAAATTGATACTCACCTTGAAACTAGAGTTACTGATATTCATTACAGAGAGAAGAAATGAGGGTTGATCGGCAAATTTTCATTCCGTGGACTTTTCGATATCAAACTATTTATCAAACTGAAAGAAATCAGTCTTCTGTTACTATTCAAAGTATTACTATAGCAGGTACTTCTACACCTTAGAATGTATTGAAAAGTTTCTTGTCATGCACATCATTGATAAGTCCCAGATTGCTTTCACTGATCCTATAATCTCCATCCATAACATGTTGAGCAATACGCTATAAGGTAGAACACGATTAAATTTTCACAGAATTTATTATCTTTGCGACATGTTTCGATACACTGTATCTTTTTCAAGTTGAAGGCTAGACTGCTTTTACAGCGATTATTTCCCTCAATGCGAATAAACGATGAAACAGTTGCTTTTACAGAGTTTTACAGCGATTAAATGCACTAGACCTTTTAACCGATTAAAATGTTCGAAATAAACCGGGCGTTTGGATCACTTTTCAGGTACTATCTCTGATACTATATTGTTCTTGTGTTCGATTTTGATGTTTTCTGAGTTTACATGTTTTCTGGAAATAATCTTAACATATATCCCCCTTCACCAAGTTCAATCCACCAAATTGCGTGCATTTCCATGATTTTCAAAATTTTGCTTTCAAGCAAATGCTTTCGTGTATAATAATTAAAAAAAAACCTCTCGACCTGCGGTCTCGGGATTTTATCAAATTATCATACACTCAAGTCATTTGCTAAGCAAAATTTCGAGAATCATGGAAGTGCAGCACACATTTTAACCGAATAAACTTGGTGCACTCGGGATATAACCCCCGATTAAATGCATTAGACATTAGACCTTTCAACCGATTGAACTGACCAAAATAATCCGGGCGTTTGGCTCACTTTTTAGGTACTATCTCGGGTAATACATGTTTTATAATATATTCGCTTGAAAAAGATACACTGTATCGAAACATGTCGCGAAGACAATAAATTCTGTGGAAATTTAATCGTGTTGAGCAATAGTAGAATTTACATTTTGGTGTAGTGAATGTAGACAATTGTTCTTGAAACGATATTTCATAAGCTAAGTTCGTTTATTCATGGATTGAGTAGAGCGAGTGGAGACTGAGCAGGGATCAGCTGATTACTGAGCGCAATAAGATCTAAAAACGAACGAGTTTTGAGCTTTCGGAGCGTGCAACATAACCTGATAACCATGTTATCTTTTTCGAGCAATATTAGTAATTTGTGCTCGAGTGTTCATGAATTTTCCTTTGATCTACATTCGCCATGCAGATTATTCATATGAAGAACTTGTTGAATGAGAATGTAGGTAAGTAGGTTGAATTTTTATGTTTTCTTTACAATTATGTGTTTATTGGTATGAGATGAGGTTGATTGAAGATATGGGAACTTTCACTTTCAGACTTGGTATGGCATTCCATTCACCAATAAAGTGTATATCAACATTTATAAGCTGCAATGTTGCTAGTCCATTGTATCTCCTTGGGAAGATACTAAAGAAATTTGAATAACATTTTGAAATTTCAATATTTTCGGGATGCAATGTTTGTTGGAGTGGTACGGCTTGTGGAAAGGCAGAAAGGAATTTTCACATCGAAATATCATAGGTGGAAAATAATAAAGTAGCTGAATACTAAATGAAGACATCTTGATAATTCAGAAATTTGTGAAATTTGTTTCATTCAACTAAATTATACAGAAATGACCATGGTCAGTGGGAGATTGGCGTGCCCCACACCAAGGGTCTACGTTTGAGAAAAAAGTAGGGTTCTAAATGTTCTATGTGCAAATTATAAATAATTATACCGGGTAAAAGGTTATCACAATCCATGTAGTTAGTAGGCACATGAGCATAAACTTATAGGCAAAAAAAATATTATTTTCGTTCAATTATAATATTTGCGATTGTTCTCACGAGATGTTCGAGTACATGAGCTATTTCAGCGAGAATAAATCTCTGAATACAGATATGAGAAAATTCCCGTGCAGAAAACTTCTGGATATAATTTGAGGAAGTCATTTTCAACTGTTTATGTTCCAAGTCGATGCATAAAGAATACAAAAGTAATCCATGATTGATTAGCAAACACAATAATTTGAAAATAATGATAACACCCTTCAATCAGAATGTAAAAAAGCTAAGCCGAATGAGGAATTTTTTAAGAATGCAATCAGCATCATAAGTATCAATATCCATGCTACATTGCCATTGCTACATACAGGGTGCAGAGTTCCATTGTTCTTACCGATTACATGTTATTCTTCAGTGAAATCAGGCAGAATATCATTGAATTAGCCATCAGGATTCACAAAATCATTAAAGTGATTATGGAATGTTCGGAAGTTATATTCCTCAAATGCAAGACCTGAAGAAGACCAGATCATTTAACTCTCACAATAGAACAATTGATCAATCTACCGATTTGGATTCCTCATTTTATGGATTTCGTGATGGTATGATCGCTCAGACTACTGAATTCCAGGAACGTGATTCAGGTTAACATTTTTTCCAAAATTCAATTAAGTGTATATGTAATTTTGATTTTTATTTGAGGTTGGACTTGTGGAAGAAGCGTGTTTCTGGAGGTGAATATCAATAAATTCAGCCCGCTCAGTAGATGTTCATATGTGAAGCTACCTCTTATCGAGCGGAAGAAAGCCATAGTGAATGTTTGCAATGGAGATCAACACTGTTTGCGTGGGCTATCACTTCAGCGTTACATCCTGCAGTCGATAGAATGTCAGAAGTTTCATCACATTTCAATATTGTCATAGATGTCACAGGTATAAATTCTCCAGTAAGTTGAAGGATATTGAAAAATTTGAAGTCAAGAATGATATTACAGTTAATGTTAATTACCACAGATGATTTTGGTTGTGGTGGTGGTGATTAGTTTCAAGTCAACTGTCCGCCCTTGAACATAAAAAATAATTTTGTGATGAATGTTTATTATATTCTTCTCATGAGCAATTACTACGACGTCATAATATTAATGATTGTAATCGTCTGAGTACTACAACATCATCAACCAATTCTAAAATCAATAAATTTGGGAAAATGATGTGATGCTGTGCATTGGAATTGAAATTCAGGTTAGTATTCGCACCCTGTATGAGAGCTTCATTCAAACGTATGGGAATTTCATTTGAGATTTTTCTGTCACGAAATATTCATGAATGAACAATATTGCTAGGTCCAGGCGAAGAAATAAGATAATCGGTAGACTAAACAAACATTCTCTCAGAATCAGCCCAACGAATGGTTCCATTCATCCAGCGTGGGCGAGCTTGCATGAAAAAAAATGCAATTTTTGCATAATCTGCAAAAATGACGGGCGTTGGCTCGAATTTAGAGTGGACGAAAAAGTCGCTCTTAGAGTAGTTGATCCGGAGACATAACAAGAACAAGAAAAAGTTCGAGGAAAAAAAAACTCGCGAACCCGAGGGGAAGGCCTTTCAAGGTTTGTCCCCTGCCAAAATTATGGGGACGCGTTTCATTACGAGAATCTAATTACGGTCGGAAAAATCAGGAAAATAAATAATATCAAATTGATTCGTGTGCAAAGTGCCATATTTTGGAGAAACCAAGAAATCTATGGAATGGAGTCAGCCATGCAAGATAGACAGAAGACTTGGTATCTCAACTTTGATGTGTGTTGACGCAAATAACCATTTTATTCACTTTTGGGAAGAGAAACCATCATTAATTTTATATCTGTTGTTTCAATCACAAGTTGAGAAATCTTTCTGACTTTCTCTGACATCGAGTAGTTATTGAGATGGGCCGTAGGGCGGCCTATAATATACGTTCAGCCAGTAGGGCGAATTTAGAGGCATTTGTAGATATAAGTACATAAAATTTTTGTTTTCACTGCATATTTCTTTTGTTATATATACTTTTTTCCAATCTATTTTGTAAGTTTCTATTTTCATTTCGTTGCTAATATATTGCTTAAAGTTATCAGATGATTTCTTTTTCATACAAGCCGCCCTATTTTCAGATTTCAGAGTATACGAGGAAGCAGAAATTAAACCCTAGGTTCCTCACTAAAGACCCTTTCTTCGTGCAGAGGGCCAAATTCATGTTTCTTTCGGACATAGCCTTAAACATTCGAAAATTTGAAGTGGAGAAATCTACGTCTGGTGCCGTTAACGAAAATAATAACCTTTTGCCATTATTACAAGTGACGTGCGGAATGATTTTATTTGTTTTGATTCGTTTTAGTGGACACGAGGTTCATGTAAAGCGAAGGAAAATATAAGGAAGGTCATACAGAATAACAATAACTCTCGCAGTCGTTACATCTAGTGATCTAGCGTTGGGATTATTTTTGCTGAAGTGTGAACTTGTTGAGAAGTGTTGATAATCAAGTGATGATGTTTAAATAAAAAATGATACCCTTCCAGCAATTACCACACTAGTAACAGAGCGGTGGGATTGTAAATTGTAAAGTTGTCTATTCTGTAAACATAAACTGATACAGATAGGTTGAAATAGAGGTACGGTGTTGAAAAGGAAATATTGAGGAGCTATTGTGGGTACCTAGAAGAGCAATAGAAGTAAAACAACAATTACAAACCCTAACGTTCGTTACATCTGGTGACAGCGGTGCGATTTTCGTGAAAGCTTAGGGTTGAAATTTCATTATTTTGAGTAGAATTCTTGTTACAATTCAGGATGACAAATATCACTAAATTTGGTGGAAAAATAGGTATATATGAAGAACGAAGATACGTTCAACTCGGTTACAGAATTTTTCAGGCAGTTTGAAGTAGTATAAGTTTAAAGTGCACTAGGATTTTTGTTGGAAAGAGATCAATATCGGATAGAGAATTTGAGTCAATAAGTAGCGTTCCATCGGAACATATTCGAGCGAATTCAGTTTGTTGAATTTTTTGAGATACATATGAAAATGGGATTCGATATTCTCTCGACTAATTCAGCGTGAAGGAGGAACTATTGAGTAATTTGAAAATTGAGTTAATTCAGTAAATAGGTATTCAGTAGTACGAAAAATTGGATAGGTATTTCTATTTTGAAGATCATTGTAGAGAAGAATATTGTTTACCGGAAAGTTGTGTGACACTCAGGGGTTGTGGGGGAAGTGAATATAACTACAGAGTGGATTGATAATAATTTTTTCTTAGTGCCTATGAAGTTGATTCGAAGTGTTTCATTCAGTTTGGAAGTAAACAATTACAGAATGAAGTTTCTATAATTTTTGATGGTCTGTCCTTCTATACTTGTATAGATTCCAATTCTTTCAGATTGTGACAAGAAAATAATGACATTCAAACGGTGAATAATCAATCAAGTAATCCAAATGTTGATATTTCCCTCAATCCTCGTGAAACATAACGGAAATCAATGACGTATGAACGCATTAATCAAAACTATATTGTGAAACATTTCAACCTCCACGCAGGCGAATGGAATCAAACATAAACGAAACGAATGTCAAGATCAAAATTTTTATCAGAAACTTAAACAAATTTCAAGTGATATACTATCCGAGTATAAACACAAAATCGTTTTCCACTCTATATCTGAAAATCATAATATACACTACACTAAAACTGAACTATTTTCGACGATGCGTTTGCCACTTCTATTACGAAAAGTAGCAACTTGGATTCTTCAAATGAAACACCCGGTATATGATACTATTTTTGGAATCTAAAACAATAAGCTGACAACTTTTCTCGACATGTCCCTATACCTATCTGTTACCGTTTTCGAAATATGAATTATTTTCAATTTCTTTCTTCGGATATCATGAATTAAAAATGCTGATATCTTCGAGTAGAGAAATACTGTGGTATCGAAATTCGGTTTGGAGTTAGATGATACCTACTTGGAGGCTTCCCACACTTCAGCCCAATGTTTTTGCTTGACCTGACGCGGTTTAGTGGACCCCAATATGTGAAAATCTCACAGGCAATTGTATATTATTTATTTTAATCAAGTATCGGCCACTCCCATTCAATTTTTGAAACTTCTGAAGTGACGAAAATATCTATATTGATAGGAGAATGTCACAACGTTAATGTTTAATAGTAATAATCATGGCCTGCTCACAATATACTGAATTACCATTCTGAAGGGACATTTTCACAAATAATTACGCATAAGTCCAAAAATAGATCAGTTAGGTATACGCGCATGATATACACAGAAAAAAAATTCAACAGATTCCTGAATTATCAATATTATACAGGGTATTCTTTTTGAAATCATCAAGCCTCAGTCACTTTCTCAAGCAAACGAAAAATTGTATTTTTTACCACCCTGGATTGAAGTTACGGAGATTGAGCTGAAGTGTGGGAATCACTTAACTCCAGATCTGATTTCTATACCATAGTATTTATCAACTATCAGCATTTTCAGAGGCCATGATTTCCGAAGAAAAAATTGAAATTTATTCATATTTAGAAAACGGTAACAGCTAGGTGTACGAGGAGTATAAAAAAAAGGGTCGTTTTACTGTTACTAATTCCAAAAATAAAAGTGCTAATACTTTCTTATAGAAGTGGCAACACAGAATTGCCGAAAATATTTTAGTTGGGTAGAGAATTTCCGAATATGCTCTCTATTGAATTCTCAAAGAGATCCGTTGTCTGGTTGACCAGAATTTTTTTGCTCATTTCACTTCCTGTGGAACACATGCGTTTTCAATTTCCTTACTGAACAGACTGTGGATTAGAAAAATTCTACAAAAACCAAAATACTTCAGGTAACAACAATATGGAAATGACTTGCCAGTATCCTCATATTCGAGGAGAGAGAATCGTTTTGAGTGAGTAGTTTTCGGCTTTTTCTCCTCGAAGTCAATGCAGAAAAATACAAATATTTGCCATTTTGCTGAACATTCTTGGTTGCCGAAGCGCTCTTGGGCGTAGCGCATTCGCTATATCAACTGTAGGGAAACCCAGAAAAACCTACAGTACTACCACGTACTACCAGGTCGGTTGGTGTATTCAATCCAGATATCTCACCTTCCAGTATTGGTATTCATGCACGCAACAATGGGGATGACATGACGGCTGCAAAACTGTACCACTAGGAGCGCCACCACTGCATGTACCTTTGACAGCCTCTCAAGTCAAATGACAACAATTCAAAACATTAAACGTACCTTCTTTGCAATAATTAGGAATATAAAGATTTGAAATCGACATAAAATGGTCTTATGTAGTGCATTCGGATGTAAAAATGTAGGTACGCATTTATTTCCTAAAGAAACAAAACTGAAAAAGCAGTGGGAAGTAGCCCTGAAAAGAAAGAGCTTTCAGGCTTCTGAACTCTCTAGATTATGCTCCAGTCACTTACAAAAGAACGTAGCAGGGCTAGTAGATGGTTATTATGATGATTTTTAACGAAACACCTATGTAATCAGTTTGAATTTTTTACCTTTCACTCAGATATTTTTTTTTCGAGGGATCCACCACGTTCCCTCAACAAACTTTTCAGTTCTGATACAGACAAACATCCTTATCTATCGGTTGGAAAAAACATCGTTATGATTTTTAAGTATCTTTTGAAAATATTCATTAAAATAAAAATAAAACATAACCTGCAAAATCACTCGTTAGGCACATGCAGTCGTGCTGCCACCTACTAAAAGCTTTGGGTCATCTTCCCCATGCCTATTGCGTTGAACTGGACAGAAAAATTGAATATAGGGACCGCGGCGTAGACCGATAGGCCACACCGACCGACGGCCTAAGTCCTAGCATCCAAGAATTAGCAACACCCTCTGTACATCATTCAAAGAGGTTTGGTTCATCCATAAAAAGGAGAAGATAATCTGACTGAAACAGCTACTTCCCTGCCTATGTGGCGCTGAATCAATTGGCGTTATTTGTTCAATTTATATACCAAGCATTTGAAAGTAGGAATGAAACAGATAACATTCATAGGATATTTCTACACGAAAAAAGAGTAGGTTGCATAATTCCATTCATCGAGATGACATTACATTCTCAAACCCATACACGTTCGTTTAGACTTTAGATCAAAGGGAATGACAGGTCTGTGTTGTTATTTATATTTTTTTGGTCACTTACACTTCCATCTATTGTAAGCTGTTCCAACAGAGACATGGTAACAAGAAGCGTACTTCAGGAGCTTGCACTTTCCACCATTGAAGCATCGGTTCCTGAACAAACAAATTGAATTCAAAATGAAAACAATAAATATTAATCAAAACGTTTATTTTCTTGACATTCAATACCAAAAACAATATAAAGGAAGTGAGAAATGACTACAAACGAGTATTATTATATCTATAATAATAATCAAGGTTTACAAATGGAAATGTAACAAGATGGAAAGAGATAATATAATTAACCATGGAAAACGGACACCTATCGGAATTTGTATCCAAAGATCGACACGAAAGCATTTCCAATCCTCCACATCTGGAAAAATAAAGGCTTTGTGTTTGAAAGGACAGTTACATATTTTTCGTTTTTGTTCAGCCATT
Organism: Zygogramma bicolorata; assembly: GCA_032362365.1. Lineage (NCBI taxonomy): Eukaryota > Metazoa > Arthropoda > Insecta > Coleoptera > Chrysomelidae > Zygogramma > Zygogramma bicolorata. The sequence goes on from JAVJAQ010002960.1 coordinate 567,895, forward strand.
CGAAATATCGTTAAATCTGGGGGAAATATACTAGCAATATGACCATTCAAAGAAACGAACGCAACTGTAATGACTCACTATGTGATTCACTAGCACCGTCGATATCGAATTGTATAAGTAATAAGTGAATAGTTAGTCTTGAAATGAAACGGAAACAGTGATGATCATGTCTTATTTCAGTAGTATTGAAATCGATCATTTCTGGAAAGTTTATAGAGCAGCGGTGGGATGGAACTCCCTCTACCGAGTGCATATTATTCGTTGTTCATTGCTACTAATCAACGTATAAATTAGTCAAACGGTTTTGTCATTTTTGTTCCAGTGGCGTAACTAAGGTAACCCAAGCCCCTTGGCAAACACAGGCTATACGCCCCCCCACCCTATAAATATATATATATATATATATATTTACATTTATGGTAAAATTCCGTTAATCGGGCTACGCCTCAAATATGAAAAATTATATATATATATATATATATATATATATATATATATATATATATATATATATATATATATATATATATATATATACATTTATATATGGTAAAATTCCGTTAATCGGGCTACGCCTCAAATATGAAAAAATTTTGGTGGAACTTACGTATTTTGGCCTCCTGAACAGAAAAGTCAAATGAAATTTTTGGGGCTCTCAACTCGTTTCGAAGACAGGAAATCGGGGTTTTACGCCAATGTTTGTTTCTCAGCCAATTCCGCTCGAAATTCCTCCTTTCTATCAGCAAAATTAACACATTCTATATCAACTTCTTCATCACTTTCCAACCGAATTATACGAATTTTTCCATTTTTACTACAAAACTCTAAAATTTCTATGACGATTTACATTATAGAGTTTTGTACTGAAAAATGCTCATAATGCGGTTATAAAGTAACGAAGAAGGTGGTATATAATGTGTATATTGTGCTGATAGAAAGGAGGAATCTCTAGCGGAATTGACTGAGAAACAAACATAGGCGTAAAACCCCGATTTCCTGTCTTTGAGGGGCCGTATCTCCGAAACGAGTTGGGAGCCTCAAAAATTTCATTTGACTTTTCAGGAGGCCAAAATACGTAAATTTCACCTAAAATTTTTCGTTTTCGATATATAGATTGGTAGTCTTTGCTGACCAGTCAGGATACAAGGAGAGAAGATATTGGGTGAAGCAGCAAGTAAAAAGTGTAATCTTTTTACACTGTATTTCCAATATTTCGACAGTGAATACTGTCATCTTCAGAGAAGCTACAAATATAACGTCCTTTGATAAAAATTCGGATTGAAATTTACGACAAATGACATATGACAAGAATTTGTAAATGTGAATACTCATGAAGTATGACAGATACAACAACTATTTGGCTGCTGCTTATGTGAACATTTAGCCAATTTACTGAACTCAGAGGAGTGACGTATTGCCAAATAGTTGTTGTATCAGTCATACGTCATACTTTATAAATATTCACATTTACAAATTCTTGTCATATGTCTTTTCGTCATATCTCGAAAATTTCAATTATTACCTCCACAAACACGCTGCGACTGACCGCACGTGGCGAAAATTAGTTCTTATAATATAATCAGTTAGAACTTAGACTACTTAAATTTCTTTAATGAGTACCAACACATTCCTCCTGTTTTTTTTAATTGTCAATTGTGTACCTCTATCTCTATCTATATGACATTCATCAGGTTTACTCATTTCAGATATTATTTTTTGTTATTGAATGCCTTTTGTTGCGCCCCCTCGTGCACTGCGCCCCTTGGCGCCGCCAAGGTTGCCAAGGCGTTATTTACGCCACTGTTTTGTTCACCTGAGTGTGTGGAACTGTGAGTACAAAACTTTGAACTAATTGAGGCTCGTCTACGATGATTATTGCCAAACTCTAAAGGTTTTAATTAACGTTAAAATAAGCAGGACGTATATATATATATATATATATATATATATATATATATATATATATATATATATATATATATATATATATATATATATATATATATATACAAGATGAATTTTTCTGGGTTTTTATCCGTTAGGTATTTTCTGATTTGTTCGACGTTTCGAATTCCATTTTGAATTCATTTTCAAGAACTGTGAGACGAATATCTGTCCATACCGTCCTGGTCAATCACTCCCCTTACGAAGCAACCAAGCAAGAGCTAGCAAAGACTTCAATTCAATTGAAGTCTTTGCTAGCTCTTGCTTGGTTGCTTCGTAAGGGGAGTGATTGACCAGGACGGTATGGACAGATATTCGTCTCACAGTTCTTGAAAATGAATTCAAAATGGAATTCGAAACGTCGAACAAATCAGAAAATACCTAACGGATAAAAACCCAGAAAAATTCATCTTGTATAACGAAGATCCGTGAAAACATCAATTTCTACATATATATATATATATATATATATATATATATATATATATATATATAAAGCGAAGGGTAGTCTTGACTGACTAGTTAAGGAGAAATACGGAATGTTGTTGGGGATGCAGTCAAATTACTGGGCTGTTGTTTAAAGAATACTCTTTGTTATCTGGTCGAGCTTTCGAGAATGTTTATTCCCTTTATCAAGACATCTACAAAATTTTAATCATTATAAAACAGTTGTAAAACATTAAGAAAATGTACTTACTAACGTGAGGTATATATATATATATATATATATATATATATATATATATATATATATATATATATATATATATATATATATATATATATATATATATATAATGAAAAGTGGTTCGTAACAAGTGACTATCATAAATATAGTATAAGTATAGAAAAGTTATTTTTCCTTCTCATTGTACATTACACATACATAAGCATACATCTTTCAATTTTGTGAAGAAAAAAAATGAATGATCAAATAATATAAAAATCTTCATTCTTTTTTTTTGTACTCATTTCAATATAATTTTATTTTATCATGAATAAATCATTGAAAACTCCTCAGAATCATTTGTTTCGATAATCAACGACGAAAGACAGTATGGAACAACAATGAAAACGGTTGAAAAATCGAAAAAAATTACAAAAATATGCGATTTCATTTGTTTAAACAATCAACGACACGTAAAATTCATTGTTCGTGGTAGTGGCAGGCGTGTTTCAATAATACAAATAGGAAAAACCCGGAAGATTGCTAATGAAACCGAATTGAAACGCAAAATCGGTTGCGCGGAGAGCGACTTTCAAACGCTGCTGCCGCCATGTTGTCCACTGTTTGGAGAAGGCAGCAGTGGTTTTTCTTACACAAAAAATGAAGACCTTTCAGAAATACTTTGGTTCTTTGAAGAGTCCGATGATTATAGAAACCCGGGTACGGAGGGGTCACTAATATCTCGGCAGCACCTGATAAGCCCCGTCAGGGGACTGGCAGCACTGCTTCTTCATATAAGTCCTACCTCTCCTCTACCTTGAGGAACAATCACGGAACGGGAGACTTATCATTACAGAAACAAAAAAAATATTTTTTTTTGTTAATTTTTTTCTAAGGCGTTGTCCCATTTTGAACATGGAGGCAGGGCCATTTTGTGTTCTCCTATTGATGAACTGACGAATTATATACAGGCTGATTCACGGTGGATGGCACATTAGACGTTTCTGGTGAACCAGACAACGGATCACTTTGAAAATTTAATGGAGGGCATATTCGGACATTCTCTAGCCAACTAAAATATTTTCGACAATGCGGTGTTGCCGCTTCTATTAGAAAGCAGTAGCAACTTTGATTTTTCAAATAGAACACTCTGTATATAATATTATTTTTGGAATCTCCAACAATTGCCCGACAACTTTTCTTGATATTTCCCTATACCTATCTGTTACCGTTTTCGAAATAAAAATTAATTTCAATTTTTTTCTTCGAAAATCATGACTTCTAAAAATGCCGATATCTTTTAGTTAAGAAGTACTATGATATCGAAATTTGGTTTGGAGTTAGGTGATACTTGGACACTTCCCACACGTCAGCCTAATCTCCGTTACTTCAATACAGGGTGGTAAAAAAATACAGTTTTTTCGTTTGCTTGAAAAAGTTGCTGAAATTTGATTATTTTAAATGGAACACCCTGTATATTATTGAAAATTCGGAAAGCTGCTGAAATTTGCTTTCTTTCTATGTATATCATACCTATACCTAACTAGTCAAGTTTCGGACTTATGAACATTTATTTGTGAAAATGTCCCTTCAGAATGGTATTTCCATTCGGTATTTGGTAAGCAGGCCATGATTACTATTTGACAGTAGCGTTGTGACATTCTCCTAATAATATCGACATTTTCGTCACTTCAGAAGTTGCAAATACCTTCAAAACGATGGAACAAAACTATTCAAACGAAGTTCTTATGAATTTGTTTATTATTTTTGGACAGTGTGATAAAATTATCAGCAGAACATGTAGAAAGTTCAATGAAATGTATCCGAATCTACCGCCAATGAACCTCAAGAAATTTATACGAATTCAGAACAATTTCAATGCATTTGGATCAACTTTAAAAGCACCAAGAAACTTGCCTCGACCCGTAACTTTCGAAGACAACCAGATTAATGTCTTAGCATATTTTCACGCATTTCCCGAGTCATCGATAAGAAGTGCTGAAGAAGATTTGGGTATAAAATATTCATCGGTTCAAAGAATCTTGCGAAGACATAAAATGCATGATTATAAATTCACCAAAATTCAAGCAATGAAGCCTCAAGATCCTCAACAGAGAGTAGAATTTTGTGAAATGTTGTTGACACGCATTCAAGAAGATCCACTTTTTTTAAATAAAATTATTTGGACTGATGAATCGAAATTTTCGAGAGAAGGGATTTTCAATAGAAAAAATCGTCATTATTGGTCCAGTGAAAATCCTCACGTCACAAAAGAAGCCGGATTTCAAGAAAAATTTAGTTTTAATGTCTTCTGCATGTTGATGGACAACAAATTGAGGTACGTGATATACGAGGAGTCATTAACATCCAGAAGCTACCTGAATATTTTGGAGAATACTGTAGACAGTTTCGTGGATAATCTGCCACTCGAAGATTATCGAAACTGTTGGTACCAACTAGACGGAGCTCCTGCACATTGCACAAGAGAAGTGAGCGCAGAACTGGATAGACTATTTGACGATCGGTGGATGAGGCGCTTGGGACCATGGAATTGGCCAGCGAGATCACCCGATCTTAATCCATTAGATTTTTATTTGTGGGGAATGTTTAAAGAAAAAGTTTACAAAATACCCGTGCGTTCGAGAGATGAATTGTTAGAAAGGATTGCCCAAACATTTGAAGATTTGGATCCCAATGAAATCAGATCTGCCACCACGAAAGCAGTCAACACCCGCATTTTAAAGTGCTTGGAAGTGAACGGCCAGCGATTCGAACATATTTTGAAATATTCCACATGATTGTTTTACTTTTTTATAATTATTCATATCAATATTTCCAATTTCAAGTTTCTTGGTGCTTTTTTAAAGTTTATCCAAACATATTGAAATTGTTCTGAATTCGTATAAATTTCTTGAGGTTCATTGGCGGTAGATTCGGATACATTTCATTGAACTTTCTACATGTTCTGCTGATAATTTTGTCACACTGTCCAAAAATAATAAACAAATTCATAAGAACTTCGTTTGAATAGTTTTGTTCCATCGTTTTGAAGGTATTTGCAACTTCTGAAGTGACGAAAATGTCGATATTATTAGGAGAATGTCACAACGCTACTGTCAAATAGTAATCATGGCCTGCTTACCAAATACCGAATGGAAATACCATTCTGAAGGGACATTTTCACAAATAAATGTTCATAAGTCCGAAACTTGACTAGTTAGGTATAGGTATGATATACATAGAAAGAAAGCAAATTTCAGCAGCTTTCCGAGTTTTCAATAATATACAGGGTGTTCCATTTAAAATAATCAAATTTCAGCAACTTTTTCAAGCAAACGAAAAAACTGTATTTTTTTACCATCCTGTATTGAAGTAACGGAGATTGGGCTGACGTGTGGGAAGTGTCTAAGTATCACCTTACTCCAAACCAAATTTCGATATCATAGTACTTCTTAACTAAAAGATATCGGCATTTTTAGAAGTCATGATTTTCGAAGAAAAAAATTGAAATTATTTTTATTTCGAAAACGGTAACAGATAGGTATAGGGAAATATCAAGAAAAGTTGTCGGGCAATTGTTGGAGATTCCAAAAATAATATTATATACAGAGTGTTCCATTTGAAAAATCAAAGTTGCTACTGCTTTCTAATAGAAGCGGCAACACCGCATTGTCGAAAATATTTTAGTTGGCTAGAGAATGTCCGAATATGCCCTCCATTAAATTTTCAAAGTGATCCGTTGTCTGGTTTACCAGAAACGTCTAATGTGCCATCCACCGTGAATCAGCCTGTATATGACTCCTGGGAGCCCTATCATTATAGGTTTAGTGTCGTCGCCACTTAGACTACATTGCAGTGACTCACGAGTATGATCTGCCGTACACGTCGTAGATTCACCTGTTCGCTCCACTGTTACAAGCCCTACGCCACCACTCCCTCACGATAATGTGCAACGGTAAGAATCACTGGTAGAAAGACTCATCAAATATGAAGATTCGTCAAGACCGAAGTAAGGTTTTTGTCAAACCAAAGTGCATCCCAGAATTCAAACCAGGAAATTCTAACCTGAGTTGTACCAAGTGGATCGAGAAGATAGAACAACTGGGAAGAGTGAATTGTTGGAAGGAGCACACGAAAATATTTCACATGCAGAGCCGCCTAAGTGGATTAGCTCGGAAATGGTACGACAACTTGAGATCGTACGAGTTGAGTTGAGCTGGAATGAATGAAAACTCTCCTTCTGAAAATCGTTTCCAGAGCGCAAATATTACGCGACGTCTCTTGGGAAACTCCTCAACTGGCGGAAGTTGCCTTCGGAAGAATGGGAAGAGTACTATTTCGATAAGATGGATTTAGTTAACGCTTGCGAAATCAAACCAAAACATGCTGTTTCCTATCTCATTTATAGAATAACCAATCCAACAATTTATGTTGGAATGATAGCTGGACGCTATGATCACCTGATGCTCTCAACGCAGAAATTATTTCGTCTCTGAACCAAGAGGATATTCTTTCATACTGTGCACATCCTACCTAAAATCCCATACCGTCTAGGAAGCGATTCCACTCAGATGACCGATGAAAAGCTTAAAGAACGTTTAATAATTTTAGGAGTAACGCAACGGAAGAACAACGGCGTTACAATTGCAAACAACCTAAGCACCTTTCGAACATTTGTCCTAAACCTGAGCTGGAGTACTCCAAATGCAACGACGAATACTTCTTCGACTGCAGAATAAACGGAATGCCATCCAAGGCCTAAGTGGTTGTGGTGCTATGTTGATCAGAGAGGAACGAGCGCGCGAACTGAAATTGAAATACATGCCAGCTCTGTGACGATAACAGGGTACGGTGCATCAAAAGTTTCTGTTTTAGGGGAGACAGAGTTCACTATAGAACCAGATCATGCAGAGGCTGTTGTAAAGGCTCTTGTAGTAACAAATGCAGCTCAAGAGGTATCTGTTATGGTGGGTCAACCTTTCCTAAGCTTGCCACATGTTGCAATGATAGTGGCTGAGGGAAAAGTACGAATACTTATTTCAAGCGACGACAAAAACGAGGTGCTTCAGTCAGTTCCAAGGTAGATACCATTATGGGCCAAGGAGACCGTCATCGCCCCACCTAAGACTACTGGCCTGAGATCAGTGCAAAATCGAGAGCATTATATAGAAGAATGCATCACGCAAGGCGAAGATGGCTTTGTGTCCCCTACGAACATCTCTCAACAAGAAATTGAAGTGAGTAAGAAAAATATTTCAGAACGATGTGTACAGGGTTTCGAAGATAAGTCTTGTTATGCAATTGATAACAATCCAGTGGTGATAAATGACCAAAAACTGTTTAGCCAAACCGATTTGGTTCGTAATGAAAATCTCACGTCGGAGCAGGCAAAACATTTGCTTCATTTAATAAACAGGTTCAGATGTTGCTTTGTCTGACATACCGGGGTATTAGGAAAAATTGATCTACTTAAAACACCGGTCTTCGCATCCCGAGCGTGAACAGGATAAGAAGATGGTGGACGATTTGTTGGAGAACTGAAGAATTCGCAAATCGCAATCCCATATCCTATCCCTATATTGCTTGTTGAGAAGGAAAACAGAGAGCAGCGAATGTGTGTGGAATACAGAGCACTTAATTCGAAAACTGTCGAGGATAGGTGTCCTCACCCACACACAGATGATTTCCTAGAAAAACTCAAGGGGTGTAAGTTCTTCACTAGCCTGTGGCTACCATCAGTTAGCTATATAGGAGTCGTCAGTGGAAAAAACTGCTTTCGTAACACCTGATGGCCATTATGAGTACCTCAGGGTCCCCTTCGGCTTCTGCAATTCTCCAGCAATATTTCAACGCACTGACAATGGGTTTTTTCATCTACGCTATGGCGATCTTATCGTTTAAATGGACGAAATTTGTCAAATGGGCGCTTAACCTGGAAGAAGAAAAATAGAAGCTCTGGAAAAGTATCTATGTCCCACGGACATTAAAATGGTAAGACAATTTCTATGATTGGCAGGATACTAGAATATATATCCAAAACTTTGTATAGCCAGACCGTTAACTATGTTAACAAAAAAAGATGTAGTATCAGACCCAATTATAGCGTTCGAGACCCCGAAGGAAGAACTCATCACCAGACCATTACTCGCCGTTAACGATCCAAAACTGAGGACGGAAGTCCATACGGATGCATCAAAATGGGGATTCAGAGGGATCCTTTTACAAGAACACAATAGGAAACTGCGGCCAGTCATAATAGAGAAAGAGCCCGCGTCCGCCAGACCTCCGTTATTTTATAAAAGCTGAAAGTTTCTCTGCGTATTCTCCTAACACAGGTGAGAACGATCAGCGACTATGAAGTTTGGATGATAGTTACTTCTTCAGATACTAGGTAGCAAAGGCGTATAAAATAGTACCTCACTTTCGTCAAAGTATAAAGCTCAGCTTTTTCATATCTTCTTCGGAATGATATTAGAAATCACATCATCCATTGCCAGACACTTACTCTGGTTTCAACCCCCTCCAGACACCCCTCAACTTCATCAAATCATAATTATACTTACGTTTGACAGTATTTGAAGGGTTTTCGTGACGCCATCTTGCCTATAATGTCGATATTTCTGTTTACTTGTCAATGTAAGAGAAATTTATCTTTTCTGAAGGGTGAAGTAGGTGCAGATATCTATTTGTCAGTTTGATAAAATGGTTTGACTGAAATATTGGCAGAAAGATGATGAAGCTTCACAGGAGTGTTAACAATAGAAGTTTATACGGAAAATAATAGTTCAATCCTGAAAGTACTTATAAAAATATGAATGATCTAAGATATTGATGAAATTATTTCACATCTGTTGCTGAATTGCTTGCCATCTTTTGACGTTATGTATAAGTAATCAAGAAAATGTGCGCTTGAAGCTACGACATTCGTAAGAAATATATAAGAAAACACATGACTTGGATAAGCATCTTTGCTGTCTGTTTCCTGGCCAAGCAACCAAGATCCAAACTCCACAGTCGATTGTTTTCACCTTTGTTGGGGACTCGCGCAGATGGACTTTCAGCTTTTATAAAATAACGAAAGTCTGGCGATCGCCGGCTCTTAGGCTATAATGAAATATTCCAGTCAGACAAGCAAGGGGGAACAACGGTATCACTCGTACGAACTGGAAACCAGTGCCGTTATTAGCGTTCTGGAAAATTTTCGCATCTATTTGACAGGGATTACGTTCACAATAGTTACAGATTACAAAGCCGTGAAAACGACGTTCTGTGAAAGAGACATTGTACCTAGAATTGAAAAATGGTGGCTGGTGATATAAGAATATACATTAAGGATAGAATATCGTAGGATCGTAGGAATCCAACAGGTCAAACTCGTTATCAAATATTCGTGAATGAAGTACTATCAACAAAAACTGGGTATAACATGCACATATGATGGAGGAGAAATGCAAATATTCAATTGAAGTGTTGACAAAAGCTGCCCGTAGTCTACGAGGAACAACAAATTCACAAAGACTATTGTATCGATAAAAGTCGGTTGTATACAAAGTTTTCCGATGGCAAGAAGTGGGTTGTACCAGGAGCTGCATAACGGCAAGTTGTATTTCCAAGACGGAGTGGTACACCTATCGTTCGAAAAGACCTCATCGGCGATTTCCCAGTTAAATTCGATACGTTATACGTCGACCACTTGGGCCCTTTCGCAAAGTCGAAGAGAAAGAATCAATATCTCATTGTGATAGTGGACTCCTCTACCAAATTCGTGTTCATGAAGGCTGTGCCATCTACCAAGACTCAACCACTCATATCGTTTTAAAAAAGTATAGTGAATAATTACCAAGAAGACTTATAAGCGATAGGGGAAGTTGTTTTAGAAGCAAGGGATTCGAATAGTACTGCCGAGAACTCAATATCAAACACGTCCTGAATGCTAGCGCAACTCCCAGAGCGAATGGTCAGGTGAAACGATATAATAGAACGATTCTACCTCCGCTTTCCACATCAACGGAGGATGAGGAAAGATGGGATATGAACGTCTCAAATATGAGGACTGAATTCAACGAAAAATTCAGAGACGGGTAAGACGGCATATTATTTATTCTTCGGTTATAATCCGCGAGGAATAAAAAACGAGGTTATAGTTAACTTGATGACTTCAGATCCCCAAGGAGGTTGTAACTTAGATGAAACCAGAGCAAAAGCTCGAATTGACAAGAGGCAAAGATGCCAAAAGACAAAAAGAAGTAAAAAATTACTTCCGAAATATAGTGGACCATACGTTGTTGTTGAAGCATTTGTTTTCCTTCACTTGAATTGATGCATCAAACCCTTGTGTTTTACTGCTATCCATGTGGGATTTACTTTCAGCTGAGCGAGTATCTAGAGCAGACCTACCTATGTCGATTTAAATGTGCATTCGTGCCACCGCTTATTATTGAATTGTTGTTGTTTCTCAGGTGAATAGACCGCAGGGACGGGGACAATTGTAGCGTGTCCGACTGTTAAATCTGGAGAAATATACTAGCAATACGACTATTCGAAGAAACAAATGAAAATGACTCACTATGTGATTCACTAGCATCGTCGATATCGAGTTGTATAAGTAATAAGTGAATAATGGTTAGTCTTGAAATAAAACGGGAACAGTGAGGATACTGTTTTATTTCAGTAGTATGAAATAAGTTTATGATATAATGACTTTTATAAAGGAAAAACTACTATGTTCTTCAGTTTTTTTGTTTTATCGAAAGTAATAATAGTAATTACGTAACGGGGAGGATAAGTAGCGTATTACGCACGAACAAAAAATTGTGAGCACGGGGCAATTCGCTCCCACCATACTTGTGCGGCCATTTCTGGTGGTTTGGCACAAACTTCGTTATCACTCATTTTCAATGATCGATGGGACACTGAATGACAGCAAGTAGGTAAAACGATTGCTTTTTCATTCATAGATTGTGGTGTTAGTACGGTTCATGGCGCCTGGAACTTTCATGCTACACTTACGACATTCTGTACAGACCAGGAAAACAAAATCAAGTTGCTGATACGTTTTCAAGAGTGTGTAACTCTATTCATTTTGACAAGCTATTCTCACTTCACTGTGACCTGTGCCATCCTGGTGTGACTCGGATGATTCACTGGGTGCGAACTCACAATTTGCCATTTTCTGTTGAAGAAGTACGTACAATGACTGCATCTTGCTCTTCATGCAACTTTGTGAAATCTAAATTTTATAAAAACGACAATTGCTCTCTCATCAAGGCCACCCATCCGTCCGAACGAATCAGCATGGATTTCAAGGGTCCTCTTCCATCCAAATCTCGCAATAGGTACCCTTGTGAAAACATGTGTTCGTCAACTGTTATTGATTGTCTCATTGATTTGTTTTCTCTATTCGGTGTTCCTTCCTATGTTCACACGGACAGAGGCGCCTATTTCATATCCAAAGAAATCCAAGAATTTCTTCATACACGCGGTGTAGCAGCATCTATGTCTTCTCCTTATAATCCCCCCGGTAATGGACAAATAGAACGCGAAACTGAAACTATTTGGAGGACTATTACGCTTGCTCTCAAGCCAAGAAATTTATCACCTTCCGATTGGGAAGTGATGCTCCCAGATGCTCTCCATTCCATAAGATCTCTTCTATGCACTGCGACAAATGAAACTCCCCATGAGCGGATGTTCAAACTTAATAGAAGATCTGCTAACGGCTGCTCACTGCCATCCTGGTTGATTCCTACTACTAAAGTTCTCATGAAAAAGCACGTTCGACTGAGTAAGTACGACCCGTTGGTAGAAGAAGTAGAACTGATCGATGTTGATCCCAATTACGCTCAAGTCAGGCTGGAAGATGGAAGGGAGACAACTGTGTCTTTGAAACATTTGGCCTCTACGGGCGGAAGCAGCACGCAACCGGAATCTCAATCTATCTCGAATGATGAAGCAAACTCGAACCAAGACCAAGACTCGAAGAATATTTCAGAGGTTGAAGAATCTGGAAATCAATGTGATGAAACTATTTCAATGCCTTCTAAAGACAAAGACAGTGTTTCCTTTAAAGATTCTGTCTCCTCCGACTCATCCCCCGATTCTCCATCGACTTCTCAGTACAGCAACCGCAATCAATTGACTAGGCAACGTCGTTTACCAGAGAGGTTCAAGGAGTACGAAATGAATTATTAATGGAAGAGTGTGGTGTTAGTACGGTTCTGTTCTCTTAGTTTTGTTATTATGACAAGTATAGCTTGTCCAATCCATCTTGGCACAGAAATAATTACGTATATGCCCAGCGATCTCTATGGAGTATATTAAGATTAAAAAACACCTATTATACGTGTTCACTGTGTTGAAATTCATTTCTAGGAGGTGTTTTTTCTTTCATCATGTTCTACACTACCAATGTGCAACCTGAACAGTATCTGAGTTTGTGCCAAGATGAATTGGATAAGCTGTACTTTCATGACGTTTTCCCTTATTCTCTAATCTTTGTCCTGTCACTAGAGTTTTGTGATGAATACAGCCTCAATCATTTGAAAGGTATTTCTATCACATAGATATAACTAGATTCAGTACCAATCTACAAACTGTTGAACCATAAATTTCCAATAATTTTATGATTTTTATCTCAATTCCACAAAGAATTTGTAGCAGAAATTTGCTGAATTTGGTTTCATGGAAAATTGCAATTATTCATGGGATCAAATTCATCTGGTTCAATGCTAAATATCCCATCATTAAAAAAAAGGAATCAGAAACGGGTTTCCAAAATTAGCCACTAACTAACAGCTGTCAAATACGAAATGAACGGGTTTGAAATAATGGGAACACAAAAAAACAAATTTCCATGTCCCATTCTCTCAATTCATTTCTGTGTAGTTCGGTACTCCCACCTCTGTAATAGTGATAAAAATTTGATAGCTGTCATCTACATCATTTGGTGGATTTTTTTCGAACTCTGTAACTCTCATTCACAAACCGAAATATGTATCTCTGATTTATTTTGGACATGCAAATAGATATCCTCCGTTCTTTGAAATATCCACGAGGGATATCCATCGTTTGCTAACTGGCTGTCCGTGTGCTATATGTGGTCACTCCACCCCTATTGTGTCAACCATACATTTCAAATACATATTGTGTGGAATCCTACCATTACTAGCAGTCTGAAGTTGATCAATGTGAATCCTTTGGTACTGTAATGGATGTGACTGCCAGACTTCGCAAGCATTATTAGGAGCGTCCGTCTGTTCTGGTTATTCCAATTTTCCCAGGGACAGTTGTATAAGTGCCAACAAGTTTTCTTCATCTGAAAAACACATTTCATCATCAGTGTGTGTGAAAGAAAGAAATATATTCACGAACATCGCAGAGACATATCTTCAGAGACGACTGGTATATTATCTGTAGATGGTGAAGAATCACTATGAAATAATTTTTTTTCCTATTCTGAAAGCAAGTTTGCAACAGAATTTCCAGTTCATACTGATTTTCAGATTGGGTAGTGATCTAGACCACTTTCTCAAATATCATCAAAAATGTATATTCGTTAGCTAAACTTTTATTTTCAAATTCGATATTATTATTGTTACTGGTTTGATTTGTCAATAAATAAATAAAAAAAAAAAAAATAAAAAAAATATATATATATATATATATATATATATATATATATATATATATATATATATATATATATATATATATTTGATCGGCTAGGCTTCCGCGGTTAGAAATGTGCTGGCTGGAACTTCCGGTTGATCCACGTCTGGAATGATTTACTTGTCTACGTTTCGGCTCCCATTTCGGAGCCATTTTCAAGACTGAGTGACCTTGCGTATAGGTCTGAGTTGTCTTACTAGCTGGCTATCATCACTAGAGATCGAGGATTGAAGGTTGGTGGGTTTTAAGGGTTCATTAGTAATTATGGCAGGATCAGGGATCGGACTGTCGATGGGAGGTTCGAACGGATTAGTTCCCAAGTCTGAGTGAATAGAAGTATGTCGGACCAAGAGTGGTTTCCAGGTATTGGGGAGTTTTTGAGAATCGTCGCGTTTATTGAGACTTGGGACGTTTTTCGATTTCAATGGCTTCACGGGTAACTCTGGTTTGGAGGGTTTTGGCTGTGGCAACGGTTTTGGTGTTTTTGAAATCTATTTGGAATAATGCTGAGTTTGTGTCAGAATTACGGACTGCTAGTTCGTGTTCATATGCCCTACAGGACACTCGTCGGTTGGTCTGGCCGATGTATGTTCTGGGGCAGTTAGAGCATGTTATTTCATATATTCCTTGGGTGTCATTGGGGATCGTGTCTTTGGGTGTTCGAAGGTAGATATTTGGTGGATATTTGGTTGTTAGCTGTGAAAATGGTTTTGATGTCATGTCGTGTCAGAATTCGACTTATTTTATCAGTAACACCATGAATATATGGAAGGAAAGCTTTTTGTCGTTCAGGTTCGTCCTTCGGGGGTCTAGGGTGAAGATCTCGGGTTTGCTGGAGTTTAATAGACTTGTGGATTTGGGAATCGGAAAAATCGTTTTAGGTAAGTGCGGATTTGAGCTTTTCCATTTCATTGGATCTATTGTGGTTATCGGTGAGTTTGAAGGACCTATGTATGAGAGAATTCAGAACCGAATTCAATTGTGCTGGGTGATGATGAGACTTGGCATTGAGGTACCGGTTTGTATGGGTTGGTTTGCAGTAGACGGTATGAGTGAAAGAATTGTTGGACTTCCTGATGAGAACATCCAAGAATAAGAGGAAGTCGTCCTTTTCTATTTCCATAGTGAATTGGATGTTGGGGTGAATGGTGTTAAGGTGGGTCAGGAATGTTGGTAGGGTTTCAAACCCATGAGGCCAAATGGCAAAGATGTCATCTACGTATCTGAGCCAGCAAGTGAGCTTGAGTTCGGATGTGTCAATGGCTCTGGTTTCGAAGCCCACCATGTAGAGGTTTGCAAGAACTGGGGAGAGGGGGGAACCCATCGGAGCTCCTTTTACTTGTTTGTAGAATTTGCCCTGAAATAGAAAGTATGTACTGGACATACAATGGCTGATGAGGAGAAACCTTTTGATAAAATGTTGTGGGCAGCTGGGTCAAGTGGAGTGTCAGAAAAGTTGTGGACTAAAACTGGGGAGTCCGCTGGGGATGATTGTGAAGCTTTCAGCTTGAGTAGTGCTGAGAGCTTTTTCTTTTGTGTGCTGGTTTCTTCATTGGCAATATGGTCGGCTTTTTCATGGGATATTCTGACGAAAGTGTCCCAGATTGTTGGATGAATTGTTGAAACGGAAAGTTCACCAAAACATTGATGAAGGGATGAGTTGATGAAGTGTAATTTACTTCTTATGTCGCGAATGGTATTTCGAATAAGAGCGAAACTAGCATATTCTAAGATGCATTTAGTATGGAACGATTTGATGTGGTGTTTCAGACGAAAGTTCCAGCCAGCATATATATATAATTTTTAATAGACCCACCTCTTCAGTCAACTGCTGTCCACTGAAGCAGATCATAGTCAAATTTATAAACCAGACTACTAGCGTAGCATACATCCTGAAATTGCTTATAGGGCTGATTTCCTGTGAAATGAAAAATACTCATGGATCAACACATTTTTCATGTATACTATTTCATTGATTCCTTATTTTTTCAACTCAATTTCTTGTGGTAGATGAATGCATTTTGTAGTTATTTGGGTATTTTAACGTACGACAGGTCAGAAAATATTCTAATTATTCTAATTCGCTGATTCTATTCGTAGTGTTAAAAAATCCCATAGACAAATAGTTATGAGGCTGTCACTGAATTCAAATAACATTCTCATAAATAAATGTAATTCCAAAGGCTAAGCACTGAGAAAATAGAAGAAATAAAGGATGGACTGTAGTAGTATATATTCAATTTATCTCTTGATGAGGGCGAATTATCAAAGATTTGCAAAGAAGCATATATTTTTACGTACAAATACCTACCCTACTAGAACGTTTTTCTAATAGAAAATAGAGGATAATTCCTGATATATAAGTTTCAGAGCGTTTTTAAATGAGGTTTTCCTTGACGTTTTTTAAATTTTTGTCGACTCATCGAATCACTTTAACCAGTATGTATATGAAAATACATTACAAAATCAGAGAACTGAAAACCTTATAAGAATTCCTAAAATATTAGTCCCTATATATTAGAATTCCTGCGAAAACTAATGATGATTGTATATAACTAATGATGATAATAATGATAATAACTCCTCATAATAATAATGATAACATCTCTAAAAATCGGCTATCCTGACGACTGGACCGTCCTCGCTCCCTTTTCGCTCGCCTCGTGGTTTACTGTCAGTATTTTTGCTAAAAGAAACCCATTTCGGTTGATATGTCTGTTTTTTTTAAATCAAAGAACGAAATGATTGAAAATTCATTCTAACCGTTCACTAGCTGATGTTTGTCTACAATAATAGGCCCATGATAATTTTTTATTCATTTCTTTTTTTTTGTTTTTGTGTGGGAATCACCTGCTACAGACCGATATATATATGAGATACATACCGTCTTCTACAGACCCTTTGTTTTTAAATCATTGACTGCTTGCCACAAGCCGTTATCGGAGCACCGTACCTACCCATCCCGAAGATCAAATAGCTCATAATATGTACTATTGACTTTGGTATCAGAATTTGAATAGCTCATTACTCCACCAGTGAAAGGATGCAATTGCTCTGCAGAAACGGTCGGTCTATATTTTTTTTATAACCTCTCATGCCTTGTAGGGTACTAATTTCATACCTATCAATTCCTAATACCTTTGCTATTTTGTATGGTCCGTCAAACTTTATGCCGTTTTTTCTAGAAACTTCCTTACTATCTTGTATATGTTTTACTCCTTTTCATTTCACTATCGAAATTTATCTCCATTCTCTCGCTTTAGTTTTTCATAGATTCCATAGGTGCTTCTCGATCTTTTTCTCTCTCCCTGTAAGACCAATATCATCCCCACCTTATTCATCCGATAAATTTTTTTCATACCCAAACATGAGCTTGTGAGGAGTAAAGCCGATACTACTAGTAGTCGAATAGTTGATACCGTGTACTTCCTGGGGCACTGTTTCTTACCAGTCATGTTCGTAATTGATTGGTACGAAAGCGTAGAAGTGGCACTAGAGAAAATAAAAATCCACTTCGACTTTAAAGTCGAAATTTCAACTTTTCTCTCGAAATTTCGACTTTAAAGTCGAAACATGATTCACTCGAATTTCGACTTTTTTCCCGAAATTTCTACATTAAAGTCGAAAGATGATTCACATCGACTTTTTTCTAGAAATTTCGAGAAAAAAGTCGAAAGTTGAAGTGAATCATATTTCGAGTTTAATATCAAAATTTCGACTTTAGAGTCCAAATTTCGAGAAAAAAGTCGAAATTTCGACTTTGAAGTCGAAGTGGATTTTTATTTTTTTTAGTGACAGTTCTAGCTTTCGTAGATTGGGGCGTTGAGCGCATCTTAAAAAGTTCTGTTGTATCGCTCGAGTTGTCCGTTAGACCTTGGAGACAAAAACTGTATTCAATATGTGCTTGATTTCAAACTTTATACAAAATTCTTTGAATTCTATCGATTTGAACGGTTTTCCTCATTCCGATTAATTTTTTTAGGAACTCCGAATATGGCGAACAAGTCTTTTAGGTTATAGGGGCCTAGGTGATCGATATGCCAAGTATCTAATGGTTCGGAAAGTTTATTCATAGGGAATAAAAATCCTTCTTTCTTACCATAGTGTGAATGTTTGTATGCACAATCTAGAGAGAATTTGATATACTTTTTTTATCATATTCTATTGAATACATATTTTTCAATTGTCGCCCCTTATCTTCTTGAAGTCTTCTCCTTTCCTGATTTATAGTAAATGTTCATCTCTTGACTGAATACACTATAACCAATCTTAAGATTTACATTGAGTACTGCCGGAATGTCACCTATGGTTTTGTTATATGTATGCTATAATTGTGTTCCTTTCATTCGATTTTGTTTTTTATGAGTATGACATTAGATTTTGCTCATTTTGTTGACTGCTCGAATCGAAGAATATAGTTTGTCGATCGATCGGTTGACTATGCACTTCCAATAAGCGTCAACTAGCGATGAATTTGAGAAACACACCACGATACGTAAAAATGACACTAATGACAGATAAGTGTCGCCATAAAATTCTAAACAATATCGCATCAGTCCCAGCACCATCCTTCTAGACATCTTAGAAATGTGTTAACACCAATCAAAGGATTAGGGTTTTACACTTTTGGTGATAATTCTACTGGAATAGTGGAACCATCACACGCCAAATCGGATTCAATATTAATTTTCGATGATGTCATATGTGAGAGGCAGGATGTATCAGATCATATTTCAGTATGGGACGTCATAAGAATATAGATTGCTTCTATCTTGCCGAAATATACTCTCGTGTTCAAAAACAACTGATTCGAGATAATGCAAACTTTATTGTGATATTCAAGCAGGACGATACCAATCTCAACCACATTTACTTGAATAGAATAGAATAGAATAGAAATTTATTCGTGTACACAATAATTCATGTATACATTTTGTCATTAAAATACATAAAACAGATACACAAAATGAATAATAAAAATTAATACTCACACACACATGCACCTCCATGAAGTAAGAATTCTTCCACAGAGTAAAAACAATGATGGATTAAATATTTGCGTATGTGATGCTTAAATGATTTCAAAGTCTTATACTTTTTATGTTTTTCGGGAAGCGCATTAAACATTTTAAAACCTAAGTACAAATAGGAATTCTGAGTTCTCGTTAGTCTGGTCAGTGGAAGACGCAGATCACTACCAGCCCTGGTATTGTAACTGTGTACATTACAGTTCAAAGTAATCTCATTCGAGAAAATTTTGTTCCCAGCATAAAGAAGGCACTCCAATATATAACAACAAGGCAGTGGCATGATGTTGAATTGTTTGAAGAGAGGCTTACAATGAGCATCATAATTACTAGAAGAAATTATTCTAAGGGCTTTTTTTTGTGCTATGAATATTTGTTTAGCATGAGACGCACTGCCCCAAAGAATCAAACCATATGTCATTATACCGTGGAACAACGCAAAATACGCCATTTTTAAATAATCGAAGGACAACTGATATGTTAGCTGACGTAAAGCATAAGTCGCTTTAGCCAGACGTTTAGACAGATCTTGAATGTGAAATGCAAAACTCAGTTGTGAGTCTATATGAAGTCCCAAGAGTTTAACTTTCTCCTCAGATTTTTCTGCATGGTGCAACCTGAGATGCTGCGTTTTACTTTCATTCAGGAAAAGGAAGTGGCAACTGAACCAGACTTTGGCAATCTGTTCTGAACGATTGATAGTCTGTAAGGCACTATCTATATTAACACTTTTCACAATGAAAGTAGAATCATCTGCATAAAAAATTGAAGAAACATCGGAGTCAATATTCATACATAAGTCATTGAAATATATAATAAACAGCAATGGTCCTAAAACCGAACCCTGCGGGACACCAAACATAACAGGGTACTCGGCAGATCTCCGACTGGAGACACTTACAAAATATCTTCGTCCCTCCAGATATGACGAAAAAAGTTTCAAAGCCACACCTCTGACACCATACCTTTCTAATTTCAAAAGCAAGAAATCATGCCGTATCGTATCAAACGCCCTCGACAGGTCATAAAATCTCGCTTCGCAAAACTGACGACTCTCAAAGGCGTCCGCAACAATCTCATAAAATTCGCACAGAGCCGATACAGTAGACCGATTAGGTCTATATCCAAATTGCGCATTACACAAAAGCCCATTTGACTCAAAAAACTGAAGTAATCTTTCTTTAAGAACAATTTCTAATATTTTACCAATTAACGGAATAATAGAGATTGGTCGATAATTATCGGGAAGGTTTGTATCTCCTTTTTTATGCAAAGGTATCACCTTAGATATTTTGAACGAATCGGGAAATACTCCCTGAGACATACATTCATTAAAAAGTTTGGCCAAGGGTGCTGCGATATCCCTAACTATCAACTTCAACACAGCTGCATGCAATCCATAAATGTCAGCAGCTTTTGAATTTTTCAAATTGGTCACAATTCTGGAAATTTCAAACTCATCAGTAGGATGTAACCAGAAAGTTGATGTATTGGGAGAAATTTTCACGATGAAATCATCCAGTCGACTGTGGTTGAAATTTGTAATGGTTTGCATTAAGTTATTCACATAGTCATTGAAAAATTTTGCAAAATCGTCAGGCAGTATGTTGTTATCTTTAAGATTATTGTTTTTACCACGATGTTTATTTATTATTTGCCAGGCGGCCCTCTGTCTATTGTCAGAATCCGATATTGGATCTTGGTCACCGGATGTAACTTACAAGCAATTTCAAGTTGAGTGCACGAATTGTTGGAGTGATGAATATGGTTTTCTGGTTATTTATTCAGATAGGGAGGTGCATGATGGGCGTTGTCGAAAAGAGTTTGCCACCAATCCATTTACCCCAATTGTGCAGTGGACAGTGTCGATGATACTCCAGCATTTGCAATATCATAATGCACGTTGGAAACACTGAAGAAATCAGTTTGAAGCGGAAACTAGTTGAAGCAACGGATGCAGTTTGTGAAAAATTCAATTATATAAAGGGTAACTATGCTGATAATCGAGCTGCACTTGAATAAATCTACGAATCGATTACGGTGCCATTGAAAGAAATATCAGCCAACACCAAAATATCCCAAATGAAGCAGTCGAAAACACCAATACCAACATTTTCCAGAAAAAAAAACACAGTATTCACACCGAAAACTATTAAAACCAGCACATGGCTTCCTAAAGTGATGAACTTCGATGAATTGGATGATGAAAAAACCAGTTATAATGCTAATGAATCACTTTCAACGGGTACACCATCCTTCCCAACGACAACTTCAGATTCTTCCCAAATGGGTGATAATGAGATACAAAAACATATCGAGAAGTTATCATCAGGTTTATCTTTATATGACAGAGTTTTTGTTATTCAAATAGACCCCCAAACCAAAAACTACAAATGAGTGTTACCAATGTGGAGTTCAATGAAGGGAAAATAATTTCCAGTGAAAGTGGTAATCGGTATTTATAGGGGCACATCTGGTCTATTCAGGTTGATATCGATGGAAGTACCTTTGGGGAATTTTTCTACTACCGATCTGAAAACGTATGGTGAAATACTGAAGATGACAAAAGTTGCACATAAAAACTATGACCAAGAACAGGGTTCCATAACAAAAAATTGGAAGAAATATAAAGAAATAATCTTACCACTACTTCACACGAAAAGTATTCAAGGAAATCATTGATAAAAGGTGGGGGATCAGTGAAACTACCCATTAAGAAAATTTATTGCAGGAATCAAAAACAAACTCATATTCATTGAAATAAAATGCACGAATGAGTGACCTCAGATTTGTTATCGGTAAGAAAAATGATACGTTTCCGGAAGGGATCATCAAGTTGGCTGAGGAAATCGATACCTTGAAGGATCAACTTCATAATTCGACAAAGAATGTCGATATTCTAACTGAGAGAGTAACCAAAGTGGAGCAGTCAATCCCCAAACCTAAACACTGGAGGACTGGACAGCTAGCTCTTCCACCTGCGTGGGAACCCACTTCTGTCATAGAAAGTTGATATGAGTGCCGCTAAAAGACAAGTTGTGAATGAGTTGCATAAGCCAGCTAGTCGAAATTTTGTTCGAAGAAAAAATATAATAAAGGATTTTCAGATTTGTGGCAGATGGATTTGATGGCGATGCAGCCATATGCTGAGAAAAAAAGACGTTATAGATACATTCTCGTAGTAATTGATTGCTATTCAAAGTATGTATGGTCAAAACCTCTCGAAAACAAAACTGGAGTTGCAGTCACAAAAGCTATGGCCAGTGTATTGAAAGATGCGAAGTATTGTTCAAAAAACTCACAATCCGATCTAGGTTCTGAATTCTATAACTCAAACTTCTCATCGCTAATGAAAAAGGACCATATAAATAATTATTCGACATTCAGTCTTAAAGAGGCTGCAATTGCTGAGCGTGTTATGAGAATATTAAAAACTTGGCTCATAAGGAGTTTTCACTTCAAGGTAACTACAAATGGTTGAATATTCTTTCCACCATCACTGATCGCTACAATATCAAAGTCCATCGCACCATCGGTATGAAGTCTGCAGATGTTACACCTTCTACAAACTTGGACATTTATTCCCAATCTCGGGAGAAGCTACAACAATGACAAAACACTGGAAGATGTAAAAAAAGCAAATTCAAAATTGGAGATCAAGTCAGAATCAGTTCGTATGAAAATGTTTTCGACGAGAAAACTTTTCTACAGAAATCTTCACTGTCGTGAAAGTAAACAGTACAGAACCCGTAACGTATGCACTTGAAGATATGGATGGACAACCAATCGAAGATGATTTTTACGAAGTGGAAATGAAAGAAACAAAAGACCCACACATATATTTGCTGGAGGAAGTATTGAAAAGAAAAGGATGCCGTCTTTATGTGAAATGGCTCGGATTTTCCAAAGATCATAACTCATGGATCGATAAAAGTTCATTGTTTTCAATTGTTTTTGATGTAGCAATACACTGTTAACATGTATCAATAAAAATTAAATATATTGTTCTACTCTTGAATCATTATTGAGTCTATACCTATGACAACAACACACTATCTCATCAGTTTATCAATTAATGATATACACAAAATATTTTCAAGAATTCATTATTCGAATATTTGCCAATTGGTTCATACATTATGACAAGCAAGCAGTTTTTATGAAGTTGATTGTTCTTCTGCGAACTCCACGAATGCTGATTTGCGATGGTTGTGAATCTTCTTCCTCTTAATCTATCCTTCACGGTCGAGACACCAACAGTTCAGAAAGTGTACCTTTCCATTGGGGTAGAGTGCACCACATTTCACATTACTCCCAGCCACGTCTGCATTCACTACATAAATTGTTCCAACAGTCTGTGGTGTCGAGGCGACACTTGGAACACAGACAAAGCCAATCTTCTGACGTTGACCCCAAATCTGACTGCTTCGGAGGTGAAACGGAGTTCCATGGCAAGTCTCACATAGCCCGCTGCACGGATTGATTTCACCTTTGCGCCGGATAATTAAAACACCATGTCCCCACGGATCTGTATTGGGTACACACATATTTGAGCTTCAACATCTCATTCTTTTGGAAAAGGCATTTTGTTAGTTCATGTTCGGAGTAGATTCTAGCTGAAGCTATTAAAACTGAATATATTTTTTCATGGAAGCCCCTCACTGATATATACCATCAGTAAATGCTGGGGGTAGACAAGGTCACATTGAGGTCGATCCTCATTCAGAGTTGGGGGTGGACAAGATCACATTGAGGTCGATCGTAATTCAGAGTCGACTTTAGGTGGGGTGCTACCAACATGATATAAAATGTTCGGTTTGTTGATTCAGAAGTATTCAGCAATTTTCCAGAAGAATACAACTCTTAGAATTGTTCAATAGCAATATGGCTGCAAGAAATTATAACCTCGCTATGCTAGCGGCTGATGACATCAACAATCAGTGGGGGCAGTTGGAAGGTGATGAGGTAGCCGCCGCCAATGGAGTGATATTTGATCAGTGGGAGCAGTTGGAAGGTGATGACGCAGCTGCCGCCAATCCTTTCGAAGTAGAAGTCTCCAATGAGGGTATCGATTGTGACGCCTACGTTGATCGCCGTGGAGATGTGTCTGGCAGTGTGGTTATTTCTAGGCAAGCTACCCTCAATATCAGTAGCACTTTTGATTGTTCTGCGTAACAGAAACCTACGTGGAGGTCGAAAAAATCGATGGTCAAACAGAGAAAATATATTTGATGTGTTTTCGACTATACCGGGGCATGAATGATAACGGTGGATGGTATGATCATGTATCGATCCATTTCACCTTACCATTCATTCGAGTGACGCAACTGTGTTGTGGAGCATGTAATGTGATGAATTTCTACTGATACAGGCGTGTCATACATGTAACTCTGTTCAACCATTGCGACGGTGAGTGTGAATTAGGTTAGACTGTTCAGTCTTAGGGTGCATATGATTTGGTTGATGCATCCAGAATGCTGCGCGGTTGGAGCAGCATTCAACCTAATCTCACACAATTATGTCATCTCGAAAATGAAACACGTTCATTCATACAGTACAGTACAGTACCTGCATGTCTTTTTGTCATCGTTTGACAGTGCTGCAAACGGTTTCGGTGATCTGAATAGGAAGTTGAGTCATTGGTAACCAATGTGAAAAGTCATTTCTTCTGGATGGAATACTCCATCGACAGTGAAGCCATGGATGTCAACGAAAGCAATGCGCATGATGCGTGCGTCTTGAACTGGTAGTAGATTGCAAATGAATGATGATCGTACTACCAAACAATCTAATATTATTCAAACATCTCATTCAAATATTACAATGAATGCCAGATAAGTTACTTGTTTACGATATAATGGATACAATGGACTTCTACCACAGGTTAGTTACTTGTTTCTATCTTAAGATTGAAAATATCCTGTCAGATGATTAGGCTGAATGCTGCCCCGTTACCCCGTAGCATTCTGTGTGCACCAACCAGAAAGTGTGCACTCCAAGGACAAAAGTCCAACCTAGTCATCAATGACAATGATGACTTCAGGGCTAGGAGAGCCCCGAAATATGGGGAAGAATTCATTCATCACCCCAAAGTCCGCATCAGGATCACCAAACTACCCGTCTCATCAAACCGTGGGAGTTCAATGGTACTATCTGACCATCCATCATAACCCGCAGCTAGGTCATCACTTTCAGAGTCAGAATCAATTGTCCAAACTTGGATGTCACCATCGCTTGGAACATCGTCGATTTGGTACTCAAATTGTGGTTCGCTGGTGGAATCAGCTCCCTGAATAACTGGTAGATTCATGGTGGGATTTGGAGTGTGGAAATTTGAAGAACGCAACCGTATTTGTATGATTTGAGGAGGGTGGGGTGAAAAGTGGGGGTTTATTGCCCTTGAATAACCTTGACCTCATGAAGACTTCTCAAGAGTTGATGGGAGAACGAAGCGGCGACGTTTTTGTTGAGTGGTGTAAATCGGACTTGTAACATTGCGGAGAGGAACATTCAAAGAGTGCGTGCCGTTCACGTGATCTTTCTATCTTTTCAGCGGCTACACTATAGCACTGATAGTCGAGGCGGAGAATATTTTCTAGATAAGAAATATATACATTTGAATTAATCCGAAACCTATAAAAGTGTAGAAGAGCAGATTTCAGCCAAGAATGAGAATGCTGTGATTTAGATGAATTTTCCTTCTAAATGAAAGGCAGGATATATCAGACAATCAGGACACGCGAATAACCTAAATGGCATATACAACATTCAACTTTATGTTCTTCGATTATCTGAAAGGGGTGAAATAGGAACATGAAATGTGAAGCATCACATTCTTTTCAATATTACAAAAAAATGCAGAACCAAAAATCAGCATCGAAGACGAGAATGGAATAACACCCAAATATCAGAATGAGTATACTCAAGGGTACATCTTGGTGCACTCAAGTCGTAAAAACAAGGTACCGAATTTGTTCAATTATTATTATTATTACTGAAGATGCCGTGAAATCAATGAGTTTGAAATATTTATTTATTTCCAAAGTCTGGTTTTACAATACTCTACCATGTTTTCCAATTCGATCTGCGTGAGATGTGTGTTAGTGCGAGTTCGGTAGACAGGGATTACGTCCTCTCAATATCGAGATCAAGCACATGAAACTTGAATAAAATAGGAAAAGTCGAAGAATATCTTCTCTGAACTCAGTTTTCCCCACAAGAATTATCATGTTTCTAAATCTCGACATAAAGTTTCACTCAAGAGTAAGCAGGTTGAGAGGAGAGACATCATTGACATCCTGACAATTCAATGACAATGATTTTTCTACAAAGATATTGTTTTTCTTACCGTGACAATGAAGAATGTGCTGCTCACAAAAATTACAATTCCATATGAACACATTATAAAAATCATGCTGTAAGAAAACTTGTTTGCTCTCGTGACAAGCCTGAAAAACAAAAAGTGAAGCTTTTCATTATCATTAATGGAAACGATGACAGATCTGAGGACCTCTCCGTTTAAGAACAATAACATTTTGAATTCTCCATTAACAGATCTATTAATTATTTATATAACAAATTTTTCAATATTAATGTGTGCAAAATTCTATAAAAAAGGGATAAAATTGTTTCTACCACAAATACATATTTGGTTTTGTTAATAATTAATAATTTGTAACTATTTTATAAAAGTTCATTTGTTCGTAAGAAGTTGTTTATTTAATGAACGAATGAGAAATTTACATTTCAATCCAGACTGTGAGAAGGAAATATAAAACACGATCTGTAGAAAAAACGGTTCTTCAATATCACCATTTAGTTTGAGTTGATTATAAGAAGATTTTTCATGAATTAATTGTTCGTTGAGACTAATGATTTCATTTTTTCGTTTTGATTTGATTGGATTCATGAAAAAACAATTGTTGAATATTTCATCAACATTGCATTTGTTTATTGCAGTTTTTCAAACGATCAGAGGAAAAAAAAATAAAAAATTGAATTTCTCATCGCTTTTTTGAATCTTATATTCTGGACGAAGAATCAAAATTTTTTAGTTTTTTCAATGGGAACTTGTTCTGAAACTTCTCAAAATTGAGCTGTCAGGTTTTCAATTTGGTGAAATATCATTATCTTTGTGTAGAGTTTGAAAATATAAAACTCCCTTACTGAACAGCAGCATAGCTGATAAACAAATTGAGAAAAATAATTTTGACGACAATGATTGTTCATTTATGTATTTTAAAAAAGGGAGCGAATCATACTGAATCTTACTTTCTCCTCTGAACTAAATTTGACGTTTTCAAAGAACTTTTTTGGGAAATTGGTATTATTTTTTTCAATCAGTTTTGTATATTCCCAATAGTTCTCGAATTATTTGGAAAAAACGAAACCCGTTTCGGAAAATGATTTTTTTTAGGCTCCAACTGTTCGTCTGTGCAATGGTCACGATCATTATGAACATCGCTGTACGACGAGGCACACCGAATGTCATTATATTTCACCATTCATAAAAATCATTATCTTGGTAGATTTCATTTCACTCTCACATATCATCTGAATGATTCGCCGAAAACCCATACCAAAACCTGATACATGATGATGTTGAACATTAGGCGGCACCAAAAACGACACAGATTACAGATTCAATATATTCTCTTGATAACCCATCATAGCTCCCCCGCCTCTCTGTATCTATAACAACTCATACATTTTAATTGGGAAAATAACGTGTGGCAGATTATTGAAAAAAGGTGATTCTTCAAGGAATTCAGCGATATGACTGTTCACTATAGTCGGGCTGTTCAAAAGATAGAATTCAACGACGCGTGAACAGTAAATGCCTGCATAGCCACGCCTTCTAAACTGAAATAAATGAAGAACTGTTTACACTGTACTGTACTCATTTGTGCTTTGTATTCACGTGTGTTACGTTAATTAAATAATATGGATGGAAACACTCTTTCACCTCCAAGAAAAAGATGAAAAAAAAAGACATTTAACTGTAGGGGAAGAAGGTGTAATAATGAGCACTTATAAAAAAGCATCCCAAGAGTTGATGGGAGGACGACGCGGCGACGTTTTTGTTGAGTGGTGTAAATCGGACTTGTAACATTGGGGAGAGGAACATTCAAAGAGTGCGTGCCGTTCACGTGATCATTTTATCTTTTCAGCGGCTACACTATAGGTAAGTTTTCATTTTGCGCTCTCTTCAAACTGTCTTGTATCCCAAATAACGGTTCTTTATTTGAGAGCTAATTTGAGCAATTCATAAATCGTAAGAAAATTAACCGCCATACATGAGTATGAGTTAAGGCGGGCTCAGTGAACGATTAAGCACAATTTAGTGGAAAATACACAATGTATAAATCAGTGGATATCTCTAATTTACAATGAAGAAGAGAAATGTGGTTCACTGAACGCATGATGCATCATTTACGACGTATAATACTTCTTCATGAAATGGTCATTGTTCGCTTCTTATAATGCATAAGAGAAGTTGAGACATCGAGGTTATCAATTATGAAACATTCATCATGCACTACGAATGAGTAAACCAGCAACATTAAATACAATGTATTTAACTTTAATGAATTTTATACTGAAGTTGTGGATTATCCACTAATAGTATATTACGAAGCTGGAAGGATAAGTAGCCTATTATGAACGAGCGAAAAATTGTGAGCACAAGTCGTTAGCCGATTGCGATAATTCTCGAGTGCACGTAACTGGCCTTATCCTCGAGTTGCGTTCTGTACTTTTTCTACTCTCATCATGCTTTTGTGGCAATTTCTGGTGGTGCAACACAAACGTCTTCGTTATCACACCTTTTCAAAAACACATAATGAACGCTTTGAAATAGTGGGAGTAGAAAAATTGTGCTTATGCGTTCACTAAACCCGCCATTATTCTCAAAACGTTCTCTCTGAATTTTTAATTGGTCGAACTTACTGAAATTGTAGGCATGCAATCAATGTTTTTGTCAATTGTTTCAATTTATTACCTGGAGTAGGTTGGCCAACTAGAGTAACGCTTAGTACGGTGTCAGCGATTGATCATGTATTCTCCAGTTTTGATAATGGAACATGCTGTGTGGTTGATAATACTGTGTCCGATCACCGAACTGTGCTGTTCGATTGCGGAGAAATGTCAGAACACTCGGCAACGTCGTGGGAAATGAAAAGATCCTTCAGCGACGAAGCTGTTATTTCTTTTGCAGATGATTTATTAGGTGAAGTTTGGGATGACCTAATGGTGTCGTCTGATATGAATATTGCCTTCCACACCTTCTGGTTGATTTTTTCCTACTATTTTGAAAAACATTTTCCAAAACGTAAACAATATTTCAATAATAAAAATAACAACAAGTGGATTAATAGTGATGTAATAAGGTCAAGTCGGGATTTAAAAGATTTGTATAATCTCAAAATTGCATTTCCTGAGTTAAATACTCTGTATAACAATAAAAAACGAGAGCACTCGAAATTAATAAATTCCACTAAAAAAAAGTATTTTCAAAGTCGAATACAAAGTTCAGATAATATTCCCAAAATGGCATGGGAAATTGTATCTCATTTAACTAATAAGTTTAGGAGTGAACCCAAAAATATTGTATTGAAAAATAATGATCGTGTGGAAGAGTCAACAGACATAGTGGTAAAAATGTTCAATCATTATTTCAGAGATGCTGCAAGAGATATTATGAATAAAATAGCTATAAGTGATGTGGATTACGAGTCATATCTAAGGAACATTTCATCATCCTCAGAATCACTATATCTTACTCCATATACAGAAGATGAGCTGTATAGTCTTCTACATTGTAAACTAAAAAATAAATATTCTGCTGGCTTTGACGAAGTCCCAGTTCTTATCTTGAAAAAATGTTTGCCATCTGTAATTAAACCATTGGTTTATCTTGTTAATCTATCGTTTACTTCGGGGATATTTCCAGATTTATTAAAAATGGGAAAAATCATTCCAATTCACAAAAAAAATTGTCGTCAGTCATTGGAAAACTATAGGCCTGTAACCATCCCGTCGTCGTTCTCCAAGATATTTGAATATGCCTTTCTCAATCGGATGTTACCGTTCTGTGAATCGTATAATATATTCACTAAAAATCAACATGGTTTCATAAATAAAAAATCAACCATAACGGCAATTCATTCATGCTACAGTGAAATTGTCAACTGTCTAGAAGCAGGAGAGTGTCCTGTTGGGATATTTTGTGATCTCAGCAGGGCATTCGACTGCGTAAATCATGATATATTAATAAATAAACTGTATAAGTATGGCATACGAGGCCTTCCGCTATCTTGGTTATCAGATTATCTTTCCGACAGGAAACAGTTTGTTGAAATTAATAAAAACAGATCTGATATAATTTCTACATATCTGGGGGTTCCGCAAGGATCTATTTTAGGCCCAATATTGTTTTTATTTTACGTGAATGACTTGGAAACCTCTATCTTAGCCAAATCAGTGACGATGTATGCCGACGATACCTCAATTATCGTTTCAGATGAGTCCGATTTTCGGTTGAAAGAGAAATGTACTGATGCTTTTCGATGTTTAAATTCATGGTTCTCAGCGAACAATCTTTATCTGAATATAAATAAAACTGTTCTGATTCGTTTTCATAATAGGCAGAAATATTGTATGCCAATCAGTTTTTCCTTTGAGGAGAGTGGGGATTGTCTGGTTACGGATGGTGAAAGCACAACATTTTTAGGACTACAAGTTGACCATAATTTAGGATGGCACAATCACTGTGAATCCCTAATGAAAAAAATGAAATCAATAATATTCCAACTTAGAAATCTGAGAGAAGTATTAAATGCTGATCAGTTGCTGACGCTGTATTATGCACAGGTAGAGACGAGACTACGATATGGTTTTTGTTTCTGGGGATTGTCTTCCTGTTGGAATGATGTATTCATAATGCAGAAAAGAATAGTAAGAACTATGAAAAATGTATCCCCTCGTGTATCATGTAAGGATTTATTAATTCATTTTGAGATTCTGACCTTACCGTGTCTTTTAATATATGAATTATGTGTGTATGTTTTTGAAAATGATAATCATCAATTTTCACTCAACAGGTCTATTCATAATGTTAACACTCGCCAAAGAAATAATATGTATATACCATTTGCTAAAAGCAATCTGGCCTATAAGTCTCCCAATTTCATGGCGCCCAGAATATTCAATCATCTACCTATAAATATTAAAGAATGTGCTACCCTAGCTTCATTCAAATATCGCCTTAAAGAATTTTTACGAAAGAACAGTTTCTATAGTATTGATGAATACTTGTCCCATTAGTATTTTAGTAGTATGTGAATAGTTGTAATGTAATTTGATGTCTCCTATACAATGTTCATTTGTCAAAAGGAAATAAAGAGTATGTATGTATGTATATGTTTTTCAATTTTCTGATATATAAAATGCACATTTATCAATTTTTGTTGTTCTTTATGATTTGTTCAAATTATCTTTCGAGTGAAGCATCATAATTTGGAATGAAGATCAGTTGTTTTTCCTACGAGAGAGCGCCAAAACGAAGAGTTACGTTCTGAACATTCACATTGGTAAATTCCTAATTCCGTCACTCTTAGGAGTCCGAAAACGCGTTTTTTTGTGCCAGTGGAACACAATATTTTTTCTCCAACCGGTAACTATGAGATTTGTTGAAAAAATAATGTGACACTGAAAACAGAAGTTTTATGCTAAGATTTTTAAGCGATTCTCGGATATTGGAAGAAGAATGACATCAACAGGAATTCAAATTTTCTTGAACTCAGAATCTTGTGACAGATTACCGGCCTGGCCAACCTTACGTTGACGGGATATCAAATTAGTTTTTCTCTTGTGACGGTTCCCAGCGAAATACTCACTTCGAAAGATGATTTTGCATTCTGACACAACGCCTCAGTTGTCGAGCCACTCTCTCCTGGTATCTTATATCGTTGATGTGATAGACTTTTCCACATCCAAGTCTCACGATATAAGCATTCAACAGTAGAAATTGAAATTTCATGTGGGTTAAATTGTATATCCCAAAGTTGAGATATGGTGCTACGGAAAACCCTAAAATGAAGGACGCTATTGGGTATACGATGTAGCAAGGAATTCGGAACCAAAACGGGAACATCTGGATGAATAACACCGGATACTGCCACTGTGCCTCATCTCCCATGAATGGAAAACAAAGGAAGCAGCAGATTGGAATGAAGAAAGAGCTGAAGAGGCAGACTACAATGGCTCGCTTGCTCCCCGACTTGATTTTTTTGAGAATTTTGTCTCCACCTGATTTCAAAGGCAATCCGGATTCATGCAGAATTGCAGGGAAATCCACATAGTTGTCATATACAAGAGCTTGCCCCAAAGTCAAGCATGGATACTGAAAAAAAAATATTATCAATTATTCGTCTGGATTTAACGATATTTAACAAAATTTGCAGCTGACAGAATGGGAATGGTAGGAGAACTCTGTTTTTTTTTGTTAAATATGGATTTTCGTCGAGTATTGGCCAATTCAATTCAATGAATTCCGTTTTAATAGTGTTATTATCACGGTATCCCCAGTAATATTATAATAAGTAACATAATTAAAAAAACAATTCATATCTCATAAAAATCATCTATCTTTTTCATTGCTAGATTTTCACTGTTCGGGCACTGTGTAAGTATCAAGAACTGTAAGAGATCGATGTCAATTGTTTGGAGGAGGGGCATGACGACGACCACAATTACTTTCTGAAATCGGTAGTGCTCAGCGTTCGTGATGGTTACAGCGGTTTTATTCATATCCAAACAAATGAACGATTATTTAAAGTATATAAGACTATAACACTTCATCGAATCCCACCATCAACCAATTTTTTTTTAACTTGTGTGAAGTGTGAAGCGTCGGACGCCAGTGCCCAAATCTAGCGCCCACCCCCCAGTCCGGTTTACACCACACAAGTAGTGGACTGAGGTATTGTAGAGAACGCCAAATCGACTCGGAGGTATTTTGTGTTCCCTTTAAGTTCAGTCGAATAGTAAGGACACAGCTTATCATTGCTAAACACTTGATAATTGAAGAAAAGAACATTGTGATATATTTTTTATAATAATGGACTGTGAACACACAAGCCCAGAAAAATGTTTTTGAAGGGGTTTGGGAATTCAATCTCACGTTAAAAACTCGAACGTGGGACAGAATATTTCATAACACTTTCTAGGAGAAAAAACTCCAAAATTACGGCGTCATAGTTAAAATGGCGACCACCCCTAGAGATAATTTATTTTTATCCTGAGAACGAGTCCTCGTGACACATTATGATGTAGCATCATGTTGAGTATATATAGTGATATAACTCTACAAATCTCCAGCCCTTGAAAATTTCGGCGTCATAGTTGAAATGGCGACCACCCCTGAAAAGACTTTGATTTTTTTTTCCGGAAATGAGTTTTTGAGACACATTCTGATGTAGTGCATCATGTTGAGTATATTTAGTAGTATAACTCCACAAATTTTCAGCCTTTCAAAATATCGGCGTTATAGTTGAAATGGCGACCACCCCTAGAGAGAATTAATTTTTTTTCCTGAAAACGAGTCCTTGAGACACATTCTGATGAAGTACATCATGTTGGGTATATTTGGAAGTATAGACTCGTTTCCAGGCAACAAATCAAAGTCTCTTCAGTCGGATAATATGACGCTGATATGTTGAAGGGCTAAAAAGTTGTGGAGGTACACTACTTAATATACTCAACATGATGCACTACATCAGAATGTTTCTCATAAACTCGTTTCCAAGAAAATGAGTCAAAGTCTTTTTAGGGGAGGTCGTCATTTGAACTGTGACGCCGATATTTTGAAGGGCTGAAAATTTGTGTAGGTATAGTACTTTATATACTCAGCATGATGCACTACATCGGAATGTGTCTCAAGAAAAAAAACAATTCAAATTTTTATTCTAATTTCAGTTGGATTTGATGAAAGGTAAAGGTGGCAGAGATCTCAGAGAAAATTTATACAGAATATTGAATATTATATTAAAAAATATGTGCTCAAAGAAATAACATAGAATAGCTGATCATATAGTACAATTAACAAAAAGTATGTTCACTTTTATCTGAGATATATGATTTCTCTTCTTTTACGATTCCATGAATTGATTCTCGAAGCCAATGGACGGCAAATGATGCAAGCAAGCTGAAGAAATCGTCAGATTTATATTGTGGCTGCGTCCCCAGAGTTTTTAAATTGAGAGAGTACATATTTTAGTTTCCAGTTTATTGAAATTAATAAATGAGCAATTTATTTTTTAGATATGGAATAGTTTGAGTGCGAACCTGTCCAAAACCATTTCGCGAGTCCTGCCCTCTTATCGGCACCTCCCAATATGGCGTCTAGATACTTTTCCAGATCAAAGGCGGCATGACCGAGTGTCCATGCTGATTGTTACCTATGCTGTGACTCTATCTAGTGGTACAAATGTCAATTTCCACTTTTCAGTTATTAGGTGGAAATTACTTTATTCGAATCAAGCGATAAAATGCTACGATAATATCGCCATCTTGGGGTAGCTTACACTTTCTTTATCTACTTATACCCGTACCATCATTTTCGCTGTCCAAATTGCATTCATTATAGAAAATGAATGTGACTTTCGGAGAAGTCTGTCTCCATGCCATCATCAAGCTTCATATATATATATATATATATATATATATATATATATATATATATATATATATATATATATATATATATGATGCGTTGTTTTTTCGGGTTTCATTCCGTGTTCTGTGGTTTTGATCCTCTGAAGGATAATTCTCACAACGTTTCGGCAAAGTCTCATTTGCCATCTTCTAGGTGATGTCTTGAGTTTCGATCTCCGAACTCGACTAATTAATTCGAGTTCTACTTCTCAATATATAGGGGTGTTCATAGATGGTATCTTTGATCTGGGCCCCTCCCACTTTCTTATTTGTCATCCTGTCTGGGTAATTACGTGGTAAGGTCCGATATTGTTCCTCTGGTGTAATCGGCTTGTCTTTGTTTAGTGATATAAAGGATTTCCACGTTCTTGGTAATCTTTGGGCGTCGTCTCTCTTGTTCATGCTACTCGGTCGTTTCTCAATTTCGATAGCCTCTCTGATTGTTCGAGAGTAGAAGTTTTCATCGCTTGCTAATGTTTTTGTGTTTTTGAAATTGATGGTATGTCCTGTCTCCAATACGTGATTGAAGATGGAAGATGTGGTAACTTTTCCTTTCACTGATAGCTCATGTTCATCCTTGCGTACGTTGATCCGTCTGTTGGTCTGGCCGATGTAGGACTTGTTGCAGTCTCGACATGGTACTTCGTAAACTCCCTGGGACTCCAGTGGTATCTGGTCCTTCGGATTACGGAGTGTCGATCTTATTGTACGTTCTGGTACGAACGAAGTAGCTATGTCGTGTTTGCGCAGAATTCTGCTGATTTTATCTGTGGTTCTTTTTATGTATGGTAGTCTGGTTGTTATGACCGGTGTTTCGGGGTTTTTTTGCTGTTTCGGTTTGTTCTTGGAAGCCGTTTTCATAATTCTCTCCGAGTAGATATTCATTCGAAGAGTTTCCTCGATCGTGTTCCGCTCTTGTTTTTGATGTTCGTTGTCTGCCAATCTGATTGAACGTGTAATTAGTGTTTTTGCCACAGCGTGAATCTGTTTTGGGTGGTGATGTGAATTTGCGTTCAGGTATATGTTGTTATGTGTTGTTGAATGAAACCCGAAAAAACAACGCTTCATACTTCGTCCGTGAGAATCTTCATGCTAACATATATATATATATATATATATATATATATATATATATATATATATATATATATATATATATATATATATATATATATATATATATATATATATATATATATATACTAGCTGACCCGGCCACGCGTTGCTGTGGCTAAAGTTTTTGTTATATTACATACGGAGTTGATGTTGGTATACAAATTCACTGGATTGAGATTTGAAGGGGAAGTACGTTGAACACAATTAATTAAAATGTTCTTACACTTGATATTAAGCAGAAATCAATGGGTACAAAATAGAAATTTAGCAGATTTATTATTTCCATTTAGTTTTATAACAAATATAAGTATATTACAGCATAATACAGTAAATAACATGTGACGCTTAAACTCATGAATGAGGTAGGCAAGGCAGACAGTCTTAAACTTTTAAACATTAATATCTATTTTTTTGAATAATAAATACTATCAATTTCAATTTAATTTAACACCAATCGGTGCACAATGTTTTTGGTTAACCTGTCTTTAGCTAACACAAATAGATTCGACGGTTTCCCAACACGTGAACACGCAACATATAGTTGCCCATGAGAAAAACATGGATTTTCCAAATCTAAACCATTTGTGGTTGTGCATGACCTTCTGCTGTCCTGATTCTTTGAGCTGGATTTCTTGATTCAATTTGTTCTGCCAACTGATGGGCTCAGCAGCGCCATCTATTGATCACTTACTCAACCCAGTCGAAAGTTATCGACATCTTGATTCAATTTGTTCTGTCAACTGATGGGCTCAGCAGCGCCATCTATTGATTACTTACTCAACCCAGTCGAAAGGTATCGACATCTGTTAGAATCATTTGGAGTTAACAGATAATTGTGACTGTCAAATAATAACAGACAAATAATTAGCAATAAATTAAAATTGCGACTATAATTTGAGATTTAAACTATCCTATCTCTCAAGTTGGATCGAACTGCACATGGTGTGCGAATTTTATTATAATCGGTTAAGTGGTTTAGGAGTCCATTGAGGTCAAACATTGTGACACGAGATTTATATATATTAATATATATATATATATATATATATATATATATATCAAAGTTTTGGTAATTCATATAGTTTGAGGAAACAATAATTGATCTTCTACCCTGTTGCTATTGAAACTTACGGTACTTTCGGTTGCTATACCTCTGAACCATATTGGTCGAAAAGTCATCAATTAAACAGATGACGGAAGAGCAAGAAATTTTTTGATACAACGCATCAGTGAAAGTTTTGATGAAATATTCAATCATCCACAAAGAATGCACGAATACACTATATCTGAAGAAGTAATAAGATCTTTCAATTCGACATCCAGAACAATAACAAGCAGCCCCAGTTCAAGTTCTTTATCAATTTGCTTCACTGAAGGAGATAACTATCGTTCCAGTGAATTTTCAGAGGGAAATGGAACTAGTGAAGACATTGACTCCACTCATGTAAATATCGAATATCCTGATATACTGTCGCCTGCAACTCATTCATGCCCAGTATGTGGAATTGTTGTGAACTATGACAAAGATAGTGAAAAAGTTGCTCAACACTTTGGATCGCATTGTCCTGCTAGATCTGGTAAAAAGGCAGCAATTCATCCTGTGGTAATACCAGTGAAAGTGATGACGATGTTCCAAGCCAAGGCTCAGAGCAATTGTTTCAAAAACATTGAGACATGCGGCATACTAGCAGGAAAACTAGTGATGGATGAGTTGACGATTTGATGATTTCACCAAAGCAAACAGGAACATCGGATTCTTGTATGACAAAGAACGAGGAAGGAATATTTGATTACCAAGACCAACATAATTTAATAACAAAAGGGTGGATTAATACTCATGCGCCGCAAACAGCATTCCTTTCAAGCGTGGATATTCACACTCATTGTTCCTATCAATTACTGATGCCCGAAGTTATTGCAAGAGTATGCTCGCCATAATATAATGAAAGTGGCTTATTTGAATTAACCTCATTCCATGGTTAACAATTCATTGCAAATTGTCCAAAGAGTGGATTTCATACACATCCCACGGATCCACCACTTTTCAAAGTTGCTGAACACGCCCGAATTGAGAACAGAGCACCATTAGAAGTTTTAGATTTACGTAACGCTTAACAATTTTGTAGTATATATTTGCAATAAGAAATTTATAACACTTCAGTATCATTCATATGGAACATCAATATATTCCTTTCCATATTCCATATACCAAACGATTGAGATGTTATCCTCAGAAGTATATCATAAAGCAGATACATTCAACACTACCATTCTCAACAAGAACTCCGTTGGATTTTTTTTTCCGTCGTGATCAAGTTAAAAAAATGTAACTTCTACATTGTCGAATAATAATTCCAATAGAAGCCATTCTTAAAATACCGGGTAAATAAGAACTCGAAAACATATTTTTCGCGATTTTTCCAAATGTAACACCCTGTATATTATTTCAAGGATGTAGTGAGGAGAGGCCGAAAGCAGTGTGCAAGTATGCCCGTCTCAAAAATTAAAAATTGATTACGGCAGGTTTATCCTGAGGAAGATTCCCGCCCTGACACCTGTCAGATATAATTGAACTTGCTATTATTCAGGAGAACAGTTGCTGTCTGCGTGGTGTCACTCCATTGACCTAATGTGAAAGTAAGTTGAGACTGGTCTGAACGAGCTGTTCCTTCAGATGATATGTGAAATTTGATTCATAGTCATTTGATCATTTATACGTGATAGATACTACACTCAATACTTCAGGTGTTTCCAACGACAACTTGATTCCCCTTGTGAGACAGAAACGAACATGTGATCAAAAATTCCAAGAACACGTCAATTTTCAGAGGTCACTATACTAAGCCTATGAATCTAGAAGAGCTATGACAAGGAATTGTTCGGGAACGCCGTTTGCTGACTCCGGACATATAGGATAATGTAAGAAATGCTTTCGAAAGTCGACTATCATTGTATGAAAATTGGCCTGCTTTCCGAAATTTTTGATAACACGTTCGTTTTTGACATACAGAAAAGTGTCGAGGTTTTTTGGAGTGAAGGAAATAACAACTGCTCATGATAGACAAAGCAGTGAAGAGAATCCATAATATAATATTCAAAGTGGTGGTGGGAAGTGTTTATGGATACTTATTCAAGTATACTTTATCCACGATATAATGGGTGCGATTTGTATCAATTGCAAACTTTGTACTGGTATCATGTTTCAGAGATATTCATTACATGTAGTTGGAGTTTGAAAATTACCTCTTGCATTATCATTAGGAATGGCAGAAATTTCCATAGCTCAGTATTTCGTCCATAATAAAAGTAATGCAATAGTCCACTAAGCACGAGCATTTCCGTCATGATGGCCACGCTGCATAGAAACAACTTATACAGTTTCGAATGTCCGAAATATGAAACACCAACAGTGTAGTGTAGGACCATCAGAGGATCATCTGCAAAAATACACTTCAATATTTTTCATTAATTTTTGATTCGTATGATTAACCTTTCACGCCCAATTTGAATGAATCCATATCTCTTGAATATTTTTTTATCTTGCATGCTATATTTTCGAAATTATGCTTTGAGTTAGTTATAATCGGTGAGTTAGTTATGATGATTCGGGAAAAAGAGTCTAAACCGACGGAGAAACAGCACGCAGCAGTCGAAATCGATTGTTAATTGGGGGGACTAATTTTATCAGTTTTTTCTGAATAATAGATAAACTGTCATCATTCGATTTCCTATTTGAAACTAGTATTTGTTTTTTATTCATCGATTTTTGATTCGAAGAGATGCCGTGTTGAATATTATTTATCGTTCTTGAATACGTTTTGCAGAATCAATTCACTTCGCATGCATTAGTGAAGTTTCACTGCTTATGTTGCCAAGAGTCTATCTTGGGATCGTTTATCTATAATTATGTTACGTACTCAATATTTTGTCCAATCTACAGCATCAAAAATCATCTAGAAACATGATAATGATAATATTCATTTTCCCACAAGACATAATAACATATGTTTGGGTAATAACTGAGAGTCCTAGCGTTAGAACTGTGAAAGTTTGGTGTGGAATTAGTGACACAGACCTACTACGTAATATCGGCTTCACTGGCCCTTCCATTCTATCAGTTCAGATGGCACTTGCGGTGGAAAGGGTTACAAAATCTGGTCCAAAAAAATATCAAACACTTCCTCATGATATGTGTGTACCACTCACAGACAACTGATTTATTCACGAAAAGAAAAAAAAAAGAGTATTCCAAACAGCAAATTTTCTAGTTCATTTTGAATACCAAGCACACGAATCTTGAAGGTAGCAATAAACAATTTTTCTACACAGTAGATCACAATATAATTTCAGAAGAACATCTCTCATTTTTAGACAGATAAGCTCGTTTCCCTTAGAGAAAATTATCCTTTCAGCTTATCGGTGGGAATCGAAAAAATGGCACACTCTCATTATAGCTACAGTTGATTTTGGAATTCGGAAATCAGATTATTTTTGTTCAAAGGAGGAGGTATTTGCTGAATTCTTTAGATAATATAGAAGTAGTTTGGAATTTTTTATTTCACTTTCATATTCATTTGTAGAGGAAAATGTCAAAAATCAGTTCCTTGAACTCCATCAGTTCATGAAGAATGAAGAAGCTCCATATTCCAGTTGAAGTATTGTGAATATTACGCTATTAGGTAGACACGATTGAATTTCCTCAAAATTTATTGTCTTCGCGACATGTTTCGATACACTGTATCTTTTTCGAGCGAATGTTTCTAAACACTCTTGCTTGATAAAGATACAGTGTATCGAAACATGTCGCGAAGACAATAAATTTTGTGGAAATTTAATCGTGTTTACCTAATACCGTAATAACTATGGATTTCCATCAAGTAAAGGCCACCACAATCCAAAATATTGTGAATATGTATACGACAATTCCCAACTATCATCAAGAAGAATATCGAAATGAAAACTCATTTAAAAAAAAAATTATTACCATAAATCACAAAATTGTCTTATTTTCGCATAAAAAATTGTCAAAATGGCACCTGGAAGTAAAGATTTCAGTTAATAGAGTAAGTTACAGTATCATTGAAACGTTTAAGCTCACAAAACACCAAGGACCCCAAAAAAATATGAGAAAAGCACAACCTATTGCCAGTAGTTTTGGTAAGACAATGTTCCTGGAGCTGGAGTGGCAAAAAGTTGCTATGTGGACGCGCTGGAAATGAATCTACCGTGCAGGGGCTCGAAGTTGGCCGGCCTGTATGAGAGGCAGATACAAAAATAAAAATAGAGGCATTTCGCCTCTTGTGGTTACATATCTAACTTATAAACCAACAATATATATATATACATCACATCCATAAATAAAATTCACATATATACCAATGAATTACAAATTACAAATATCTCGCAAACAAAACTCCGTTCCAGAAGGAAACAAAGAAGTGATTGATTGGATATCTATAGCGGCAAGTTTTCCGCTATAATTTGGCGAAGGCACGCATCCGCCAAATCACAGCTTTCATCCTGTGCATGTAAGAAACAAATTTCCAAGAATTTGACTGATGAGTCACACATTTCTTCGAAGAAAAAACAGAAAATTATCAAGAGATTGAAGGAGAAGGATTGTTTTTACCTAAAAGCGGACAAAGGTAACAGAGTGGTGTTTTTAGATAAAGAAGATTACTTTGAGAAAGTCGATAACTTGATTGAAGGTGGTCCATATCAGAAGTTACCACGAAACCCAAGATGATCGCTAACGTATTAACAACATTGAAAAAATGCAAGACACTGATTACACCGATTTTGAACAGGAGACTACAACTGTCAAATCCCACAGTCGCAAAGATATATTGTTTACCAAAAATACACATACCTGGAAAATCGATGCGACCAATAGTCTCAGCAATGAATTCGCCCTCATATAATATTGGTAAATGGTTGACGAAATAATTTGAATATCTCCCCATCGGCAAAACTGATGCGAGTGTAAATAAATTCACGAGAATTCATAGAAAAAATAAGAGATATTGAATTAGAAGAGGGTGAAACATTGGTTTCATTCGATGTAAGTAATATGTAAGACATATTCGCTGTGGTGGTGGATACAAGAATGGGGATGACGGCTGCAAAACTCTACCACTAGGAGCGCCACCACTGCATGTACCTTTGACAGCCTCTCAAGTCAAATGACAACAATTCAAAACATTAAACGTCCCTTCTTTGCAATAATTAAGAATATGAAGATTTGAAATCGACATAAAATGGTCTTATGTAGTGCATTCGGATGTTAAAATGTAGGTACGCATTTATTTCCAAAAGAAACAAAACTGAAAAAGCAGTGGGAAGTAGCCCTGAAAAGAAAGAGCTTTCAGGCTTCTGAACATTCTAGATTAATCTCCAGTCACTCACAAAAGAACGTAGCAGGGCTAGTAGATGGTTATCATGATGATTTTTAACGAAACACCTCTGTAATCAGTTTGAATTTTTCACCTTTCACTCAGATCTTTTTTTTACCTTTGAGGGATCCACCACATTCCCTCAACAAACTTTTCAGTTCTGGTACAGACAAACATCCATATCTATCGGTTGGAGAAAACATCCTTATGATTCTTAAGTATCTTTTGAAAATATTCATTAAGATTAAAATAAAACATAACCTGCAAAATCACTCGTTAGGCACATGCAGTCGTGCTGCCACCTACTAAAAGCTTTGGGTCATCTTCCCCATTGCCGAAATTGAAAATGTCATTTCAGCACTGAACAGCAGATGTAATAGTATAAAATTCACGTGCGAAGTGGAAAAAGGAGGAAAATTGCCATTTTAAGATGTATTGGTTAAAAGGAACGAACAGAATGAAATAGAATTTGACATTTACAGGAAAGACAAGAACACATTCAGATACATTCCAAATGACTCAAATCATTGTCCACAACATAAAATGACGGCACTGCACTTTCTCGTCCATAGGTTAATAACTTTTCCTTTGAAAACAATGAAAGGAGAGTGATTAAGTACGTAGCTGAAGTTAACGGTTTTAACCCAGAGATAGTTGATAAGATGATTAGAAAATGTAAATTTAGGTAAACACTTCGTAAACCTTTCGAAAAGATGAGAGAAACGAAAAGTTTATAGTAATCCCATATGAACCTCAATACACTAGAGGATTCCAACAGATATTTGACAAAGTAAATATGAAAGTTGCATATATAAAACTTCCCACAAATTACAACAGCTTCTTGGTAACCCAAAAGATAAACTATAAAGCTCAGAGAAGTCGGGAATTTACGAGATCAGTTGTCAAGATTGTAACAACAAGTACATCGGCCAGAGCCGACTAGCTATTAAAACCCGTTTCGAAGAGAATTTTGCACACATAAAATATGGAAGGGTAGAAATATCCAGTGTCGCCCAACACGCTCTAGACAATGACCACAAAATTGGTGAAAGCAATCTGAAACTGATCAAGCATGTGCATGACACAAGACTATTCGATGCATGTGAGAGACTCGAAATAGCAAAATGT
This sequence comes from Zygogramma bicolorata, assembly GCA_032362365.1. Lineage (NCBI taxonomy): Eukaryota > Metazoa > Arthropoda > Insecta > Coleoptera > Chrysomelidae > Zygogramma > Zygogramma bicolorata. The sequence continues at coordinate 611,550 of JAVJAQ010002960.1, forward strand.
AAAAACAGCATGAATGGTGACTTATCCCTTTCAGTCCGCTTTTCAATTCATTGTTGAGGAAGTAATCAGAATGATAAATACTTACAGATCACGGAACTTGCAGGTAGTGAGTTCATAATAGGGGAATTAATTAGAATAATTAACAGTAACAAACAAAGTCCATATCAGACCAAGAAACTTCAGGTATACAAACAACTAACCCTAGCTTTAGATTTAGTATCAATTTTCTTCTCCTGAAGATGCTAACCTTGTTAGCGAAACGCGCGTCGAGTGCAAAAAAATATCAGTTTGGTGTTAGGGTAATTGATATCTAGGAAAAGTTTCAACTTTCACACAAAAGGTTCCAAACTCATCGTTCATAATATGGATCTCAAGAATGAATTGAAAAATCCTACGAACCTCTCATTATGAACCAGAGCTGTATATTCTATCAATTTCAATATATTGTTGTTGACAGAAGTTGAAATTTTAAAATGAAGGTGGAATAATTCACAGAAGAATTGATGCCTATTATTTCTGTTGATGATAAGTTCATCAATTCTTCGAATTCTCAAGAGAAAGTTGCATCTACAAAAACAGTGGAAGAAGATGTTCCGCCCTTGTCTCCTCAAACAACGTATAAAATTCAGCGTTCTCCAGAAATTTAACCATACGGTCGTGGTCCTTGTTCGTTTTTAAATATATTGAAATCGAATTCGATGAATATTTAAAAATTAGTGATTGTTCTAGAACTTCCTCTGGTTCTTCCATCGTGTTTTTGTAATTGTGAGGGAATGTCTGCCTTGTACAATTATCGTTGGTAGTGATTTCTTCTTTATTTTGGTCATATATGTTACTTTGTGACGTGTATCAGTGCTGAAGTCCTTGTCTTCTGCACTGTCAGATTGATCTGTTAAACTGTCAAATCTGTTTTTCATTTTTATGTTTTTTCGTTTACTTGCTGCTGTATATTTGGTTGCTTTCCTAGGGAAAGTGAAACCGTCATCCGTTGACCTGCCCAGTATGTCAGAACTGAGATTGTTTGCCCCATCTTCACAGCCAGCAATTTTTGGTAATTCCTCCTTAGGGTAGGGAGGTTTCTAGGTAGTGAAATGAACATCATCATATATATTTATCTACACCCGTACTCTAATAATACACTTATATGCCCACAACCCGTTTTATAATGAAACCCATTACGATACAGATTTCCATTACGATACAGATTTTCAGCCAATAGAAACTCATTATTTTTCAATCAAGCATGATATGCAAGCTTTGCATTTTGACGTTTGTCAAGTCAAAATCAGTAGGTATTGAATTTTTGAAGAATTTAGTCAATTTTCGATAATCGTATGAAAATGTCTTATAGCAGTGAAATAGAAGAATTATCAGCGACCCTCCACAGATGTCTTAGACAAGAAAAAATGCAATTGAAAGGATTATATTTTTCATTTGACAAATGGAACACGTATGTTTTTATTTTCAACCAAGCTATATGAGTTCTCATGTCCGAGTGGGCAAAGGCGCCGGCAGTGGAAAGTTACGTCTAAGTTCAATTCCTGACCTCGGCAGATTTTTTATTTTTGTTTTTTTCCTGGAATTTTCCGTGGTTATACCATAAATTATAATTTTGTAGAATTTTTCAAAGAAATACTGATTACCTACTATTATTGTGTTCAATATAATCACCTAACAATATTATATTTTTAGTTCTTCATTATTTATTGGGTGTAGATAAAATAGCGTATGCAACTCTCATGTAATGGTTATTAATACACTCGCATAAATCATACGAAACTCACCTTCGGCTCGTTTCGTATCCCGGTTTATGCTCATGTATTAATAACCATCATCACACGATCGTTGCATAATATGCTATTATCTACACCCGTACTATAATAATTAACTTATATGCCCACAACCCGTTTTATAATGAAATCCATTACGATTCAGATTTTCATTACGATACAGATTTTCAACCAATAGAAACCCATTATTTTTCAATCAAGCATGATGTGGAAGATTTGCATTTTGACGTTTGTCAAGTCAAAATCAGTAGGTATTGAATTTTTGAAGAATCTAGTCAATTTTTGATAATCGAATGGAAATGTCTTATAGCAGTGATGAAGAAAAATCACCAGCGACCCTCCACAGATGTCTTAGACAAGAAAAAATACAATCTAAAGGATTATATTTTTCATTTGACAAATGCAACACATGTTTTTATTTTCAATATAATTATATGAGCCCTCGTGTCCGAGTGGTCAATGGCGCCGGCAGTGGTCAGTTGCGTCCGGGTTCAATTCCTGACCTCGGCAGAAGTTTTTTTTTAATTTTTTTCTTTTTTTCATTTCTCATTGTTGTATTTTCCGTGGTTATACCATTAATTATAATTTTGTAGAATTATTCAAAGAAATACGATTGATTACCTAATATTATTGTGTTCAATATAAATACTTAATGATATTATATATTTAGTTCTTCATTATTTATTGAGTGTAGATAAAATAGCGAATGCAACTCTCATGTAATGGTTATTAATACACTCGCATAAACCATACAAAACTTACCTTCGGCTCATTTTGTATCCCGGTTTATGCTCATGTATTAATAACCATCATTACACGATCGTTGCATAATATACTATTATTTCTCTTCTTCTTTATTTCGCTGTTGCAATTTTCATTCTCGCTGTCGGGTTCTCCACTCGAAGTTGATTCCGATCCATCAGCGGTAGAAAATTCCAAATTTTGATTTTTTGGGAAATTTCCATCTGACTTGTGTAGTCGTCCTGCTCGACGGATGGAAGACTAAATGCTTGTAATTTCAAGTGAACTTTTCTTCATACTTTCTGTTATGAATTTATCAATGTAGGTAATTGTTATTATCTTCCGCTTCGATAATATTATTCCAGGACTGTTGTTGAAAATCAATATTTCTAGCTTTTTCTTGTGGTTCTGATTGATTTTCTGCTTGTACCAAAATGCCTTCTTATGATTGGTCTGTGGCTTTGTTGGTAAGCTCCGCCCCCTTTCTCAATGTTCCACAGCTTTTTCCACAAACTGTTTCCTTTTGCGGGTTTTCAGATAATTGTTGATTACTAATACATTGGGCTATTGTATTAGTATCGTTTCCTTTCAGACTTATATAGTTATCTTGTAATACTCCTTCATTTCTCTCGGAGTTAATATTTCCATAATTTTGCTTGTAGTGCTCACAAGCTATTTCATGCAATCTTTCATAATCATTTGATTGATTGAGAACAATATCCTTCCCTCTTTCTGTGATATCGTGACCTTCATGACAGTATGTCATCGAGAAATTTTGTATTTGTTGGAACTACTCTTATGAATTCAATTCTGTTTTCATTTGTGAATAATGCATCTTTGTTGTATGAAATTTGATTTTCTTAGATTTGTATTCTCGATTCTCTTATTATTTCTCTTTGATCTTTATTTTTCTTGGTCTTCTCTGGATTGACCTTCCACTCTTCTTTTTTTTTCTAAATGAGATTGAATCCATGTGATAATTTTATGATCTTCCTTAGAAACAACCTGTGGGGAATTCGGTTTTCTCATCTTTTTTACCTCTGAATTTCTTACGAGGTCTTTCCTGATTTGTTTTATTTTTGTATTATTGTCTAATGCAAGTATAAATTCTGGCCTATATTTACTAGCTACATCATATGGTCTTTTAGTAAATATTTCCTCGTTGTGACGAAACGGTATCTCAGGGTTGTTTTATTTCGTGGGAAGATCTCAGACGAAGTGAAAAAAACACAGTTGATAGGACAGTTGTTGATGATTTTATTCACTGATGGATTGCGTATTTGATCCTCTTCTCGTCGCACCTCCTTATATCAGAGGTATTGAATAGTTTCTCTTTATGCAAATTCTGTTTGATAACGTTACTGAGATCCTGTGAGAAGTTTGTCCATTTCTCCACTGGGACAATACCTCTTCTTTTGGGACGTTTCAAGTACCATTCTTTCTCATGTTCCACTTCATACAAACCGAGACTCCTCCGTTTTCTCACATTAATCGGAAGAGGAGTCATTCTTGGTGCAATTGATTTCACCAAAATTGAAATGTTCTCCTCGATTTGATGGTTGAGCTTCTGCCGACTAGCATCTTCTCTTTGTCTCTCTAATTCGGCTGCTTTTCTTTCGGCTTGCTCTACTGCAAATCTCCGAAAGGTCAACTTCCTATCTAGATCAGATTTTTGTGCTTCCACCGATAAAATTTCCTTCAACTCATCGACGGCGATGAGGAGTTTGGAATTTTTCGTAGTCAAAAACTCGGCGCGATGCCGTTCAAAGTATTTCTAATACTCACAATACTTCATACGGATGAATTTCATCAGCGAAAAGAGTTCACGTAATTCGATGGCTTTTGGTGATCGCACCTGCATGATAAGTCCTTCGAAAACTATGGCATACAAAATATAATAACTTTTTCGGGAGTCCAACTCACCATTAACTGTCTTGTATTCGATATGAAAGTTTTTCTTCAATAATTTTCTGAAAATATGTCCCAGAATAGCTAAGCCAATCCAACACATCTTCCGTTAATTTCACGTGTTTGGCCACATTGATATTCCAAAAAAAAAAAGCATTACGTTGGTCATTTTCAATATTAATGTTGAATTGCCTACAAATATCTTTCAATTCAACCATAGACATTATTACTAATGGACTGGCCCTGAGAGAAAGAGGACTGCTGAATGAGCAAGATGGAATACTTCAAGTCTAGCTGATGATTCCTTTTCATGTAAAACTCTCGCTGTCAGAATCTCTACTCTCCTGTGTCTGACTGGTTTCTCGAGTGGGTGAATTTTTCTCACTCTACCAATGAAAAAGGAAATGAGAGCAGCCGAAGCAAATTTGAAATGCTTGACATATTTTTTGTCATCATGACATTATTTCAATTTCTGTCGAATTTGAAATGTTTGTTCTTCCTGCTTTCGAACTGTGTGTTACTCAATCCATAAACATTCAAAATGCAGGGTTTAACTGCTTCAGCAGATGTGAAAGAGAACCTAACTTGAAATTCCATAGGTGAAATATTATTTCTCTTATTATTTTTCACGAATAATAATCCATTCCCTCATATAGGTTTCCAAAAGACCAAGAGTTGAAAGAAAAATCGTACTAATTTTGATGTTGAGTCCATACTTCATCTTCAGATAACCAATCTTTCCCCCCGAGGCCGCTGTAGAAGCACTTAACTCAATCACTTTCTGTGATTGAGTTGAATGTGCAATCTGGTTGCCATCTGATACGATCCATCAGAGAATTGGGAAGTTCATAATTTTATGCGACGTCTGGCGGAAATATAACGCACTGCTAGAATTTCACAAACAAACGGCTTCCATTTTATGTGTGTGAATTTATTGAGTTCTTTGATGTTGATTTAGGAAATCTCATCTGAAGTTGTAATTTTTTTCGAATAATAATAACAAACAATCATGGATGCAGATCGCTCAGTGAGCCGTATAAAGTGTTTGGTGCCAAGTTGCCGCAACTCTAGGAACCGAAATCCAAAGTTGCCTTTCCACACGTTTCCAAAGATAAATACATCTTTGGTGGGAAACATTACGGAAAGTGGATTGAAAGATAAAATAGACAGGTACAAGGCTTGGAATATTAAACTGAAACTGCATAAATCACCATCTAGAGCGGCTTCAGTGTGTTCCTTGCATTTCAAAAGAGATATGATTTCTTGTTACCTGGTGAGTCTGTTTGTCTATTTTTAGGCGAAGTTATGGCGCAATTCATCATCCATGTAATAAAAGCCTCTTTGGTTCACTAACACTACACTAAAACTAAAAAATGTCCTGGAACAAATATCATTAGATTTTAAAACACAATGCATCTATGTTCACCTCCAATGAATGGTATTGTGCGGATATTCAAAGCATCATGAACACAGTTATATCAACCTTCACGAGAAAAATTTCGTACAATGAAAATATAGCAAAAAAACACCAAAATCTTGTCTAGCGGGGGCAACTGATGACTGGATTTCAGTTTGGCGCGTTATTTCACAAATGTAAACAAGGTAACTATTTCAAAATGGTGGATAAAGTTTAACCACCACCAGCGCCCTCATCGGTCGATATTCTTCCCTATAATTCTCAATTTCCCATCTGAATCCTTCAATGTGACATTTTGGACACACAACTATATCTTCTCTACTGGTATAAATGAACCCAGCATCAGCAAGTTTATCTTTTGGGAATTCAGGGGCCTGTTTCAATAAGCGAATACTAGTGGTGAAATACTACTGCGGCAGTTGTGAATTACCATTTCGACAAAATTGGGTTTCTACAAGTTACACCGGTAAATTATGAGTGACAAGTTTACCAGTCCAATCCTACAACTGTTTTTTATACGAATTACGGGTGTGCTGTTTCAGCAATAATCACAAGTATGAGAGTAACGCTGGTAAATGCCTTTTGTGACAAGTTTGCGTTTCTAACAAGTCTTACAAGTCTTTTTTCATCTGATCACATCGTTGCTGTTTCTACAAATTCCAATGTATGAGAATTACTAGTAATTTATCAGTATAATTTGACCAACGTACGGAGCATGGTCAACGTTGAACATTGTTGATTGAATATTTGCTATAATAGAAAATATGTGGTCCAGTGATTCCGAAGGAGAACACCGTGTCAACATCCGTAGGGCTCGAACCCAAGTAGCACAAACATATTAGACCGATATTGGTTCAATATTACGTGAATATCAACCCCATATTGTAGATATCATATTGGCCCCAAAAAAAATGTGAACATTCGGCGATATTAGATCAACATTCGATAGCAATATAAGGATATATCGTTTCAACTATATTGGTACAATATTGTTAATGATATATCGACGTAAAAGGTATATTCGATTGATGTCACTAATTATTTTTTTTATTATATTCGGGATTATACATATCTATTCTATCGAATAGTCAACTGGAATATTTCACTCATCCACATCAACTTACCGAATATTAACCTGGAAAAAACTCTGACTGCTGCGGGGCTTGAACTCACGACCTTCAGAATGAGAAATATTGTTGTCGACCACTATACACTCTACGGCACGGAGAGACTTGTTGGTAAGAAAGAGTTGGGTGGTATAGATGTGGTGACTTCAAGTTAGTTATGTTCGAGACAACATTGAAATGTCAGAAACTTAAGTAACAATGAAATATATTCGAAAAAACACTGAAGGATCACTGTCTTATATGAGGGCGATTTGGAATATCAAACTTGCTGTGCCAAATGTTCTGGACGTAATTTTCTGGTATTGAAATCCACCAAATGACGATATTTCAATTTTTCCAAATTTTGTTAGGAATAATTCGTGATGAATATTGCTCATCTGATATTGATATATGTTTAAATACATTAAGTGATCACTTTCAAAACTCGGATACCCCTTTTCAGGCTTTGATTCTTAAATGACTATTTGAATATTTTCATTTTAGTGTTGAAACAATATTCAAGCAATATCAGAATTTGCATATCTGTATTGCAGTATCATGCCGATATGGTACCTAATGTGATAATACAATATTTTAATCTACGCTCCCAAACAATGTCGAATATACATTAGATTTCGATGTTGAAAATTGAGTATATACAAAATATGCAGACAATATTGAAATATCTATGTTGTTAAACTCATATTATTCATTATCACCTGATATGGTAATTCAGATATTGGTAATAGGGTATCAAACCCATATATTATCAATATTGAACCTTACAAAATGCAGTTGAAATTTATTGTCAATATTGAGGCAATATTCATAATGAGATATCGTTTTCTCAATATTGATTAATATTAGTTCAACATCAATTTTTCACTTACGATGTATCTATATTGGACCAATCTGAACTCGGGGTTCAGCCAATATTATGTGTTACTTGGGAATGAATGAGGGCATATAGATTAATTTGAACCCATGATGAATCCAAACTTGTTTGTCATACTAGTTCGTTATTGCACCATCAATATGAATATTTGAAAATATCGAAAAGCCATCCAACCTTAACTAGTAACTATGGTTGCTAGGGAAACGAACAATGGAAACTTTGAAATGAGGAATTTTTTTTGTGACCATTGACCATCATGCCCACACGGGCCATAAAGTGCACTTTATGCACGCACCGTCCGTAAAGTGCACTTTAAGGCCGTGTTGTATGTTCACTGTTGCAAAGATAAAATGGTATAGTCCTGTTGTAAATCTGTTTATTTTTACGTTATAGAATTTACAAGTTATAATAAGATATATTGCTTGCACCGCTGTTATCATCGATGAGAGTATCAACCTGAACATTCTGGTCTTTTTTGTTCAGTATCACTATATTTTTGGTGCATTTTGAACCTTCAAGTCCTAACGTTTGCCCCATTTGTAGGATTTCCAGTTTTTTTTGTAAATAGCATGTTCCAAATAATAGTCTACTTGAAGTTCTAGTTTATTCCATATACATATCATGCTGAACACAGTTTTGCAGTGATCCATCTACGTGGTCTCGAAACTGCACTCCTACGTCTCTGTTTTTTATCTCGAGGTAACTGAACGTCACTAAAACCGATATTGCTAGAAATATTTCCATTCACTTGCTCTACAACATCATGTTGGGCCAAATCGTGTCCCGATAATATTGCCAGTGATTATTATTTACCATCAATTGTTGGGATACAGCAAACTCGTTAATTTCCGTCCACTTCTCGCTTTTGTCTCGTTTTGTCAACTTGGCGCTAAAAGCACCAAGGAGAACATATTTATTTTGAATAAAGGAATGAAGAGACATTGTTTTTGGCTTATTTCCCTGAAATTTCAAGAAACATGCAAACCACACACTCTTTGGTCCAGGTACTCCATGTTAAAAATAGTAATTAAACTCGAGAGAGAATTTACCAAATTTCACGTTCAATATTAAAAACAAAAATGAATAATTTGTTGATATATATTTAATAACAAATGTTACCTTCTTTTTTTTTCCAAACGCTAGTAAAACAATTGTGTACCTACCTAACACGTGCGCAAGCGATTGCCTGGCCGAACTCCGCTAAAGCGTCGTTCTGCCATCTGCAATCGCGTGCGGACAAGTATCACTTTCCGTACTTGTTAGGTAAACTACTATTTCTTCACCATCAGTTTTTCGCGTACGGTTGTTCCATACACATCATCATAGAACGTTCAATTGGGGAGTTCAGACAAATACAGAGGTTTTATTGGAACTCATGATGTTGAGCTACTTTCATTAACCAGAAGCGGTAAGCCGTCACGATATTTTCCCACCACTAGTCATATGGGATATTTGACATCATTTTCATTTGTACCGTAATACAGCTTTCGAGAAAAGTTCGCTCTACAGCAATGGTAATTACAACTCCCCCTGATTATCAACTATAGAGGCAAGCGAAGATCTTTATTGAAAGTAAATACTTTTTGAATGTATCACCTGTTATATTATTTATATTATTCTTAATGAAAGCGATAGACTCATCGGATGTGTCCTTGTACCCTTCTCCCTCTACTGAAAACTGTTTATCCCATCCCCTCGATCGAGGATAACTGACCATGCACCGGCCTTGCTTAATGTTAATACTCTGTATATGCACGAAAATTTTCACTTGTATATCTACAACTGTACAAATTTTCTTTATGAAACAAGAAATATTGGCACTTGTCACTAGTTATTTCTACACTGGTAACTTGTCGTCTATTTGCTTGTAGCTATTTAGTTCTGTGAAACAGAAATACCTAGTTCTTCTGACTAGTCGTCGTGACATTTGTAACTTGTCACTAATATACTTGTAATTTTATTGAAAGAACATACTTGTCGAGTAGTTATTACTTGAAACAGAAATTACTAGTCCTTGTCACTTGTTGCTATTGAACTCGTAACTAGTCGCTTGTTCACTGGTAATTTTCTTGAAACAGGCCCCAGATGTCCAATCCAAAATTCGTTTCAGTAGTTATCATTCTCGCTAACACCTCCATTCTCGATGCAACAAATATCTCAATTAAAATGAAATTTGTAATACTCCATAATATATTCAATACAGAATCATTTCACACGTTTTCTACTTGATAGAGTTCATTACATAAATCGTTTGGAGCTGACAATCGATTTGTTGCATTTATTCAGCTGTTGTGAGTGCTATCGAGACCGAGCCACTTGACAAATTTTACTGCCTTTTTAAGGACATTTTCTACCAAATGAACATCGAGATTCTTAGTTTTTTGTAATTCCTCTTCGTAAAACGCCCCAATGGTTGGTCGTTCCAAAATATCTTCCAACAAGTATGTAGTGGAGTTGGTAATTTTCTCTTTGACTACCTCAAACAATTCTGTCGTCCAATTGGGCTCGTAACTCTCGTCGAAAACATATTTGGCTTTTGATATGCGAACAATATCATTGACTTTGAATTTCCTAGGTCCTGCTATTTTCAAGCAAGAATACGTCTATTTGAGAAATTCTTTTTCGTTGACATTCTTTACATCAGAGGCCTTCATATTGATGGTTCGATGCTTGCGATTGTTGTAATTTTTCACGATTTCAGATATAATATCCTACTATTTGTAGGAACCATACAATCTGAAATGTTTCAATAGTTCTTGTTTCAATATTCGAATGACTCGCTTGGCTATTGCAGCTTTTTCACAGTATACGTACTATAATGAATGATGTTGTGTTCCCTAATTATTTGTCGGAAGCTGGAATTAGAATCCTTTGCCTAAATCTGAATTCAGATTTTTTGGCGTTTGCCGATAACTCCTCTTGAAAATTTTGGTCATTGCAATGGTAACATCATTGGCATTTCTACTTTTGATCTGTTCGACCCATACCTATTTGGGAAAGGTATCGATAACAACAAAAATGTACTTTCGATAATTTTGAAAGTCTGCAAGGTCCATTTGCCACAAATCATTCAACCCCTTGAATATGGTTCGACGCCCTGGAAAGTTCTTGCGAGCCGGCCTATGTAATTCATTCAATAACTAATATTTCTCTCTTGAATGTCCTTTCATTCTGATTGTAGATACTATACTGAAATTATGTTGCTTAGTTGCATCTACCACCACCGTATTCTGCCTCTGTGTGTTTTTCTCGATTCCAGCTTTTTCCCCAGGTATATCTGAACTAATTTTGGTAATATTTTGTTGAAAACCACCAAGTTTATCATACAGTCTCAATTGTCTTGAATGTTTTCTGGAAACTTTTCACTTTCGTTTTTCGATAAGCAGTATGGCCGCTCGAATATTATTACCTCTAATCTTGATATAATTCTCAACATGCTGCTTTCGCCAAGCACAAAGTGTTGCAATCTTTTAGCTTTCAAGAGTTTCATATTCGTATCATCGAGTGATATGTAGCGATATTCACATATTGTATATTGGTTACATCGTCAGCATCTGTTGGCATCTTCACATGGCTTATTTTCAGATAGTACGCATCAATATTTCCATCGTAAGTATAATTGAAGACTGTACCTGAACAATCATGAAGCCCTTGTCGCTCTTCGTCAGGGTCTGATGTTGATTTGGCAGTGTAACCGAACTTGTTGATGCTCATAATGAGACTGAAGCAGTAGAGCTGGATAAATAATTATTTATTAGATGACTCCAGCCTCCTTCAATTCCTCAATAATTGCTACAATCTCGGTCTCAGTCTGTCGACTGGTTCATTAACATCATCCCAATACACATATTCGAATGTTTTTCCGTTAAATGTCAAATTATTGATGGAAATCAATACCGCTATCAGTGGTGTGGTGTCGAAAGAGCGGTCTGATTATATGCTTATATTCATTTCTGATGGCTGAGAAGCAAGACAAGGTTATTTTCACCGAACTGAGTGAACTGACAAAAAGTGAAATATTAAACTCATTCGTATATAAAATAGTGCCACCTGGTAACAATGTTCTTGTTAAAAACTATATGAAGGATGACTGTGAATCAAAATAAACCAAAGATTCAGAGTTTTTCCATGACACAAGCAGTAACCTAACCTAGATGGATGAGTGCAGCAATCTCTGATGTGTTGGTACAAACTTAGAACTGGGAGCAGACATCTATTGACAAAACTTGTAGTTCCACATTGAACACTATAACACAGGAAGCTATCTAGGAGCAGGTCTTTTTCTGACGTAGTAGGGATAACTGAAAATAAACAGAACTTAAACAAGAAAGAGGGTCCAAAAAAACGCCACAGTGAGTTGTCTACGGACGAAGCAAAAAAACCACCCGACCAAGTGAATCATAAAAATAAAAACAGGCGAAAACAAAACATTATCATCGGTAGAATGAAACGGATGATATCAAGACCATTCCAAAATTGGGATATCTTAACGTTTTCAGATTTCCTCCAAATGAAACGGAGTCTTTCCGTGATGATTTCTTGAAAAAGACTTTTCGTATTTTCTTTGTTTTTTTTTGTAGTGTAAAAGAAATATACATATTTTTTGTTTTCAGTTTCCTTTTATTCTTTATTTTTGCGAGGCAAGTGCCCTATGATAGTTCTCTGTTTCTTTTTGTTTCTCCACTATACTTACACAGGTGTATGAGACCTATGACAAGCAGCTGCCGCGCGTAGGATTCGTACCCACAACCTCTAGCCCAGTAGTACTATTGCCACGTCTGTTGGTCTGGCCTACATATGTTCTATGGCAATCAGAACATGGTATTTCATATATACCCTGTGATTCGTTGACAATTTTGTCCTTGGGGGAGCGGAGGAATGTGGAGATTTTATTGCTGGCTGTAAATATCGTTTTTATGTCCTGTTTTTTGAGAATTCTGCTGATTTTGTCAGTAACACATTTAATGTAGGGAAGAAAAGCTTTCTGGGGAACGTTGTTGTCTGTTGGGTCTCTGGGAATGGAATGAGAAGTTTGATGGCGGCGGATGGATCTGTCAATTTGATGGTCTGTGAATCCATTTTGAAGAAGGGCTGATTTGAGTTGGGCTAGTTCCTGTGGTTTGTTATGGAGGTCTGTGAGGTTGATGGATCTGTGGATGAGGGAATTCACAACGGAATTGGTTTGTGCCGGATGATGGTGGGAGTTTGCGTTAAGGTATCGGTTTGTGTGTGTTGGTTTCCTGTAGACCGTGTGGGTGAAGGAGTCATTGGTTTTTGTGATGAGGACATCTAAGAATGGAAGGGAGTTATTGCTTTCGATTTCCATTGTGAACTTTATATTTGGGTGGAGGTCGTTAAGGTGATCAAGGAAATTATGGAGAGTTTCGGAGCCGTGAGGCCATATGACGAAAACGTCATCTACGTATCTGAACCAGCAAGAGGGTTTGTGGTCGAACGTGTCAATGGCTTTAGTTTCGAAGTCTTCCATGAAAAGGTTTGCCAGGACTGGTGAGAGGGGAGAACCCATGGGGGCGCCTTTCACTTGTTTGTTGAAGGTACCTTGAAATAGGAAGTATGTACTGGACATACAGTGACTGATGAGGTTGCGGGTGCCTTTGGAAATTTGGTGTTTGGTTTCGAGAATGTTCAATGTATCTGATAAAGGGATATTTGTGAATAAGGACACTACGTCGAAACTCACAAGGATGTCAGTCTGTTGGATATTGAGGTTTTTGAGGATTTCAATGAAGTGGAAAGAATTTCGTACATATGACGATCATCAAACTTCTCATTCCATCAAACTTCTCATTCCATTCCCAGAGACCCAACAGACAACAACGTTCCCAAGAAAGCTTTTCTTCCCTACATTAAAGGTGTTACTGACAAAATCAGCAGAATTCTCGAAAAACAGGACATAAAAACGATATTTCCAGCCAGCAATAAAATCTCCACATTCCTCCGCTCCCCCAAGGACAAAATTGTCAACGAATCACAGGGTATATATGAAATACCATGTTCTGATTGCCATAGAACATATGTAGGCCAGACCAACAGACGTGTGACAAGTAGAGTATACGAACATCAACTTGCTGTACGAAAATCAGACCCATCTTCAGCTCTGTCCTAACATCATCAAGAGACAGGACACAATATAGACTTTGCGAACACTAAGACCATCGCCACAGCAAGAACACTACAAGCTCGTATAATTCGCGAAGCCATCGAAATCGAAAAGCGACCTTCCTGCTTGAATAAACCCCGAACTCAACAACAACACACAACTGACAGCGCGGAAACCTATCCGAACACATATATATATATATATATATATATTATATATATATATATATATATATATATATATATAATGTGAGAAGGTTAGACGACTGTCTAAGTTAAAGAAGAATCCTTTAAATATTCGGGTGTGCAGTCAACAAGGAATTGGAAAAAGTGAACTCTTTATTCTGTTCAAGCTTTCGAGTCTTTATTGGCTCTTCATCAGGAACTCTACAATGAATTAGGAAAATTGTGAGAATAGAAAAGTTTTTTAACATGTGCTTACTTACGAATGTGAGGTTGATAATCCTTTTTTAATGAAAACATGAAGGACAACATATCACAAACACATCGACCTAATGGTACAAATATAATATAAAACTTTAATTAAAAGATATGAACAATCATACATGTAAAAGAATTGAAAAATGGGAGAAGTTGTTTCTCCTAACAGGCATTGGAAACCATATTGGTAATTTTAACGGAAATGATGTAAAAAGTGAAAAGAAGGGAATGAAGTTGACAAGTGACGAATGATTACAGTTTCCTGTGACCTTGTTGCCAACACACAATGAAAATGAAAGTGAAATCACCAACTACACAGGAGTACCAAATGTAACGTTGTTATCATTACTGCCCAGTAGGGGGCGACTTAGTAAATATGAATATATGATGCTGAGATTATCAATATCTTTCCTGGAATTTATGGAATTTGGTTCTTTGAAAATTTGTGTCATTTCAAGAAAACTTCTTTTCTTAAGATTGGATTCATGCTCCAATATCGTCACATTATCATAATCGGGCAAATGATCAAAACTGATTGAATGTTGTGCTAATGAGCAAGTTTTTTTGAGATTTCTAATATCACTTTTATGTGAACAGATTCTATCTTTCAACTTCCTCTTGGTTTGTCCAATGTACTTTTTTTCACACTGAGAGCAAGGGATACAATAAACAACATTAGAATGATCCAATACAGGATCTTTATCTTTTAATTTAGATAAATTAAATTAAAAGATAAAGATCCTGTATTGGATCATTCTAATGTTGTTTATTGTATCCCTTGCTCTCAGTGTGAAAAAAAGGACATTGGACAAACCAATTTTCAATAATATACATTATTCTATTTCTATTTCTATTATACAAATTTTGAAGAAAAATAATTGAAATTTATTCATATTCAGGACACGGTAACAGATAGGCATAGGAAAATAACAAAAAAGGTGTCGTGTTAGTGTTGTAGAATCCAAAAATAACAATATACAGGGTGTTCCATTTGAAAAATCAAAGGTAGTGCTACTACTTTCTAATCCAAGTGACAACACCGCATTCTCGAAAATATTTTATTGTTGCAGTTAATTTCCGAATATGCTCCCCATTGAATTTTCGAAGTGATCCGCTGTCTGGTTCACCAGAAAAGTCATGATGTGCCATCCACCTTGAATCACCCTGTATATTCAGTGAAATTGGACGTTTTGGTGAGAAAATTGGGATTTTTTTCTATAAAACGCTTCAATCTCACTAATTTTGAGGTATACGTGTTTTGAATTCCCTAACTGAACAGACAGCGGATTGGAAAAATTTTTCACTGAACAAAATGCTTCAGCTAACAACAATATGGAAATAAGTTGCCGGTATCCTCATATCCAAGAAGAGAAAATAATTTTGGGGAAGTGATTTTTAGCTTTTTCTTCTCGAAGTCAATGCAAAAAAAAAATACAAAACTTATATTTTCCCTTTTTGCAGAACATTATTGGTAGACCGTCAGCCCGTGGTATAAAAAATTGAACGATCCTTGACCGTATGCCCTTTGAAGATTCGACTAGAATATATGTGTCAATCATGCTCAATTTGAAATGAAAATTGCATCCTGGTTCTATAGTTGGAAAATTCCGGAAAATGTTGTAACAAAAATATGATAAATTTTAACAATAGTTAACCGTATGCCAAGGTAATGAGAAGAAAGTTAACGAAAAAATAATCTAGCGGAAAAAGTTTGGCATACGTGTAGGGTGGTTCCTAAGGGATATGATGAACCCTTGAAATTGCAGACACTTGTTACCCTTCTTGATGATAGCTGACCGTATGCCTCTAAGAGATTTGTTTTATTTGTGATGTAACATATACTTATGCCAAAAGGCATACCGATCAGCTGGTTCCAAGTGTATCCTAACCTCTAAAACATCTGTCGAAAATTTATTATTATTTTTTATAACTCTTAACCGTGAAAAATCAACTTAAAATTGAAGTTTAGATATAAAAATGACCAATTGGAAAAAGGCATACGGCTATCGTAGTTCCGAAGCTCAGAAATGTATATGGAAGTTGTACAAATTTGAAATGACTTTTCGATGATCACTGACCGTATGCCATTAACTTTATCATTAGACAATACCAAAATGTAATGTATAATCGAAGGGCATACGCTTACCTTGGTTCCTGACCTCAAAAATTAAAATTGAAGTTGAATATTAATTTTTGACGATCGCTGACCGTATGCCATTGTGTACATCATTGAATAATTGCAAAATTAAATACCCTGTAAGGGGGCATACAATTAGGCATTCCAGATCAGGTTATGTCTGGGGGGCAAATACCAGTTTTAACCAATCACACACTTATAGAAAAGAAAACAAACGAAAGTTCCTGGGGGGCAGATACCACCGTATTGGTTCATTCAGATTAATTTGACATTTTTGACAAGTATCTGGAATGCCTAATTATTATGGTTCCTAACCTCAAAAATTCGAATATCATTTGTCGATGATTACTAGCCTCATATCCTTACTGAAAGGATCGGTATGATTTCATCATGATTTTTAATTCAAACTGAAATCATAAGGAAATAATGCTGATTCAAAATTTTTATATCCAAAAAAATTATTCTGAGTAGAGAAAATAAGTATAGTAACTTCGAGTAGAAGTAAAACTATGAAAACCAGCTAAAGCTTTACACTTATTTCCAATAATTTCAGCAATTTTTGTTACATTTACGTATCGGCGGTTGTTACCAGTTCCAAACAACAACCATATGCTGGTTATCAAATTTCTCCATGTTACTCAAGAGAATAACAAGTATATCTGTATCTGAACAACAATATTCTTGGATCCTTTCCTGTGAATAAAATGAAGAGTTTTCAACTAGTTTTTAGCCTAATTAAAGGTTGAGAAATATATTTTTAATTACTGGTTGATGAAACATACTTTTTGAATAATATTAAAACATTTAACGTAATGGATTTTCAAATTTCTGAAATAGTTTCAAGAAAAAAGTTTATCTCATTTCAATAACATGTAAGCGATTGAAACTCGTTAACTTCTTACCCGGGTTGTAGTTTGGCAATAAGAAAAGCTATTTTCGTGTCAGCTTCTTCGTGGCCTTGACACATCAAATGGTGTAATATTTCACAAGAAACAACACCATTATTGACTGAATAAGAATACCATTTTTTATAAGATATCACAATAGTTTTATCTTTCATTAATTTACTCGCGACTGTCTTTTTCTATCTCAAACGACTTTTGCTTATATAAGGATAGAAAGAGACATCTGAATTCTCTCTTGATGGGAGAGTTCACCCGATATGAAAATCAGGCCCCAGTACATATACACAATCACTTCACATACACACTAGAAATGCTGGTTCAGATTTCAGTTGATAATTCAGGTATGGAACCACTAAAACCGTATGCCCTTTTACAGGGTATTTAATTTTTCAATTATTCAATGATATACATGATGGCATTCGGTTAGCGATCGTCGAAAATTAATATTCAACTTCAATTTTGATTTTTGAGGTTCGGAACCACGGTAAGCGTATGCCCTTTTATTATACATTACATTTTGGTATTGTCTAATGACTAATGATAAAGTTAATGGCATACGGTCAGTGATCATCGAAAAGTCATTTCAAATTTTTACATCTTTTGATACGTATGCCACTACTTTAGGACCGCACGATCTCTATGCCGAAGCTACATATGATAGCATTGATTACATTTTATCATATTTGCTAATGGCATATAGTTAACGATCATAAAAAATAATAATGAATTTTCGACAGATGTTTTAGAGGTTAGGAAACACTTAGAACCAGCTGATCGGTATGCCGTTTGGCATAAGTATATGTTACATCACAAATAAAACAAATCTCTTAGAGGCATACGGTCAGCTATCATCAAGAAGGGTAACAAGTGTCTGCAATTTCAAGGGTTCATCATATCCCTTAGGAACCACCCTACACGTATGCCGACCTTTTTCCGCTAGATTATTTTTTCGTTAACTTTCTTCTCATTACCTTGGCATACGGTTAACTATTGTTAAAATTTATCATATTTTTGTTACAACATTTTCCGGAATTTTCCAACTATAGAACCAGGATGCAAATTTCATTTCAAATTGAGCATGACTGACACATATATTCTAGTCGAATCTTCAAAGGGCATACGGTCAAGGATCGTTTAATTTTTTATACCACGGGCTGACGGTCTATGGGTCCCGAAGCGCTCTTGGGCGTCTCACCGATATTCACGGTCACCTACAGTGCTACCAGGTCGGTTGATGTATTCAATCCAGATATCTCACCTACCAGGAATGGTATAGAGGCACATAACAATTGCCTATCACATCGATTACATTTACAGGATATATCTACACGAAAAAAGAGTAGGTTGCATAATTACATTCTCAAACCCATACAAGTTAGTTTAGATCAAAGAGAATGACAGACCTGTGTTGTTATTTACATTTTTTTGGTTACTCACACTTCCATCTGTTGTGAGCTGTTTCAACAGAGACATTCAGGGCTATTCACTAAGCAGAGTTGTTATGGATAGCGACTAAAAATTGTCGTTATGTTCAAGGTCAGTTTCTCTGCGCGAAATTGGTATTCACTCTTCAAGTTAAGTTGCTACTATAATGACCAGTTGCTGAGAGTAGTGGTTCACAGGCAACTGCTTTAGATATCTTGTTGAGGAAAAACAGCTTACCACCGTCATTATGGCAAGTTATTATCAGAGTTGCTACGACGGTTAGCAACTATGATAACAAAAAGCGTACTTCCAGGAGCTTGCATTTTTCCACGATTATACCATCGGTTTCTCAATTAAAAAAATTGAAATCACAATAAAAACAATAAATATCAATCGAAACGTTTATTTTTCAGAGATTGTAATACCAAAGACAATATAATGGAAGTGACAAATGACTGCAAACAAGTATTATACCTATGAAGAGAATCAAAGTTCACAAATGAAAATATGATAAGATGGAATGAAAATTAATAAACCATGGAAAACGGACACCTATCGGAATTTGTATCCGAAGATCGACACGAAAGCATTTCCAATCCTCCACATCTGGAAAAATAAAGGTTCTGTGTTTGAAAGAACATTTACATATTTTTCGTTTTTGGTTAGCCCCTTTTATTCGAGATATGACTTTCATAAAGAAAAAAACTGTATTCGAGAATTTTTTTTCTTCAAAAGTGATAGTAGTAATTACTTAACGGGGAGGATAAGTAATGTATTACGTACGAGCAAAAAAATGTTTTAGCATGGGGCAATTTACTGGCACACCTAATTGCCCTTTTGAACAATAAATTTCCCAATGATTTGAAGATTTTTGTTTCAATTTTTCAATGAACTTGGAGCGAAAATATGCTTCATGAGATCAAATTCCATTAATGTATTCTGAATTATACCTTTTTATTAACTAATAGCTGTCGAATACGAAATGAACGGTTTAAAATAATGGGAGCGCAAAATATAGTCTTATTCTCTCATTTCATTCCTGTGTAGTTCGAGACTCCCACCACAAAATTTGATATCTGTTATCTACATTATTTGAAAGACTTTTTACGAACTCTACAACTCCCAATCAGAAACTGAAATATCTTTGGATATTTCCCATGTACATCCATGGAATATTTTTTGGACATGGAAATGTATTTATTATAACCAAATACAAATTCAAATATACAATGTACATCAGGGAGGAAATGGATATCCTTCGTTATTCAAAATATCCACGATGGATATCCATCGTTTGCTAGCTCCACCCCTATTGTGTATCAACCGTACATTTGAAATACATATCGTGTGGAATCCTACCATTACTAACAGTCTGAAGTTGACCAAACTGAATCCTTTGGTACTGTAATCTATGTGACTGCCAGACTTCGCAAGCATTATTAGGAGCGTCCGTCTGTTCTGGTTATTCCAATTTTCCCAGGGACAGTTGTATAAGTGCCAAAAAGTTTTCTTCATCTGAAAAACACATTTCATCATCAGTGTGTGTGAAAGAAAGACATATGTTTACAAACATCGCAGAGACATATCGTAAGAGACGACTGGTATATTATCTGTAGATGGTGAAGAATCACTAAGAAATAGTTTTCTTTTCGTATTTCGAAAGCAAGTTTGCAACAGAGTTTTCAGTCATACTGATTTTCAGATTGGTACATACATACATACATTGGAACATAAAAATATTTGGTAGAAAAATATTTCCATATTTAACTTACATCGTGAGATAGCAGAGTAAGACTAGCATTAACACAAGAAACCAAGAAAATTTTGAAATGAATCCAAAGAAAAGAACCCAAAAGGGAAATTGACAGTAAATTATCAATTTGACATAATTAATAGAGGGTGATTACTTATTTTTATCATCATATAGGGTTATGGGAAGAATTAGGAAATGAGTTTTTACATACGATTAATTTAATAAACGATGAGATTTTTCGATATCTTTACTGTAAAGTTGAAACTTCTTGTAGACACCAACCACCCTAACATCAAATCGAATTTGATGCCAGGGCAGCCGATATCCACAAAAAGTGTCAACGATCATTTTAGTCATGAGACTGTGAATTTTGTATTTTTAAAAGGTACGTGTAAATTTTACTGAGACCTTCGATGTCGGTTTTTTTATTCATTGTTTGGTCATGTTTACTAATTTCTACCATTTCTAAAAATATTCTCTTTTGATAATTTTTCTCAATGGTCAAAACTTTTGGATTATTGAATTTTATATATATATATATACATATACTATATATAATATATATAAAACGAGTATGATCTTGACTGTACAATATCTAGTGTATTGGGCGAACACTTTGTTACTTTGTCAACTACAATATGATTGATACATTATGATTACAAACTAACAAATACGGATGTACTTACTCAAGGTGAGAAATGAAAAAAAAGTCACTTTTAAGTTACTGGTATGTTACAATTTGAAAATCTTTCATAATGGGAACGATATTCTTTTCTTTCCATGAAATAATGTCATGTTATCATACCGGGTGATAATACTCAAAACTCCCAATACAATATATATATATATATATATATATATATATATATATATATAGAGAGAGAGAGAGAGAAAGTGTTATTTGCTATGAAGCAAGATGAATCAGGAAACTGATAAATAGATTATCGAATTCTATATATATATATATATATATATATATATATATATATATATATATATATATATATATATATATAGATTTGCGAAAGACCCACCTCTTCATTCAGTCAACTGCTGTCCATCGAAGCAGAGCATAGTCAAAATTATAAACCAGGCTACGAGCGTAGCATACATCCTGAAATTGCTCATTGGGCTGATTTCCTGTAAAATAAAAAATACTGAATCAACACATTTTTCATGTATACTATTTCATTGATTGCTTATTGTTTGAATGTAATTCATTTGTGGTAGATGAATGCATTTTGTAGTTATTTGGGTATTTTAACACACAACAGGTCAGAAAATATTCAACTGATTCGTTGATTATATTCGTAGTGTTAAAAATCCCATAGACAAATACTTATGAAGCTGTTACTGAATAACATTCTCGTAAATAAATTCAAATGCATACATTTGAAACCCATAGAAGTGTAGAAGAACAGACTTTAGCCAAGACTGAAAATGTTGTGATATAGGTGAGTTTTTCTTCTGATACTCCAGTCTATGACGGTGAAAAAAGTGTAAACTGTGTATTTATCCCATACAGCACCGATTCGTATAAAAATTTGGATATAGGTTCTACTTACCCTCTATCCCAAAATCTACCCCGTGCCGAGGGTTGCTTTCTCCCTGGGGGTGGATGCCACCCCTTCTTGGGGGTGAAATTTTTTTTATTGGAAATAAGTGCGGAAATCAATAGATCGACTAATTCTAAGCACTTTTCGTTCAATGGAGTTTTTTCTGAAAAGCAATACTTTTCGACTTATTCGCGAGTGAAATTGTCGGTTTTCAGTCAAAAAAAAACACATTTTCAGATCCTTTTTCGCGAATAACTGGAAAATAATGCATCTAATCGAAAAACCTGCGGAGAGCAAAATTATAGCTTTTGAAAAAACAAAGGCGATTATTTATTTGTGATGTATGCAAACCCACTAAAAACTGAATAATTGCTTGTTGAAAGTTGATTGGTATTTTCAAACGCCAAAATGGAAAGTTTCTACGTACAATAACCAAAAACTAATGCATTTTTCGGGAAAAACTAATTGGACCTTTTCTGAAGTCCTTCAAAAATCCTTTATTTCTGTCATTTATAAAAGTCTCCTGCATCAAAACTGACCGAGGTATGAAGGAAATTATGTTGAATCCTATTTTTTCGTTGAAAAAAAATTGTGAATAACTCATCCTCTCTCCTCCCCCCTTTGAAAAAAATCGTTGTCACTCCATAATTCACTTCATTCATGTTCTTATAATGAGTTCTGAATTTTTCATCAATTGAAAGTACGTAGTTTTGGAAAAAATTGAGATTGAAGAGAAAAAATCATATACGTAATTCAGTGAAAAATCACAATTTCTTCGAAATAACTCGAAAAGTAT
This sequence comes from Zygogramma bicolorata, assembly GCA_032362365.1. Lineage (NCBI taxonomy): Eukaryota > Metazoa > Arthropoda > Insecta > Coleoptera > Chrysomelidae > Zygogramma > Zygogramma bicolorata. The sequence goes on from JAVJAQ010002960.1 coordinate 634,540, forward strand.
TGATCGCATGCAAAATTTTCTGGAGTACAAAATTGAAGGCTATTCTTCTCTGAAAGTTTCGGTCTTTCATTTTTTTCTGCAGGATGAAAATAGAGTAAGATATGGCCAGTTAAATATCGTGGGTTCGCGCAAAGTACCTTTTTGAGCCTTTTCAGCATGAACCTTTTCAAAAATATAATCTGAAACAAAAAATTATGTAAATGAGCTCATAGCTCTTGAAAAAGGCTACAAAACACTTTTTTGATGGATTCGATTGCTTGAAGACTAAGCGAGTTATGGGAAAAAAAAACAAAAACATTTTTTGTAGAAATTAGAGTATGTACATTAGTATATTCAAGAATACACATAGTAACTATATTTTAGGCCTAGTGGAACTATATGTATATTATATATGTATATATACATATAGTCCCACTACCCAACGATTTTTTCCAAAGGGGGGGAGGAAGCAAGGATGAGTTATTCACAATGTTTTTTCAAGGAAAAAATAGGATTGAACATTATTTCCTTCATATCTCGGTCAGTTTTGATGCTAGAAACTTGTATAAATAATAAAAATAAAGGATTTTCGAAGGACTTCAGAAAAGGTTCAATTAGTTTTTCCCGAAAAATGCATTGGTTTTTGGTTATTGTACGTAGAAACTTTCCATTTTGGCGTTTGAAAATACCAGTCAACTTTCAATAGGCAATTATTCAAGTTTGTAGTGGGTTTGCATACATCACAAATGAACAATCGCCTTTGTTTTTTCAAAAGCTATAATTTTGCTCTCCGCAGGTTTTTCGATTGGATGCATTATTTTCCAGTTATTCACGAAAAAGGATCTGAAAACGTGTTTTTTTTACTGAAAACCGACAATTTCACTCGCGAATAAGTCGAAAAGTATTGCTTTTCAGAAAAAAAATTATTGAACAAAAAGTGCTAAGAATTAGTCAATATATTGATTCCTGCACTTATTTCCAATAAAAAATTTTTCACCCCCAAGAAGGGTTCGCATCCACCACCAGGTTGAAAGCAACCCTCGGCACAGGGTAGATTCTGAAAAAGAGTGTATGTAGATCCTGAATACAAATTTTCTTGCGAATCGGTGCTGTATGGGATAAATACACGGGAAAATGGTCATAGACTGGACTAT